>OU744297.1:12738520-13401360 GCA_916610205.1 Griposia aprilina | reverse complement strand
CTTTAAAAAAAATCTTTTCGCCACGTGTCGATACTAAATTCTTCCAAAAGGAACGATAAATGTTGGAACAGCTTTTACGTACGTTCAGACCACATGTGGGGGTGTGTCGCCACCACTATAAATTGTATGTAAAGTTTGATTCCAATTTGTATAGACAACCGTAAAATAGGAAAATATAAGCGTACCGCTTGTGTGTCGTTTTTTAACTGACTTCAAAAAATGGAGGAGGTTCTCAATTCGACATAATGTTTTTATTTTCATGTGTGTTAGCTCAGAACTTTGTTCTAGGTGAACCGATGTGGATTATTCTTTTTTTATTTGATAGCTGATGCTTCACATGTGGTCCCATATAAATTTATTTAAATTCTGACGAGCAGTTTTTGAGTTATCCTTAATACTGCGTATTTTTTCCACTTAGTTTATATTGATGAGGTGTTAATAATTTCCTGTCACTGTTATTTACATATCAAGTAGTGGTATACGAACTTGTGTGGGGTAGGTACCACAACTAAAAAATGAAAAAATAAAAACTTTTTTACAAAAAAAAACAACCGACTTCCAAGAAAAATACAAAAAAAAAACAGAAAAATAACTTTAATTTCGGAAATCGGTAGCCAAAAACGAAAATACAAAACCAAAGACACCGACTTCCGAAATTAAAGTTATTTTTCTGTTTTTTTTTTGTGTTTTTCTTGGTAGTCGGTAGCTTTTTTTGGATTTATTTTATTTTATTTAGTATTATGTAATCCTGAAGATTTTAATGGAGACAATAGGCATCTTTATCAGGAAGTTAGAAAATAAAGAGTCACTAACTGCACTTTCTTTTAAATATGTCAGCGAGTGTAATTAAATAAAAGACGTGAACTATTTTTATCTTTTCTTGACTATATTTTAGCAAAAAAAAATATTCTAATTTTATCAACCTAAGTTTCTTAAATCCCTTTCCCATAAACCTCCTAAATCAAATAACATTCAGTTACCAATTAACATTGTTGAAGTCCGAGTTTATTAGAGAAGTAATTAACACAAGCGAGAAGCAAGTGTGTTTTGTAGACGACACGAAATATAAGTACAATCTTAAACTAAAACTCCTATGCTAATGAAGCGGTTTTCAGAGCCCTGCACATTGGACCCTTGTCAACAAAGTTTGTGTATTAACCAAGTATAGTGCAGGCTATATGACCTACTTTCAACTAACAATTAGCTGGGTTTAACGGCCTTTGACATAACTATTACATTGAATAGTATGTACTTACATAATCGCTTTGTAATTGGATGGGATAGTTGGCACGCTATCATCCGTTTTTATTTTCGTTCTATTTTTAAAGTGTAATGGGGAATGAAGCCATTATACTGTTTTATTCATTGAAAAGGAATTAGCTTTTTAAATCGTGTTGCAACTTGAGGCTTTGATGCTTCAGAGAATAATTTAATCAGATTCACCTTCATTTTACCTTTGTTTCTAGATGCAGCTAACTTTCGATATACCGTACACCAACTTAAGAATGACTTAAATTGTTTAATTTAACTTGAACATAAAATCATCGCTAAACTAAAAAAGTTTGAGCGAAAATGTGAACCATATTATACATACATATTTTTATAGCTCACATCCTGTAGATGAGATGAACTTGCCCTACGGTGATTCTTTCCGGTCAACTTTTCCACTTCATTTAAGTTCCATACTTAAATTGTACTTAATGGCGAAAAGTTGGAGACTTCACAAAGATTTAACAATGCTTATTTTGAAGGGAGCCCGCCCTCCACGTTTCCTATTTATCTGAACGAGGCTTTGTTAGAGAAACGTTTATTGAAGGAAAGCCATTTCGTTGCTTAATTGTAAATTTTACGTATTCATTAATTACTTCTGAAATGTTATTGTTAATGAAGAAACTGCGAGATTAAACTGGAGTACCTAATTCGATTTAGTACTAACTCGAAATAATAAAGACTTGATCAAAGCGCGAACGGGCGAAGTCTCCATAGATGAATAAAACTCCACAAGATTGCCAAGTTTAATTATGAAGTTAATTAGGTTGGTTTGATGAAAAATTTAAATCCTCACTCAAGTTAATTTCCTCAGGAATCAAGGATCCATTTTCTTATTCACATTGCTCCGGACAAATTTAATCTAGATGAGAGAAGATTCTTAGAAATCATTATTATTTAAACTTATGAATTCGAACTGCTGTGCATTCCAATTAAAATTGATTTTTATGTTGCAAAATATCTATAAACTTTTAACCAAACAATACACACAACAAAGAACACACACACAACACTTACACACAACACTTACACACATACATACACACACAACACACAAACGTAACAACATCCATAATTGTTGTAACAGACAGGCTTATCAGTACAGACTCCCCCACTATGAAACATTTCTTTTCGGTAACGTTGCTTCTACCTATCTTTTGCGTATATTTATTCGCATCGCAGGTAAACTAATTCACATTCGTTACCTCTTCAAAACTTAGGTAAGCTTTTAAATACTGAAGGCGTAAGAGTTTTATAAATCTAGATAACTGGTTTTCGTGTGAATCTCACATACCCAAATGACTTTCCTCCAGTGATTAATTAGTCCAATTTATCAAAGATTTTAGGTCAAACGTGTCTGCTTAACATTCAAGTTTTAAATTAGCCCCACGCGACTTTCAACCAAAGAAATAAACCAACCAATTTTTGGTCACGGCCCTTTTTATTTTCGAAAGACATTATTAGTATAAATTAATTCAATGTGCGACCATATTAATTCAACGTAATGACATCTTTATGAGCTGTGACACAAAGTAGAATGTGTATACGAAGAATAAATCTGTCAGTGAAGTTAACGCCCGGTCACAAATTGTAATTTACCGTCACACGTGCCGAAGGAATAGTTATATTTCTATGTTACTCATGTCATTTGTGTATGGCGGGCATCTTAACGAGTCAAGTAATGCTTCAGCGATAATATATGAATCAATTTTCTTTTGCATACGTTTTGCGGAAAAAAACGTAAAATGACAATTTTATATTTGGGATTTAACAAGTCAAATTGAATAAACATGAAACTTTCACTGAAACTGTAGCCAAAAATGAGGTTAATGCCTCATTATCAGCATCGCCTAACGCCTAACATGTTGATGAATCTGTATTAGGAACTCTATGCTCACTAATTCAGCAGTCCATGTGTCACAGGCCTGAGCTAATAACTTAATGTGCTTATTACCCGTTGCCCTTGTACTATTATAAATTATGTCCCAAGTCACATCATGTAACAATAAATCTTTGTTTAAATCAAAAACCATTAAACACGCTTATTCATAAAGCTGGTTCTTCTGTTAATTCTATTAAAACATACACGGTGTGAGTCGATGCTAACCTCAAATTGAATCCGCGCCGAACAGACTTGGGCTCTAGTTTGTCAACTTCAATATTTAACTTGTCCCCTGTAGTTTCCAAGTTCTATCTGTCATGAACACAATGGTTGAGAACAGTAGACATACTTCAGTGTGTTTTGCGATCTATTGCTTGCTATTATGTGCTCTCCAAAGTTTTAAGTGTTACATATGCTCAGAAAAACTTTGATTTGGCAGCAATTTTAGTGTAGTGTAACTATACTAAACATATTTGGAGCAAACAAAGTTTTGATAAACATAAAACCATTGTTCCAATGTTTTTGTAATACTGTGGTTCGAATGTCAGCCAATTCAGTCAATAAAGAATTAATAACCTCATGTGGAATTGATGGAAATGTGAAAGATTTACTGTGATCGTGAAGGAAGACGCCAATCTGACACCGATGATTGATATGAAATAGACATAATATCTGTACAGAAAACGGAAGAATCAGATAGTATTTTTTCTAACATACGAACTGACTTACATGTGTATAATAATAACTAAGGAAGCAGTTATTTAAAGGTAGCAGAACATGAGTAACCACAAATATTATATTATATCGCTGAAAAAAATCAGAAACTCCATTTAACACCTCACTAATTGCCAATTCCAAATAACCATAAAGAAAAAAAAACTTACTTACATTAATATCAATATTATTTCCGACATCATTTGTCACTACCCTGTATTTTTACACGGTTCGTTTTGAAATCGAAGCTGTGAATCGGTTATCCAGCAGTCGACTCCCTGGCGACCAACGCGCGACAATCTAATGAGGTCCCAGGGGAAAGACGTTGCCTTCCATTTTCAACCGATATCGTCCGTACGCTTATATTTCAGATAAATATATTCACGTAAAACCTGAATATTCTATCAGGGAAGCGTTGGGATTGGAATCAATTGTCTTATCTTTTGGTATTTCTAGGATAAAAATGATATGTGTATTTTTCGTTTCTGTTTTGTTATAGTTTTCCGAGAATATTTATTTACATATGAACCATGTGATAATATTAACATTTAGTGAAAATTTGCTTTGATAGAAACTCAATATTAGGTATTTTGGTAAAGGTGTACTGAGAACAGTGACTGTTATTTTTTACGTTGTTTCTTCATTATTGACAGGATTGTTTTACCCACTGGTGAGTATAGGCCTCTTTCGTTTTTTTTACTACGCAATTATTAATATGGTTTATTATATATAAAACAGCAAAACAGATAGCATCAAGGTACTACAGTATATCATACTTGATCCAACCCATTGTCATGAAAATCAATTGAGGAAACAGAATTCATAATATTGATACTTATAGACAATGGCTTGGAAAATAGCGTACTGCTTATAACCCGATGCTCTCAAATCTATGGTTACTACGAAAATCTTTAATGACACGAAGAATTCTTAAAGTACTGACGATGAATTTGGTGACATAATACAGCGTGTTCTGGCCCAAATCATACTCACAATTTCCTATAATTAATTTCCCTGGGATTACGTTTGTATTGTACAAAATGCCAGGGAAATCAACTGTCAAATAAATTGGCTACCAACTTTAATTGACCGTATAATCAAATTACAACTGTTATTCTTTGAAAGTCGTATGAAAATACTGTAAATTGATGTAGGGTGTAAATTCACTTAACAATGAATTTACAAAGGACCGATTTGATTTCCGGGAGCCCTAACTGATCGGATTTGCAAATCGTGTGGGAAATTTGGACGTATGTAGACTCTTTAATGATTGGAAATTACTCCTAGTTATATTTCCAGGTTAATTGGTGCGTTTAAGTGTGTAACGGTACCAGCAATCTTACAGAACATAATCATTATTTATTTCCCTAACCATAATTATATCTCGGCTGTTTGCTTGGAATTATTAGCTTTTATCTGCAAAGCTATTAATGGCGTATTCAATTTAGTATTAGTATCTACTCAAGGGAATTAGTTGAATTTATCATCACTGTGTTTGTAGGCAGATCTGATTTATAAAGCTGTTTAACGAACGTTTTAAACGGTACTTTGACTGTAATTAGTAATTAAGTAAATTAGTGTTTTGCCGTTTTATGTTTTTCATTTAGTATTAACCTGTTATGGTCTATTTTCTCCACTTAGGCTATTATTCACTCAAGCCCTAGACTTCCACTATTACTAGTGCATAAATTTCCACTCTTTTCTATCCTTCCAATACTTCTGTATCAGTAGTTCAGTAGTAGTAGTAGTTCTTCTGTTTCGGGCCCTATCAGAATACCAGCGCTGCGGTACTTATTTTTTAAATATCGCAGCATTATACTTAGATATCGACCGGAGGAAACGGTGGAGTATACGGTGGAGGTCTGCCCGGCTTGGGCGGAACACCGCCGTGTCCTCGTGGCGGTGATCGGCGGCGGCGATCTCTCGCGTCCGGCCCTGGTTCAGGCCATGGTACGGAGCGAGAGGGCATGGGAAGCAGTCACCTCCTTATGCGAAGCAGTAATGCTCGCAAAGGAGGAGGCGGAGCGCGTGAGGGAGAGGGCAATCATTGCGCCCTCACGCCCCTAGTCGCCGCCGGAGGAGAAACCCTGGGCGTCTGGAGTCGATAGCCGACTCCCGGCCACCGTAGGCGCGGGCCTGCGGACGGCGAGCAATGGGCAGCTCGCCGTCCGGTAAGGACCAGGCCCGGGTTGATGGCGCGTTGTGTTCCACGAGCGCCTCAAAGAGATGTCAGCATACTTGACGGGGTCCGATAGGGCCGATGCCTGCCGGGGTCGCGGATTGTTCGAAAGAGTTACCGTGGCCCTGGCGCACAGGCAACTGAAGGAACACGGGTGGGTTTTAGTCAGTAAGAGTCTGACACGCCCTTCCGCTCCGCCCAGAGCGAGAGAGGTCATTTGATGATTTCACACCCAAAAAAAAAAAAAAAAAAGCATTATTCTGAGATAGGAGCCTTTTTGGCCTCACACAAGTTCTTTAATTGTTTATTGTTGTTTTTATTGTATTTTTTTTTGTTGTAAATGCTCCTTTTTTGTTTTTTACTCTTTGTATTTCCTGTGCGTGTCACAAATAAAATATTTTATTTACAATCTTTATGTCATGAATGTCCACAAAAACGTCACTTATGTTTTCTTCTTCATTTATAATCACACCTTATCCTTTGTCTTCTAAATACTGCCGAGTGTCATTATGAAACAACTAACTAACAGATAGAACATACGACTATATACGAAGACATTAAAGTTAGCCACATAGTGACGTATCTCCATATAACTAGGAAAGATACATGTGGCGACTAACTTACTAAACTTAGTCAGAAACTGCAAACAAGATCTTATTGTGGTCGTTTGCAGTATATTGTTTGCAAGTACACACGACTGTAGGTGATTTAATTTTGCTACTACTGCCTTTATCGGAGATGCAGAAAATGGTTTTTCAGACTTTTGTGTAGATATATCTTGATGTGCTTAAATTTGGATACAGAAATTCATGAAACAACTAATAAACCAAAAATTGGGCAGCAATTATACCAGCGTAGTGAAAAAAGAGGGTTGTTTTTTATTTATTTGTCTTTCAGATTCCAATATTTTTTCCCAGTATCTATTTGTCTTTCAGATTCCCATATTTTTTCCCAGTATATATTTGTCTTTCAGATTCCCATAACACAGTCAAAACAAACTGAAACCCTGAAAATAACAAACGCCAGTGACAACCCAGGAATACCAAAGTCGGTTCTCAGTAATCAGAATCAACAGAACCAGACACAAACGTTAACACGTGTTGACAATTTTCCCGACAACAACACAAAACTTCGAACAAGGGATTCTATCCTCTAAGCTCCTAAGTAGGTACCTACATTTACTTGAAAAATGTACGTAAATCAATTCGCTGTAGTATAACTAAGAGTGAAGAGAATGAACTGCGCTTCGTAGTTTCATTTCCCTGGAGGGTTCGTTTCCTACTAGTACGGAAACGATCGACCTCCTTCGGCTTTTAATCATAAATGAATATTGCAATATAAAGCTGTATAAGGTAAGGTAGAAGGTAAGTATGAATATTTAAATGTTTGAACAATGTGCATAAAAGCACATAAAAGTGGAACTAATGTCTAGATGATCAGCATACAAGAATTCAAATTCACCTAGAAGGAATCTAGTTTGTAAAAAGCTCAAAACAGAAATTCCGTTTATCTACTCCTTTGCGTCCAACATTTTCCAACGTAATGATCCCCAAGAACCTGAGCCCATCAAAACTAACGCACCTTAGTTCTCACCAAAGGCAGAATTCAAAAAACTTATTCGTCCCGTTACCTACATAAATAAAACAGTAAGTAACGTGCTATCTACCTACAGTGTACTAAAACAACTATCTAAGGAGACGGTCTATCCATTCTTTATCTTTAACTACCCAATTCCGTCAGCATAAAAAGCGCTTTCTTGCCATTTAGCGCTGTTTTCGTCCTTTTTTACCTCAAAACCGAGGCTATAACACCTCTCCCGGGTGCGGTAATATTTGCATTTAGAGCGAACGACTGATATTCTGACCTTATCAGAGGGAGATTGTGTTTGAGGGACGAATTCTGATGACGCAAGTGGCGCGAATCACTTAGATCGGCTGCAAGAGAGGCTTCCCAGCTTACGTGATAAAAATATATTCAAAATGGGAGATCTTCATGGTTCAGAATAATTTTAAATTATTACAAAGTTCCTGAGGAATTTATGCTTAATTTGATTTATGATATTACTAGAAGAGTAAGTATTTGTTTGGAACTTTAATTAAACATCCCAAACAAATACCTTCATAGGTATGTTAATTTCATCTTTTTCATCCTAACATTTTGTCGGTCTATTGCTAGAACTAAAGCTTATACGTTTTGATAGTTTACATGGGCGCTGACAAGTTTATGTTCAGAGGTGTGCTTCTTCAGCTCCACGAAGCGTGCTCGATCATTTTTGCACTTCACCTTAGATATTTTAGGTTATCGTTTGTCCATTTATTCATGGAGTAACTTTGTCGACTTATGCAGAAAAGCTTAACAATTAAGAGAATGTAGGATGCAAAATCGAGCGAAGCGAGTTCGATAATTTTTATATTTCACCTCGAATGGGATAGGTTTTATTTGGTCCATTCATACAAAAAGAGGACTAACTGTGTCGATAAATACAAAGAAGCTTATAAATTAATATAGAGTAGGATGCAAGAGCGAGCAAAGCAAGCTCGATAATGTTAGCACCCTGCCGAGGGTCGATTAGACTTTCAGAAATCGGAGTTTGGTACTTTGTCGACTACTGCACAAAACATTAGCTTTGTGAGATTGCAGAATACAAGACCGAGCGAAGCGAGCTCGAAAATTTTAGGATTTCGCCTCGTATAGAGTAACTTCCCTATTATTGTACTAGGCGTTTTCGTTTTTTATTTAATCTGAATGTTTTTACACCTATATTTTATTTTGAAGCCAGGGAGTGGCAAGTGCACCGTCTGGCACCCCGCTCCCGGTGCCCATGATAGTATACAACTAAGAAAGCGCACTAAATCAAGTTCAAATATTATCGTGGGACAAATACCGACCAACTCTAGTATTCCACTAGAGAGCAAATCCACACAATGTGAAGTTATCTGATTCTGCTGTATTTGAGCCATTCATTATGAATTCATGGAGTTCCTGAGAAACAAGGAAGTGCACATGCACCATTATTGTTATTAATTCAATAAATTAGCGCAATAAAGCAAGAATTTAGTCCATTAAAACCTCCTCCTTTTTTTGATTTCGGTTAAAAATTAAATCGTTGTTTACCAAAAATACGAGTCAGCTGACTTCATGGTAGCGTATTAAACTAACAAAATAATTAACCAAACATTGAATCATAACGAATAAGAGACAGAAAAAAACTAATTAGCACGACAAAAAACGGTAAACCTATTATCACAAAATTAATTAGTGAACTCGTTGGTAGGATCTAATTCTAATTTAGGTGTTTTCAGGATAAAACGTTTGAAGCTGCCATTCCCCTATTCCCCTCTCATTTTGTACAAAGGCGACTTAGCTCGCGAACTTTGTTTAACTTCATTGTATTCTTATTTCTGTAATTTAATTTGCAAGCTCTTGGTGCTCTTGCTGAAAGGGCCCAGTTGTTATCGATTGAGTGGATTGAAGGTTATTAAGACTGGGTACTGATGTTCGCTTGTTGAATTTTTTACATCGTTATTTACATGCTGTTTATTTACATTAACTACCTATTATTCACTGGTTGAACTAATGAACTATTCACCTCGATCGGCTTTTGTTTAATGTTTTTTGTTCATTAGAAGCTTTTATGATCAGCTGCCAGCGTCCGATTGAATACAACGTAATTTTTTCCTCATTTGAACAAGTGTTTATACCGATTGAAGCGGTATGTTAGCCTAATATGGGTCAGGTAGTGCTTAGCAGTGCTCGTCCATTATTCAGCAGGATTCCATTCCGCGAGCGAAGCGGTTCGCACCCAGTTGTTTTGTTAGGTCACCGTACATTCTATAACTCTTGGAAAAATATATTCCAACCACTCAACGGCGGAACCTATAAAAATAACAAATCCCGCCGCTGAAATTACGAAGCGACATACAAAATAAAAGTGACAAAAAACAACGGCAAATTCCTAGCAACAAAACACGCATTCAAATTAACCACGAAACAGGATGCTCGTTACGTAGAGAACAAAAAACAAAAACATTATGAAACAGGTGAGGAGGATACGGCTCCGGAATATGATAATCATATTTCAGAGAGTTTCAGTCCACTTGTTGCCATTCAAAATGTTCCCATGCAATTTGTCCTAGTTATATTTCACCGTATTGTTACCATTGTTGGACGTCGACTACTCTTAGTTGACCCCATTCGCCTTTATTTAAAATAAAACGTTTTTCACTGCTTGCAGCTCAGTTTTTATTGCTGCGACATAATTGGTGGTGTTGCATTACTTAATACCCCCAATTACGCGTACCAAACGTTAAGTAAAAATAGTAATTGTATGAAGGAGTTACCACACGCTGTGTTCCGAAGCTAAAAATAAAACACCCTATATTCAAGTGTGTGTTGGTTAGTGCTGACTGTGGTGACGCGGAAGAGAAGGATTTGTCGAGACCTTTTTTTTTCTTTCCGTAGCTTTCTAGTGAGCATTCTGACGAATGCTTGGTCATTACAATTTCGGCAAAGAAACACCGAGCTTAGAAACTGCTAGGGTGCTACTCCACTCTACTAAATGAATAAACTTGTATGTCTTTGCAACAACCACTCAAAACATATCCAATTTTCATCCTTTACAGCAATAATGCCCCGTTTGTTCCACATTTTAGTGTGTCGGTTTTCCATAAAATAAGCAGGCCTTGGTCTAGCAAACCCCCAAAAAAGGATTTATAAATAAATAAATTCCTGCTTCTCCTGCATAAAACCGTGACGTAAAGTGGCATAAACTGTCTGCCTAAGCGCACTTAACCCAAATCTAGATTTTTATTATAATTGTTTCCGTCCCTTTCTCGCAAGGGTGAACGTTGAAGCTGCCGGAAGATTAATAGCAACATTTATCAGACTTTCGTTTGTTTTGAGTGTCGTCGGGGATAACCGGAATTAGGTTGTTCTCGAAATGTGCTGTGAAAGTAAAATAATCCAATTTAAATTATTGCACGAACAACAATTGCTAAGCTGCTTTCAGTTTTGTGACAAAAATTATTTAGCGTTTTGTTGTTGTTTTCGATTTTGGTGTACAGAAATGTTTCAGTAGAATTATTTACAGTTAAGTGAAGTTTAGGCTGATTATCTGTTTCTAGCTAGGTGTTGCACGTAAATCATTACGGATGTACCAAAACACGAATGAAGTGAATAAACACAATACTTTCGAAGAACTCCATGATTAAGAGTCACCACTGATCCCGAAAACATCGTTTTGATCCTATTTTTCCTTTTTATTTTGACCTCAGTGACCATAACGTAAGGTAAGGTCACAAAATAAAAATCTCCACATTTTCTATAAAAATACTTAAAAAATAGAGCAGCAAAATACGTTTTTAACGCGCCATTTGCTGTTCTTTTTGTTGTCGCGTAATTTGATTGCTGTCGACCGAGTCCCACGCAAATAATTTGCATACATTTGCAATCGGAACACCTACTGTCTAAATTATAAATAAAATTGTCATTGGAAGGACAGCGTAATGTTTTTTACTATTTATAAATGTCCTTTAGTAAGTAGGTTAGCGCTAAAAACATGTTATTGGTCTTAGAGCTAAGTTATGTCTCTATTTATAGGTCTCGGTTATGGTTTAAAATATTGTGGCATTGAAGTCGAAACTCGTCTATTTAACCTATGCCGAGAGATGGTTTTAGTTACAAGACTGCAAGCTGCAAAAAAGTACGTGTAACATTAAAAAAATACTTCATTACTAGGTAAATTTTGACGCATTGGACATAAGTAATTGCATGCTTTTGGATTTATTTTCTCCAAAAACTACCAATTTTTTTTGGGAAACTTTTTTTTTCCTGGTAGGTACCTGAAGTTCAATGCCTTAGGGCAGAACAAAATATAGAAATTAGGTATAATAGTATCTATAAATGTGATAAACGTACAAACATGTTTTTCATTAGCCATCTACGCCATGCTGGTGATCGACACATTATGTAGGTAGAAAGACATACACAAACGCCCTCGTTATTACGGACATGGCATTCTCATTATCACCTACACCTTATACTGGTCAACTAACCACATAACCTATTTACACCATACAGAAAACATCCCATCTTTACAATTTTCTTTCAATACACGCGCCTAACTTCACAACAAACAAAGTCTTCCGGTTACAGGTACAAGTGGGTACCGAGACGTTTTGTGCCAGAGCTTCCAAACCGTGGCTCTTATCTCCATAGCGGTGCCCTTGAGCTAGATGCACCCTTTTGCTGTTCTCGTGACCTGTAAATGCCGTGTGTGGCCCGCTTTAATTTAGGTTGAAGTTTGTTGTGTCATGTGAGGGAATATTTTTGGTAGTTTTCGCCTTTTTGTTTTTTTTATTATTTGACCAAACCGTGTCAGCATCTTGCCTGAAAAGTAGAAATCATGAATGTTTTTTGGTTTCTCATCGTCATTTACTAAGTGGAGCTAATTATTGTAGTAGATCTCTACTACAATAATTAACTGCCATAGTGCAACATTCTGAAATGTATAGAATTGCTTTAATTTCTCTGCAAAGCATATAAGTATTACAATGTGAAATATTCAAACTCTGACCGTTTTCTGAAAGATGCAAGGTTTCTAAGTAATAATCCTTACTTTCAACATTCATTGTTCTATCCGAACCCAAGTTAACTATACTCACATATGACTCGAAGTTAGGGTTCGTTCCGTGAAGAGTTCATTCACATCAATATTCGTCCTTTTAATTTCTGTCGACACTAAAACGGATGCCATACTTTTAAACCGCAGCATAATTTCACTATGAAAGTTTATTGAAGGCGCTCGTAAAAAAATTACGATCTCCTTATTACCATAGAAAGGAGAAGCTGTAGGTACCTAAGTGCAATAACATTTGAATGTTATATTTTATACTCGGCATTGTTTCTACTTTCAATGCGTCGCACAGTGGGCCCATACTGAAAATTTGTGGACATAGGCAACAAAGTTCCAATATCGATGCGATTTTTTCTTATATGATGCGTTATGATATTCCTGACAGCTTTTTTTCTTATAAAGTTTCTTCTAAAGTTGATAGTTTGTCATAAAAAAAATAATTCGATTTTTTTGTATGGAGCGAATCACGTTTCATTTTTTTTCTTCAATTGTGCTAATATGTTGGGTGTGTGGCGTGAGTATATGATAGCTAGGGTCATTCACTATCCACGAAAAAAAATCAGCGCCGGCCATCTGCGGCATCTTGAGTATCATTCGGTAAAAAAAAATAAAAATTAAGAATTTTTTGCCATTTAAAATAAATTCAAAGTATTTTTTGTGTCTCATTTGGCTGTTTTGACCTTCTTTTTAGTTTAATATATAGTTTTTATAGCGCATAGGTACTTATAACTAGTAATTCTGGTAGAGATTTAGTTATTATTGCATGTTATCGGTAGCACCTGCATTGTGATTGATGACTCATTTGTTTGTGCGCTCGGTTAAGCGCATAACTAATGAGTCATCGAAAAATGCTCGTCTTTGATTGGCTGAATAATTTTCACTTACTGTTAAGTCCACTACTTGAGTAATTAACACTAACTATAAATATAAAGACATTCATTAAGTCCATCTAGTTTCGCTCTTGTCGCTCTTTTTTGAACACAGTGAAATACTTTTATTTTTATATTTACATTAGAACTATGGCTGGATTTCGTACCAAGCTAGATCTTTTTGTGAAATTAAGAAGTGGCGGTGATCTGAAAAATCATATGTTTCTATGTGAAAGTATCAAGTTTCTGAAGAAGACAAGAACCGAATCAAGGAATTCTGTCGACTTTTTTGTGTAAATCTAAATAAAAAGTGGATAGAGTCAAGTAGAAATCAAAAAACTTATGAATCGTGTAAGTAATCGGAAGTGGTAGGAAAAAAACATCAACTGACCTGTTTGTGACAGTGTTGACCTGAGAAGTGAGATGGGCTTTTCGGACGCAGCCTTACCTGAGCCTGTGGATATAGCATTCCCATGTTCCTACTCCTGCAGTATGTACTGCGGAAGCGGGAACATCTACAGATAAGGCGCACAGAAAACCATTAAAAGAGTTAAGTAAAAAGCAAAGAAAAAGACGTTCTACTTCCATAGTAGAAGAAAATTCCGAGGAAGAGTTGCAGCACTGGTAGATAACAAAATTGAAAGACAACGGCAAAACGAATCTGGCAAAAGTGGTCGAAACCTTTCCAGTTATCCAGATGCGCTATCCGAAGTAGAAGAGCGACTATTCAAAAAGCAGAGCTTAAGTACTGTTTCTGAAGATAAGTGTTTAGCTCTTTATACATCAGTTGTGCTCTCGAAATGGAAGTACTTAGCTCTTCGACAATTTCTGAAAGAAGAAAACTGTGCTGCCTTTCCATCTTATCCAAAGCTTGTAAATGCCAAGAAACGATGTTACCCACCACAAGAGAGTATGGAGATTACCTAAAAAGGAGCTCACAATAAATTGCAAGTGCTATTGGACCACACTGTGCAGAGGATTTTACTAGATATGAATTCTGTTGATAGGTCTCAAAATGAAAAACTCAAGTTGACCTGGAAATGGGGACTTGATGGTTCTTCGTCGCAGAGTAATTATAAACAGAAAACGCCAAACACAGCTACGTAGTCATGATAAGCAACGTCCCTCTTCGGCTAGTATCTACTAGCCCCTCATCTGGGAATGAAAATATAGTTTGGGAGAACCCCACACCTTGCTCAACTCTGTACTGTCGACCAGTGAAGTTCACTTTCACTTCGGAGACAGCTGATTTTATAAAGTCTGAAGAGTCTGAGATGAAAAAACAAAATGATGAACGAATATCCACCACACCACAGTGTGGAAATATGATTGTATCACATGAATTGCATATGACCATGATTGATGGAAAAGTGGCGAATATTATTGCTGAAGTACCATCATATGCAACGTGTCCTATTTGCTTGGCAAAACCAGGCGAGATGAATAATTTAGACGCTTTGACTTCCAAACCACTTCGTGGAGAAATTTACAAACAAGGAATTTCTTCACTGCATATGAAGATTCGGTGTATGGAATGTCTTCTCCATATATCGTATAATCTGGATTTTCAACGATGGACTGCTCGAGGCGAACATAAGACTTTGAAAAAAGCAAAAAAAAATACCACGCAGCAACAGTTTCGTGAGCAAACTGGAATGCTGATTGATATAGTCAAACAGGTACCTATGTATTTAATTTTCGCTCTATTTATGTTGTTTGTGTATTATATCTCTATGTATTGTAAATTACAGTATTGTTTTCACATTTTAGGGTTTTGGAACTACAAATGACGGGAATACTGCGAGGCGCTTTTTCCAAGATTACAAAGATCATCCAGAATAACGGGAATTGACGAAAACCTAATTTACAGATTTTCTGTTATTCTACAAGCCATATCATCAGGCAAAAACATTGACTGTAAAAAATTTAGAAGATACTGTAGTGAAACAGCTGATGTGTATACAGTGCAACACTATTCGTGGTACTACATGCCAGTTAGTGTACATAAGCTTCTAATGCACGGTGCAGACATCTGTAACCACTTTGGTGTTTTGCCAATCAGTAAGTAAAAAATAAATATAGTTTGATGTATTATTTGACTCGATTGCGTTTTGAAATTAAAATGTATTCACTTATTCATTTTAGGTACCTTATCTGAAGAAGCTTCGGAAGCCCGTAATAAGGACTTCAGAAACGTCAGGGAGAGGCACACTCGGAAAACAGGGAGAATAGCAACCAACGAAGACTTCCTCCATGGACTTGTAATAAGCTCTGATCCCCACATATCCTACATAAGGCCTAAAATAATGAAACAGGTTCATAATGAGTTGTTGCCTGAAGCAATTCAGTTGTTACAGACTACTGAGCCTCCCTGTGACAGTGAGATTATGGAGGAAGAAGAATGACTCATAGCAGAGTCCGAAAATTTGCCGGACCCACTTGCACTTCTGGAACAAGAAATAATGTGATCCGGCTTTAGATTATTCCCACAAAAGCCCATCAGGGCTAGGAATATGACAAACACCCCTTTTCAGGGCTACAATTACTTCACAGTTTCATATTGATCATACGTACGATAACTTATACTATAATATACATACGCTTGATTATGTAGATAATTATCAACGACTTGCCCGTACAAATTTAAATTATTTCTCCTATCATTAACAAAATTAGTATAACCTGAAACTTATTACGATATTTATTCAACAATAGATAACGTGCAGTTAAAAAAATAACAGCCAATCAGAGACAAGCATTTTTCGGTGACTCATTTGTTATGCGCTTAGCCGAGCGCACAAACAAATGAGTCATCAATCACAATGCAGGTGCTACCGATAACATAGCAATAATAACTAAATTTCTACCAGAATAATTAGTTATAAGTACCTATGCGCTACTAAAACTCTATATTTAATAAAGAGAAGGTCAATCAACCTAATGACATAAAAAATATACTTTGAATTTATTTTAAACCAAAAAAAAAAATCATACAAAATATTTTTTTTTACCAAATGATTACTCGCGATGCCACAGATGGCCGGCGCTGATTTTTTTTTCGTGCATAGAGAATGACCCTAGATATCAAATACTCACGTCACACACCCAAAATATTAGCACAATTGAAGAAAAAAAAATAAACGTGATTCGCTCCATACAAAAACATCGAATGAATTTTTTTCAAGACAAACTATCAACTTTAGAAGAAATTTTATAATAAAAAAAGTTGTCCGGAATATTATAACGTATCATATAAAAAAAAAAACGCATCGATATTGGTACTTTTTGCCTATGTCCACTAATTTTCAGTATGGGCCCACTGTGCGTCGTTTTATATCGATATTCGAACATATCAATTTTATGGCCTAAACGTGACATTGGCTAAATGCACAAACCGTGCGAAGCCATAAACCAAAAAAAAAAAAAAAAAATTATGGCGTATTTTATATTGCCACTTTTCATATTTATTTTATATTTTATAAATACCGGATAGCCGGCTAGTATAAAATCAACTAGTCACGGACTATTAAAACTATTTACAAAACGTGCTGAAATATTGTGGCTTATTATTTAGTATTGGATGTTGTAAACTTTGCGCTTATTTTACACTTCAATAATATAATGCAGAGGAGCAGTGCTGGCCTAGCGGTTACGGCCCCGACTTACGAGTTGTAGGTCGTGAGTTCGAACCCAGACAGACGCTTTACTTTCTGTATTTATTTCATTACCAATGCTCACAAACCGGTAAAGGAACTAGAACCAGAAACTAGAACCAACAGACATGTGACATCTACCTCACGGTTACTGACACTGAGACTACCTCGTTGGTCTAGTGGTCGCAAGCGCTACTGCTGAGCATGAGGTCCTGGGTTCGATTGTATTGGGCAAA
This sequence comes from Griposia aprilina, assembly GCA_916610205.1. Classification (NCBI taxonomy): domain Eukaryota; kingdom Metazoa; phylum Arthropoda; class Insecta; order Lepidoptera; family Noctuidae; genus Griposia; species Griposia aprilina. The sequence goes on along the minus strand of OU744297.1, from coordinate 13,383,924 downwards.
GTGGTATTGGGATTTTCCATCTGAAATTTCTCGGTAGCAGCCCGGAGTCTGGATTTGTGCCCGATTGATGGCAATAGGCTCGCCCCCTATTACATGGGACTTAAACATAACTGGCGAAATGTGGGTGTGCTATAGGTACACCTCTGCCTAACCCTTCGGGGAATACAGGCGTGATGTTATGTTATGGTTACTGACAAATGCGTGCACTGACTGGACAGGTCCACTCAATCTGTGTGGTTCTTTCCTCAAAAGACCATTTCAGACACCAATCTACATGGTATTCACATGATTTGACCAAGATTATGTCTGGACTTTAAAAGAGACTGTACAACTAGCTTCAACTTTCTGACTAACTGACCGACTCTTTGACAATTCAAAAGTGCCTGTAAATGGTTGAATTGAAATAAATGCTTTGAGTTTTGGGTTTGAGTTTTGTAATACAACCTATATTCATAGGCAAGTTGGTACTCTAAGTAATCCGCCTGCCAAACGAGGTGATTATGGCAATACCCCTTTAATATCCAATATTTTAGCCTACACAAGTCCATGTTAAGCCAGGGAAATTAACGAGCTGATTAAATAGGACATTGTAGTTACCAACACTAGAAACTAATGGTATTAGGTGACGATCGGTATACGTCGTCGTCGTTTCTTGGTTTGCCTTATAAGGCAAACCAAGAAACGAAATTATGCAACAAATGCCTTCAAACAACTTTAGTTACATTTGCATTAAATGCCAAAACGATAATTACGAAAATGGAACAACTGCAGGTGAAACAAAATCGCAGATCATTCTTAATCTGGTTTGACAAAGGCACCAGGGGGCCTAAAATGGACGCTTTGGCAGAATCATAATATGATCTGCGTACAATTCGTATATCCCGCAATTCATCTGTTTGACAGCTGCTATTTGACATTAGACTTCATTAGAGCAATGCATATTTGGTGGACCATTTTACGAAACTTCATACAAAACTGTCAAACAGTTGAATTGCAGGATATTAATTGTACGCAGATCATAATATGATTCTGCCAAAGCGTCCATTTTAGGCCCACAGAAATCACTTAAACATCCATTCGATCTGACCAAATCAACTCAAAACAATTGACAGAAATAGAACAATGTTTAAAACCGTTTAGCGCTAAAAAAAACAACGAACGAACAACGATCATAGAACTTACAAAAATGTAACATCTCACACAACTGTGTATCTGTAACCTATGTTTATAAATAAATACTCTGAATACTCTAGAATACTCTGAACGTATTTAGTCATTTGTAGTGAAAGTGGACCTCACAGCATAAATCACTTTTGGCAAACCTTGAAAACAGTGTCATCACTGATTTGCTGAACAGAAATATTGGAGGAGATAATGCCTACTCCTGAAAGTATTTTTAAGTACTGTCCAAACTTAGGCATGTATCAATGGAATCTAAATAGATAACTTTTAAAATTCTCTAGGTACGTCTAAATATAAACGTATCTTTATTTTTTTTACATTTTGTTTCTTTTTTATAATGAGTGTAAAAATACAGTTAATGAAGCCTAGAGTCACTTGTACTCCCCGTCATTATGATATTTTTTTTGTACAGGACCATACCTTGGAACCTTCTGGTTACGGAGATATTGAAGGTCAAAATTCCAACTTTTACTGACGTTTTTTTACGAAAACAAGTTTTTAATGGTATAACACAACTTTAAATATTCCCACGACCCCTGTACCGTTGCATGCACGCATAAGCACAATGTTTTGCGGGTTTTTTTTTATTATTTTTTATCATTTATTTCAATTAAGCACATAAAAGACACTTTAGAACGTCAAAATTTACAAAAAATTGAATTGATTCTAGTTGCCCCTTCCAAAAGGTAGTTTCATATGGAGAAGAATGGGCAAGATACTCCACCGTTACTCTTTTAAAATGTTTTACAATAACATTAATTACATAATTATACGTGAAGAATAAAATAATAGAATAAAATTACTATACCATAATAGGTAAAAATAATTAAATACAAAGCAATGCAAATAAATATGTGATAGATACATGGTGCTCACATATTTACGAATATTGAAAAGTAGATGATTTTTCTAAAAAATAACAAGTAATAATTTAGTGTGTGAGTTAAATAAAAATCAATGTCATACAAATTATACAATTAAATTAGCAACCAGTTTGATTTTGTCTAGACTCTAGGTTGTCCTATGGAGCAGGACCAGCATATTTCCAAGCATTCTTATCTAGGACATAATCCTCTAATATGTAATATGCTTGTTTACAAAGTGTACTTTTAATATGAGTTTGAAATTTTCTTTAATTTAATTGCAATATAAATCACAAGGTATTTTGTTGCAACATTTAACACAGTAGTGTTAAATTGCGCCCAACCGCAAACAGAAAATTTTCGCACTAAAAAAATAACAGTCGTTTCTCAGCAATTATTTTTGTGCAATGTTACTTAGTTTGATGTACAGAATGCGTAGTTGACGGCTATGTGATGGGTCTTTTTACTCCCTGTATTTCAAAAACCGCTTTTTTACAAGCACACTTCTTTCTTTTTAATCAAATTTTTAGTCACCAGTATCGGTTGCAAAACTTCCATTATAGACGAAGCCTTAGTTCGGTTGGCCGTGACTAACATGCTTGGAAATGCGCCAAAGCAAACTCCGCTCAACTCTAATATGATTTCAGTTTAGTTTTGAAACAAATCTCGCAACCGGCAAAACCTTTGCGATTAAAACCAGCTGAATAAATGTTGCTGATTTTGTTGCTTTGAAATATTAGTGTAGTTTTAAGGTTCTAGGGTTATTTGCCGCATGGGACAGGCACGTGTGTGACGTTTTCACATCAGCATATATACAAAAGGTGGTGTCGAGGTAACCAAAACCAATAACATTGAACCTGCCTAGGCTTAGAACGCGATATCTGCGCGTCGCTGATTAATAACGCGCCTAATAGTACACACATATTATCACAATCACTTTTTCATCCTGTGGATCACCAGAAGACTATTAAATACTATCTAATGTGAGTTTGTTTGTTTGTTACGCTTTCACGCTAAAACGGCTGTACGGATTTGGCACATAGATTGACCATAACCTCTAGGTTATGGTCAAAAAAACTCAGCTGTAGTTCAGTTACATTATTCTTTTACATTGTTGTTTTGCATTATTCTTGACTTTATGATCATAATTTAGACTCAAATCTCTATGTTATTACTGTTAATGACAGTGATAAGCTCATAAGATCGCTATTAATAATTATAATTAAATGCACGTGTGTAATTTTTAAGTGATTTCGACACAATGTAAAAAATGTTATGAAATAAATAAATGAAATGAAAAATGAGTTAAATGTCAAAAGTATCTTATGTTATGATATAGCGAGCATGTGACAACCTCTTTATTGTTGTTGTGAACCGGGAATCTTCACAGAACTCTCCCTATTTCTCTAGTTTATTTCACTTTAAAGTTCTCTACGAGAAAGCACGTGGCTTTAAGATATTTTCTTTAGACTCTTAATTTCAGGACAGCTTTATTTATGAAGATTTACTGGAAATTACTAACTCTTTAAAGTAATATTTTACTACTAATCGTTTGTTTAAAAAATCTCATTCGTTTCTGCATTTCTACTAAGTCCATGTTGAATACTTAATAAAATACAGGGTTTACAGAACATAAATGTACGTAGTTTTGACCAAAATTATGGCTGTGCCATTTTTCAAATAAGTGAAAGAAATGTGCATTATGAGCTGGGGTACTTACCCCATGAAATATGGCAGTCTTTTGTGTGCCGCTGCACCACGCTCCGGACTTTTAACAAAACATTAAAAAACTATTTCTCAATGGAAACTCTGGTTAATGGAGAAAATGTTTTCGTGTATTAAGAAAACTGTGTGGAAAAATTCGCGCCGCCAAAATTCATGACAATGTAGTCATGAATGTTGGTGTCGCGAATTTTTGGTGTATATTTTTCTGTTAGTTATTTGACAACAAAATCACGTATTTCTACCATTCTATGATGATCAACTTCCTGGCCTAGGTCCTTCTCTAAAATAAAGCCGCCCCAAAATTTTCATACATTTTTCAGTGTTGAAAGCAAAGACTTTTGACGTAGCGTCAAAGTGGACACAATGTTTGGGAATCTTAATCAAATACCCCTGCAATTTGCTAAATTGTCCTTTAACAACCTGAAATGGCATGTCTTTGATGGCACTCTTTGGGAAAGTTACCTTCTCTCTTAAAGGGAGGAGGGTAATAAAAAAGTTTTAATTACTGATGCCATATTTCACTGAATTACCAGAACTGTTCAGGCGAATCTGAGGGTAGGGGTAGTTCATCATCAATAGGTATAATTTTAAGGACTGACTGCGGTAGTCATATTTCACAAATGTCTACCCAGGTAGACGTTTTTCTAAATTATAAATGTGGCTTACGCTTTAGAGCTGGGCTGGCGCGACGAGCTAGACTCTTTCTTGACTGATTGGCCGAAAAAAGCAGTAGGCAAAAATGAATCGTGCAGTATGGGGGAGACCTTTGCCCAGCAGTGGGAGAGTATAGGTTGATGTAAAAAAATAAGAATAAAATGTGGGCTAACTAGGACAAGAAATTGCTAAAAAGAGCTCGTAGTATGTATTTATCACGGTACGGCTGGTCCATAAATTCAAGGTCGCTCAGTGAGCTATGGAACCAGCTATACTTGGAGTCTCTCTGAGGGAAAGAATCCGGAATGAGGTGGTTCGGCAGAGAACCAAAGTTGTCGACATAGCTCACAGAATATGCAAGCTGAAGTGGCAATGGGCTATTGTGGCCGGCCATATTAGCCGTAGAACCGATGACCGTTGGGGTAGACGTGTTCTTTAGTGGAGACCGCGAATCGACAAACGTAAGGTAGGATGCTCTCAAGCTAGGTGGACCAACGATCTTCGCAAGGTGGCAGGTAGCAGCTGGATGAGAGTTGCCGAGAATCGAGCTGAATGGCGTTTAATTGGAGAGACCTACGTCCAGCAGTGGACTGCTGTAGGCTGATGATGATGATGTTGACAATAAAATACTAACTTCCATTCGTAAATGCATAATAAACTGAAAACTTTTGCCCATCGGGGTAGACAGAAACTACAACACGTCACACGCCACATTGACGTCATACTCGTTTTGCTTTGTCGTAGTTCATAATCCAAGAAATCATTTAAAATTTTCACAAAAGGCAGGCTAAGGCACTCAGTTAATAAAATAATACCCATATCCTAGAATTTCTGTCTAACCCAATCCTAACCCAAAGTAAATTTTCCTACTTTATTAGAACCCAACAGTATTCAGCAGTCTGTGGTGATCAAAATGTAAATTAGGTATAGAGGTTCAGTACCGGGCCGTGACCCCGCCATATAAAATGGTCTTTTATATTGTTATGCCTTCAGGTGAAACGGTGTTCTTCGGGCTCTGAGCCACTCTGACGTCTACGGTTTCTTACTTGAACATCGTAGCTACTTAGAAATAAATAAGTGAGGTATTTTTTCGTAGATAATAAGGTGCATACAATAGTAAAAAAATAAAAAAAATGTATTTATCTTGTGATATCGGTTAAGGTTGGGTCGCCCATCTCTAAACAAAGCATTCACAAAAAAATATGGATACTAGCATACTTTTGTATCACTTATATGCGACATACGAAGCGAATATTATATCCGCTAAAATATATGAAAATATCACAATAGTACCTTTAATTATATCAATCTCTAAGGAAGCCATTATACAGCTGAATAGCAGTCCTATCAGGTTTAGTGAAGTGGTTGTATGAATTTTAAGTTTATTTATTTATTAAAACTTTATGCACAAGTAAAAAAAATACTGTACAAAGGCGGACTTAATGCCTGAGGCATTTTCTACCAGTCCACCTTAGGGTGACGCAGAGACAAAACATGGCACGTGCAACATAAGAGATAGATAACTTGAAAAATAATAAATACTAATACATAGATACATACATACATATAACGAAAATAAACTTAGTCAAGAGAAATAACGACAGGAAGAGGAGAAAACGAATCCAGCAAATCAGCGCTGGGATGATTCTGCCAACTTCTTACGAATATGTTCACGTGCCTTCCATTTAAAAGATAACCGACTGGTTGCCGTCCTGATGCTCAGAGGGAGCGCATTCCAAAGAAAGACCGCCTGGATAAAGAAAGAAGAGTGAATAAAACCAGAGCGGTGAGAAGGACATCGTAGAAGACGATTGTTGGTGGAACGAAGATTTTTACTATGCGCGGAGCATAAGTATTGATCATTTGAAGTGAGGTAAGAAGGAGAAGTAGGTTTGTCGAAAACAGAAAACAACATACACAGAGCCCTCAACTCTCTGCGCTGACGAATGGGTAACCATTTTTTTTTTTTTGAATTCTAAGTTAAGTGGTAATCGATGCTACAATTATAATTGTATTATTTCTGCGCATAGAGTATTTATTTATTGGATCTCCAACAGAGGCAACACAATTACATGCTTGTATACATATTATATTATATAGAACCGGGACAAATACAAGTGATCGCTTCCACTTATTGGAGATCACAGCATTTACTTATAATCTAGGTACCTACGTAGTAAGTTTGACAAGTTAAAAATAAATAAAAAACATAACACAAAAATCATGCAAAGGAAACAAAGTGAATTACATAACAAATGAATAAATTAGAAAAAAGAAGATTAAATTATTGGAATTGTATATACAAAAATATTTTATGAGAAAAAATTGCAAAATTTCTACGTCAAAGGCTTCTTCTCAGCTCTTCTATTATACCCTATATTTTCCAGACGCTAATAAGTCATCCGTTATGAACCTAAACCGTTATATTTTTTTCTATAAATGTGTATTAAATATTCATTGTACATAATATTGTCGATAAATATTATATCACATCACATGACAAAAATAAATTTCGACGAGATACAAAAGGATGTCAGTATTTTGACGTTTTGTATGAATTCAAAAGTTGACTCAAATTTTCGCTATTTTTGATGAATATACCTAGCTGCTACTAACTAGCTGTTGCTGGCGACTCCGTCTGTGATCCAGGATGAAAAGTAACCTATGTCCTTATAGGTAAGGACATAGGTTACTTAGAAAACTTTAACGTGAAATAAACTAAAGAAATAGGGAGAGTTCTGTGAAGATTCCCGGTTCACAACAACAAAAAGAGGTTGTCACATACTCACTATATCATAACATAAGATAGTTTTGACATTTAACTGAACTACAGCTGAGTTTTTTTTGTAATGGAAGTTCTTCTTTTGGGTATAATTTAAGTTACCGATTGGAAATAATCGGTGATGTTAAATGTTGTTAGTACACACGGCTACACATCAAGCTATACATTTCCAGTATAAGGTGATCTCGCATTCTATAGGATTTCCTTACAGTGCGAGGTCAGCGTAAAGTGGAAATGTATAGCTTGATGTGTAGCCGTGTGTACACTGTATCAACACGTTACACCTAACTAACTAATATAGACTAGGAATGCTGACCTAACATAGGCAGACGGAATTTTTCGCTTAATCCAAAATAACTTGAATTCATAATCTAAATTCCTGAAGCTGCTACCTACATAAATAATACCAAAGTTGAAAAAATCGGAACATGTTAAATTATGAGTTCACAGAGATTTTCCGATAGTAGGTCACTCTAAAACCAGAATTCTAAGAAAAGCTTTCAAAATACGTCATCCGAATTCAATACTTCATTTATCATTATCACCCGGTTTCCGAATTGAGAATTTGAAGTTGACAACTCGTTAAAATCTACTTAATCATTACTTAAGGTGAAAGCTCGCGAAATTCAAAATTTATTTGCAACGAACGTATGAAATTTTGAATTTTGGCGGCTAGTTTGAAGGAATCACCTTAAGATATGCTAAAGTAGGGTTTTACAAGTTCTCAACTTCAAATTCTCAATTCAGAAACCGGGTCTATGTGACTAGCCTTTTCAACTATGTTCGGGTCGACTTCCAGTCTAATCGGATGCAGCATTTTACATGGAGCGACTACCTATCTGACCTCCACAAACCAGTTACTAGATAATACAATATCCCTTGGCTTACAACCAGTCTTAACTGGTAGTCAGACTTTCGAGCTTCGGACGACCCATAACGACTGTCAAAGATCTACGAATGACAGCCAGGACCAACGGCCTAATGTGTTTTCCGAAGCACGTAGGAGTCTCGGTATGCAAAGATCATCCATCCACGGACCAACCGCGCAAGCATAGCTTCACCTGACCCATGCGGCTGTTATTACTTATCCACGCGCCCCACCGTACGCTATTCAATATGTTAAACTTTCATCAGGACAAAGTCAACGCTTTCCAGCTTTTAAACCTTCTCTGTTTGTTAACGTTAAGTGTGAATTGACTTACTTTTCCCCGTTTCAGAGAGTTTATTAAGTGACGTCAACACAACGTGGTTGTTTCAACACCTTTCATCGCAGCACAATATAATTATTTCGGTACATCACAGAGCCTTCCCTCTAACTTTCCGTGGGAAGGGCCGCAGCTGATGCACTGTTTTTCTTCCATTACGAGACTGGTATGAACATAATGATTTCATACAATACTTAATACTATAAAAATATACGTAACATTAATGGAATGGATGGAACGGTTGACCTGTGATACAGACGGTTAAATTAAACTCGACTTCTATCTTTCCCTTCGGCGGTAGATTACTGAATTGCAAATTTGTAGGAAGATGTAAAGTGCTGGAATGATCAAGGACTATTTTATGGAGGTCCTGCCTCAAATCTCAAATCTCAATTCGTTTATTGCAATCTATAATGTACACTTACAGGTGGTAAATAAAATATAATAGAAACAATTATGGACCCTGTCGGGCACAGCAGCCCGTGTTTCTTGCAATGAGAATGACGTCAAATGAGTTTTAATTTGTATTTTATTCTGGTGAAGCACATGTTATCAGAAAATCGTAAAGGGTAAATAAATAATAGGTTCCAGTTTGAAAAGTTAACGAATTTTTAAACACATCGTATCCATGTGTTTCAACAAGTGTTTGCATAACCTACGGAGACGTTTATTTTGAGTCTAGAATGAATACAACTAGATAGACACACAGCATACAAAGTACGTGATGAACAGACTGATCTCCTTAAATACATAATTTTACATAATCTAATTGCACCAATCGAAGGACTGTCGCATCCAGCAAAGTACCGCAGTTAGTCGTGACCCATCAGGGGTGGCTCGTGACGCTCGCTTGTCTCAATTCAATACGGCTCACATGCAAATTTGTGTTGATTGTCGTCTGTATCGGCAAATAATCGACCGGGGCCTGCCGGGGCCCAGTCCCTCTGATCGGCCAGGGACCCCGCACTGCCCTTTGGAGGACATTCTATTGGGTAATAATATATTCGATGGCAGATTCGGATTCTGTTAGCGAATTAATGGTATTAATTTATATTTAAATTTGGAGGGAGTTATTTGTGTTGGGCGGAGAGAGTAGAATATTCAAATTGGTGTAGAATTTGCCAAATAATAGATTTATATTAGTATCTGATTTACTCTATTTTTTGTTAATTACTGGGCAAACGGCAGCCGCTCAATATATTTGCAACATATTATTAAGTCCCTTTTACTTAGACTAGAAGCCAACCGTGACACAGATACCAAAAGGCTAGTCGGCACAGTCACCCAATTTTCAGAAAATCATGACGATATTCTGCAGCCCATGCTCTAACTGCGAATTCCAAACAATGACAAAATTACTTTCAGCAAATGACAAAGATGACAAAGACGTCACAAGATGTTGATAAACCATTTCCCGCCAATCAAGGCGCCGCAATATTCCAGTGACTGGACAGAGACGCGTCATTAGTTCGAACCCTTACAACGATCCCGAAGCATTCATCACGTTGATTGACATCGGATTAAGTGTGCCAGTAGGTAATTTGGAGGACAAAGTATTAAAATATTATTTTACTAACTATATTTTTAAAAGTCCGTGTCAGGTTTAAAATTTTAAACAATATTTAGACAATAAGTCTTTGTTCACGCATTTTCTTTTTTTTACATCGGTCATAGTAAGATTAATGGTAGGCAAACATACAACATTACTTCTTACTAATTGATTATAAATCGACTTAGAACATGATAGTCAAGAAATTTACTAGCTACATCATATTATCATTAATCATATCAACTTTACAATATTAAACACTTTGTATCTAAAATGAATGGTCTCCATCATCATCTTCCTACCCTTTCCCCAACTAGGTTGGGGTCGGCTACCAGTCTGACCGGATGCAGCTGAATACCAGTATTTTATATGGAGCGACTGCCTATCTGACCTCTACAACCCAGTTACTGGGTAATACAATACCCCTTGGTAAAACTGGTTGTCAGATTTACGGGCTTCTGTCGACCCGTAACGACAGTCATAGGTCCACGAATGACCGAGCCGGCATGACATTCCGAGGCACCCCACAAGAGGCACTTCACCAGACCCCTCGTCTTGGTATGTAAAGATGGTCGCCCATCTACGGACCAACTACGGCAAGCGTAGCTTAAACAAATCGATCGACCCGTGCGGCTGTCATTACTCAGCCACAAGCCCCTCTAATGGACATAAAAGAAAATTCTGAAAATTCTAAAGATGCCATAATATAATGTTTCTACAGTGCATCTGGTATGTTCACCCATGCACACGTTGATGGCTTCCATGCCATCATCAGACAGAAATCTGCCACTATAGAGTGCGGGCCAGCTGCAACTCCATCCTGAAGACTATAGTAGGGAGCTGTTATATAATATTGTTCGTAGATGCATCTCGAACAATAATCTTGTTACTAAGTATTAAGGTTTACTAACATAGATATAAGATTCGTTACTTACTAACCTACTATGGATGTAACTCGTCCGAAATAGAAATTATTTTATTTTATTTATTGTATAATAGGCAATCTCAAATACTCATTATGCACTTCAACAACAAATTCTCCGCTGAAAAGTCCAACCAAAGCCACCCAAAACACTCTAAAGCCCTCAGTTATACCTACATAATACCACTATTGTATTTAAGCCTTGTAATCAAAATAGGGTGTGTACATAAAGTGGGTGGTTATTATGCACAACAACTTAATCCTCGACACGTGCTTGTTTGCGACACGTATCTCTTGCGAAGAGGATCGCATTCTATACTGCTTGGTTTATAAGTAAGAGCGAAGCGAGAATTTGTGGGTCGACGATAGAATAGAATAGAAAAGAATACTCTTTATTATGTACACCATAAAAATTACAGATATAAAAGTAGAAATTTTACATAGGGTGACACAATGGGCGGTCTTATCGCTAAAAGCCACGACATAGACTTGTATTCACTGTAGGTCCTCTCCTGGCTAAAAGGGTACAGTATAGAAAGCTTTGGAACGTTTTGTGTGACAGTTAGTGAAGTAACAGTAAGGAACCTCAATAAATAAAAAAAATACTGTCACGGTGACACTTGACACAACACAAAAGAATTTTCTGCCGTCAATTTTCGGAAAACTTATTTTTTCTGCAGAAAACAGATGCCATTATATTTTAATTATCTTATTCGCAGCGTGTTTTTCAGCGTGTTTGATTGTTCAACTATTAGTAAATGATCACAGTTACGTAAATTTGCTAATGAGAAGATCTCTAAATAATGAAGTAATCAACTTCTACAGCTTGTCACTTGTACTAAAGGCTAAAGAATATCCAGCTTAAAACGAGCTTAACCAACGTGCATTGTACGGAACTCATCACAGCTAATAGAATTCATAAACGCAGCGAATTCTGACTAAATAGAATAATAAATTAACACAAAGCCATATTTATTTATAAATGAATGGCTTAACCAAAACGTTACCTCAAAAATCAAAATCAAAATATTTTATTTCACATCCATACAATTGTTCTACAGCACAAAATTGAGGCAGCCCCTTTAAGTTATAAGGATACTTGTGTTGGGGTTACCTCGCAACTTCCCATTGGGTTACAGTTTGCAGTGTAAAGACATAATTAAAATTAATAAAGCCTATTTTTAGGTACAATTATGTTACAAAATTAGCAAGTTCAGGTATGTGTAGTGTTTGTGGGTGTGTGGTGTGTGTGTTTGTGTGGTTTTGAGTGTGTGTGCGTGTGTGAAAGGTGGACATGCCGAGTGTGGGTATGAATACCTAGGTGACTTAATAATTGATCGTTTATGTATGTTAAGATTGTTTACAGGTATTACTTTAGCAGATTCTGGTTAATAAAAGTTCAATTTCATCGTATGTTTGTGATTTTAACCATTCCGATAAAGTATTTTTGCATTTATACCGCAACATGGGGTAAATATTCAATTTGAGGTTCAATTTGTTATAAATATAAGTAGATTGAGTGTTAAATTGACGCCTGGCAAAAACCGTACGGACCCGAGGGGAGTGAGCCACAATGTCTTTACGTCTTTTATCTAGCTTAGATGGGTCAAATGAGAGGGTCTTGTGAAGATGTATGGTTATGTTTAATACGTATAATTTCCTTACAGACAGAAGCTTACTAACCTTATAAAGGTTGTCCGTAGAGTAACGAAAGGGCTTAAAGTACATAACTTTGATGAGAGACCTTTGAGCCCTTTCTAGGTCTAGAAATTTGGTCTTGGTGGCCCCTCCCCAGATCGGTATACAGTATGTGATGACCGATTGTGCCAGAGCTGTATAGATTTTATTGAGTAGCAACGGTGGCATCACATGTCGTAGCGTTTTAAAAATCCATATAAATTTTCTGACCCTGGCCATGGTATTTTCAATGTGGGTATGCCATGATAGTCTTTGGTCAACTGTTATTCCAAGGTATTTAGTGAAACTAACTCTCTGTATGCTTTGACAATTACAAGGATAATGAGAGGTTGCACACTCATGGATCACGATTCCAAAATCAGCACCTGGCTGTGTCCTCTGATTTGGAGTGAAGCAGATAAAGTTAGTTTTGGATACGTTGAGGGTTAAGAGATTGGTATTTAACCATTTTGCTATTACCACTAATCCACGTTCCGCAGCAGCACGCACGGAAGCCCAAGAGTCCCCGGCGAAAACTACTGCTGTGTCATCTGCATATGAAAAGACTCGTCCGCCACTGTTCCTGATATTACACAACTCATTTATATAAATCAGGAAAAGCGTCGGGGCGAGCACACTTCCCTGGGGTACTCCAAAACATACCATTTTTTCACCACTAGTTAGATTTTCAACCCTAACCTGCTGTTTTCGGTTTGATAGGTAACTACCAAAGAGAGAAAGAGCCGTACCTCTAATGCCGATTGTTTCAAGCCTGTGCAGAAGGATGGGGACAGAGACGGTGTCAAATGCCTTTTTTAGGTCTAAGAATACTGTAAGGCATTTCAGTCCTTTGTCTACATTATTGACTATATCGCCAGTTAGTGCCTTTGCAGCGTCTTGTGTAGATAGACCCCTTCTGAACCCATATTGCGAGGAAGATAAAATATTGTGTTTATTAAGGTAACTAATTAATCTGTTATTTAGTCATTTTTCTAAGATTTTTGCAATGCATGATATAACTGATATAGGTCGATAGTTGTTGACATCATTCCGGTCCCCCCCCTTGTGCACAGGCGTAACCAAAGATCGCTTTAAAGCCTCAGGAAATATCCCGGCTTTAAAGCACAGGTTAGCTAGTTGGCTTATTAGGGGTACCATGAAGTCCCTAGATATTTTTAAAAATTTAGTGGGTATACCGTCCCAGCCTGGTGAGCTTTCAGAATCGAGACTCATGAGTATGTCATCCACTTCCTGCGGGTCAGTGTCAAGTAGTACGAATGACGTAGTATGCTGTTCACTCCTTAGGTAAGAAGAGCTGGGATTAGAGAGGTTAGATTTTTTAATTATATCTTCCGCCAATGTTTTACCAATTGTAACAAAGAACTGATTAACACGGTTGAGAGAATCGAGCGGGTGTGGTGTGATTTTAAGCAGATTAGAATTGTCTGATTTAGGGGTTTTAAATTGTGTAATTTCGTTGATTTTTAGCCAGAGCTGCTTAGGATTTTTTATTGACATAGTTATTTGTTCTCTTTGTGATTTTCTTTTAAGTTTTTTTATTAAGTTTGTACAAAAATTACGAAAACGTCTGAAAGTTATTTGTAGTATTATATTATAGGAATCTTTCTTAGTTTGCACTTGCATTTTATTACGGAGGTTGATACATCGAAGTACACCAGCAGTCATCCAAGGCTTGATAACCCGTTTTCTACTCGGGACTGACTTAGTTGTAGTGTTAGATAGTAGTGAAGTTTTTATTATCTCTATAAATTTATAAGCTATGATCTCAGGGTCATTACATGTATTAAAAAATGACGTGTCAGTACCTATCAAGTAAGTGTAGGCACTATCAAAATTAATTACAGTTTTGGTTTTGGCGGACTTTTTAATTTTTAGCGATCGGGTTATGTTTATTAATACCATTGCGTGGTCTGTGATTGAGGTATTAATAACACCCACAAATGCTGAGCACAAAGCTTTGTCAATTTTTATAAGTGCATGGTCCAAACAACTTTGTTCTCTAGTAGGTAAACAGTGCCCTGGTAACAGGCCATGTGACGCTAACATATTTAAATAGTTTAATCTGTTACTGCGTTGTTGAGATGTTTCGGAATTCTTGATTATTAGATTAATATTGATGTCACCTACAATTATAATATTTTTATGTGTCATTATAGAGTCAAGGTGAAGATTCAATGAATTTATAAAGTTATCAGCACAAAGGTTAGAGGGTGAACGGTAGATGCCTATGATGGTATAGTTAGAAATTGATACCTGAATAGCTGATGCATGGGAAATATTGATTTCAGTAACATGGGCCAGGTGGCCGTCTCGAATGTATGCTACCACACCGTCATTTTGATTAAGTTGATTTTTAGTATAGTACGAAGTGTAGTTATCAAGCAATGGTAACTGTCTGTGATAGTTAAGCCTGCACTCCGTTAACATCAACACGTCTATGCTATGTTTTATTTGTGATAAGTTTAGCTGTAAATCTTCGAAGTTTGAATAGACACTCCTGATATTTTGGGTTACTACTGTCAAGTTATAGTTATCATGCTGTAAGTAGTTATGCAATTCTTCAATGTTGATAATAGCCGACTTCGAAATTTCGCTGTCATCTAATTCCCGTATAGTATTAAGATTACTATCCATTATCGTGTTGATAATACAAGTGGTGCAGCGTGCAATTTACGTTAGTGAAGAAGCATTGATAAACGAATTGTAAATATTCTAATTCGACACTTAAAGTATTTGTGAAAGGCGGTTTAAGTATGATCTCGAGTGTGTGTGACGTGTGTAAAGGTAGGTGAGTGGTTAGAGTTTGATGGATTGTTAGTGTGAGTGTTGTTGAGTGTAATGCGTAAGTTTTATGAGTATTGCATTTTATAACAATATGTTGGTATTGAACATGCTTGAATGTGTTGATTTTAGAAATTATCCTGATTCTTGACACATTTAACGAGATATAAAGATAAAAAAATAGTTTACTAATACATAAGAAAATAATGAATAGTGGTACAATAGTATAGACCTTTACATAACTTAGTCACGGTTCTTGCATTAAGTGATGTACTTGAGTTTCAGTTTTGATCATAATAGCCCGAGAGTTTTCATCACGTTTTACGAAGACACGCCCGTAAGTGGTCCAGCAAAATTTATATTGTTTTGATTTGGCTAAGTCCCGCGCCAAGAAGTATAGACGGTTTCCCTTAGCAGTAAGATGTTCCGATATAAACACTGGGGTATCCTCATTGCTGGTGAAGCCCAGGTGCTTAGCCTGCAGTTTTATTTTATTCTTTATATTATAAGTTTTAGCTTTCTGTAGAAAATCTGTTTTTATTATCGATGAACCAAGCTCAACAATAATGGGGGTGTTTTTAACCTCAACCTTCTTGCCCTGGATTCTATGAATATCCTTTACATCTTTCACGTCCAAATTTCCGCTAATGCTCTTTGAGAGGGATAAAACCATGTTTATGAGGTCACCTCTGTATCTGCATGACATTCCGAGGCACCCCACAGGAGGCACTTCACCAGACCCCTCGTCTTGGTATGTAAAGATGGTCGCCCATCTACGGACCAACTACGGCAAGCGTAGCTTAAACAGATCGATCAACCCGTGCGGCTGTCATTACTCAGCCACAAGCCCCTCTAATGGACATAAAAGAAAATTCTGAAAATTCTAAAGATGCCATAATATAATGTTTCTACAGTGCATCTGGTATGTTCACCCATGCACACGTTGATGGCTTCCATGCCATCATCAGACAGAAATCTGCCTCTATAGAGTGCGGGCCAGCTGCAACTCCATCCTGAAGACTATAGTAGGGAGCTGTTATATAATATTGTTCGTAGATGCATCTCGAACAATAATCTTGTTACTAAGTATTAAGGTTTACTAACATAGATATAAGATTCGTTACTTACTAACCTACTATGGATGTAACTCGTCCGAAATAGAAATTATTTTATTTTATTTATTGTATAATAGGCAATCTCAAATACTCATTATGCACTTCAACAACAAATTCTCCGCTGAAAAGTCCAACCAAAGCCACCCAAAACACTCTAAAGCCCTCAGTTATACCTACATAATACCACTATTGTATTTAAGCCTTGTAATCAAAATAGGGTGTGTACATAAAGTGGGTGGTTATTATGCACAACAACTTAATCCTCGACACGTGCTTGTTTGCGACACGTATCTCTTGCGAAGAGGATCGCATTCTATACTGCTTGGTTTATAAGTAAGAGCGAAGCGAGAATTTGTGGGTCGACGATAGAATAGAATAGAAAAGAATACTCTTTATTATGTACACCATAAAAATTACAGATATAAAAGTAGAAATTTTACATAGGGTGACACAATGGGCGGTCTTATCGCTAAAAGCCACGACATAGACTTGTATTCACTGTAGGTCCTCTCCTGGCTAAAAGGGTACAGTATAGAAAGCTTTGGAACGTTTTGTGTGACAGTTAGTGAAGTAACAGTAAGGAACCTCAATAAATAAAAAAAATACTGTCACGGTGACACTTGACACAACACAAAAGAATTTTCTGCCGTCAATTTTCGGAAAACTTATTTTTTCTGCAGAAAACAGATGCCATTATATTTTAATTATCTTATTCGCAGCGTGTTTTTCAGCGTGTTTGATTGTTCAACTATTAGTAAATGATCACAGTTACGTAAATTTGCTAATGAGAAGATCTCTAAATAATGAAGTAATCAACTTCTACAGCTTGTCACTTGTACTAAAGGCTAAAGAATATCCAGCTTAAAACGAGCTTAACCAACGTGCATTGTACGGAACTCATCACAGCTAATAGAATTCATAAACGCAGCGAATTCTGACTAAATAGAATAATAAATTAACACAAAGCCATATTTATTTATAAATGAATGGCTTAACCAAAACGTTACCTACGGTTTATGTTTTATACATTAAGCAACATATGTTTTATCAATCATATATTTAGTTACTTACCAAATATCTAGAAACCAAGTATTTAGTTACCTACCTGAAACTTACTTTGAACTTGGATATGTACAAAAACAATATCAAAGTGAGTACCATTTTTCATTAAACATGGAAATCTAGGCCATGTTGTGTCGATTCTGTGAATGGAACACTGCGCCAATTTTTAGATTGGTACGATTCTACGAAACATTCCCATGCACAGGCCTTCTTTACCGAAACTTCATACATCCATCAGTCATTCAACGTTGCGCCCTCACAGTCAGTTGTCCAGGAACCGAAGTCTGGCGATGGCGTTGAAATAGTACTGTCAAGCCGGACTGGCGAGAAATTGACAGTCAATAGGATTGTCAATAGGAATTCAAGTCGGGATGTCGTCAAAATGTATAAGGTTATTGGAAATGTTTCAGCAGTCTTCCCATTCTTTGCTGTGGTAAACATTAGACATTTTTCACTGTCAATACTGTATAGGTACATGATATTTGACTTTACTTTTGAGCGCGCAAAGTGTCGCAACATATGTAGGTAGTAAAAAGCTTTAAAACTTAATTAGTTCAAAGGTTCCACTTAAGTCATCTACTACAGAAAATGATATTCTTAGCCATTTGTTAGACACAAATATTGTATGATAAATTCACCTTATATCCCTTTCTAGTCTAGCCTAGATTCTCAAGACTATGTTTAGCAAACGGCATAACAAAACAAACACTTCCCGCCATGTTGGCTTACATTACAATATATAAATAGGAGTACAACAAAAAGCGATGCGGTCGGGTCCGGTCGCGACCTTAGCAGTTAGGTACTCGTAGTTAGGCTGTAACGAGCCAGTCCTAGTTCACCGCAAGCTTGTTAGACAAACGAGGCCAAACATGTGTTTGTTTTGCATTTTTTAAGGCTGGCAATCCTCGTAAGCAGAGGTAAACACTACAAAGGCGGTCACATTTCACAGACCTAAAATCCACGGTAGTGTTTGTATTTTTTTCGCAGATAATCACAGAGGATAGAGGATTTATTTTTGTTTACTTAGGTCTTCTTACGCTTGTGTGATTCGCCAAAGCCTTGTTTGACTCTCCTTCACTTCTCAAATAAGCTTTTTGTCGTATATTTTTCTCACAAATCTTCATCATGTTTGCAGCAAAAAGCTAGACTTATTTCCTTTCCCGCAAACAAAAACATAAATCCCAACACCGGCATTGTCATAACCACTAATCCAATCTCTACAAAATCCGTCACCCGAACTAAGCAGACATAACGAACAACAGCGAACCACGGAGCAAAACTAAACAAAAACGTCACAGGCCACAGCGCAAACAACAAGCAGTTGAACAATAACTAACAAAAGGCTTACATCATTTCATTCGTGACAAATTCCCGTACAGATTTAATTGATGGCCTACGTCATCTGAACTTGGTCCATAATTGGGCGATGGTGAGTGGCGCGCTAACGAGGTCCCGAGCAATGCACAAGCACATGCCAAAACACGTAGACTTCCTATATCTTGTGTTGGGTGAAAAATAAAATTACCTATTTTAGAGTGAAGGAGGGAATTGTTTAGGTCAGCTGGTTCATTGGATCGTGTCAGGATTAAGGTTAGAGGGTGAGTTGTGGATGTAGTTTTCGGGAAATGCAATGTTGCAATAAATCGATCGTTTATAAATGATATACGGCTATGTGCATACTGCATAGATCCATGATTAAATTAGAAAATAATAAGTAGACACTAGATGCGGGAAGTACCTATATGACAGGTCTTTGTGGCAATGCTGGGGGAGGCCTATGTCCAGCAGTAAACATATTTCCACTGAGTTATGATGATGATGAAGTAGACTGGTGACAAAAGACAATCCTTATTCTCCAACAATTAATTATTATAATCAACAAAAGTCAGTGAAACTATCAAAGCACATAACAGTAAACAAAGACTAAATAAAATTCAAACAAAACTCAACTCCTAACAAAAGTTAAACATCTAATATTAAATACAAAGAATCAAATGAAGCAGCACAGTAAATCTACTAAGCTCAGAAAGTCAAGTAACAACTACGACCTTCGTTAACAACTGTTAATAGGCTTAGTAATTCAACTAACTGGGGTACAGAGGGGACAACTGGAACTAAAAAAATCATGATGGAATTAATCCCTGGTGCTGCTTTAGCCTAGTTAACTCTCAATAGGCTAACTTTAATCTAGACTCGAGATTAACCTGGTTCAACTTTATTTTTCATCTCCACTTATAATGGACCCGTGTTTAAAGTAACGGTTGGGACGTTTCTATCTAGAACTTATGTGACGGTGATTTGAAATTTTATCGCAGGTTTTTAATTATGACTAGCGGATAGCCGGCGTGTGCTAATACGATAAAACAATGCATTAGGCACATTCGGTCTATTCAAGAAGTTTTGGTTTTTTATCATCTTTCACACAGTCTATCCATCATTGTAATGGGTTGAATTAATCTCCCTTCAATACTTCAATAGTTTTCTTATTTCACTGAAACTCATTAAAGAATGGAATTTATCATATTTTGAACAAAACCCTAAAAACCTAATTTCCTTTTGCCAGCTTCAAACTTCTTATTCTTCGCTCATCTGCAGAATGTTTTAAATTACTTTTTTCCTATGACAATAAAAATTTAAGTTAGAACAACCCCGGGCTTTAAGACGTCGTTATCTCATACTATCCTTGTAAACGACGAAGGATAATTTAAAAACTAATTACTTTCTTTAAAGGCAAAACGTAAATAAAGTTTTGTAAAGACGTTAAACGGAGTTGAGTCTTGGGCAGGAAATTGAGCAATTTTGGCATTAAGTAGCGTGCGCGCGTTGATTGAACTAAATGTTCAAGAAAACAGATATGCTTTAAAATAGCTAAATATTTACGGCGCGTAATTAAAATGAAAATTACTGTTAATATATCTAAAATTTAAAAAAAAAATGACTTTTCATGGGGTACCTAATTTTTATTGTATTATTAGGAGGTAGGTACCTAAGGATTTTCATGTAAACTATTCCACCAATAAAAATTGAAAAAGCTTTAATGGAATATTTTAATACCTATCCAATAAAATGCAATAGTCACAAAAAACAGAGTGAGTAAATGGAATAACACAAATAAACGCTTCGTCAGGAATTAAAAGCACTCTGGATCATTCGGAGAACCCTTATCACCAAAGTTCGTGAAACCCAAATCAAACGGTTTTTGTGAAACAACCCTAATTCTAAGTTTAAATTAATATAATCAACAATCTAACACCATTGGTCAATATTGAAGTTCATATTTTATTTGTTTACTTTGTATTGACGGGAAATTAGGGGGTTAATTTAGGCAAGTAATTGTTGAAGGTCAAGGAAATTCATTGTTTTGTCTTCCTTAACTAACTCTGTATTATTAGGGTTAAACAATATTAATTGGACTTATATTTGACGATAGGTAAGAATACGCCTTGGAAAACTTAAGCATGTTGATGCAAAACGTGATACTTTTCCCCCTGAATAATGTAAATGTCCCCAACCACAAAACCACAAGAATTTCATTAAAATAACATTTTTCCAAATCGACAATCCAATTCATAAACCAGGACAAATGAATGCCACAAAAATAGCCGTCATAATAAACAAAATAGCCAAGTAGGAAAATTTATTAGCATACTCCCATTACGACTTAAATGAGGGGACAGATAGCGAAGGAACGACGTTGAGCAAAATTTCAATTATATCAGTGGAGGAGTGTAAACGGGCCGCGCTTCCTCCGCCCCCTGGCGCCTTCAGCCTGAAGTTTCTGTTTACATTTTGTTAACGGAATGAGAATTTAAAGCGAAATTTCTTAGCAACAAACGTGCGTTAAAAGTCAACGAAGGAGTGCAAATAGTTGTAGCGTGAAATCGCCGACTGGCGGAGGTCGTGCTTCGAAACGCGTGTGCAATTTGAATTTGCTTGCGAATTTCAATGTGGCTGTAATTTAATTTGGCTGTTTTCACTTTTAATTTAAGTCTCACAGTCTTAATTTTTTAATTCATAATAAATTTAAATTATATTCCGCGACGTCGCGACGACTGAAAGAAAGCTTTGTTTTTACTTTGTTTCTGAATTTTTTGTTCACCCAGCACTTGCCTGTAAAACAAGCTAAGTTGGTATGGCCTGAAGGTAGAGTTACTTACAAGTGTAATTCGAGACTCAGCACTTCTTGCACATAAGATTTCCATTTTATGGCCACTACGTCATCTTATGGATGAAATATTATTATTTATTCATACAAATTAGTTAGCTCTCCTTAACCATCAGCATTACATTTAGTTTCCTTGCTCTTGTTTCATGTTTATTACATATACATTTAGATAAGTACATGTTTTATGTATGCATTTATGTATTTATTGTATGTATATATATATGGTACAGCACTGACTACCTGGAGTACTGTCTCTCCGTCTCCCTTTAATCTATCCAAAGGTTTTCTGTGAAAGATCGCTTTTAGCGATAAGACTGCCCATTGTGTCACCCTATACTTAGTCTGGCCATAAATACTGTTACAGTTAAAAATAAGAAAGATTTAATATCAACATTTGAATTTGGAATCTGTCATTTTTATACGATTGTTCATTGAGTTTTCTAATTTTGGCGCCAATACATTGTACAATATTTTGCGATATTAAAATGGAGTGGGGTGATAAAGAGAACCGAATCGCTGTGATTGCATTACACAAAGTTGGTATGGAGCCAAATGCAATTTTTAAAACTCTCCATACGCTTGGTATTAGTCAAATGTTTGTGTACCGGGTACAATGAGACCTCTTCTGTTTGTGACAGAAAAAGATCTGGCCGTCCACGTAGTGTTCGTACGAAAAAGGTGGTCAAAGCAGTAAGGGAAAGAATTCGAAGAAATCCTGTCCGAAAGCAAAAGATTTTATGTCGGGAGATGAAGATAGCACCCAGAAACATGTCGCGTATTTTAAAAGATGACTTAGGACTTGCAGCCTATAAGAGACGCACTGGTAATTTTTTAACTGATAATTTAAAAAAGAATAGGGTGGTAAAATCGATAGAACTACTGAAGCGGTACGCAAAGGGAGGTCACAGAAAAAAATTGTTTACGGATGAGAAAATCTTTACAATTGAGCAACATTTTAACAAACAAAATGACCGTACTTATGCTCAAAGCTCTAAGGAAGCTTCCCAATTAGTCGACAGAGCATTATCCGACTTCAGTGATGGTTTGGTGGGGTGCTAGCTATGAAGGAGTGACTGAGCCATATTTTTGTGAAAAAGGTATCAAAACCTCGGCACAAGTGTATCAAGATACCATTCTTGAGAAGGTAGTTAAGCCCCTTAACAATACCATGTTCAATAACCAAGTATAGTCCTTCCAACAAGACTCGGCGCCGGGTCATAAAGCTCGGTCCACGCGGTCTTGGTTGAAAGTGAACGTTTCGGACTTCATCAGAGCTGAAGACTGGCCGTCGTCTAGTCCCGATCTTAATCAGCTGGATTATGATTTATGGTCATTTTTAGAGAGTATGGCTTGCTCTTAACGCCATGATAATTTGGAGTCCCTAAAACAATCCATACGATTGGCAGTGAAGAATTTTCTCATGGAAAGAGTGCGTGCTTCTATTGATAACTGGCCTCAACGTTTAAAGGACTGTATTGCAGCCAATGGAGACCATTTGGAATAAGCTTTTTATATTTTGATTTGTTTTATATTTATGTATTAAACTAACACACTGTAAAAGTAATAAATATTATTTGCAATAAAAAAAAAAATTACTTCGTGACAATATTTATGGCAAGACTAGGTATAAACTTTCTACATTTATATCTGTAATTTTTATGGTGTTCATAATATAGAGTATTCTATTCTCTTCTATTAGTTTATTACTTTCACTATAGCAAACTAAATTAAAATAAACATCATCAAAAATAGTTCTAAAAAACTACAACATACTAAATTGCTCGTCGGCAAACGATGACTAGTTTTCGTTCCACCACGCAGGATCAGAGACGTCGTTAAAACTTTTAGGACGGATAACACGGTTACTCTTTCTTTACAAGAAAAACTTCATCTCAAAGTTATCATGTATGTTTGAACACGACCTGTTTCTCAGAAATAATCTTTAGACTTTTTATGTTTTTAACTTTCTATATACGAGAATTGACTCGTACTTATTTGAGAAACTACACTTGAAGTATTTTTTTCTCTGTATAGGTAATAAAGTTAAACTGGAGTATAACTTCGTGTAAATAATAATATCCTCGCTTTTACATTCTATGAAAATTTTACCTCATCTAATAAGTAAATACCTGAGTCAAATCATATTAACTTTCCCTAACAAGCTCTACTTCAAACAAACATCAATAATTTATTGCCCACATTCAGTTTCAATCAGTGTATCTAAATATATCACGAATCAACAAAATAAATGCTAAAAATAACTAGTTTTCCATCGAACAGTCTCCAAAGAAAATCTTTCATACATTATTCAAGTAGTTAAAGGATTTATTTGGAATGGGCAAAGTTACGGGGTCCAGATACTACCAATTACTTAAACTAATTAATTGGTTGTTTTCCTGGATCGTAACATCAGCATACTTTTTGCTTAATGAAGCGAGCAATAAAGTACTGCAAGAAGGCTAGGGTTGGCACGCATCTAACATTAGAGTTTAAATTTAAAAGTTGCAAATACCTACATTTTGGTACTATTTACAGATAAACAAATGGGTTTTTTGTTATTTTATCACGATTAAAATATTGTTTTGGCTGGTATTAAACACATTTCTGTCCTAGAAGTTATAAATACCAGCAGTGGGCAGCTGCCATACCAATTGTCGTCTTTACATTCCATGCAAATAATTGTAGTAAAACTGCTGCAGCCATTTAGGAGGAAGAGAAATTTCTTCGGACATTGTTAATGCGGGCTTTACACAGGTAACTATAGCTGCACCATTTTCGCCAATGGCAATTCGGCTAGGCCGCAGGTGACTTAAATCGCAAGTTCCAAAGTAGAGTAGGTTTCGGCGACAGGTCGCATGCGGCCGGTGACTAAAATCGACCTTGAAAATCCTCAGTCGCAGGCGATCGCCCGCCGCATGAAGGTCGATATTTTGATGCAAAATGTACTAATCATCTGCGATTTTTATCGACCTGTGTAAATGGGGTAGCTACTTGGCTTGTGAGGCGATTTGGTAAGCGACCCCCTGGTTCGACTGGGGGTCAAGTCTACTAATTTACAAACGTCGCAATGGTCGTCGGTGTTAGTTTTTGACAGCTTTTGTATGGCAAATCTGTCAAAAACTCACAATGCAGAGACCATTGTGACGTTTGTAAATTAGTAGACTTGGCCCCCAGTCGAACCGAATGGCGAAAATCGACCTAGTGTAAATCCCCCATTACGGTAACAAACTCCACTGCTGCAAACTGCTTCACTTCTTAAAAAATTATAAAAATAACAACATAAAATTATGCCTCCTTTCCCCGAAGGGTACGCCCTCCGGCAAAGCAAAAGCAGGCGTAATGTATAAACAAGGGTATAAAAAATTACGTTTATCCATACTATATACAATATATATTATTATAAATTATAAAGTATCTCTGTCTGTATGTCTGTATGTTACCTTTTCACGCCTAAACCACTGAATGGATTTAGACAAAATTTGGCAAGGAGATAGATGGCATACTGCGGAAGGACATAGGCTACTTTCTGTCTCAAAAATAATCCTATATGGGGTGATATAAGGGTGATAAGTTAGTATGGGACATCGAGCATTTCTTAAGTTAGGGCATATGAAAATTCACATTTATGCTTTTGGTGAGAAATAAGGAATAACATCTGACAGCATTTTTGTAAAATCATCCCCCAAGGTGGTAAAATTGGAGATCACTTTAAAATTCACATGTAATATTGATATTTTTGTGTAGTTATTATTAAGAGATTTAAGGAATTGGAAATACAGTCATAGTCCGTATCTTAAAATAAAAACCTTATCTTATTCTTCTTTCTTATTCTTTTCATTTTTCTTATTCTTTTTTTCCTTATCTTTATTTCATTAAAATCGGCCCCATTGGGACCCACTGGTTAAACTTATAACAATGTTTTTATCCGTCTATCTGTTACCTTTTCACTCCTTAAAGGCTGTACGGATTTGGATGAACGGCCATGATTCGGGTAAAGCATAGGATAGATTTATACCGGTAGTACGTCGCCGGGACGATATCCGACATCCAAGCGGGCGAAGCCGCGGGCAAAAGCTAGTACTCTATACAATTTTGTTAATCCAATGTAAAGATTATATATTAAATTGTTTTATTAAAAGCAAACTATCCTAAATAAATATTATTATTTAAGTAGGAGAATTATTAGGAGTTGTTGTTTTCCCGTATACTTTTTCAGAAAACACTGTTCCGTAACAAATTGGAGACAGCCCTACCCTAAAAGAGAATTGCAATCTCAAGATGAGTCCGACTCTTGCGAGTTTCCATACAGTTGCCGCTATTTTAAATGAAAAATTCGGATAAATTGTTCAATTTTCGAATAGCTGACTTCTTCGCTGAAATGAATGTGCCTAACTATGTATTACAGCCGAGGAGTTCGGGTGCCAAATGGACCTATTTGTTCCTATTTGGGTTTTAAAAGGAGGTTTTTAGGGTTCCGTACCCAAAGGGTGCCAACGGGACCCTATTACTAAGCCTTCGCTTTCCGTCTGTCCGCCCGTCTGTCTGCCAGCGGGCTGTATCTCATGAACCGTAATAGGGAGACAGTTGAATTTTTTTTTCACAGAGTGTTTATTTCTAGTGCCGCTATAACAACAAATAATAAAAACAAAATAAAAATGAAAGGAACCGTGTTTCTCGGCGTTTTTTGCTCAATATTGTACGGTGGTACGGAACCCTTAGTGATCAATTCCGACTCGCCCTTGGCCGCTTTTTATTACACTTATTTAATTATTTAACTTTTTATATGACTTGGTTACTACATCGGGATCAATTTATTTTGTACTTTTGGTTGCTACAATACGTAGTAGGTAGAGTAGGAATACACCACATTAACACGTAATTTGTAATAAATAAAAAAATACACCGAAACTTCACAAATATAAAAAATGTTAAAATGATAATCAAAATTTTAAAGAAAAAATAAAAGTAAAACTGCTGAAAGGGCTGTCGATATTGTTTCTGACGTGAAAAGCAATTACACGAGAAAAACTTAGACACACAAGATCGATACTACCTTTTGGTCTTATATTCGATATACGTCATATAGAGACTGATTGCAATTGGTATTCTAGGACGCACACGTTGAATATAAGATTTCCATTGTCTAAGATTCAGCGCTAAGTTGAATCGTGGTCATGGTACGGGCTTAAATTACAAAGAAAATGAACTTAGAGTTTAGGATTATTAAGATATAAATAGCTGGCTATCCTCCGATCGATGTGGCTGCCGGGACGGGAACAAAAATGTCGTAGTATAGTCTCGTCGCAAGTCGAGAGGAAACTTATTACGACTCAAAAGTCTATACCATTACCCCTGGGCGTGAGCCCGAAATTCGGCATGATAAACACGGTCATTACCTAAGACAAACAATAGGAGATGAGGACCGTGAGTACAATCAGAATTTTAAATAATAGAGAAAAAAACTGAAAGATTGAAGACATGAGATTTCTTTTAATGTACAGACCAGGCCTAATTATGCTTGCGGCGGTAAGTCCCCTCTTTGAGGAGAGGATTGAGAGGCGCCACGGCGTCCTCACCTTATGCATGACACAGATCCTCACCGGACATGGTTGTTTTGGGAGGTTCCTGTTTCTTATAAAGCGGGAGGAAACGCCTGGGTGTTACCACTACTGTGTGGATGGACTGGAGGACACGGTGGAGGTCTGCCCGACTTGGGCGGAGTACCACCGTGTCCTCGTGGCGGCGATTGGTAGCGGTGATCTCTGTCGGATATCAATGGGCCCTGGCGCACAGGCAACTGAAGGAACACGGGTGGGTTTTAGTCAGTAAAAGTCTGACACGCCCTGCCGCTCCGCCCAGAGCGGGAGAAGTTATTTGATGATTTCCCACCCCGAAAAGAAAAGGCCTAATTATGCAACATGTTTTAGAACAATAGAAATCTTTTTTTATTTTTTATTATTATAAAGAAAAAACTCGTTTACACACGCACAGATTGTGGCAAAAATATGCTACGTTTATCCACCTTTCAAAAAAACCTGAAACGCACGGTGTGGGTCCACGTATAAAATTCTTAAAAATAAAAAAACTAAGAGGCTGGAACGCGCGGTCCGCTGTCACTTTTTCGTGCGTTCGGACAATCTGCGGTTTCTGTTCGCGATGAGTATGTAGTTTCGGGCAATTCAGTGGATTGGCCTAATCAAAAAATCAACAATCCATCTGATTCTACCAATTTTTCTGCAATAACATTAATTGTAAGGAAAATGTTGCTTGTCAGACGCAGAATATCTAAATTTCAAAAAAATCTAGAACAAAATTAATTGCCGGTCAAGTAAAACTCAAAACAGGTTGAATATGTTTTAAGCGGCGGATGTATATTACAAAAAAAAAGCAGGAATATATAGGTAATCCTGGAGTAGGTACTAACGGCTTTAAAGATATTATATATAAAATCTGTAGAGCTAAAGTTCAATCTCAATAATTAGTTCGTACAGTGAGTATCTTTGTTCCTTGCAGCACTTAATACTAAGCGTAATTGAAACATCGACAACGAAAGAATGGACGACTTTCCTTTTGCTATCTTTGTTGCTGTAGCTAACAACAACAAACAAACAAATACATAAGATGACATGATTAACAAATTACGCATACATATAGCTGATCAATCAATATTTTTTAGGAAGTTTTTTTCTAAATTGCCCGCAATAGTGTGAAAATGGAATACGTAGGTTTTCCAACTTTTGACAACATGAATACAGCTCTAGAAACAATAGCCTCCTCATTTAACCGCCAACTTAACAACACCTTTAACTCATTAAGCATCGCTAATGACACAAAACTGATTTTCTATTGTTATAGCCCGCTAGCGGGCTACCTGGGGCCTGACTAGTGGAACTCAAATAAATTCTTCAGCAATTAGACACATAGACACGTTACAACGTAATTTACCCTACAGCTGTAAAATAAATTTGTTAGACCGCTTCGCCCAAGGATGAATTCAGACTGGCATGAAATTAACAAAGCAACACGGGAATGGTCGACGGCGTTTAACGGTTGATGACAGGCCGCGGGCGACGCCTCAAAACAAAGGACTGCTGTAAACTGGACCACAAGGGAAAATGTGTGTGGTTTAAGTAAAGAGAAATGGGACTTTCATTTGACAGCTACGTGAAGTCAGCTTTTGTACTGTGATTGTGACGCTAGGTTTTGTTTACAGTAGCGTCTGATTTTCTACAGTATAAATACTGGAGCGCTAAGATCGAATACAATTATTTGGATGTTAGGTATTTAAACAGAACAGCGAATCACATCCTATTGTTGCCCTCCTTAAATTCATTATATCACCTCATAAATGAGGAATTTAGTTTTGCCATAGTCAGTTAGTATCCTAAAAAGTTAAGGACTATGCTCTAGCAGTGGGAGAAGAGTAAAAGAAGAAACCTTTAAAAAAAATTGTCCTAGCTCACAGTATTAAAGTATTGTAGTTTCGCGCAGAGGTTCGATTGTCAGTACCTGTTTGGTTCACATACTGAGTAATCAAGGTCGGTAATGTGTATTTTTAATTGTGTGTTTTTTTTATTTTTTTATTTGTTAAAACATTTAGTGCATATGATTCTTCTTGGTCGAAATAAACGTATTTTATTTATTTATAACTTGAAAACGTTTTATTCACTTGTGTAGGAAATCAGAACAGATTGGGACAAGAAGATGAGCAACGTAACGTTATAGCTCTGTATTCTACACGGAACTAACTTTAAAATACACTGACATGTGGTTTTAAAGCTTTCTACATCTAAAAACAGCAAATAGGTGGCATGCAAAGCAACTTCCGGAAATATTTTTTTAAATATCATTTTAATCCAGTTTGCAATCGATTTCCGTTTACTAACCGAAGACGGTATTTTTAGCACCGGAAGTCGATTGCAGAAAGTCTAAAATAAATAATAAAACATTTACAAAATAAACTGCACCCAATCAAGATTTAGTAACATTAAAGCTAAAAGCTAAAACTTTCTGGATGAACCACTGCAACCTACTGCATATTGATCCAACATGAACAAAATGCGATTTTATTTATAAAATCCTCATGTTTTCGCAATGTTCAAAATAAACAATTTACGACACAAATCTACTAAAACATTTAACCAACCCGCTGTCAGCTCATCCCTTGTCAACATGTCTCAGACTACAACGATGCGAAGCTCTGGGCTACACCTGCTGACATTTCAGTACGATCTCCAAGTTTTAAGGGTGCAAACTGTTAAGCTATGAATGTTTGCATTAATACAACGTTATATTAACATACTTAGCTGGGTAGGTAATTATCCCTTTAGTCTGAGAGGAAAGAGATAGAAGACAAGAAAATATGCCTAAATAACGAAGGTCAACGAAGAAGTGAAATATAATTACGACAGTGTGACTGAAACAAGAGCCCTCATGAAACTATTCCAGATGACTTTCACCAGGTGAAAATAAAGAAATTTAAAACAAAATCATCAATTTGCACTCGGACCGGATTCTGTCGAAAGCATTTTGTAAGTTTGTTTCCATTTTCATGGCTCTAGCCATCATGGAGGTAATAAAAAGCAATAATTTGGTAATGTGTAAGGAATGTAGCACGGAAAGTAGTTGCCACCTACCATAGGAAAAAGGCGTTACGTAACGCTGTATGTAAATGAAACCGTTCTCTTCAAATACCAAGTGGAATTTTTACCCTGAAACATTCACATAACAATTTTAAAACCGCATTCAAACCTGAAATTCAAATATTCAGTGTGAATTTTCGCTCCCACCTCAAAAGTCGTTAAAAACAAAACATGAACGTTGGGAGATAACGATATCAACTCAGCCTAAACGCATAAACATTTAGCGGTTGTAGTATCAACTAAATAGCTTCCTATGCGTATGAATACCCCACAATGATCCGGTCATAAACGGTTTTACAGTTTAGGTTGTGCGCACACGTGATACTTTTAGCAGAGCATATGATCCAAGCTGTTGTACTGCGTTTCAAAACACGCGTTGAATCCTGTACAAAAAAGAAAATATTACAAGTACATATATTATACTATATGTCGGAAATACGTTAAATCAATCGTTTGACTTTGACTAAGCGGGACGCCAACGCCACCAGGTGGCGCTCGACAGAGTCTATAACATAACGCTTGACCACAGTAAAGGCAGAGTTTTTGTTGGCGGTTAAGCAGTGAACACGTTTTAGAAACTATCGCGCGTTCCGTATAGTTGTGTCGTGTACCTACAGAGTGTGATTCGCTAGTGTGATTAGTTTGTTCGTAAATTATAATTTGGTTTGAACTGCAAACGGTTTTTCTATTGCGCAATAATCAACACTTCCCACAGTAGTTCAAATATAGCTGATTATAACGAGAGAGACATACCTTCTCCGTCATATATATTAAATTATGCTTCCAAAGTATATCACAAATTTAAAACCTAAAACTGAAAGAGTAGTTGGACCTTACACGAAAAAAAAAAAACGTATTTGTGTTATTGCCATGTGAATAGGCCATCACTGAGCACAACGATACGAAGTAGCAAAATTTTAGAGCACATTTTCCAAAATTCAACACCAACCATACTCATTTTTAGTGACGACACGCGACATCAAAAAGTCCGCGTAAAGGGAACGAAGCAATCATTTTGATCCGACCTTCCAAATTCATCCGTATCCAAATTGCGAATCAGTCGCAAGTCTAATCGATCGTATGCATCAGGCCATAGTCAGTAACCATGCCAAATATTTACTACAGCACAATAATATAAACAGAACAAAGTATTAAAATTGCAGCTGACATCATGACTGGCAGGTATGACCATTTTATCGTTTATCGACGAAGCATTTATGGAGAATTCATCTATGACTTAAGAGGCTCTTTAAATACATCAAAAGTTTATTTTATCATTGCATGGGGTCGTAAATTATGAAAGTAATATTGCAAAAAAAAACGATATTCGCATGGGGGTTCGCGAAAAACGAAATGAAAAAAGAGAAGATAATATAATCTCAACATAATATCATAAGAACAATAATATCAACTTTCGATAGAGAGAGAGAAATAGCGTTTTAAATATAGCTTTATAGAGTTTTTCTAGTTTAGTTGTAGTTATACAAAATTTTATTGTAAACAGCTAAGTTAATTTTATAGTATGTAAAGGTGACCTACAATTTTAGGTGCTAAATCTTAGTAACGAGAAAAGCAACAGGTACTTAAGACAAAATGCAGTCAGACCGTTTTCAGAGCAGTTTGAAATGTAAATTAACTCCATACAAATATTGCAGTCATTTCATTTCAAAATAAGACAAGTAGAAACTCCTACAGTTTGCGCATTCCAATATTACAGTAGTCTCGTCCATTCCGAAATATAAAGTAGATAGAGAGTTAATTAATTACTAAGTCAGCATCATAATGCCGATTAAATTACGCGGATGAGACAACACGTCGGTTCGGGTGCGTCGTAAATACATCAGCGGTACACCACAGCACACATATTCCTACGTAACGGTCTATGCTAAGTTGCCTGCTAATGCTGCGAAACTTTAGGTGACTAGTGTACAGAGCTATAAATTGTATACACATGATCTCTGGTAGTAAACTTACAATGAGTGGGTTTACGATTTATCCGGGGAATTGATGCCAATCAATTCCCCAGATAAAGTATCGCCTGAAACCTCAAGAGTTTCAATAGATTTTAGTTGCCTTATGCAAAACGAATGATCATACTTAATAGAGGACCTCCAATACTCAATACTCAATACTCAATTCTTTATTGCATTCCATATGTATTACATAGATAGTCTAAAAAAGTAAAAGATCAATATGGACCCTGTCGGGCACAGCAACATTAGGAGAGAGGAAGAGAGCTAAGCAGCAATTCAAGCAATTCAATATTATTAAAAATTATTAGATGAGTTTAATTGGGTTTATAATTATGTATATTTATATATTAATAGGTTTGTGTATAGTATATTAGTTATTTTTATTTTATTTTATGTATTGCACAATAATAATGTAGGTAATTATTGTGAAATTCTTAGTAGTACTTATTTTTATTATTATTAAATTATGCTATTATTTATGTATTCATATTTTCATATTTATGTTTGATTTTCTATATTCTTATTATATTATACCTATATATTTTATAATGTTTGGTGAATAAGAGAGAGATTTTTATTTTTTATTTTGCAATAGATTTGTCATCTAAAAACTCTTTTACTGAGTAGTATGACTTAGATTCCAGAAATTGTTTCAATTTATTAATAAATACATTTGTTTTTCTTACTTCTCGAATGTCATTTGGTAATTGGTTATATATTTTAATGGACATAACTAAAGGGCTAGTTGAGTGCATTTTGAGTCGGGATTGAGGTATGTTTATTTTGTTTTTGTTGTGTCGAAAGGTGTATCTTGTTTGTGTTTCTTCGCAAGTGGTGTAAAAATCTGGGTGATTTTTGACAAATTTACATAATTCTAAGATATATAAACAGGGAAGTGTGAGTATTTTGTGTTTTAGGAAGTGTGGTTTGCAGCTATCTGACTGGTCTATGTTGGTTATTATTCGAATTAACTTCTTTTGTAAAATAAATATGGTTAGTGAATCTGTACTGTTACCCCACAGCATGACCCCATAGCTGAGCCATGCGTGGGCATATGCATAGTAAGTGACAAGTGCAGTTTGCAGGGTGGTAGTTTTTTTAATTTCGCGTAGGGCATAAGAAAATTTGGATAGTTTTGCTCTTACTTTCTTTCTCCTGCACTGCATCGGTAGAAAAAATACATACCAAGTATTCTGTATCGGTGAGAAAAACACATAAGTAACAGGTAGCTGGTAACCACAAAATAAGTAAGTATATAGCCTTGTAGGTAACCAGACTTACTTACTAGATAGAAGGGAACCTAATCCTTAAGCCAATCAACTTTTACGACTAGTGTGGATAGCTTATGACTCCATACGTACCTAGATCTACCTATATCCACGTATAAAGATAGGCACACCGAACGAAATAAAGGCTCTATAAATAAAGAAAAAATGTTAACGTTCTGACATTGAAATAAAAGTGAACATTTCAGCGGCTGTGGTCGCCAGCCAATCAGTCAGCCAGTCTCTTTTGACCACAAATGTAAAATGATTTTAAATGAGTAAAGATAAAAGGTAATAAACAACAATGTTATACAAAAATGGATACAAAATATTTGTTAATGACATAGGGGTAAATAAGGCACCTTACGAACCTTACTAAAGCGTCAAACGGACGTATACGCTGCGATAAAGCGACGCTAATGCAGCGTCAATATGACGTTAGTGTCGATACTACTACGTACACGCGACGCTGGCGTAGCGTGGCGTCAACGTGAAGTCGAGCAAAGCCAGTTACAAAGGCACATCAAATCTAAAATCACAAATAATTTGGATTATGTTTGACATATAGAAGTAAAATATAAGTATCTATGTAGTTGACAAAAAAGTATTGCCACGCTAAAAACCAACAATGCCTTAAACGAGCATGTAGTAAAGCATTGATAGCCGTCCACAAAAATGCTAGGTCTTTTCGAAACATGTAGATATGAGATCAGCGAGCTCACCCTACTAAACATCCCCTATGAAAGGCTAGGGGACACTTTATGACCTAAAGTGCTTTCACTTTTATAGACATGGCCGACGGAATTTGGGATCATAAAGTTAGTACATAAATATACATATAAGAGGGTATTTATTATATTATGAGACTTTAGGTCAACGTTAGTAGCTAGAGTTCCGCAGAAAAGTTAAAAAAATAAAGATTTGATGAAAATAAAGACGTTCACCATCGTGAAGTTCTTGGGTTAAGATACTAAAATGTGTATGTACATGAATTTGGATAACGCAACAGAAAGCGGGGGGCTTATCCTGTGGGCTTAGCATGGCGCTATCTATCTCTTCGAAGAATAGAGACGGCTATTCCCATACAAAGTGACATTTTGTTTCTCTATTTTTGACATCGCACCGTAAAAATCCTTCTAAAATCTGTCATTTTGTCTTTCGTTTCTGCCGATCGTTGTCTAGGTCCTTTTTAATGTAGACTAATTCAGAAGACAGTTGTCTCAGGTAGTGAAGACAATTTGATTTTTAATCGCCATGCTAAAGACAGTAGGAAACTTTTTACTCGACGGCCACAAAGTATAAAAATGGAAATGAAAAAAGGAATTTTTCACTTTTTGTATGGAAAATATGAAAAATGATTACCTACATGTTGAGTTTTAGGGGTTTAAGGTTTCCATAAAGGGGGTCGAAATTTTCATTATTTTTGCGATAGGACACACCATTTTCGAGATATAAGCAAAATAAAAGATAAACGTGAATAAATTACTGAATTTCGTAAAAAGTACAGTTGACTCTTTCTACTTTGCTGCCGTCGTACTGTCTTCACGAAACGTCATTTTTGTCTATTCTTCCGTCGACAAGACGGTGCTTGTGCTAAGCCTGCTGAAGTCGGTAGATAGAGAGACCTCTCTTTTGTTTTCATACCATTTGTTCATGTTATTATGGCACTTATATCCACGATATTTCCGCATTAACTCGATAACTCGATATCAAACCACATCCAGAATAACCACCCACATCGCACCTGAGCTTATCATAGTTTTTCCAATACCAAAACTGCTTGCACAATAATAATAGCAAATAGCCCACGTACTAGGCAATATTAGTAATAAATTCGACACCTCATCTCGTTCTAAATGTATCTCGATTACCCATAATGGTACAATAGGGCCATATTGAATGGAACTCGAGTTGGCACCTGCTTTGCCGCTAACCGCCTTGCTTGCGTACCGCCGCTAACAATGGGTTTGTTTAAGGGAATTTTGGCGTTTTGTTACAAGATGTATGTAATATTGTAGAGAGATTTCTATCACAAACATATTGGTGATTCTGAAAATGTTGAAAATGATATTGAAGTTATT
This sequence comes from Griposia aprilina, assembly GCA_916610205.1. NCBI lineage: Eukaryota > Metazoa > Arthropoda > Insecta > Lepidoptera > Noctuidae > Griposia > Griposia aprilina. The sequence goes on along the minus strand of OU744297.1, from coordinate 13,348,260 downwards.
TGTCTGGTTGGTGTTGAATTTTAATTCAAAATCAGGCATCACATTTCAATTTCCTGATGTTTATAAACATTATTTTGATATAGACTTTCCTCGCTAACTAAATCCCTATTTCTATGAATATTATAATATTCAAAAATCACAAGACTTTTAAAGCTTCGATAATAATTCAACAACATATTCATACCAGCATAGCTTTTATACAGAAGCTAGCGTACAGTTTATAAAGAAGCGCAAAGAAGGAATTCTGATAACAATTTTAGTCGCGTCTGTACGCTTGTGCTGTGGTTCCCATTCTATGGTCCGCGTAGAAATGTTTGTGCTTTCATGCTGTCACTGACTTATTTGCTTTTAATGCTTACATAAATATATTTTAGTTGCAACTATTCCATACTACCTCCCAAGTATTTCACTAGTATTTCACAATACAGAAACACCATGCAACATTTCGTAAACACAAACTTGTAGAATGACACATACTCCTTTTAAAATTACCATTTATCATGATTCAATTTCAAGTTATTTCTGTTCGTAACTAAGCTAGAGAGCACAGTCGTTATTCACAAAGTAATCTTTAAATTAATAAAACAAATCGATCCGACTCCTGTTCAACTGGTTACGTTTGTTAAGACATGTCAAAACGTAATCTAGTCGCGGACACTTGCAAATGAGTGTGCATCACTCCTTACCCACTTACAACAATAATTTTGCCATCGAGCATCTAAAAGTTGGTCTTAGTGAACCAAAATAAAAGGTGGACTCTCGTTGAGAGAAGAATTCGCGAGCGGTAAATTAATGTTGTCGAGTATTGCGAAACTTGTTTTTTACCAACTGAAGTAGAGGGACAGGATAAAAGGATGTTAATTGGTGTTCCTTACTTTCTGAAGATAATTGAGTCGTAACTAGGATGCTAGACAATGCGAATAGCTGGCAACATAGTCTCACATTCCGCACCTAACATATTTGCATACAGAGCCCTTTTAACTCACAAACGGCGGGTAGATTCCTTGGTAATTACGTGTTCTACAGACCCATTAAAATAGCGACAAGCTAAACACATGCTCACGAGTCGATTGTGAATGTTATTAGTAATGTTGGTGGCGTAACAGTAGCTATTAAATCTTTGATTTGATTAGCCTACTTGAGTTATCTATTTGTGATCAGGCGCGAATGTCTGTTACCTTTGTCAGACAATCGGGAATGTTAATTGTGCTTTTATCTTTTAGTTCCAATTCAGTGTGGGACATTTGTATCTATGTCATGATTACTAAATATAGGTATCACATTTTGGATTCATTTATTGTGTAATTATAATAGTAAGGGTAGGTTCATGACATGGCTGCTACCACTGGGTCTTGGTATTAGCACCTACTTAAATATTTAGGGGTTCATTTATAAACGTTGATTTTTTAAGAGAGTTGTTAAGAGACGTTTAACGTCATAAATGTATGGTTAAACAGTCGCTAATCATTACTTAACTTTAAGCAACGTTTATAAATAAAGGGGAATATAACTGACAATCGATAATTTTCTCTGAATGGTTATTTTGTTACATCCAAATAAATAGATATATTCTAACAAAATGCATGTTTACAGATAGGTGTAAAAAACAATTGGTGTAAACTACGAATCGAAATAATGGCTGTGTGTCCGTCTAACATTTCAGGTTGCAACGTTTTAGTTTTTTTACTTCGATAGTTTAGTTTGATTGCCAATAGATAAAAGGATGCATGGCAGTGCGAACATTTACCGATTAAACCGGCCTTTACAAATACAGTTTTAGCCCGATTACTAAAACTATTCGAGCGACTAAAACCGGCTTTTTGTGATAGCTTCTGTATTCAACGTTTTACTTCTAAATCAAGGATTGCACAATGGTTAAATAGATAAGGTTTTTGCTTACCTACAAAATATACGATCTAAAGTTGTGTGAGCAGAAAAAACATAAGGATTATCAACCCTTACCGTACATTTTACCTTCAACTTAGTTAAAGCTTATTTAACAACAACAAAAAACACATTTTCAAAACAACTTTTCATCAACGAAACCACACATACTTTTAACTAACCACCCTTAAACATGCTTCATTAAAACTAAGCATACCTAAGACTATATATTAGGTCTTTACCTATGAAATTGCCGTTCTGCAGTACTGGCCATTTCAAATCAAAATAATTTTTGTTTGGCTAAGAATTCTAATTTCAAATTAATTTTATTTTAAAAACATGGATTTTTTTTTCTAAAAGTAGTTATTTCTTTATTGATTAGTGTTACATTTTCATCGCATTTCAATCTTTTTCGTCATCATGGATACGTTAAAAATTCGAGTAATTATGGAATAAGAGTACCGTCGTGGCAGCAACGCGGCACAAGCGGCACGCAACATCAACGACGTTTACGGAGCTAACACTACAAACCAACGCACCACCTGTTATTGGTTTGCTCGCTTCCGTTCTGGAAATTTCGACCTGAAAAATGAACCTCGCGGTCGTCCGAAGACTTTGGTCGACAATGACGAATTAAAGGCGATTGTGGAAGCTGATGATACACAATCTACGGCTGAATTAGCAGCAGCTTTCGACGTTAGCGTCAAAACAATATTGGTCCATTTGCGTCAAATTGGCAAGGTAAAAAAGCTTGACAAATGGGTGCCCCACGAACTCAATGATCGCCAGCGCGAAGTACGCGTCGAGACGTGCCTTGCACTGCTCAACAGACACACAAATGAAGGAATTTTGAACCGCATTGTTACCTGCGATGAAAAATGGATTCTGTTTGATAACCGTAAGCGCTCAGCAAGTTGGTTGGATCCTGGTTCAGCACCTAAACAATGCCCTAAACGAAAACTTACCCCTAGAAAAGTGATGGTCACTGTTTGGTGGTCTAGCGCCGGTGTGATTCATCACAGCTTCTTACCAAACGGGGTGAGCATTACTGCAGATGTGTACTGTGAAGAACTGAACACAATGATGGAGAAGCTGGCGCATCTCCAACCAGCATTGGTCAATCGCTCGTCTCCGCTGCTCCTGCACGACAACGCGCGACCTCATACTGCACAGCAGACGGTCTCCAAGTTGCAAGAACTGGGGTTGGAAGCTCTCCGTCATCCGCCCTACTCACCAGACCTTGCGCCTACAGACTACTACTTTTTCCAGAATTTGGATAACTTCTTGGCGGGAAAAAAAATTAATACCCGAGAGGCAGTACAAAATGCCTTTGAAGAATTTGTTGCCTCCCGTCCAGCTGATTTCTTTAAGAAGGGCATCAATAAACTGCCACTGCGATGGCAAAGATGCATTGATTGCATGGGTGATTACTTCGATTAATACAAATAAAAAATTCATGAAAAAAATTCGTTTAAATTTTTTCATACAAAACGGCAATTTCATAGGTAAAGACCTATTAGTATTTACCTCAAGTAGGTAAGCTCATCCCACAGGTATGTCCGTTGTTAGTTGAACAACCGCCCTCGAGTTTGTTGGCCAGTTTAGTTGTAAACAAAAGAGACGCGAAATATCCCACAAAGCGTTGTTGTGGTTGCTTTGTATCGTTTTCAATCTACGTTATGAAAGCTCGTTGTAACCGCTGGCCTTTCACAAAGCAATATGGCTGAAAGCTTAATATGTATTAACTGCGACCAGGGCTTCATATGCTAATATGTATCAATATTGTTTTATGTGTTTTTGGGAATGTATCTGGACAGGTTTATCTTTAATGTGGATGATGTATTGTGAGTATGATTGAAAAATATTGCGGTGCGTTTTGTCGCTGCAAGTTATGAGCTACGACGTCAATTCATGAGTTTTGACACCGCATCGTGCGTTAACAATTTGCGTTACAATTGCTATTACAGTGCCGCAGTTTTGCGTCGCTTTACAGCAAAAAAGTGTAACTATTTTTTTTCATAAAAAAATAGATCTATAGGTAGGTACATACATGTAGGCAGACTATCCCATGTTTCATTTTCCAATTTAGTTTAGCAAGTTTTACCTATTGGAAAGGCTTTGTATTAGAGGTTAGGTTCAGTAGTCACGAATAACACTGTTGTCCACCTAATACCTTTATCGGCTAACAATGGGTGTATTGTATGGAGACTATAGACTGGAGAATCATGTCTATAGTCTGATGGTTGCTGCTGTGTGTAGATACTAAGCATACAGAATTTTGTATCGTTAATGTTAAAGTAATCTGAATCAAACTGAACTTGAAAAACTTAGAAAAACACTTTTGAGAAAAAGATTTCAGCAAGCATTCAAATAACACAAATGTAAAATAACACAGCGTAAAACCAATTTAGTTATTTTTCGGACTTTCAAACACAAACTTCAAAGTGATGCTTCTAATTCTGCCTTATATATTAATAAAAAAAATCGCTTGAATATTTTTTGTTGTTTCGACGGGACGTCGGGAAAATTCCTATTTAAAGAAGTTTGAAAACAATTTCTCGTTTGTAAAAATATTAGAAATTTGTTGCGCGTTTAATAATATTTTACATCGCGCTGAGTTTAAAGTTTTAAGGCGCATTTTCTCGTTACTGGATGGGGTGAAGGAAGGGCCGCGAGGGGTGACATCAAAGTGAATTAGCGAATGTTGTCTAGGGGCGTCCGTTTGTAAGCCGCTTTGAAGTTAGGACTACCTGCAGAGAACCAGGGAACCAGGGAACTTCGTTGAAATGTGCCAAAGCGTAAGGCGTTTTATTTTGATACCACTCGTAAGGGCCCGCGAACGCAAAAACGCGAGAAAAATGTAACACGCTAATTTTGCCATGAGTATGCTTATTACACGGCGTTTGATGTACCTAAGATGTAACATCAAAAGATAATTTGCGTTGTTTTATGAGGTTTTACAAAATTGAATTTAGAAACTATTTTATGTGGCTTTGTGAGGTTATGGGTCTATTTCTATGTAGTTAAATGGAATGTACGTTGACTAAATTTTCGGAGGTCGGAGAGCACAAAGAGCGGAACAAAATTGCGTTTCTGAAAATATTATTGGAATTAAATATTAAAACTTACAATATCAATTTTTTATCATTCAGTTCACATCTTTCATTTTCAACGAACGAGCATCACCATTCCGTTGCTTTAAATTTTAATTTATAGGACTACCCTTTTAAATTAAAATGCTCAGTTGTACTCAAACGAATATTAAAGTAAACGCTCTCTTTTATTATGAAATATCCAGACTTCAGCTGCATGCATTGACCTACATCTTGAACATAACAGGCAGGTACACTCATTTCAGCGGTGTCAGAAGAGAAGATGGTACACAAAGGCAACGTAGATACGTCTCTCTTTTTAATACAGCGTCTAAAAGCGTAGCCAAGCATTCCAAAAAATGTTTTCGCCCATTTTTCTATGGGACCTTTTGGTCTAGAAGAGTGGGGAGACATTGAGCCGGGGCCGCGGAGTCGCGATAACGTCGTGGTAGGAACTCGCTTTAAATGCAAATCTCTTCACTACCAAATTCGGAACGATGTGGTAGTGCCGTGATGGGTGGTGGATGATTCGAAGACAAATGAGATGCGACGACTGTATATTACTTCTAGTGAATGAATTAAATGTAATCGTTGTGAATGTATTGATTGTGAATAAGGTATTCTATTTACCGCTTTCGCACACCTGGTTTATCCAGTTTGCGTAATTTTGTGTTGGTAGACCATGGGCAGGTAGGTATGGATATACAATACAGTTCTGTCATTAAAAATGACCTAGGTATGCATTTCTCTTTCGTTTCACTCGATGAAATATATTTTATTTCCTTGTACCTACTTTATTATCCTACTAGTTTCATTCTGTGCCCGGAAAAAACAGGCAGTTCCTATAAAATACTAGTAAGTAGTAAAGATCCAATCCTGTTTGCCGCGTAAGTAAATCTTGAAGCAAATTACTGGTAATAAAGTGCGTAAATAAAGATATATTTGTATGTCTTTAGATTCTACTCTGCCGCCTGAAGACAACAAAATAGGTTAAATAGAGACTGCATCATAAGAAATTAAGGTTATAAAATCTAAGAAATCTAAACCATAATTAATAATTGAATGATAATATGCATTACAATGAGGCTATTTAACAAAAAAAACGCATAAAAATGTAGACTGAACTTAATATTTTGTTCATTCGTGGCGAAGCGTGAATTAAAATCTCAAAATCCCAACCCTTAAACGCCACAGTTTACCGAGTACGTAAACACTCAACAATTTCTACAAAAAGCCACTCGTTACTCCAGTAATTTTTATAATCCAGCCACTCGGTTGAAACAGTTCCCTCTGCCAAATACTATTAAGTAAATTTTTGTAGATCCAGAACAGTGGCTTTTGTTAGTTTCTTGGCTAGAACCCCGGTAAACAGACGATTTTTCACCATATTGTAAGTGGAACACATCTCGTAACGAAACAACGAAATATATCCACCGAACAATACAGTAAATACGTTAAAAGTCTAATAGTAATACGTGCTTGCATGTTTTACAATAGAATTAATACAGATACCATATCTATAGTTATCTCATTTCAGAATGATTATATCATATCTATTCATTGGATGCATTGATGTATTTAACAGCAAATTATTGAAACGACAGATAAAACGTCCATCAACCGAAATGCCATTGTTTCTCATTACGTGATTGAAAACGGTACACGTCCTGCCATCTATTACATAGAAATAGAGTTGAATCTAGTTACCACCGTGGTTCATAAATCCAGAATCAGTGTTCTTAACTTAGACCTCACTCTGACCTTTAGAACTTAGGAACTAAAATGAATATAGTTAGCAACCAGGATAAATAGTTTCGACATAACTGGAAACAATTAGAACAGATTCAGAATACCTGTAGTGATTTGAGTGAAGCAGAAACAATTACACGTACATATATCTTGACGTGGCAGTTAGGCCACTTTGAAATACATACCTATTCAGATAGTGTCCCGGCGGGAGAGTTTCCCTGGATAGTCCCGGCAGCGCCGCCCAGAATGTAAATTCTGATGAAGAGTGTAAATTATAAGCGGATGCGATGCAGACATGACCTGTAAAGCATCGAGATTAAACACGCAGTTATTAAGCAAGCAAAAGCTGGGATGGTATAGGATTTTAACGCAATGCTAATCAAACCAGGCAGAGTGGGCCGGTGAATTTGGGCAGACCTCACACAGATAATTAACCTGGAGCATTCAAATGCCTCAATCAAAAACGTGGTTCATAATCAACATTCCTTAAGTTCTGACTTCCTGAGTTGAGCTGCACGATTACTGACAAATGCGTGCACTGACTGGACAGGTCCACTCAATCTGTGTGGTTCTTTCCTCAAAAGACCATTTCAGATACCAATCTACATGGTCTTCACATGATCTGACCAAGATTATGTCTGGACTTTAAAAGAGACTGTGATCTCTGAGTTTGTTTCGGCCTTTCTTCTCAGAGTAGTCAGATAGGAAACGCCGACCTCATCTAGTTTAAAAATATGATTGACGTGTAAAAGTGTTTGTACAAACCTACTTACAGAAATAAAATCATTTATCATTTATCATTTATCATTTATTTAACACTCCTACTAAGACTGCACATCACCCCATAGGAAATGATACACAACAGCGCTAAATACAAAATGAATGATGAGTGAAAATAATAGTGATAAGCTGGCAACCTATAATAATTAAGGGCTCTTAAACGTTTGTTAACGTTGTTAGCGTCGCGCCACTACGTCCTATCACATGCACCACACAACAACCGCAGGCAAGCCAACGTCCGCCAGGGCTCCACTATTCTTCATTTCTCTTCTTTATGCTTTGTAAACAATATCTCGGGTCCGTCCTTGGCATAAAACTGTGTTTGAATAAAAATCAGATCAAACTAACCTCACAGATGCTGCAGTATCGGCACAAACGGTGTCATTTCTTTGAAAGGTCCCACAAAATGGTAAAAGGATCCCTGAGTATGTGAACAATACAATGATACGACTTCTAAAGAAGTATTGGATCGATTGCACTACATTGTTGAAGATAAAAAAAGGTAAGTTGTATTGTGTTTGTATCGTGTTCAGAGAGCGGAAATGCACGCCAATATTTCATGGCAATGTTTACATAAGCTCCTACTATCTACCCATGTTGTTTTGTCAGCCAATAGATTAGGCCCTGTCCAATATGACGCTTATTAATTACAAGTACCTATGGGTAACGAACGGATTAAGTAGTCGGATAACGTCTTATTCCGATACGAACGATATAACTCCATTTGTCGGCACGGTTGGCGCAGTGGTTAAGCGATTGACTGCTGCGCTGCGTGTCGCGGGTTCAATTCCCGCACGGACCAAATATTTGTATGATCTACAAATAGTTGTTCCGGGTCTGGCTGTTTGTGTATGTGAGTTTAAATGTTTGTAAACGCACCCACGATACAGGAGAAATTACTAGTGTGGGGCAATGTTTAAAAAAAATAAAAAAAACCGTCTTACAAGTATGTGCCCGACCCAGTTCTCGAAAATGACCATATTACGTTGTACTGGGATCGGTCTATCATTACTGACAGGACTATTGTCGCCAATAAGCCTGATATAGTGGTGATAGATCGATTAGCGCGTCGCACAATGATTATCGATATTACCATTCCGCATGACGAGAACCTCGTGAAAGCTGAGAAAGAGAAACAAATTAAATATATCGACTTAGCACACGAGGTTGTTGACATGTGGAATGTGAGCTGGGCTGTCATTATGCCTCGATCAACATCTCTCGAGGCTCTCGTTAGGCGGTTGGGTCAAGGGCCTGATCCAGAAGGCAGTTCTCCTCGATACGGCTCGCATCGTGAGGAGGTTCCTGTCTCTGGAGTCCTAACCACCGGTAGCTTGTATCCTGCTCCCGATACCGGCGGACCACTATTTTTTATATTTTTAAATATTTTTATATTCTAATATTTAAAAATATAATTTATATGTATACATATACTTAATGAAATAAAGGAGATAATAATATAACCGACAATGCGACATATTTGCCGAAACATTACATAATTGTCCCATTTTCACGACAAATACTGTTTAATTAAGCATGAAATTAAGAAACAAACTTGGAATATTTTCATGTGTCACCTGTCAGTTTAAATAGGCCTGACCATTCGTGTTGATTATAATCCGTCCGTTGATTCTTATATCATGGCAACCACAAGGATTGAATGCCGTAATCCACGTGGCAGAAAACGTCAACAAAACATATAATTCCTGTTTCTCACTACCCTTCCCGTAGATTGTTAAAAATAAATAACAACTGAAGAAAATTTTGTACACTGCTAGTAGATACTTCTTCGATAAAATATGACTAAGCAGTATTGGAAGTGGTCACGTGGAAAGTTTGTCCAATAACAAGCTCTAGACGACGCGACGTGCACGTGAGATGTCCGTCTCTCACACCGTCACGAATTTAACTACATTATTATCGACCACCCATCGTTCGTATATAACCAAAGCTTGTCTAAAGCCTGATTTATACGGTGTGATTTAATTTCCTGTTGCATGCCATAAGTTGAAGCAAAAATAAAAGTTGCACCGTCTTAACAGTGTTTAGATTAATTTTATTGCATATCACAAGGAACAAACTTGCATCGTGTAAATGAGGCTTTTCTCAAGCTGTAGGAATGGTACTGCAGTACACAACTACTGACAGTATTCACGATTATCATGTGGTTTTGTGACAGCAATGTCGGTAATTGCTTTGTAATGGCCCTGGTATCTGGCAATCAAGCAGGAGCTTAATTCAGCCATAATTACAAAAGTGATAACACCTATATTAAAAGCCGTAAATATTTATATTACACCACACTTAAATTAATTCAACCATTTATTTTCATGTCATACAAAACAAACAGGTATCCACCTTTAGGTGTTACTGTGTCACTGCCTTGGAACGAAAGATTTCCTTTTTACTCTTTTAAAAGTAAAAAAATAGTAAGTACTATAAATTTTAGGGATATCAAGTAAAGCATTAAAAAAAAATAAGAAACGATTTTAAAGGTGATATTTCCTTGCTGACAATTCTTTAGTCTGGATTTCTATTTTGTGTCTAGATTTCAGGCAGGAATTTATCGCAAAAATCAAATCTATTTGAGCTATGTCATTCGTTTTCGGCTTGTTGTCCAAATACCAAATGTCGAGAGTTTTACGACGGGAGGACATTTTCTTCGATCGTATTACGCTACATTCTGATAGAATGCCTTCTTTAGAGTCCCGCAAACAGATTGCTGACGAGTTGCACCATTAAAAGTTTCTGATTCAGTGATACGTAGCTACCTACGTAAGGATAAGGATTCATTCTCTTTGAGACGATCTCAAAATTCGGGTTAACAGGACACCTATTGTTGGAGTTTATGGCGAAAACGGTATTTTTAGAACAATATTGCGGAAATAAAATTTCATTTTTCTCTAAGACAAATCTTGATTTCAAAAAAGGTTTTCTAACGTCCAAAACAGGTGAAGATTTTGTCTACAAATTGAATCCGAAATTAACGATCATGAATAAAACACTCTACTCACTCAATGATTCACTTGAAGGTCAAATTGAATTAAACCTCGGGGACGTGTTTGATCGCCATTAAATCACTCCATAAGTAATTAGCACCGTTAAACATAATTAGACCATTCATTACTCGTTCATTACAACCGCCGATGGTCTGACGATAAACATAGATTTCCATGCGAAAAGTCCGATATTTGCATTTAACTTAACGAGTGTAAATAAATAAAGCAACAAATTAAAAGGCATTTTTAATTGAAGAGTTCGATAATTAAGCATGGATGTTTAAATTAATTAATGAATTTCGTGGAACCGAACGGGCTGAGCGCTCCCTCCCTATCGCCTGTAGTGTTCGCAAAACGAACATTCTTAATTAATGTGAACTTCGCTATTGTAGATGTTCAATAATGTTTGGCAATTTTAAATCGCTCCATTTAATCCGTTGTTCATTTAGATTGATTAAGTTAAAAACGGTGTGATTAAACACAAGTTTCGGAAGATCTGTTGTTGTAGACAGCCACCGTATTAATTTACAGTATTCTACAGCGACTCAATGGTGCCGATTCTCTTGTACACCGAACTAAACTAACTAAACTATCACTAAAATTCCTTACTTTTGGCTACGAGAATCTTAGAGCTATTCTGCAATAAAATATCTCTAAATTTAAAAATCATTTTGACGCAACTAAAATTTAATTTGACAATCGCGACTCCACATGGTACCTACTTGTTTGCCCTATCACGTGATTTTTTTTTAGAGCCGGAGGCGAGCACGGGTGGCAGCCTCGGCGTGTTTTATATGGAATTTTTCACTTTTTGTACGGAAAATATTTAAAAAAAAAATACCTTCGTGTAGAGTTATATGGGTTTAAGGGTTCCATAAAGGGGGTCGAAATTTTCATTATTTTTGCGATAGGACACACCGTTTTCGAGATATAAGCAAAATAATAAAAAAATACAGTACTGTTTTTGGCCCTGAAGTCGAGGTGTTGTGGTGAATCTTAGTTCATGACATCTAATTTTATTCCACACCTTTTTAATCGCGATTAAAAATAGCCAGATTTAGTTAAGACAACCAAAGTTTTAGGTTAAAAACGTCAAATTCAGAATAGCAAAATTGCCATTTTCACTAAACTAATTAATCAGTACCATCTTAGTGCTGTCAAACTAAAATATAGTTAATTGTGTCACTTTAGTCTATTTCAGAATGAGAAATCGTCTTTTGACAGGACTAAACAAAATTTTAGTGATTTTTAGTCTAGTTTAGAGAATTTTGTGACAAGAGAATCGGCACCAATGTTTATTTTACAACTTATTTATTGTTAGAAATCTAATGTTAACTGAAACGTTATTGTTTCGTTATAATATCGTATCAAAATGGTCCCCAGACAGTAAATTCGTGGAAAATATGACGGCAGTGTTTAGCAATCCGTATAAATTTCGCAAGCGAGTGAAAAAGAGAAAGTAAGTGTGTCGGATACGCGTCAGCTGGGCAGCATTAGTCAGGCGATGCGAGAAAATTTAATAAAAGCTCTCCTTATCGCACAGTCGCCCTGTCCGCTACTGAAAACAGTTTTTGCAGACTGTGAGTCGCTCGAAAATTTCAAAATGGACAATTTGTTGAACAGCTAACAGCCACTGATGTACTTTTTATTCTTCTGACATTACTCCGGGTTTTTGAAGTCAAATAGAATTGCTTTAAAGTCGGTTAAGTATTTGGGCGGATTCTCTTCCTCTCGCTTTGGCCGAAACTTCTTGGTGTATTATTGTTGTGTTTACATAAAAATTTATTCAGTATGTGGCCGCTGGCGAAATGCTTCAATAATGTCACTTTTAATGTCATTAAAAAAGCAGGGAAGCAATTTCCCTGTCGCTACATTGTAAAGCCTGCAACATTTTAATCAATAATTACATTAAGTGCAATTTTATTATTATTCTATAGTGTTCACGGCGATGTCGCCGTAGTGAGTGCTCCCCGTCATTAGTATTCAAAATGCAAATTGCTGGCAGCACTCAGGGCATTGCACCCGTCTCAGATCTTACTTTCCCAGAAATAATTTCATTAACATCTGCATACTTGCATGTTCCTTGCAGAAATTCCTTTCAACTCGTCTAGAACCTCCTTGGTACGTCTAGCTAGGTGTTTGCATTGTGAATTCATATAAAACTTAGTTTGTAATAACACGTTTACTATGTTAACGAGATTTTGTTTGTCTCTTCTTAGCAGCTTATATTTAAGCTGAACGTTGGTGCTGGCCGTAATACTTATTAAATAAAGTATCCTTTGAACTTTTTCTTTAGATCAGAAAAAACATGACCGATTTCTATATTCTCTGACCTACATTTCTAGAATTGCCTGTATCAGCTGATTCAGCGTTTGTTTTTGCTTTGCAGACAAGTAGGTAAATCCCTGGGATGCTTCCAAAAAGGAAATGAATATTAATTGAATACGATTTTACCTCTTCTTTGAAAGATACCAAAAACATATTCATTTTATTTGACCAACTTCATAAACCGAATCAAGAATTCCGTATCAACTCCCTACCTTCATATTGCAGATTGTTCGCGTATAACGAAATTATTTATCTTTGTACCGCTTTAAAAATATATTTTTCATTTTTACTCGTTTCAGTCGACGTTATCAATACTGAAAAAGTAGAATAATTTAATATTTAAATTGTGACCGAAAAGATTCGTCTGAGCTGACGTGTTTGCATCACAACGTTGTGATTGTTAAATATTTATATCGTATTACGTAGCCCGGTTGATTGCAATTAACTTCGGCTATGGGATATACATTATCAATCTTCTCTCACAAAGGGATATGGATCGTATTGTAACAATATCATACATGGTATTCCATTAAGTTTGCTTATCGGTCTGTTGGCTATAAGTTGAGCTCTAGAGTAATCCTGAATTCGATTTCTGCGTTTGGAGTCTGAGCTTACATAGCTAGCATAGCATAGCTTCTTCTCATGGGGGTAGGCAGACACTACAGAACGCCACCTGCAGCCTGAGCATTTTTTTAAATAAGTTAATAAGATGCAAAGAGTGCGGTAACGAGAGAGTCGGGAGACTATGTTCAGAACAAGTAGCGTAACCACTTCTATTTCTACTCTTAGAAGTACTATACGAGTACAAAGTAAGATTTCTTTTCTTCATTTTTGAAATCGCGCCGTAAAAAAATATCCACAATTTGTCATTCTGTCCTTCGATTCTTCTGTTTCTACGGCGGTCATGCTACGCATGCAGTCGTGGTCAAATCAACGAATGAAACGGTTAGGTATCTACTTTGCAATATGAAGGTGACTCGACAATAACGAAAAGACATACACAGAGGGGTGAGTCTTGCGACAGATCTTGTCAAGTACATACTCGTACTTGTCTTTGGGCTTCATGACACTTTTACGCTACGTCATCTCTGTCGATGCCACAATGTCTGTGCCACAACCACATCACTCTTGTGTCGCGTCACTCCTGTGTCACGTCTCTCCTGTGACTTATGCACTATGTATGATTTGATAGCGAAGTGACTGCAAAGGCTACTATGATTAGAGGATTTGTTCCATGGGCGTTGTTCGCTTTTAACAACGATGACCTAGTTTTGCACTCCGGTATTTTTGGATCAGCGTAGTTCAGCGAATTTAATGTTTTGATTATTTACCTGCTAGCTATATCTGCGACAAGGCAAAACCTTACAATACACAATATTAACATTAATCAAACAATGCGGTTTCAGTGCATAATATTATGTTGCTACGCATATGTATTTAACAACAGATTTGCTTATGTTTCACTAATATAACATTCAATAAGCTATACGTTTGTATCAACTGCAAATAGTGCATAAATTCATAGTAGGTAACTAATTAATCAAAATACATATTATAGGGATTAAATTGAACTGTAACTTGGCATAGTGTTACCATAAAATAAATTACAAAACTTTGTCAAAAAAACTTTTGAACAAAATTAAAGTACTCAAATTCTTCACCCCTATCTTCAAGGGTGCAGACGTCATTAGTTAGTGTAATACTCACAATCAAATGCTTAAGTAATCCAACAATTGTGACTAAGTGCTAGAGCTTCATTCGACTTTGATTTAATTAACTTAAGTGCATTTGCATTAATTTTAATCTTGTCAGATGTTAATTTGTCGCCAGGCTAAGTGCGCTTAGACTCTTGATCTGCGAATAAATTATCATTAACTTTGTTTTGAAGCGTTCTTGTTTTATATTTTTGATAACATGCTTTATGTGCAGGGATTACAGGATTATTGTTGTTAGGTTTACACCTAAGTAGGTACAAACATAGTCACTTGTTTTTTTCAAACTAACATTCTTAAAACTTAGTATTCCGTGAAAATTGGGTCAGCTTGTTGTCTCGTACATGTTTTGAAAATTTAATGACGTTACCATCACAATGGACTTTACATATGTACTTGCAAACTAGGCCTTCAAAGGTTCATAGGATTTTGGATAAAATATTCTGTAATTTGAACTGTTTAGGTGTTCTATGAATTACACATAACATCACGCCTGTCTTCCCCGTAGGGTTGGGCATAAGTCTACTTTTAGAACACTCACATTTCGCCTGCTATGTCTAAGTCCCATGTAAAAGGGGGCGAGCATATTGGCATCAACCGGGCACAAATCCAGACTCCGAGCTGCTACTGAGAAATTTCAGATGGAAAAACCCAATAACATTTTAACCGACCTGGGAATCAAACCCAGGACCTAATGTTCAAAAGTAGTGCTTGCGACCACTAGACCCTGATTTTAATGTTGGACCTTACAATGACCGCTAGGTACATTTCTTCGTCACTGGCAGACATATTGGTGATCAATATTACAAATCCCATTTCAAGAAATAAATAATGCAAACGTATTACATAACGTAATGTACTCGCTAGTACATCGAAAGTAATGTTGTTGACAGGAATCCGATCAGCTTAAATCTAAGATGTTCGGAGATCAGAAATCCAATTTACCCTCATAATAAGCGCGTCTCGTATCACTAACGGAATGATACCTACTCGTTCTAGTGAAGGGAAAGGAAATAACTTGGTGTTTATATATATATGTATAACGATAAAAGGGAAAGCTTTTATTTTAGGTTACTTTGGAAAAATGTTATTCAATTACCTTAGCCATAGTTTTACCAATCATATATAGTTATTATAACATATTTTTTTTAAATGATTAAGAGAATTGCAAACACAAACCTAGACAATTGTTCTACAATGGTTTTGCTATTAGGTAATAGTACTAGAATTACCAGAAAGGACAGTGAATGGTGTGGACACCTTATTAAAATTAAATATAGGAAGTCTAGTGTTGTGTGCTTTACCTTACTGTGATATTTTTTCAGAAGAATATAATAATATTTATATAACGAGGTTAGATGGGGCGCCTCGCTATCAGTGCACACATGGGCGTAGATTAAAAATAATACTCCGAAAACTTGAAGGAACTGTGTATTTATTAGCTCAAACACTCTAATCACCAAAAATGTTCAACGATTAAGCCGATCAGAACAGAATATAATTGAAAATGCAGTAAATTCGATACAGCACGTGGTGACAACAGAAAACACGACCGTTTGCCTTTACGTCTCACAGAATAATGCTCTCACCGTTACCGTCATATCATGTGACGGCTGTCAATTGAATGTCACCACAGCCGTATTGACCTTACCCTAGTGTAACACTTGACGTTTCCGTTTGATTGATTTACATTGACGTAGCTTCGTAATTTCTTAATCAAAATAAAATCTGAAGCCATGGTGATGCCATCGCTGCGACCTAGAAGTTGAATAATACTATTCACATGCTTAAATGTTGCCATAGTTTTGTGACACTAACATGTTTGTTAGTGGTTTTAAGTTAACTCAGAGAACTTTATCTCTGTCTTTGGAATGTAGACTTTATGATTGCTATGTTGATGGCATATAATATTAATGAGGTTATAGCTAAATAATAAATTGTAGTATCAGTGACGAGTTGGTGTTTATTTGATAACATAGTGATTAATAATTCTGAATCATCATGTTGTACGAAGGAGGATCCACCTATAATATCCTTGAAGGCCACTACCAGTCAGATAGGGTATTCTCTTCCTGCTGGAACTCAGACGGGAATTCCAGACACTTCAGTTGAAGTTGTAGAGGTCAAACTACGGATAACTCTTTAAAATAGTTAGTAAGACAACAGAAGTTATTATTATATTACCCCTTCAAATAACAAAATATTATTAGAGAATAATAAACGGTATCTTCTAGCAATATTACTCATAATAATAAAAAACCAAAGGGAGTGCAACATGCTATAAAATTATTTAATCAAAATCTCCAAGGTTTCACTTCCGAATTACTGGAAATAGAATTGTTTTTGGAAAATACCAAGCTTAATGTCATTTGTTTAACAGAACATCATTGGTTAAAAAAACATCAAGTAATGTTAATTAAATATGAAAATTATATGTGTATTTAGCCATTTCAGCCGCAAACGTATGATATATGGCGGGTCATTAATATTAGTAAAAATTATATTAAATCGAAAGAACGAAAATGCATGATCGGACTATCTGTTGAACACACCATTCAATTTTACTGTGTTGAGCTTCATAAGAATATTACAGTATGCGTCTACAGAGATACAGACCTTCAAGTTACCAGAATCTATCTGTGTTTGATTCTGTAATGGAAGATGTGCAACAGCAACTTAGTGCTGGAACTAAGTCAATAAACATGTAAGGTGGTTTTAATATTAATTTATTAGAAAATAACTCTCATACTGTCAGATTATTAAGTCTTTTTAGGTCATTTGATTTGTCAAATATTTGTAAGTGGCAGCTTCTTCTGCCACTTGTATAGATAATATTTTTTGTAACTGTGATTAGTTACACAAAGAAATTGTAAATAAGTTGCCATCTGATCACAATGGACAAACAATAACATTTTGCTCCTACATGACTTTATAAAAAAAAACAATTAAGGTTTAAGCCAATTACATGTAAAATTTTGAGTAATTCTTTGGCCAGTGAATTATCAGTTCCAAGTTTTAATAATTTATGTGACTCAAATGAGTTCTACGCCAAGTTATTTTCACTATTAAACATGCAATTTAATGACAGATTTCCTCTAAAGACTAAAAGTATTTACACAAAATTCTTATTTAGTGATTGGGCGACTCCAGGTATTCGTAAGAGCAAGGAAAATCTTTTTTAAACTTTATGGCCTGAAGTACCTAACATATGAATAATAAAAGCTTTCATCACTATGTTGCAAAATATTCTAAAACGTTTAAAAGTGTGTGCATAATAGCTAAAGCTTTTCATAATCAGCTGATGATAAAATAAAAACTACCTGATAAATAATAAATAATGTAAAAGGTATGAAAAAAACAGCGTTAAACTGTATTTAATTTAGAGACTGCACATGGCTCCATCAACTCAGATGTAGAAACAGCTCAGGAATTTGAAAACTTTTTTGCTAATATTTCCCTTTAAACTACTGAAGCTTTAAATTCCTCACCCGCACTTTCTGCTGCCTTAATTAGAAAAAATGTAAAGGCATGACCTTTGGACTTTAGGTTTCAGAATACAAACCCAACCCCCACGCTGTTATCCGTTGAAACGTCAAACGCGGAAACTAATAAGGAGCCACCTGGTGTAATTTTTTGGCATCTGTACAGTGTGCCCACGGTACAAAACCGACCCAAAACGCAACAATCGACTGAAGCCAACAAAGTAGCTGGGACGTTTACGCGCACTGCAACTCTAGTCACAAAAGTAGCTGTAGACGGAACAGCGGAATAAAAGCTTTTAATGATCTTAAAATTAAATCAACAGAAATTTCTGGGGAATGTCTGTTGAAGTCTGTAGATCTATCATCGAAACCATTGCGCCCTATATAACTTCTATCCGGATCTCATGTACCACAGTAAAGTATTTCCTGTGTTCAAATCCAGTGATAATAAAAAACCCAACAATTATAGGCCTGTGTCAATTCTGCCAGTTTTCAGTAAGGTGTTTGAAAAGTTGATGCAAAATCAATTGTGACGTCACTTTAATAAAAAAATCATCTTTCATGAACAACAGTATTGTTTCACCAAAGGTCGTTCTACCACGGACGCCGATGTCCCCCTAATAAAGAAAATTTTAACGCCTGGGAAGAAGCACAAGATGCCATTGGAATCTTTTGCGACCTCTCTAAGACGTTCGCTTGAGTAAATCATGAGAAACTTCCGCTGAAACTAAAGCACTATGGGATTAGGAATACAGCTCTAGATTTACTAAGATCACACCTGAAAGATAAAAAGGTTAAAGTTCAAGTAAACGGCATAAACTCATTAGGGTCTGAAATGGCAATGGGCGTTCCTCATAGTTTGATATTGGGGCCATTCTTCTTTTTAATTTACATTAATGATTTACCCCAAATACTTCAAAATTCACCGCAGATGGTGTTATTTTTAGATGACACATCATTGATCTTTAAAATAAACCGACAGTCACAAAACCTTGACGACGTGAATAAATCTATTCTTTAGATCCAAGCTTGATTTACGGTAAATAATTTGGTAGTAAATGAAAAATAAAAAGCTTTCGATTTAAATTACCTCATGTTAGAAGTAACGAATGTGACAATATATTGAATGGAGTAAAACAGGAATTTATTAATCAAACAGTTTTCAACGGAATCACGCTAGGCGAAAAATTACAATGGGGACCTCATATAACATCTCATACGGGGCGAGAAAGCTCGGCCGCTTATGCTGTTAGAAAGATAAGACAGTTAGCAGATGTAGAAACCGCGCATTTGGTATATTTTAGCTACTTCCACAGCATTTTGTCGTATGGCATTTTACTGTGGTGTCCCGACCCCACATTAAAATGCTGACATTGAATCCATCTTTATTTTGCAAAACAGAGCTATCAGAGCGATTTATAATCAATTTGGCCGCAAATCTCTCAGAGAACTATTTAAAAAGATTAATATTATGATGGTACCTTGCCAATTAATTTATGAAAATAATATGTATGTAAGAAAAAATATACATATTTTTAATAAAGAAGTGATATACATAACTTTTATTCTAGAAATAAAGGTAAAATATATCAACCATATTTCAGATTAGCTACTAACAGTACATACATTTTTCATGAGGTGTTAAATGATACAACAAAATACCTTGTAATATACTACAATTAAATGAAAGATTTAAAACTGATATTAAAAGTACACTTTGTAAACAAGCATATTATTACAAATAACAGGATTATATCCAAGATAAGAATGCTTGGAAATATGCTGATTCTGCTCCATAGGACAATGTAGAGTCTAGACAAAATCAAACTGGTTGCTACTTTAATTGTATAATTTATAATCTTTATGACATTGATTTACATTCTGTGATTACTTTAACTCTCACACTGACATACTACTTGTTAACCTTTTAGGAAAAACGTATATTTCTACAATGTTTGTAAATATGCGAGCACCATGTTTCTATCACATAATTAATTAATCTGTCATTACTTCACTTTTAATTATTTTTACCTATTATGGTGTAGTAATTTTATTCTAGGTGCATCGTCTTCACATATAATTAATGTATAAAAAATATTGTAAAACATTTCAAAAGCGTAACGATGGAGTTTCTTGCCCATTCTTCTCCATACGAAACTACCTTTTGGAAGGGGCGACTGGAATCAATCCTATTTTATTGATAATTTTGATGTTCAAAAGCACGTGCCTATTTGAAATAAATGCTTTGACTTTGATTATTGTTTTTTTGTGAGTAACAATAGTGATGGAATTAAATACAGAACCAAATCGATATTCCAAGAGTCTATTACCAACCTTTGTAGGACGTTAGCAATGAATTCCAAAAATTATTAACTCCTGTTGGGTTAAAGTTAGGTTCTATCAACCGTACAACTCAGCCTATCGCAGTCCACTGCTGGACATAGGCCTCTCCCAGGCTGCGCCAGAATACTCTGTCCCCCGCCTTCCACATCCAGTCTGTCCCAGCCACCTTTTTAAGGTCGTCGGTCCATCTAGCTGGGGGGCGTCAACACTACGCTTGCCAAAGTTTGTTTGCAGTTAAGTTCTGAAGAACATTAATACATTAGAAACAAAGAAAAACATAGGGACGTACCGTATCGCAAAATTGTTTACAAACCGTAAAATTGACTAAAAAATTATTTAAAAGCAAACCAAAACCAATTGTCTCTCATAGATCTACAGAACTAAACTGTAAACCATCAAACGTATTGTGAAAGCGTACTTTCGTTCAGTTTTACTACCACAAGCACGTAAAGCTTACCTACGATACGAGTACATCACAGTGGGCGTATTACAAGCAAGTTATTAGCAGTACAACCCAGCCATTTACATAGTAATCCTTTCAATAGCTCAGCCTAGCTTACAGAAACTTTACGATCTAAGTACTCACACGGCTATACCAATTTACGTATATAAACCTTTGGTATGAACTTTATTGAATAATTAGTATCATAGGTTTTAGGAAATAAATAGGCTCTTACTATTTAATGTTTACTACACTATTTATTTATTTATTATCAGGCTTTTTAACAATGAGTACACTGTTACCTTACAATGTTGCAAACTGAAGTCTCTTACCTGTAAAAAAGCACAGCATACCACTACATTACGCGCAAACAAGTAATACATTTATATTGAAAAATAAAATAAAAAATATTAAAAGCGAATTTGATTACAATAGAATTAAATTAAATAACGCAGATTAAATTAAATTAGTTTTTGATAATGTAGAGACGTAAAGTATAAGTATGAAGTACGTCGAATGTTTACAGTTCAGGCTACAAGCACAGGGCTTTTGACAATATGGACGATAATTTCAGGGTTCAGCGGAAATCATCCAAAAATAATGATACCTATTAACGGACATGACAGCTTCGATATGATCAACTGATTATAGGTAGTATTGACATGTGACATCAAAATTGCTGAGACCCAGTGACTACTTTAAATAATAATAATAACTAATTTCCCTGCCAAGCCTGGTGATGAATGAAACCCCTTTGAACTTTAATTATGACAGTCATAGAAGCCATTGTTCAACTTTTGGGGCCTAACATAATGAATTTATAATAAATCCAATCCAGTCTACTTGTACCTACCTAATTGTTAGTTATTTTCTCACGATGTTTTCCTAACATCTGAACTTGATAACAAATAAAGCATAGGGCAAGGTTCAACTTCGTGTTTTGGTGTACTGTATGAGGTAAACACTGTTCACACACATCGCTAATTAATGCCGTGTGCTCGCTGCTTTAGAATAGCTAAAATGGGCTACCACCATAGATACACTGCCCTTCACATGGTTTTGTAAGAAATCACGAATACTTTACTTGGGAACGCAAGTGTTTAGTCTATAGGAGTCTTGAACCTTGTTTTTTTTTAAACGCTATGCAAATGTAAGAAACAATGTAAGAGTAATTATGACACAATCACCAAGCTTGATTGGTTTCAGCCCTTTCACAGTTACTTTGCCTATGCTTTTACATTACTGTCAAAATCATAGTGATCTTTACTACCGTTGTAATGTGGTTGCTGTTGGGTTGCAGCCACTAACACACCACAAGACGCACATCTCATGTCTCCAAGTCCCGGGACTTTTTGTAAATTTAGTTGTCTCGGGTCCCGAGACATTCGGGTCGACACTCGAGACACTAGCCACCACTACTCAGTCCCACAATACGGATTTATTTAACTTTTATTGTGAGTAAAACTGCACTTATTGCTTTCGCTGGGAAGAAATGCATTGCAGACTTTTTGAAAATATCCCTTGCATCCAAACGCTAGATTCAACTCGATTCCGGCCGAAAATTAACTTGATTCTAATTTTATTCTGATACGTTTCGTAGTACCGAGACGTCCCGCGACTTTGATCGTGTGTTGTCTCGTGTCCCGGGACTTTGTGGCTGTCGAGACTTCCCAAACCCTAGTCATCAAAAAGCAACATAATGTTAAAGTGCTCTTGAGAGTCGCTTTTTACAACTACAAAAAGTAAATCTAGGTTGTCAAGATCATGATTTCTTTCTCCACTGCTAATAAAGAATCTCTCTCTAAAATCCAATTTCGAGTAAAACAAAGCATCAGAATGAAAGTTGCTCAACAATTTATGCGGTATCCTTAGGGATAGAATCGTTTTCGTTACACTGAACAATTCATATGTGAGTGTTGTTGGAGGCCACTCATATTATTTTCCGAGCGAAAGTCACTTGTGTGGAATTAATGTTTTTTCGACTATTCTGTCTCCCTATTACTCGTAGAACCTGTGGTTTTTGGATATTACGAAGACAATGTGTGGTAACATAAATGGGAAGGAATTTCTCAGGTCTGTGAGTGGAAAGCTCTTCCTAGATTTTTTAAGTACAGGCTTTTTAGTTGATGGGTTCCTTCTAGGTAGTTACGGTTTCCAAGAATTTCTTTAAATAGGTAACAAAAAGTGATAATGTCATGCAAACTGAACTGACCACATAATTTCTTTAAATGACGGTTCTCGTTATTTCATAAACATTTCACACGAATCTTTATTCTTTTTGTGCTGAAATTAAAGTGCTACGATTAAGTTTTTGTCGTTCATTCTATTGAAACGCTAGCTTCTCATAAATATAAATATTTCTTGTACCAACACATCCTACCGTAAAGATAAACGGATAACAGAAGCTCAATCACCATTTCAACACTATCTGAATTTAATATGAGTAGTTGAACGGTATAAAATACTGATGAAGTATCAATCAACAGCCCACGCTATCGGGAGCCTTCAATACTATATTAGATTCATATCTTAGTATCGAGTACTCGCTAAAAGAAATATGAAAGGGAATAAGGCCGCGGCTGCATGTCCCAGACACGCGAGAACAGCGAGAACGTGCGTGCAGCGACAACGTAAATTGCGACGTGTAATGTAATGAGGTGACGCAAAGACGCATTGCCCGGTGAGTATATTTGTGCGTTCGCGCCCTTAGTAATTTTTATGTGGTGTAATTTGCAATTGATGATCAAATGGTTGTGGTTAATAGCTGAAATAACTTTGGTTTGGTTTTGCTTTTTTTTTTGTTCAACATATTTTAAATTACTGATCAAATTATGGTACAAAATTGATGTCGATTCCTATTAACGGTTATGTGACCCTTTTGAGGGACATTGTTATACATAAATAAAAAAAAAGGATCTTGTGTTGATAACCCACCAAAAAGTAACAAACAAAGTACAAAAATATGCAACTGTTATTAAAATCCATCGAAACACAAACACCTCATATAGGCAAGAAATAATGAGGAGACAGTTCTACTCAAATCATTATCTGCCCTTCGGTTAATAATTAACAATACTTTATTGAAATCCATTTGATTATGCGCCTGAGGCTTGGTGCACACGTGCGTCGTAATGAGACGATGAATCGAACGCATCAGTTGCTGGTGTGCACACGGCCGGACCGATGCCTTGCAACCCTGTTACATAGTAGCTAGTGCGATATATCTAAGGCTTGATGTACATAGCTTAAACTAAATATTTTGTACATAGTATGTCGTAACTATGCTCAGCATGCAGAATTTGGAAATGCTCCTAGTTGTAAACTAATTTGGAATGTTTGAATATGAATTGTGTTAGAGCTGACATTGTCAGCTTCTGATTTTAATGCCAATTAGAGATATTTTAAGTCTCTAATTAATGTTAACAACTTTAAATACTTCTGACTATAGTGATATACTGGTATATGAAATACTGGTCATTTCTTAGCTGCCACGGCTTATTTTATTTTATTTTAATATTTGAATTGCTTTTGTCTTTTTATTACGGACGCTTTTAACGTTCTGCATCGTTCTCACATGCATAATTTCAACATGAACGATGTAACCAATATTTTGTAACCATATTTTGATTTAAAAGAGTGTCCATTAAGTTTCTTGCCCGATCTTCTCCATAGGTACCTACGGAGCTTTCGAATGGGCAACTAGCTTCATCTTTCTGACTGACCGACCCCTTGGCAATTCAAAAGTGCCTGTAATTGGTTTATTTTAAATAAATGCTTTGAGTGTATATGAGTTTTTTTTTTGAGTTATCTACCATAGCTCGGCAAGACGGCAAGCCACCAGTCAGCCGATAAGATACGAGTATAATTTTTTTTTTAAAAAGCACTTGCAAAACTCCATAGTACACCACATACGACTCGTATTCGATTTATAAACAGGTTTTTCCAGGTATCCAATTCGTGACGATTAAAATGTTGGCACCATATATTGTACCAAACTTTTTCTTCAACTATCAGGGAAAGCTACCTCATCCATAAATTCTAGCCACGTGGTTGATATCTAAAACGGCAATGGATATAGTTGTACATTCAGAAACTAGTACAGCCGGTACATACTTCAAGTGTCAGACATTCATCATGATGACTGACACCCGACTAAGTGCGTCTGTGTCCCGCAATCATACGTTTTATTCATACAATTATGTTTCAATGCTAATCTTGGGATAAATTTGCCATGTATAAGAAGCAGTATGTGATTGGAACTTGGAACCGGATAAATTTTTCGAGAATTCAATCAAGACTCATGTATGTCTACATCATACCGTATCGTTAAACTTACAAGGCTGGACGTGGTCTATGAATTTGGGACATTGATCGTGCCACGCTATTTAATTTCCAATTACACTTCAACTCCTGTAAGCCAGAATGTACAATGTTGATCTAAAAAAACGACTCCCGTGAAAATAATTTAACTGTTTTGGAACCAGCATCAAAATAATTCAGAAAATAACAAATGAAGACTGAAAATAGCAGATCCCTAGTCGCAAAGGGACTGGGGTAAGCCCACAAAAAACTGAACACAGTCTTTTATTTAAACGTTAGACAGTACTGCTGTATCGAATAAAGCTGCTGCAGTAGCAGCACTGAGGGGTAGAAGACAGAATTTAGCCTAGATGAACTTGCATCTAACTAGTCATAGCACAAAAAGTTTTTAAAGACTTACCTAGAAAACATTGTGATTCAGTTTTCTTAAGAAATCTCAGTAGAGCAATAGAGTTGGAAATACACACTCCGGAGAACTTTTCTATGATGTTTTCTCTATCACCCTTTTAGATACTAGGTAGGTGGGTAGGTAGAATAGGTAGCCGCTGTAGATCACGGTCCTGGTACCTTAGATAGATACTATTGTGGGCACGCCACAATTGCGGCGGTAAGTCCCCTCTTTGAGGAGTGGCTTGAGAGGCGCCACGGCGTCCTCACTTTCCGCCTGACGCAGGTCCTCACCGGACATGGCTGTTTCGGGAGGTTCCTGTTTCGGATAAGGCGGGAGGAAACGCCCGGGTGTTGGCATTGTGTGGATCGACCGGAGGACACGGTGGAGCATACGGTGGAGGTCTGCCCGGCTTGGGCGGAGCACCGCCGTGTCCTCGTAGCGGCGATCGGCGGCGGCGATCTCTCGCGTCCGGCCCTGGTTCAGACCATAGTACGGAGCGAGAGAGAATGGGAAGCAGTCACCTCCTTCTGCGAAGCAGTAATGCTCGCGAAGGAGGAGGCGGAGCGCGTGAGGGAGAGGCAATCATTGCGCCCTCACGTCCCTAGTCGCCGCAGGAGGAGACACCCTGGGCGTCGGGAGTCCATAGCCGACTCCCGGCCACCGTAGGCGCGGGCCTGCGGACGGCGAGCAATGGGCAGCTCGCCGTCCGGTAAGGACCAGGCCCGGGTCGACGGCGCGTTGTGTTCCACGCGCGCCTCAAAGAGTTGTCAGCATAATTGACGGGGTCCGACAGGACCGACGCCTGCCGGGGTCGCGGATTGTTCGAAAGAGTTACCGTGGCCCTGGCGCACAGGCAACTGAAGGAACACGGATGGGTTTTAGTCAGTAAGAGTCTGACACGCCCTTCCGCTCCGCCCAGAGCGGGAGAGGTCATTTGATGATTTCCCACCCAAAAAAATAAAAAAAAGATAGATACTATTGAGAAATTTGGCGGAGGTTTTTAAATATATAGCTCGCTCATAATAATTGCTTGTAAACGCAATGTAATGCGTCCATTGGCATTGGTACTATATTTTGCACTCCGCTTGCTCAAAAAGTCCGTCATTGTAGCGTACCAGAGCGGGAATAATAGCATATTTTCCTCTGGGGGAAACCACATTTTTTTTTTTTTAAGTTTTACCAACGAGCCTACAAAAATGAAAAAGTTTTTATTCATAAGTAGAATAACCATGAATAAAGATTCGACTTATTACTGTTTTATAAAAAAGAACATTTTATTTTTGAAAATGAAAAAACTAAAAGCGACTATCTCTTCGGCAGAATGCGTGCATTGCGTTGCGGCTAAAGCGGAAGTTTAAAAAAGTAAACTATTTAATATTGTATTGGATTATTTTGTTTTCTCACAATCGTAGGGAGAAAAAACGTTTATTTTTAAAAACAACTGACTTCCAAAAAATATACTAAAAAACGTGAAAAATAACTTTATTTTCGGTAGTCAGTGTCTTTAGTTTTGTATTTTCGTTTTTAGCCACTGACTTCCGAAATTAAAGTAATTTTTCACGTTTTTTAGTATATGTTTTGGAAGTCGGTTGTGTTTTTGGAAGAAGTTTATATTTTTTAATTTTTGTTGTGGTACCTACCCCACACAAATTCGTATACCACTACTTGGTATGTAAATAACAGTGACAAGAAATTATTAAAACATCATCATTATAAACTAAGTGGAAAAAATACGCAGTATTAAGGATAACTCAAAAACTACTGGTCAGAGCTTGATCAAGTTTTTATAGGAGCACATGTGAAACACCAGCTTTAAAAAAAAAGAATCATCCAATTCGGTGCACCTAGAAAAAAAATCTGAGCATAAAAAATACAGTCGAATTGAGAGCGTCCTCCTTTTTTTGAAGTCGGTTATAAAGTAGAGTGTAACACACGGCACTAAAAACTCATTATAACTCGATTTCTATTTACTCCCTTGCTAAAGCTCGGGAGTAAAATGACCTCGTTTATAAAGGGTCATTTTAGCCCCTGTAACAATCTACAATATGGCAGCGGCTCTTGTATCAAAATTCAGTCTAAAATAAATTCCTATGTTTATGTCTACTTACAATATAAAATAGCAAATAATACAGTCCATGCAATGTGATCCAATCCTTTTACTACCCACGAAGGTACTTAGACGTAAGATATCAGTTACGTGATATGTCCTTACAGGGCGATTATAATCAACAATTCATTCTAAGAGCATCCAGTCTCAAGCGACTGCTCTATACTAGTGATCCCAACATAAATCCTCCAAGTAAAGACAAATGACTCGACCTTTTTTTTCCTTTGGATTCCCGTAGGATAAAGGGTACCAACAAATCCTTAGGAACGCGTCTTTTAATGGAATGATTACGCATTCCTTCCTAGTCATCTGTGTGTATTTATGTGTGTACTTGTATGAGTGTTTCTAAGATCAATATGGAACTGTTCAAGATTCATAGGAAAAACCGCACAAGTGCTAGTTGAACTCTTGTGGAGAGGGTTCTGTATTTCTTATAGGTTTTCCTGTAATGTTAAATAACAATTTTCCAAAATTTTATGCTCAGCGGTTTCGGAGATAAGGTAAAGATAATGGTCAATTTTCATCTCTTTTTTAAAATAACTTGAAATCTATTTATTTTAAAATTATAACAAAAATAAATTCTAGACTGAGGGTCTAGAATTTATTTTTGTTATAATAAGCCATTCACTTAATAATGTCAAACGGCACGGTTTGCCAAACTATAATATTTAATTTTCTAATTTGCCCCCAAAAGTCACTCCCATATTCAAAAATCATTTATTTACGTTATACGGCCATGGTTGGGTAGCAAAAATTCATATGTGTACCAAATTTCAACTTAATCGGTCCAGTATATTCGAAGCAAATTGGCTGTGACAGACGGACAGACAGACACACACAAGTGATCCTATGTGTGTTCCAATTTTTCGTTCAGACGTACAGAACCCTAAAAAAGATGAACATTTAAAACACCAACGTTAGAAATACCAAAAAGCTACATCAAAATCTACAATTTGAAATGTTTTAAGATTTTAGGACGATTATCAGACGAATTGAATAAACTAAATTGATTGAATAAACCAATTAGTACACAACACTTTAAAAGATAAAATAAACATAAAACATTTTGACAATTCGAATCCGTTTTGAAATTGATTGAATAGTTCATTCTCTTCAAATAATCGCATAACTGAAATTCAAGACCCAGACTGAAATAGAAAATGGTAAAGAAACATGCCTAACAAGGCACAAATTGTCAATAGTATTAAAACAACAAGACCTTCTTCTCTAATTCCCAATTCGAGAGAAAAACGTTCAAGTCTATTAAAGATGTTTAGGATAAATATACAGCGAATGGAAAGGTCATCGCCGCAGGGGAGACAACGTAAAACAGATGATGGCAAAGAATTCTACGGGGGCTAACACGTGCCTAAATATATGGCTACAGGGGTTCTCTCTAAATATATAGACGAAATAAAGAGAACAAATACGAAGTCCTCTGAGGCTAATTATGATACAAGGATGACTTACCTACCTACGTACGTAGGTATTGTCCTTCTTTGTTGATACTGTATTTATTTACAGTGACTCGTTGATAGATATTTAAGGTAAATTTAAAATACATAATTAATTAACCAAAATGATACAGATTTCTTTTTTCATCCCTTAATTGAACTTAAACTGAATTCGATTGAAGTCCACCGGTAGTCAAGAGAGCAAGTTTTCTAGCGTCTCGTCTGTCAGAAATGTCTAGCGACCTCTGTAACCAAATATCTTTTTATCCTTATACAGGATGTAAAAAGACCCATCACATAAGCCGTCAACTACGCATTCTGTACATCAAACTAAGTAACATGACACAAAAACAATTGCTGGGAAACGCATTTTATTTTTGGTGTGTAAATTCTCTGTTTACAATAGTGCACCATAACGCACGTAAAACATTGTGCTTGTGGGTTCATGCGACGGTACAAAGGTCTTAGGGGTATTTAAAATTGAGTTGTACCATTAAATACTTGTTTTCGTAAAAAAAGTCAATAAAAGTTGGAATTTTGACCTTTAATATCTCCGTAACCAGAAGGTTGCCAGATATGTTCCAGTTTAAAAAAAGGATTACAATGACATGGAGTCTTTTTACACCCATTAGAGTTATTATTATACATTAAATATGGTATTTAATTAATTAAATTATTAATTTTTATCTTTTAGCTTCAGTATAGTGTTTATTATATTTGTTGGTATATTGGCGTGGCTAGCTGACATAATATGGCAAATAATTCAATTTAATGGTCTGTGTCTCGTAATGTTATACGAGTACTTTGCATACCTACCTACTATTGTATAGGAACAAGTTATTTTTTTAATAACTGAATAGACAGCTGTGCTACTGGGCAGTTTGTTGCGTCACTTCTTCTCCCCAGCTAAAGCTCTAGGAAGTGGTGAAGGGCGGGCGTTTTTGGGGGACTGTCTTATGTAATTTTCATGTTCGAAAAGTGCTGATTCTCAGCGTAATTTGAATAAATGACTTTTGATTAAAAATTTTGATTTTATGGCATTTACTATGAATACAGTGCATAATTGAAACACTATAACAAACACCTTGACTTATCTGCCTCATTGGTCTAGTGGTCGCCAGCGCGACCTGACGATGAGGTCCCGGGTTGGATTCCCAAGTCAGTCAAAGTGTTATTGGGTTTTTCAAGCAATCTGGAGTCTGGATTTGTGCCTGGTTGATGGCAATAGGCTCGCCTATGACATGGGAGTTGAGCATAACTGGCGAAAAGTGGGCGAAGGTACTACAGGCGCACCTCAGCTTAAATTTTCGGGAATTACAGGCATGATATGATATGATATGATATGTATGTGTTATGTTTATCAAACACCGTTCCCTGATTAAATTACTCAGATAAGTTCCACACACATTGATCTAAGAACATACGTGATGTAAACCTTTTATCCTAAAACTTCAAATCCTTTACGACTAGGACCTATTCAGAAACCTAAACTTTTGTCCGCTTATCTACAGTACCACTTAACAACTTCAAACGCTTAACTAGATATACTTTATTGTAATATTCATGTCCTCCCCTTTTGGTAGAGCATTCATTACAATGGAACTAAATACGCATAATGAACGTCGCCTAGCGTTCTATTTTAGCAGTTTTACAAGTAGATAGGATCACGCGATTTATGAATCCATTGTCTGAACCAACTATTCTCATTTACGTCTACAAGTTGGGCGATGCAACTGAATATATGGATGATTTTTATTTTTATTCGTTCTTTTGCCTTCTATTGTAAACTGTTTGTATTTCTTTGTTCACAGCTTCGTAAAGTTCTGCGTAATTGAACGCAATTTAGATGGTTATCGCAGCGTAAGACTTTATGCGTTGAAAGGTAAATTTCAGATAAGTTGCAGAGCGAAAAATGCAATAAAACCCACTGTATTTCATGGAGCTTTTAAGTAAATGACAGCCGCAGCAACTGGCTGCCAAATAAACTATAGAATAAAATAATAACGCACATTTTGGACCACATGTAGCTCCATCCATCGCGGTAATTGCTGACAGGCGGAAGATAGCTGGAGAGTTATGACGTCACATAACGTGCTAATGACGTCATAACTGCATTGCCCCGGGCGTTCGCTGACTTACGCCTCTCTCTGGGTGCAATGGATGCGATGCAATTTACTAAGCAAATCCTGCGCGAGACATTTTAACTGGTTTTACACCTTGCCATTAAAGGCAAGTAATAACATTACTTGATAAGTGCACCTGATAGCTGATACTGGTGTCATTTTTTGTCGCCCACTGAGAAATAATGTGGTCATATCATGCGTGCTGAATGCTACAGATTTTTTATTTGGAGCAGATGCTTTAAAGACATTCGTGCTGCATTTAAAATAAATATTTCTGCACTCTCTTCTTTTGAATATAAAGTGATACAGTAGTGATACAGATAACGTTACAAATATAATTTATTGATATATGAGTTGATTTGCAAAAGGATCTTGTTAAATAAAATGAAGAATTTATTAGCTCCTCTAATAATAGATAACGACATGTTTAATATTTTTTTCAACTGTGCTAAGAGTACGATTTATTACGAAGATGTACGGTAATTTATACTGGTAGGTAAATATTCTAAGTAGTCGGTGTACCAACACATAACAACATAACATCACGCCTGTATTCCCCGAAGGGTTAGGCAGAGGTGTACCTGTAGCACACCCACATTTCGCCAGTTATGTTTAAGTCCCATGCAATAGGGAGCGAGCCTATTGCCATCAACCGGGCACAAATCCAGACTCCGGGCTGCTACCGAGAAATTCCAGATGGAAAAACCCAATAACACTTACCAACTTTTCGGTGTACCAACTAAGTTTTAAATAACTTAAAAGCTCAAATTGTTCAGTACAAAGGCAAGTATCGTCTAACCTTCTAATGCTGACACGAAAAGTGCATAACACATTGTGACAAATAACACATTCGGTGCATAATGGAACAAAATTGTTGGTGTGCAGATCGAGGGCTATTCTGTGCAATAAACATCAGCCGGCGGCTTGAGCCACTATAAATCTACCTCGTCGTCGGTTCCCTTCATGAATCACCCGACGAAATGCCAACTTTTCTACTACTTCCATTTGGTAAGGAAGAGTTGACATTTTTCGTGTTTAAAAGTAAAATAGATGCAAGCTCAGGAGTGCGTGTGTCTTGTTGTAAAATAATGTTATGGATTTTTGTTGTGTAAATATATGTGTATGTGTGTTTTATATTCAAAATCAAAATCTTCAGAAGTATTCAGAAAATGTGCTCACTTGTATGACTACAATATCATTACAGATTTCGTTTTAGTGTTTTTATTTTTCAAATAACAGTTATTTTATTATTCCACTACTGCATTCCTGACTCCGAATTCGTATAAATATATTTTTCTTTCTTTTTGTCGTGGATTCAGGTACCAAATTGATAATTGGTATGTTTGGAAACCAGCACCCTAATTACGTAAAGTACAATCTATCACAATCTGAATCATTTTGAAGCCTATTCCTAATCCATTGCTTCATATGTTCGAAAAATTTGTCTGCTCAAGAACGTAAATAACGCAAAGAATGTTGTTGAACTGTCAAAATGAAACCCATTCCTACTGTTAGTGTGTTACGTAATTACCCCGCAGGTGAAATATTAAAATAACTAGGTAAGCTAGTTTGGTTTAACCATAATTTTACATGCAAGCTGTATGAAACGGTTGTAGAAACTGGAAAACAACTTCAATAATTAAATTTTATGAGGAAGTAAAATAGCTGGCACGTCATGCTCTTTTACAACTCACATAAAACTATAATATTTCTAGCTTAATGCATAAAAGTAAGCATACAATACGAATTCACGCAATGCAATTAAATCCGCCTCCTACTGCGGGGTTGAAGCTCCAGTTTTCGTACTAAGTTACTTTAATATTTTTATTGGCTATAATTTTGTTACCTGCCTATCTATAAAAATAATGTACCTACAAATTATTATGATCTTTACTTCATAAAATATGGAGAAAGTGAGTAACGTTATAACTAGTGCTAGAACGTTTGTATATTTTTCCCGGAATTCCGCCAAGATGGCAAGTGCCAGTATTTGCAAACTTTCATTCATTTCTAGACATAGATTTACCCCTCTTGTTCATAGTGATAGAAATGTAAATAATTACAAACAATTATTGAAAATTGCCAAGAAATCGCGGTAGAATCGTTGTACTAGGAAGTACACTTATTATTTCTCCTACTCCAATTACTTTTCTAAAAAAAAAACACTTAAAAACGCATTACTGTTGCCTATAATTGGTGGTTTCACCCTCGAAGGCTTATAAACGCTACGGAAAAAAGATTACGAGCTGCCGGCATTCAGAATATGTGCTATTAACATACTGACTGAATATCTGATAAAGGGCGTTTGTGAAAATTTAGTGGAAGGCTGGTAATTACTGGATCGGCGATACGATCGGAACGACACGCCCCACCGCGCGCCTTTACATGCATGCCAGTGCGTATACAGATGCACCAAGGAGGTTTTAGGTTAGTACGAGTTCAAATAAATTCACAAAGCTTAAAGAAAAACATAACATAACATCACGCCTGTATAATCCCTGAATGGTTAGGCAGAGTTATACTAATTGTACACCTGCATTTAACCAGGTATGTTTAAGTCCCATGTAATAGGGAGCGATAGGGGGCTATGAAATCCAGACTCTGGGCTTCTACTGAGAAATTCCTGTTGGAAAAACCCAGTAACACTTTGCCCGACCTGGGAATCGAACCCAGGACCTCATGCTCAGCAGTAGTGCATGCGACCGGTCAACCAATAAACAAAAAGTGAGTCTTTAACGAAGGTTCCCTTTTCTTCTTACATATTTAGTCCTTCGTATAAAAAAACTGGCCAACGCAAAAGACAGTCTCAGACAAGAAAAAAATGGACTATAGAATAGTAACTCGCTCAACAGATATCCCACCTGCTTCTAGGTATGGACTCGTCACCGTCAGGCAACATGGCACAAAACGAGATCACTTAGCGTAGCAAGATTTCACATCAGTATTTTCTAACTTATGTTAAACTAGCTGCTGCTCGCGGCTTCACCTATGTGGATGTTGGAAATTATCCCACGGAAACGTACTACCGGGACAAAAAGTAAGTCCCGTCAAATTCGGTCCAGCCGCTTCGTAGATTAGCCAAAACAAAGAGACAGCCAGACAGACAAATAATTTCAAAATTGTTTTTTTTTGTTGGAAGTATAGTAGTATATACTTTCATATGCATTAAGTAAAAACCTGTTATTTTGGCATTACAAACAGACACTTCAATTTTATTATAGACATTGATTTGCATAGACAAGAATTACGCACCGTGTCCACATCGCCATTGCACGTCGCAACATCTCGCGTGTCGCTTCTGTTTCATTACCTACACCTTACAAGTACTTACAACCCTTTGACTCTGATGGAAATCTAGCTTATGTACATAAAGGACAATTTATTATCGACCTCATTTTATTGCAAGAATGCAGAGAGCTTGTAATGAGATATTTTTAGTACTTACAAACTATCTCAAAGTAAGTATATACGAACTTTTATAGACAAACAGTTTGTATGAAAATATTTTTAGTTATTTTTATTGGGACAATGTAAGTATTTCTGATAAATATCAAAAATTCTAGTAAGTAGGTACTCATGTGGGAAACATTTATCGCAAAGCCCAGAGACACAAAAAAATTAAAATATTATTCTGATCATAAGTAATTATTAAAACAGCAAAGATCGTAAATAACAGTAAGTATTATAAATATCCAACAGAAAAAATACATATCTTGGTTAAATTAAAAGATCCTTGCTACAGATAATATATGCCATGACTCAGCAAATATGAAATAACAGATGTGCTATCTCCCATCCATTTTCTTTATATTCTTCGACAATTAAGTAAGTAGGTACTGTTGCACTATTTCACCTATTGAACACTTAATATTAATACAACCTCTTATGTTTATAATGTTTTTTGCAATTCAAATGGTCGGATATTGCCATGATTCCGTGAATTCTTGTACCGCCGCTTAATGTTTTAATTAACCCGTGGTTAATCTCGACTGCCAAAAAGACCCAAAAGCCAATTTTTTTTTGTTTCGGCAACAACGTCTCGGCCACTTGTTGCCACTTCCCACGCAAGCGATCTGCATACATTTGCAGGCTCTTTCATCCTCGTACTTAGCATAAAACAAGCCCGACACCAAGTCATTATGCATTCTCGGATTTCGAAGTACGGCTGCATAAATTTACGCCATTATCAAAATATCGTGAATGAAACAAACCGAGCATGAAACGAATTTAACCAGTTTAGGGGTCATTAACGCACGCAATGCGTATTGTACTGTGCTTATTTGCACGTACGCGTTCGTAGGGTTAATACGAGTGGAAATTGACGCATTATGATGAATGTTCTAAATTAATAAATATGTAATTAAAGGCAAATTAGAGCGTCCATTAATTTGTAGAATTACTATTTGAATTTGGCAAATTTATAATAATAGGAACGTTGTTAAGCGTGTAATTTTCGTGGCTATTAGCTTCGTGACGTCACGCCAAATTAAGTTTGCGTGGGCAGAAAATGTAAAATTGTTTAAGTCCCCTCATCAGACCACAGTGTAGGGCGCTTGAGATGTAAAGATGTCGGCGCCCACACAAATCCTTTGCTCGCTTGACCTAAGGGATCCGTGATTCCACCTCAAATATTTGGCACATTTCTCCACGAGCGTTTAGATCAAAGAGCATTGAGCAATGACCGTCAAAAACACTCATTGTTGATCCCTTTGATGATCAGTACTCGAGGTACCTACTCCATTATTATGAACGCCGCTCGAGGCGCCGGCCTCCCTAACAATTCACTCAAATACTTAGCTTGAGATAAACAGACGTAAATTCGGCTTAGATATACCCAACCGGCTCTCTTCACTAAATCTAATGTTTACGAAACAGGTTGATTTGATACCGTTACTGTTATTCGCTTAAATACTCGTATTATTTCAAGTAGATGTATTAAGTAGATGGGTTTCGTCTATCTCTGTATCTTATTATTGCCAGACCTTTTCATAGTTGAGTCCGTACGTAAGCTACATTCTGTCATATCCATATTGCCTTCAAAAATCAATCAAAATATTTTATTTCACATAAACCTACATGGGCTTCTTCAGAAGCTAGGTGCACGGTTCCAATTGGTCGTCGTTCTTAATAGATATTATTCTATTAACGGGGATGCGCCAAGGTAACCCGCGAAATTCAATTTTTCTTACGTTTTTTGCAATTTGCAAGTCATTATCAGGTTGTATGGTGATCTAAATATGATTCTCGACCGTCTCAAATATGGCTTTACAGAATTATAATCATTAGAATCAGCAATACATCCACATTTCGCCTAACCCTTCGGGGAATACAGGCGTGATGTTATGTATGTATGTGTACAACCTGAAAGTGACCTGCAAATTGAAAAAAACGTAACAAAATTTGAATTTCGCGGGCTACCCTGAAGGTTCCGCCTTAAAGCGTTTCTTTAGTTTTATCGGGTTGTTTCATAACAAGCAATGCTGTGAAAACATTCGAGATTTCTTTTGATATAGGTACTATGAAACCATCAATTACATTCCCAAATGGGACCGAAACTGTCACCGCCATAATAAACACATTACAACGCAATCAAACGACTAATTACATAACCAGCTGTATTGTTATAGACCGTAAAACCATTATCCTTTGATATCGTTTTAAGCAGTAATCGAATTTCACTAAATCCCTATACCTAAGACAATGAATATTCATAACATGTGTTTAGTGAAGCTATTACTTAGCTCAACGCGTCGAGCCGCTCAAATCTGTCGATCGCGCAATTTGGACGCCAACTTAGGTATTATGTTCAGTCAAACAGGTTCCACAATAAAATTAACGTTCCCGATAAAGTGACCAAACAGTAATTACGTCTTAAATCCCTCACCGATAGTTTACTATAGAAAATATTATCAAAGTTGTTAGTTTCGCCACTGTTCTATTGAAACCCTGTTATTTGTACCAATTTAAGGCTCCCACAGAAAGGCGCGACGCGACAGCGCGACACAAAGGCGCCGTTCGTAGCGCGACGAGCGGTGCCTTTGTGCCGCGCGCGATTCGCGTCGCGTGTCGCGCCTGTTTGTAGGAGCGTTTAATGGTAGCGAAATTTGAGCCGAGTAATTTTCTAAGCTAGGTAATGAGTCAAATAAAATTAGATAATTATTAATTACTTTGAGATACCGGAGAACTATGTCAAGGAGTTAATTTTGAGGATACGTTTATTAATCTGAAATACAGCCCGAAATAATTAACTCTCGTCTGAATCAACATGCCTACTAAATATTTAGTAGTACCAACAGAATTACAGAGGAATATTAAAATGGCCTTCATTAATAATAATATACGCATCGTTCTAAGAGCACGAATTAATATTCGATGAGTTTATGATAAATAAAACAAAATAATTTCTGAGTGAAGACGTTTTCGGCGCTTTTGTGTTAGCTTTGTTTTGTATCACGATTGCCAGGTGGCGACAATTCCAAAGTTTTCAATGGGGGCCATCCTCTAATTAATTCTTGGTTATAATTCTCGGAGACTCTATTCATTTTAAGTCTCGAGCTCGGAGTGTACAGCCAAAACTCATTAAAAATTTCAACCAGAGAAGTATTCCGCGAATGTTATTATAAATTCCATCCGTACGGAACGCTCTGCGCCGCTTAACTTCACCACAGTTTACGTGTAACGAAATTCGTGTCATTATATAAAATTTCAGATGATTAAAAACTCTGGAGGTTTGATAATGAACGCTGCTGAAACAGACTGAAACCAGAACAAACATTCCGATGAATATTTCAAAATGCTCCGGCAACTTTACCATTACGTTACCACAGAGCCCAGTATTCAAATAACTAAGCAATGTAAAACAAACAGTTATTTAACCAAAACAAAACCTGAATTAATTGGATCTAAAACCTTTATAGATTTAGGTCCA
Organism: Griposia aprilina; assembly: GCA_916610205.1. NCBI lineage: Eukaryota > Metazoa > Arthropoda > Insecta > Lepidoptera > Noctuidae > Griposia > Griposia aprilina. The sequence goes on along the minus strand of OU744297.1, from coordinate 13,310,126 downwards.
GTTTGTTTTGGCCATAGACTCAAGTTTCACACATAACTTCAACCACGAAATAGCTGTGGATTCGAACACAAATTGGTTGTAATAGCCGATACAAAATTGAATGAAAGTAAATATAATATCTGTATATTTAACTATTTGTGATGAATTAACGCAAGTAGTAATGCTCATTCTCACAATATAAGCCAATGTAATAGCCAATACAAAATTGAATGAACATTATAATTCTATTGAAAGTAAATATAATATCTGTATATTTAACAATTTGTGGTGAATTAACGCAAGTTGTAATGCTCATCATCACAATATAAGCCAATCAGAAAAGAGGAAATTTTTGCCTCCACACGAAAGTAAAGACTAACATTTAGCTAATAACTAGTAGCATTGTAGCAAAAAACACTACACAACACAACACAAATAACGAAACAAAAATAACTCTTCAATGCGTCCACAACATGTTTTAAATTGAAGCCGCACGCAGCAAAGTTCTTAGGAAACCTAATCAACTCCCCACGTTCACCAGCAAAACAGGTTCCTTGAGCACGTATAACCTAGATTCTTTAGAAATTTACCGAGAGCCGTTGAATGAACTAATAAAGAAAATAAAGACATAAGACAGGTCGGATTGAAGTGTGTTCACGACGTCATAAAGTGTTTTTAAGGCCAATCTGCGTCGTTTTATCGTGCGGTCGACGCCTGAATGTGTGCGTACAGCCTAAAATATGACGAGAAATCTCAGCTGAATTACGCACTTAACGTTAGACGTCTAATATATCACCGGAGCTGTTTCCAACGTCGTAAATTGTGTAATGGATAAATGTCAACTGTTAGAAGGTAGGCAATAAAGATGTATGGAGGCTGTACGTAATATTTCAAGCCAAACCAGCATGAAAGAGTTGTTGCAGTGGGCAAAAATGTGTTACGTGAAAACGTGGAGACCATGTTGCAAGGATACAAAAGCATGAGAAAGATTTTAAAGACATTGTCATCAGTATTTTACTTCTGTCATGTTCGTGAACGGGCGCCGTCAGAGGGACTGGTCATCTCTTAGCTGCCACAGCTTATTTTAATTTAATTTAATATTTGAACATTTATTTTTATTTTTATTACGGACGCTTTTAACGTTCTGCATGATTCTCACACGCATAATTTCAACACGAATGGTGTAACTAATATTTTGTAACCATATTTTGATTTAAAAGAGTGTCCGTGGAGTTTCTTGCCGGTTCTTCTCCTTAGGTACCTACTTCTTTGGAATGGGCAACTAGCTTCATCTTTCTGACCGACCGACCCCTTGACAATTCAAAAGTGCCTGTAATTGGTTTATTTAATTAAATGGTTTGAGTTTGAGTTTTTGTACAATTTGATACACCTAAAAGACTATCAGCCTAGCCTAGCCAGCCTTTACTAACTTCGTACCAGCTAATCTAACAACATGAACAGAATCTTATATTCCGAACTACACCTAATATTCAACAACTTAATACGTGTAAATTATGCCATTTAAATAGAAAAATAAAGTTGTTTTTATACTAAACCATATCTACACTTCTACACTAATATTATAAAAAGATAAAGTTTGAATGTAAGAGGTATTGCCGAGTGCCATATAGAAAATTTGGCTACAACGCGGGCGAAGTCGCAGACAGAAGCTAGTACCTAATACGTGAGATAGGTAAATGTAAATATATTCCAACTTGCTTGAATCAATACCTAAACGAATTCAATAACAGTAACTCAGAATATACCTTAGCTTCATTCTTATTCAAGCGGCCTATAGTTTAATCAATCTAATTCTAAGGTTAGCATAACTAGCAGATCGGTTGCGAATACAAGATATCCACTCAAATTACGTGGCTCAGTGCTTTCATTGTAAACAGAACCTACTGTTGATCTAAAGGGGAGCGTACATCAAGGGTGACAGGCGAAGCTAAAGCGAGAAATCTTATTTCAACGTGATTTTACAGACAGGGCAGAGTCTTCTTCAAAGATATTATATGCTGAAGTTATAGCTAAAAGCTTTTAAAATCCATTAAATCCATCACTATTTACATAGGTAGTGACATTTAAAATAAAAGTAGGAACTGAAACACGGTTAATAATTTTTAAAGCTTGTTTTTATCCTGTCTCTTGTGCATAGTAAACACTCGTAGTCACTTGTCTATAGCGTGTGATGTGTATACACCTTTACTTGTTTATTTTTTATGATTTAACATACTAATAACACTAAGATAAAAAAAAAATTGCAGTCAAGGGACGCCTGGCAGATGTGAAACATACCATCATTTAGCATGGTGACGCGACGCCACGGCATGCGTTGCCACGCCAACAATCGTTTTTTCCCGCGGCTATACGTGTTTCACATCAAAAATGGTCACCCATCCAAAGACTGACCTTGGCAAGCGAAGCTTAACATTGCAAATTCACTCTTATTTACCCTGAAGATAGGGTAAATAAGAGTGAATTTGCAATGTCCACATCAAAAACAATTTTGTAAAGAAAATATAGCGTAGCGATGCGTCGTCACGCTAACAATCGCTTTACCCGCGGCTTTAGACGTTTCACATCAAAAAGTAGTGTTGTACAGCACTCAGTTAATTGTTGTCAGTGACACTTAGAAGTGTAAGTATCATGAAGTAAATTGATATTACCTTCCGGAATAAGTTCTCTACTAGTCAATCCCAAGGCCATTACAACAGATAATCACTTGTGTCGCATTAGCGGTGCTTGATGATGATGAAAACCGTATCAAAATCCGTTCCATAATAAACTATCCGTAACTATTTCGTTTCTGCGTGACCGTGTTGTTCTTCTGACAAAAAATAATAATTTAGAATATAGATTTTAGATATTAAAAAGCTATAGCAACTTTGTGTTTAAACCTTCCACAAAATTATACAACATCAAGAAAAGGGCATAACTGAATTTTCGCCGTCCATTAGCACTTAATAACCTACAATTTGGCATAACTGCACGTTAAGCTGCTACACTTTCAATTTAGTAACAATTAAAAAGTACTAAAACGTAAATCACTAAGACATGCAATATGCGAATTATGACATTGGAGGATTCGCTCGCAAGGCTCAACAATCACATAGGTAGCTGGACATAGGGGTGTCACGCTGGATTTTATAATTATTTCACAGTAAAATTACAATTTATCAATTAAAATACTGAGTAGCAGTGGTGGCCCAGTGGTATCGGCCGCGACTTACGAGTTGTAGGTCGTGGGATCGAACCCAGGCAGGCGCTTTACTTTGTGTAAATAATTTCATCACCACTGCTCTCAAAAACGGTGAAGGAAAACTGGCATGTCTTAGAACCAAAAATTCGAAGACATGTGACATCTACCAACCCGCACTGGGCCCGCGTGGTGGAGAGAGGAGGCCTGAGTCCCAGCAGTGGGAACATTAAAAGCTGATTACATATGTTATGTAATTAAAATACAGTTATCGTCAACATCTATAGTATACGTAATTTATACTGGAAAAAGGTGTTATTGTTGCAGCCTGTCTTTCTAAATGCGCTTTTCTTTAAAATGCGAACATTTAGGCCAAGTTCCCTCATATTAAATAAACACACTACTAAGTTGACGTTCAACCATTATACAAGATGAGTGTCTCGTCATCGAGCTTTTTCGGTACCAAAAATATTACACTTTTCAGGAAGCCCCCCTTTTACCAAGTCAAAGTGTTTGGGGATAGCCGTTGTTACTATCATCAACGCCTTTCATAAAGTACACGGGCCGTAATATTTGTTTTTTTTTCGCAAATAGCATTCAATGTTTTCCGCAGCAAGCTTTTTACATTATTCACTAAGTAATCATTTATTTACCATATAAACCCAGCCTAGTAACATCAGTGCTGTTTCAATAAAAAATGGGTATGGCTATTACTCATGAGTAAGACCCCTGTCCCTCAAACTAGGAAAATCCTGTATCTTGAAAGACAGTGTTCATTAGTGGGGTTGACCCGTTTTACAAAATATCACAATTGCGTACGATTTGATCGTATGTTTTATTTTCTATTTCTTCCCTCACCTGCCCGTGACAACCCTAGCCCGCACGAGAACCCTCCGGTACGGTGTAATGACGGCGATTACAGCCCACCCGACTGTGGGACCAGCTCCACTATTTGTCTAAAATCACTTAAAAACGGTTGCATGTTACGTGACGCACGTGTGTTTGTATTAGCTGTGATCATACGTGGATGAACGTGTATAAAGATGTTTAGAAGTAATTGCTGTCACATGTATAGGGTTAAGTGAGGTTAAGAAAACAGCACCTTAATTACGTAACACACTATCTATCACAGTCTGAATCATTTTGAAGCTTATAGCTAATCCATTGCTTCATATGTTCGAAAAATTTGTCTGCTCAACAACGTAAATAACGCAATGAATGTTGTTGAACTGTCAAAATGAAACCCATTCCTACTGTTAGTGTCTTACGTAATTACCCCGCAGTTTGGAGCTTGGTAGTAGGTAGATATGATGACAATTTGAGGCTTGGTAAAAATTACCTACAAATCTATGAGTAACAGTTTGAAACAGCTTGTCTGAAAAGAAACTTTGTATTTTAAGTCTGCTTTTTCGAAAAAAGCATGCAGATGAAGCAACTTTTCGTCAGCATTTACAGAGAAATTACATTTGAAAAAGGTTAGTAATCTACATGATATAATACGTAATTTGGTTTAGCCATAATTTTTCTATCGGTGTCACAAAATAAAATAAAAATACACCAAATCACCTCCAAATCATTGAGATGAAACCATTTTACCCCTTTGTTTTTTATCAAAAGAGTATAAAAAAATGTCTACTGCTTTGCAATACAAAGGAAAATGATTTGGTTTCGTTACTTTTTTTAAATATGTATTATTTTTATTGTAATAAATTAAAAAGGCGTCCGATTAATGACTGCGTCTATGTCACCCCCGCACTCGTCCTTAGATTCAGTTGGTCGTTAGCTCCGCCCAAATGCTCAAGGTTATTGGCATTATTACAAGCCTTAACCTACTCTTATGAAACTTCCAGTTCGTCATCATGTCCCGAGCCTTTTCCCAACTATATTAGGGTCAGCTTCCAGTCTAACAAGGATGCAGCTGAATACCAGTATCTTACATGGAGCGATTGCCTGCCTATCTGACATCCAAAACCCAGTTACTGTGTAATATGATACCTTGGTAATAAACATCGCCACGTGTCTTTTGGTAAATCCCACCTCCCACTATGCAAGGATAAAGCAATTTTACATCATGTTTAAATTCATCATAAATCACCTAACAACACGTGTACTGTAAAAATGATATCTGTCGAGTATTTTTAGTGATAAAATGATATAAAATTACAAAAAACATTTTGTTTGTAACATGCACCGCCAACAATATTTGAGGAAAATATTAATTTTCCCTGTCACAATTTGTAATATATGAATCTCTAAACTGAAGTGGTTTTATTAACATATTTATTAGAATGAAAAACAGAGATAAATCTAGTTAGTTAATGTTTGACAAAAACATGTTTTTAACGTTAGTGGGAAAATTATGTGACCATGAAAAATATTGGGCAGTATTGTCTATTACTTTCATGCTCATCAATGGATCAGCTGAATGAAAAAAAAATGTAAATAATAATAAATGTAATGAATAAATTGATGCCTTTTTTTTTTCGGGTTGGAAATCATCAAATGACCTCTCCTGCTCTGGGCGGAGCGGAAGGGCGTGTCAGACTCTAACTGACTAAAACCCACCCGTGTTCCTTCAGTTGCCTGTGCGCCAGGGCCACGGTAACTCTTTCGAACAATCCGCGACCCCGGCAGGCATCGGCCCTATCGGACCCCGTCAAGTATGCTGACATCTCTTTGAGGCGCGCGTGGAACACAACGCGCCATCGACCCGGGCCTACGGTGGCCGGGAGTCGGCTATCGACTCCCGACGCCCAGGGTGTCTCCTCCTGCCTAACGGTGTGTCATATCATTGCATCAGGATTCAAGATCATTGTTATTTGCAAAACAAAACACACGTACCAGATAGGTACTGATAATATTATATGCTTAGGAAAAAAAATGGAAGGTAGGTACGCCATGATCTTACTTGTAAACAAAGAAACAACTATCGGAAAACCTAGATAAATCTTACATCAGATATTTCAGTAATGATATTTATGATTCATTCTTGATATAGTTGAAAAAAACCAAACTAATGACTTTCTACCCTCAGCAAAAACCCCCATTACCAATAAATTTCACAAGAAACGGCACAAAAATTGAAGTAGTAAAGGATTTTACGCTATTAGGACTCACAATAGACACACATTTCATGGAAGCCCCATATAAATAAAGTACGCTCAAAACTCTCAAAATTCACCTACGCACTTCGAGAAGTCAAAAAAACTACTGACTTGCAAACTGCACTTACTACATACTACGCCTACGCTCATGCATGGCTTAGCTATGGCATTATAATGCGGGGAAATAGCACAGACGCGCCTACCCTTTTCATTCTTCAGAAGAAATTAACTCGGATCATAGTCAACATAAAACAAACCGATAGCTGTAAACCCTTTTTCATAAAACATAAAATACTCACCTTACCATCTATCTATATCCTAGAAACATGTAAATTTGTTAGGAAATACATGAACTTTTTCACAACTCGCGCCGATAAACATAAAGACCGATCTGTCAGATATAAAAATATGTTAATGTTACCCTGTTCGCGTATGAAACTACATTCCAATAGCCCCTATGTAATGTCCATAAAAATATTTAATAAACTACCAGATGCAATAAAGGATGAAATCAGCGATACGACATTTATAAATAAGATCAAGCAAATATTAATTAAAAAAGCGTACTACACAATAAACGAATACATACATGACAAAAAAATTGATTTAACACAAACAGACACCATACACAGTTACTCAAGGATACATTCATACAGACATAGATAAATATTATAATATGACATTATGTTTAATTTTATTGACCTTATCAAACAATTATTATTAACGGATCTCAATTAATGATAAGAACATACTTAAAATTTTTGTTTGTTACTTTAATTTGTTATTTTAATTTTATCTCTAATTTAATTTTATTCGATTTTATTTGATTTTTAATTTTATTTTATTTGATTTTATGAACTAATTTTATAATTTTTGCTGTGCCCTATGTCAGGGTCCGTAATTGTACCTTAGCTTTAAGCCTTTATAACACCTTATACCTACATTATGGAATGCAAATAAAGATATGAATATGAATATGAATATGAATATGAATATGAAAGTACCTCAAAGACGGGTCAAACATATGAAGACAATTAATACCTTTCTCAGATGTAAGCAAAACACTAACCAGGTCAAATTAAAATGAACAGGTAAAATTTACAGATCACCTTCCCAGCAAGTCTGTGTAGTTTTGCTAGTTAATTTAATTTGAATTTGATATTGTTAAATATATGAATAATGCTGAGGCTACGAAAAGTAATTAATAGATGGTACAGAGCAGTGGTTCAACTAAATCAGTTCACGTTGATGCACAGTGCTAAATGTGATCGCAATTCATACTCGACAGGTGGAGGACAAACGACACGCGAACAGCCAAGTTTGCCTTTTCAGTCCAATAAACTGCATGTTTCATTGAAATATTCCATAAAGCGTGAGAAACAAAACACGCGAGAAACGAGAAAAAAAACAATCTCGAATGTGTCTCATATCTAATCTATAACATAAAGAGAAAGGATATTTGTATGTTTATTTATTACGCTTTCACGCCAAAACGGCTGAAAGAATTCTGATGAAATTTGGCACATGGGTAGACCATGACCTGGATTAGGACATACAATACTTTTATCCCGATATTCCCACGGGATCGAGACTTATGCGGGTGAAACCGCGGGGTGCAGCTAGTTTTCGATAAAATATTTAATGAAAAACATGTAACAGAGCTAACGAGCGAGTTAATTAACTTTCGTGTTTATTTTCACTATACACTGCAGGTGGGAAATCGATTTTTCTTCAATTTCCTAGAGATGGTTTTAAATGGAGGGTGTTATTTCGTTATTTCCGTATCGAGTGCGTTAACTGCCGCGTTTATGAGGACCACCCGAGTGTGGGAATATTACTGAAATTGTAACCGTTAACGGAGCAACACGCGGTTATTTGTACCGAAGCCGTGTTTGGCGCACTAGTGTTTAACTTTAGCAAATTGATACTAAATTGCTCGCAAGTGATACTTTCGGTCTTGTGTTGCGTTGCTTTTATTTGGTTGAGCTTATGTATGCAAATCTCGGTCTTTAACTCGCATGGCAAGTGTGGTAACTTCAACTGTTTTATCTGAAAGTTAGATACCATTATCTAGCATGAAACATTGTCATTTTAAACATGACTTTAACTAGATAGCGAAGAAACTTCGTTAATAATCACCGGGCCTTATTTTACAATTCCAGGCACAAGTAAATATCTAGTCAATTCGACCTAAAATTGAGTCAAAGGATTCATTACCCATGCACATAAAATTGCGAGTCCAAACTTTAACCTCGCAATATTTAGTATAACCCTTTTTTACAGATAACAAACCACAATCAAAGTGGAGCAAAGGACGGAGTTATAAATTAAATAAATCATAACAACCTTTATAAAGTTTATTTTGTCCCTCAGAGAGCTTGTTATCATTTGTTTATTGTTTGCATAAGCCCAATTTAAATGTTTGCTAAGCCCTCCCCGAAATAGCCGTGGACACACTAGCGACCTCTGTGTGTTTGCAATTTAAATTCTTTAAGCGTTTCTTAGAATCACACAAAGGAATACAAAACATTTAAGAAAAAATGCATCATTTTGAATACTGTATGAGCTTTGTCGGGTTTTTGTCTTTGTACCAAAAATGGGGGTTTATACAGCACATTTTCTCCTAGAAAAATTATGCAGAAAAAAAACTGAGAAGGCATTCTGTTGCTTTCATGAAAAAAAAACAGTAGCTAATAGACTCATCAAATTCTTATCAATTTGTAGCCAACAAAAAAATCCATAAATATTTTCATAGAGTTCCCCGTTCATTGTAAACATTATCAAATTATTAAAAACTTTTAATCACACAAAAATCTACAAGTTCCATAACAAAACCTCACAAATGCCTATTTAACTTCCTAAATACCTCACTTGTTGCTTCCCAGGTTCTATTATACTACCAAAAAACATCTTTTGAAGTACCAAAGCGGCTTCATACAGAGTCCATTCATTAGACCAAGAGTATGGCCACCGCGGGTTTGTCGGCTGGCTATTAGGCTATCATCAATCCTTGGGCTACAATGATCCCCTAACTAAGAGCTGATGACACCGAATCATTCAGGGAACTCACAACATCTATCTATGGTCACTGTTCGGTTGCCTTTCACTATGTTTGTGTAGGTACATAGTGTGGGAGTATGTGTGTTAATTTTCCTTATACACCTACGTCACTTAAGATGCACGCATAAGGTAAATAAATATACATTTCCTGGGAAATGTGTTTTTTGCGTGCAAGATTTTCTTTTTGGTTACGGACAAATAGTTTGACTATAAAAAGTATTAGTGTGTATTTGAAACGCAAAAATGATATTGATAATATTATTGTGTTCTGATATCTCTTTAGTCATCACATATTTTGTGATAAATTGATGAAATCGAGAGGTGTAGAGCACAGTTTGGCATGATTATCAAATAGAGAGTCAATACTAGAGTGTGAATAACCATAATAAACATTGAATGCTTAAACTGTTTATTAAAAAGCCGTTTCTCTATAAACAGTTCATTCTCTAACCTGTCTCTTGCTGATTTATAAAAACATGCAGCTATTTAATCATTCATCCATTCACCAATCGCATCTCGGTGCGATACGCAGTTAAAAGCAAACAGTTTTATTCGGCGCTTGATCTAGTGACTGATTATACAATGGATCATCATTAAAGGTGCGTGCGCACTGGGCGATCAGTGTTGCGCAACTTTATCGCCAGCGAAATTGTGCTAAGCGGCTGAAAAATAAACAAAATTATCAACTGCAAGTTGCGTACAATGTGATTGGATAAATGAAATGAAATCGCTCCCCACAAACCTTAAAACAATCGTACAATATATTAAGATCTTCAGGCTATTTAGAATTATCTTTATTTTTCCGATGAGTCTAATGTCAAAAATTTGGTAAAGGTAGTCAAGGATTTTTTTTTCTTATCAAATTGACTACCAACTTAAATTGTTGGTATATTCAAATCATTGTTTGAAAGATGTATAATATGTTGTTGGACGATAATTAAATTAGTCTGTCAATGGGATACAAAATTAATTTCCCTAACTACATGTTTCACAAATTAACCGGTTGCCTTATTATATGATTCGATTTCTTGGCCATCTCACCTCCTGCGATGACAGATATTGACATTACAGGACAAGTTCAAGTCATCTCTCATTCAACATTTTTAATAGCCAGTGAACACTCATCTTTAACAAACAGTTGAAGCAACGGTAAAGCTCTCAGCACCATTAATCATTACTGTTTCTCATCAGTCATACATTCAGTGTTTATTGACTTAAAGTTCACAAAGACGAGTGTGAGATACTCTCACATAGACGTTGTATTTGTGAGGCGAGTCTAGTAACAGTCTCATCAAGGAGGTAAGCTGTTGCTTTAATATATGCTGAAGGTATTTTTACTAACTTTTTAGAGGCTGAATTGGCAGATGGCTTGCTATTAAGTAGTACAAAACAATTACCTTACCTCATTCTACTTCAACGACAAAACTGCGTATATGATAACTCAGAGACAAACCCGGTGTACCTTTGTGTTACACACTTTCAAACACAATCCGATGGATTTTGAGGGAAATTGCTAACCCATTGCTTCATATTTATTTGAAAAATGAATCTGCTCAACAACGTAAATTACGCAATGAATGTTGTTGAAATGTCAAAATTAAAGTCATTGTCATTGTAAGTGTGTATGTAATAATGTATACATAAGCGCATTACTTGAGGGAAGAAATAGGTATAATGTATTGTAGTGCTTTCCTACGTAAGCTATTTCACGAGGACGTGAAATGGAACTTGTAAAATAAAAAAAATAAAAATCTCTTGTTGTTCCTCTTTTATTATTATAAGAATAAATTATGCAAAAGTAGGGACAAATGCTAGTTATTTAGCCTATAAAATTTCAATCTGACAAGACGACCATTAACAAGTCAATCTCAAAGAAGTCCCACAAAAGGGTGCCGGGCGATAATCCTTCGTCGTTTTCCTTTCATTTTCAGTTTGGTTCGGATAAATGCTGGGCTGTCCAGTTTTATAGTAAGATCCTATTATAAGTTAAAAGCTTGAATCTGCACGATGTTCTATAGAAGCAACAATAGCATGTACCGAATAGGTATTGAAAATCATTACTCAAAAATGACGTGTACATTTATAAAAATCAATTGTGGTACACAGTGGCTATATCGATACAACGTCGTATCAACATCAATACAACGTACCGATTGAGTGTGTGTAATGATTGGCCGCATGAATATTTATTGTTAATTTGTAAGCCCGATGCCCCGATAGTCCCAAGGCGCACTGAAAGCAATATTTTATAATTTCGACATTATTATATCAGTGTTTAATGGTCCCCGGTTAACCGTTCGAGTTATGTTCGACTTTCAAATTCACATTAACGGTCACGAATTGACTTTGCATCGATATTCACTATACGTATGGTTTATTTAAGAGTTTCGTGATTCAGTCGTGGAGTCAGTGGGATATTTGTGTTAATGGAGGACGCTTTGCGGATGATACAATGTTCATATTTCATGCAAGGTAAAAGGATATTTTAAGTTTTGGCTGTACAAGGCAGTTTACTCAATATAAAAGGAATAATCATGCCGTAAATAATACTAGTGCCGCTACGAGCTGTAGATCTCGCGAGTCTGTCTTTGCATAGCTTAAAACTGAATAAATGTTCACCGCCCTATTTAAAACAAAAGAGCGCGAAATGGCTGAAATATGTTTCTTTTTTACGTTTTCAAACTCCGTATCTCAGCCATTTAAAAAAACAACGTAAAACTGAATCGACAAAAAATGCTATATAATTATCGAACCTACTCACAAAATTTCACGAGAATCGGTTGAGAAATGCAACCTGTAGAGCAGAACAGACATCCGGACATACGAAAGCATTGTTGCCCAAGCTGAAACCGAGACGCTTCCCGCTCGCTCGGTCAATAAAATAATCCTTAAACAAACTTACAAGTTTTGTGCGAAGTAAATTCAGTTCCGTCAGATCTTGCTTTATGCGTCTATTTGATAAACGGCCATCCTTACGACCGCATTCACTTTGTAAACAAACAATAAAAACGACATGGCGTGGGCGCTTCATAAAGAACTTTAATCACAAACCTTCGTTAATAGAATAAGACAGGCAGCGCGTGGGTTGAATCGCTTGCGATTTGACTCGATTGTCGAACATCGAGATATCGATACCAATTGATTAGTGCCGAGATCAAAGATGTGCTTCCGCATGACGGCAGCTGATCGTATTCCTACGATTAACGAGTAGGCACTGGGATGTGCAGCATCATATAGGTACCTGCATAACGTCTAGGTACTATACCCATATATAGTAATGTATGTAGTTTATAATATCCTATGCAACCAGGTCGTGAAACTGCCGCTTAACGTGTAACTTTATATAATGTGTTTAACAGTTTGTTTGTCTGTTCTAATTCCGAATGCGAGGGTGGCCTGTAAAGCGAATATACATTCATGAGGGCAAAACAGATAGGCACTGTTTATTTTATAATTGTTGTTGCAGAAATCTATCCTTTAGAAAATCTTTTACTAAATTCCACAGCAAAGTTTGAAACCGGGATCTATTTAATTGTAAATCCTCAACTATTAATTTATAAGCTTCTCGCTAAACACAAATGTTCCTGTTTAAAATTCAATTCGGTACCCATCGATGGCTACACTGGCTTGCGTGTCACTATCTCCTCTGTTGGTACCTCTAAATATCGGAAAGAATTCCTTGGAGCCATTCCGACTCTTGCAAAGATATCATGGTGCGAGCATCTCGAAAGCCACATTTAAACCGGTTGTAAACTCGTATCTATATGTCACAGTCCTACTGCCCGATCTGACTTACCACAATACGCTCGTAAATGCCCTGAACTAAGCCAAATTGTTTTGATGTTATTGATTTATTAATTTACATGAGTCGATTTAAACTCTATTGACTCCATGCCAACAGGCATGCTCGTTTATAATTTTAGCTCTGACTTCGTACTATGTATATTATACCACAATAAAGGCAAACCAAAATACAATGTTGACATGAGATTTCCATCACAGACATTTGTATCCGCAAACGTAGGCTTTGTGGCAATTTTGCAAACGCTCGTATTTACAATTTGATAGCAACAATACAAGCTTTGAGCAGACGGTACTACCAATTAAATATCTTAGTTTTATTTATGTGCACCGTATTAAGTAACCGTGTTTGCTTTTATACGCTTTTCGCTCGAGATAACTTCTGCTAGTTAATTCTATTTAGACAGGGATAATAATCTAGTACTATTAAAGCTACCGGCAGGACGAAAGTTTGCCAGGACGTCGTCAAGCGATCAATTAATTTGCATTACTGCTGCATTATTTGCTGTTCTCTTAAATATTATTCCTATAAAAACGCATTTTTATTCGATCGTGAGCGTGTGATAGCTTCCGTTAATATTTTATTCTATGTTCAACGCGAAGAGATCATGATTGAGTTAAACATATACTTTGTTAATTCACTATCGTAATCTCGATCTTATATTTTACACCGTGTGAAAATCAAACACCAATCAATTACTTACAAGCTGTAATTGAACTGCATCTTACAATACAAGAGATGATATCTCGTCGGGTTAATTGATAGAGTATTAGTTACTATTTGTTTTGGCTCCCCGACGTAACAGTAATGGGTTAACTGGCGCAAAACACTTATCATCATCACCACATCGTGACCCAATAGTTTTAATGAAAGCCAACCGGGAACCAGTAAATCGATTAGTTCCATCTAATCCGATAACATCGGTAGGTAGTTAGCTATCATTGTCCGCGGTACGGCCCGTTACCGGTAGTCCAGAGATTAATGATACGAGCCTCATTGTTTGAAATGTTAGAAAAATCTTCTATTAAATCTACACCGTCCATCAATGACACGGCACCAGACGAGCTGAGTGGGTATTGTTTGATTATATTTTGATGACGTGTATCTAGAGGTATTTTCGACAGGCAACTTGTGAACTTTGCGGAATATGACAGCGGTAATTATTAATGTTTCGGATTTGGGAACAAAAATTGAAGGTGATGAAAATAAGTCATTATTCATTGTCACATTTCGACTTGAAAATGAGTTGGAATCATTTATTATTTGAGCTTCTTTGTCGATGACGCCATTTCTCTGTCACTCCTTTTTCTAAAGCGAAATCTAGAACTCGTTTAACACCATTTAAAACAAAAACTCATCAGGAGGAAGTTTTTAACATTCCCTCACTCGATCCCCGTTTCCCAATAGCATAGGTCCACATCGCCAACTCACTTTGACGACGGAGCAAAACATTTTTCGATCAAACTTCGAAATTAATTTTGAAGTTTCCGTCTGACCAGCGTTCAGCTGGATCCAAGAGCCAGTCCCAACTGTCGACCCGTCTGCAAGTTATAATTTTATAGCCAAGTTGAATGTTACGAAAATACAAAGACTAACTTTTAGTGCGACAAAGCTTATACAGCTTCATAGTGTAGTTACGGAGTAGATATAGGGTGGTGACAGACAATTTGATCTTGTTACAGATATGAACTTGTATTTAACTTGCCTTATTCGTATGATTTTATCTTTTATGCTAAGTAATTCAATTACATTCTGTCAGTTGAAATAGTTTGACATACGAAGTTGCAGCTTCCCTACTTATCACGTTTAGCTTCTTTTACAGAATTGCAAGCAGCTAACTGCTTTACCAGTGTGAGAACCTAAGCCAGGTTGATTTACAATTAGAAACAACCTGGCTTTAGTCCTCTAAAGTTTAGACAATGAAATACTGGATTTCCAGATTTCAAACCATAGAGTGGGTGCTTAGTAGGTACTTACTCATGTGCATGCATTTCAAAAGACCATCTGGCTTATTATTAACAAAAGGAAGAGTTATCCTACTTTAGAACCATCCAGAATTGTCTTTTCATCTTCACGAAAATATGAAAATTCCCAATAAATCAGACGTAATGATACTTGAACGTTACACAGTACGTGAAACAAATTCACCACATATTTTTATAATATTCCCAATTCAATGTTCCAGCCTTCCAGCGGGACCATTTGCAATTTAAATTCCCTCGCTTGGGAGACGCGTGTCTCCAATATTGACTCAACGGATACAAGGACGTTCTCGAAGCCATAAACACATTTCGCTTACTTTTCGTATGTGCTAAATAAACTATTAAAATCTAACTGAAGATATTGGATCGTAAGGAGTGAATAAAAGAAAGTAGTGGCGAGAATAAATGAATACTAACTTTCTACTTGGTATTCAATGGAAGCTTATGTTTATGGCTTCATCATTATCGTAAAGGCATCCTTGGCTGAGAGAAAAGGACCGCTACAATGTAAGTTTTATGGGGAAATTTGTCATGATCATTACGCTAGAGAAACTAGCTGGTGATCGCAGTTTTTGGGTATTTGAAGAAAACTGTGCTGCCCATTTTCTTGACACAGTCCCATAATCTTCTTTAACGAAAACTATGAACGCATGAAGAATGGGCTATCAAATCAAAAGTCAATTAATAAAATTAGGCTTAGAATCAGTACTCTAAGAACGAAACAAAATCCATAAGACGGTCCTTCAAAACGGTTTTATCTCATTTCTTCTCTCTGCAAGAAACTACACAAAGCGTTTGTTTATGGTTTAACCAAACTTCTTCTATACCTTTTAAATTGCCATTTTCTTGTTAATCCATTTTGCCAACGGTTGCAGACTAACCTGGTTACCTAAATATGGCCAATATCTGCTTTTAAGCGACGAAACTGCTATCTGTTCTCCGCAACCCTCAGTAAATTGAGTTTCCGTATAGTTGAATAGTCAAGAGTAGACCCTTATTGCTTTGCTATCTACATTACATAGGAAGCCCATATTTTCAATATAGGTTTCTGTATACCTATATATCATTAGAAGGAAACCAACGTTGAAACATGGAGGATCAATGTCCTCCTAGCAAAAGATTAAAGGGAAGAGCGGCTATATTGGAGGAAGAAAAAGAAAAAAAAAATGTTTATTTGGCACATATCTTAGGCACACACAATATAAACACAATATTTTCTTCTGTCTTAACAATTAACTCCCCCAAAAGAAAAGTTATGCCTCGCTGGGAACGCGGCTTCGTCTTGCAGCGACCCTGTTGACATCAGTTCGTGGCAAGGAATTATTATATTATTATTAATTATTATTATTATTATTCAGCCAAGATGATCGTTAGAGCGTCATCAGTCAGTAGCAAATGCACCGGTTTTTTCTGGCATCTAGAAGTTGTGAATCTTGCAGAACATACTTATAAACCTGCAAATCGTCTCTGCACGGCCGAAGCCATAGACATACAGCATGTATCAGAAATATGTGGTCATATTTAAGGGTGTGGTACAGACCATCAAACTAAACAACTTTCTCCATGTGACTACAAAGCACACAACAAAATATACCTACAAGTAAAAAAGAAAAAATAAAACAAATAAAAAGGTGTAAAGTGCGTAGTGAGAAATTAGCAGGAAAGTGTGCCTCGCGGCTGCACTAAATAGGTCCAGTTCAGCAAAAATATCAGACAACTAGTGCCTGACGCTGGTTTTCAACTGAACCTGAGAACCTGAAAGGGACAGCTGATTACTTTATCGCTATTACGATGTTGGTCCCATGAAGAAAGTTGTTCAGTTGGTTGATCTCTACCACACCCTTGAATATGACCACACCTTTCTTATACATGCTGTAGGTATAGCTGTAGTAAGTTCACAAAACATTTAGTCCAGCCTATTCTCACGAACTTCAACGAACATCCATCCACCTCCCACTGATGATGACAAGACTGCATCATTCAATGCAAAAAAAAAGATTAATATCATAAAGAGCTTGCCACTTCAGAGTAATTACTCACACGCTTTATGCATAAATCTTCAAAGATAAACATAGAGCTTAACCATAAATAATGTTCTGCGGGCAAATGAACTGCATAAATATAAAACTCTAGACTGATAGCAGATTGAAAGAAAAACACTTCTCTGCAAATCTTATCAAAAAACACTCAGAAAAATCATCTAAACAGTTTCGCGAAATTCATTTCTAGACGCAAACTAATAATACTTTTAAAAAGAACAATAATTTTGTATTCGTATATTATATGTGCACGTAATATTTTTTCAACGAAAAATTTAAAATAGGAAACAATCACAATCTCAAGGATGTGAATTCTAAAGCATAAATAACTGAAAAATAAATGTGCACTGCTAAATATGTGGGTATGCTCGACTACATATTATCAAGCTATACATTTCCAGTATAAGCTGACTTCTCATTGTATGAAAAGCCTATACAATGTGAGGTCACCTAAAACTGGAAATGTGTAGCTTTATATGACGTCGTGTGTACCTATCTATGGAATGAAACACGAGAGCATTCACCTTAAATAGACAAACTCCAGTTACGTTATCCAGTTCATTTTAATTAAGTATGTGATATAGATTTATTAATTTCCAAAGTACAAATACGGTAGGAAATCAACGGTATCGCCATTAATAAACCAAGCTCAGTATTAAGTGTTTCCTAGAGAGACCGACAAGCGCCATCTTTGCAAGTGGATCGGAACTAGGAAGGAGTGGAGGCTAGCTGTTACTATCCATCACAACTTGCATGCGATCAATTTATGCTCGATTCCTAATGAGTTTCTGACCGTTAATGGTTAAAACTAACACTCGTGTGTTCGCCAATAATGAAGCGTCATTTATTACTATTCTAGTACCTAGAAGCAAGATTTCACATAATCTCTACCTAAACAAATGTAGTTTTAAATCGAGATTCATATTTGAGTATTTGTTCTGGAATAAGAACCTGAAATAACCCTTTCTAAATTCAAATGACCACCGTTAACCATCACAAAAATGACAAATCAACAATAGCCAAAACTTAGAATTCGTAATTCGTTTTTGTAATCATTCGAAGTTCGAATGTGGCCCGTTCATTAAAATTCAAGGCTCAATGTATGTAGAGTACAAACGGCCCGAAAATACTTTTCGGATGTCCGCCAGCAATGCGCCCCGTTTTTTTAGTGATAGATCGTAAGTATTTTACTGATATGTATGTTATACATTGCCGGTTTGATAAGCGGCATTAGTTATTGCTTAGCTTTGAGCGGGCTATGAAGATTGTAATAAATGATATCACTGATTTTGTTTGGATTGCTAAGGCTTGTGTGCTTAGTTTATTCCGTTTATTTTTATAAAATACAAGCTGACCCGACAGACGTTGTCAGTTTTAGTTTTGCCTACTGAGTAAAACTAAAACTACCTATCGACTCCTTTATCAACCGATCCATCTGTGTTAAACAATATTAGCAGCGCGCATTCTGTCAATCGCTGACAGTTATTTCAAATAACTGACAGTTATGTAAAATTAATATTGGCGTTAAGTTTTCTTAAACTTTGTAATGTTCCGATCGACTTCCTTATTTTTTTATTTCATAAGATCCTTCTCCTGACAATAACGAACACAACAAAAATATTAGTGAAATCGGTCCAGCCGTTCACGCGTGATGGCGTGACCAAGGGAAATAGGGATTCATTTTTATATATATAGACTGAATTTATCAGAGGTTTAAAATATTCAAAATGATACCAAGACATTTTAAAAACCTCTATACCTGACCATGATATTAACGACAGGCTAATACAGAACCACTAAGTCTAAGCAATTACAATCTAACGATTTGATGCTAAATTCCAAACTAAATTAAATGACGATGGGAATTTGTCGGAACACGATAAAACACTGTTTATTTTCCACTGGCAATAAATTTCATAATATCCGCCTCTGGTTAGCGTAGTCCCGGTAGCTTCACTTAACTCGAGTTTATAAATTAATAGCCGTTAAAGAACCAAGTTGATTGAGTACGATTCGAGAAACATATTCTCGAGTAATATTCAAAATTTCGTATTATATACTGCTGTTTCGAGTTGTACCCCATCCCTGTCATGTTTTAACAAATCGATTTTCAGTTTTCTCGACCCACGTACAGATTAACTTGTCTTGTGAAAACTAATTAAGAATTATTTTCATAACCGACTTTATTTAAATAAATCATTTTTTTAACCTCTAAAGTTAATAAAAATCAGAGTCACGGGCCTTCAATTATAAAATAGGTCGTAAATAACAGGATTCGGTTCTTATTAAGAGTGGGTAACGTACAGCGAAGGTGTAGGCATTTATCAAAAAAATTCATAACACGTCTAGCCACGATTTAGATCTCTTTACAAACGTAATAAGTGTCATCATACCGGTAATGTATGCCCATTGAATATGAGAACTGGTATTATATTATTATGTAGATTTTTCTAATTCTCCTCCTCGCGAGGCCGAAACGGGAGATGAAATTGTATTTTATTTTAACGCTATCATAAATCTCCTCATACATAAACGCTTAGAAATGAAAGAACCTTCATCATCAAAACACACCTACATATGTGCAGAGAGAATATAAATTCCACATTTTCAGTAGGTACATGCATCATTATAGTGTAATTTCAGAGCCATTTTTCATTACAGTAAACATTACATGAGGCTTTTAACAACAGTGCTGTATGTATTTCATTCGTAATTATGTTATGTAAATAACTAGATAGATAAATAAATAACTATGTCGGAAATTATCCCACGAGAATGTGCTACCGGGATATTATCCAAATCCATTCAGCCAAAAGTTACATAGAGTTAGTTTCGAATTTATATTATTAGTATGGATTCATGGTTTAGAATGTATGTGAAGAATTTGTAATGAAAGATGGCAGTCGTATCATAGACCAAAAAGAAAATTAGTAAATACTTAAACGTTCCTTCGATGTCCCTCAGTGACTTTAAACTCGCAGACATTTTGTAATTCGAGTCTCTTTTGGAGTTCACGACCTAGATACATGACGTCTCACAATTTATAAAGGGAGCCGAGGAGCCCTTTAAATTGAAGACACATCTAAAGCTCACATACGAAGGTGGATTGAAAATAATCCAAGTAGAAAATTAATCCTTGATTACGTCCCACTCCTGCTCAGATTTGAGAGGTAAACCAAAGATGTCAGACGTGAATGGATGAGATTTTATTACTTATAAAATAAATTTATTTTATCATCTTTACTTTATCAGACTCTATTGTCGAACAATACCATATTATTCAGATAATGTTGAAAGATTTATTAAAATGATTATATACCTAACTCGGGTTGTAAATACAATACAAGTTACCTAGTCGCAATTTATTAAATTAATCTGTTAAAATTTTATTTGCGTAGGTACCTAATGAAAGTAGTTTCTTATTATGCCATTCAATAACTTATTTAACTGACACAAAGTTTTCTCCAGCAAGCAAATTTAAAATCTGTTCTAGTAGCTGGAAAACTAAATAAGAAAATTCTCATAAAATGTAAGTAAATCCTACATCAAAAGTTTGCTCACACCTTACAACACCCTAATAATTCACGCATACATAGATAAGTTTCCTCCGCTCCACACTTTCGCGCTTCCTGTAATTCAGCATCAGGGGCGCGCCTAAAGCTCTACCTGCATATATTTAAGGAAATCGAAATATTTCACCCCTTACCTACTTCACCCCGCTCTCCATTTACTTTAAAATTTTCAAGCGTAATCCTGCGATGGATACTTTGTACCTGCTATTTATATCGATGTAGGTTGTTAATTAAAAACCTCATTATTCTGCGGCTTACCTACATACGTGTGTGCCTACGTTTGTTATTAATTAAGTAGGTACCGTATATGATTCTTAGTTATATGTTACAGGGTACATTGCCCATTGTATAGTAATGAGCAATTCAAGTGGGTAGTCACTTGCATTACTCATTACTATACAATATAAATTATGAACATTGAATTGCCAGACTAAAATTAATTTATTTTTATAAAATGTTTTTCTTACTTGCAGTTGTATTAGTAACATCAGCAAATAACATGAACGAATCTATAACTAATGCGGGTCATAAACGTTCAAGTAATTTGATCAAACAGGCTGGTTCAAACAGTTTAATCAAATTGGCATGAAGCATCTTTCAAGCGACTTTTAACCTTCATGCAGGGTTGAAGCGGCGTCAGTTCTGCATCGAAACGGGCATGAGTTTTTGTGTTTCGTGTCTACAGACGGCGCCCTAACAATTGTCGGTATAGAGTTTGCTCTGAAGGCCCAGAAAAGGACAAAAATCGTACTGTATGGTGTAAAAAGTGCCTCATGAAAAGAGACGAATATTCGCATATAAACTTGTCAAAAGAATTTAAATTTTCTAAAGACTGGCATAATTATTTGCGAATGAATGAGGAAGCATATTTAAAGCTTCTGTCGTTAGTCAGTCCATTAATTAAAAAGAAAGACACTATTACGCGAAAAGCTATATCGCCACATGAAAGATTAAGCGCATCTTTGAGGAAGACCTAAAATTTTCGACAGTGATAATACCACACGCTTTGCGACATATTATTATTCCTGAAACATGCGAAGCTATTCATGTAAAGTGCTATGAAGAGATTGTTTAAAGGTAAGTAACATATTATTTATTTTATTAGAAATTGTAATAATATTTATCCAAATTAAATTAAAAAAGAAAATCGACTCAATCTCTGCCTTCTCTTTATATCTTAGAAAGTATTTTGCATGTTCGCAAAAACTTAGGACTTTTCAAAATAAGAAGCGATTTCCATAATATAAATACACGTAGCAAAAAATAATTTGTAATACCCAAATTTAGATTAACTAAAACAAGCAAGTCATTCCTCATAAACAGTATCCGCATTTATAACAAGTTGCCAAAGTCGGTTACAGAACTTAGCGATGGAAAGTTCAAAACCCACATCAAACGTATATTTATCAAAAATGCATATTATAACATTAAAAACTATGTTGAAGACAAGGAAGTTTGGCAATAATTCCTTCTGCACATGTGGCTTCCCTGGTACCACATTAACGGCATCACTAAGTAAATATATATTAACTGTTCCCAAATTACGAAGTTTTTTGTTTCTTTTTACTTACTTCTTTGACATAATCTCATTATTTGACATTATATACTTCGGATTCTTATTTCAACTCCTTATTTATGGCTTTTGTGGATAGGATTTTGATTCCGATTTGTTACAGTAGTAATGGCAATCATGTCATTTACTCTAAATAGGCTTTTATTTTTATATAGATTCTTTTTATTTTGTGAATGTGAGAACGTTGTAGACCTAACTTGTAGGCTAGATTTGTGGACATTTCTATATTTTGTTGAGTACATGTTACTTGTTGACAGGCCTACACTGTCCTCCCATATCTATCTATCAACACTGTAATTGGAAACATTGTAAAAGCCCCTTATTTAAAAAAAAGTAACCGTGGAGTTTCTTGCCGGCTCTTCTCCATAGGAAACAACCAATTGGAACCGTGCACCTAGCTTCTGACGTTTCATAAGTGCCCATGTAGGTTTATGTGAAATAAAATATTTTGATTTTGATTTTGAATCCCAAGTCATTTTACCAGATATTTAGCATTTTACAATCTCTTCTTACGTCCTAGTCAACATACATCGTTTACATTTGGAAATGAGTGAATTATTTAGCTGCAGTTACATCTGGAATGGAGATTCGAGTTCTACTCGATTAGCACTCTGTGGTTCTACTTCCAAGACCTGTATCTGTGTGATGGCAACGGGTTACGTTCAATTTTTGGTAGGGACAGGAGGAGTGTATGATGATACATATGTATGATTTGATGATGATGATGACCTAGACCAATTCGTTGGAGAGTATGGATGTTGTGGCTATTGATCAAATGTAAACTGCTGCGTTTGATTATGTAAATTACACAGCATAAGTGTAAGAGTCAAATTACCCAACTCGGCTTCAAAAATTGATGATTTTTTCTGCAATGTATATCTGGGGTTGAGATAATTCACGCATTTTGATCGCAACAGTTCTAGCAAAAACATAACGGACTTCTTTAATAGTGGATCGCTTAAAGTGATTCTGTACCGATAAAAGAACATCATTGACAATTGATTCGGCTTTTTTCTGGTAGTCTTGACTGTGGCCGTTCGTTGGGACGAGCAGTTATGCCAATATCGGTGGCCTCGGTCGGCCCATCGGTGCGCACATTCGGCTAATCGATGGGGTCAGTCGGCCCATCGGTAGGCTCAGTCAGCTCAGTTTCTGTGGGCTCAGTGGGCTCAGTATGTGAGTACTGGCCACCGCACGGTCGCTAGTATTCTTAGAAAAACCTAATGTCAGTAAGACTTTGTGTGTCATGTACGTATGCATTGTATCAGCACGTATTAATAAAATAATATTCATATACTAATATGTCTTTCCACGATAATTAACCCCATCAATTGGTAGCAGAGCGTGGTTAACGAAAATACGGCAACAACAATAAAAAGTACGTAAAATGACATCGACGAATTATCGCATAGAACCGCTAACGAAGTCAAACTATGACACATGGTGCCTACAAGCGCAAGCTGTTCTAGTAAAAAATGATTATTGGGACATAGTAAGCGGCGAAAAATGGTTGTCACCAAACGCGGACGCGGCGGCAAAATCGGCATTCACAAAAGAAGACTTAAAGGCAAGAGCTGAAATATTACTTCTCCTGTCACCGTCAGAATTGAAACAAATAAAGATCTGCACGTCAGCCAAATCCGTTTGGGACAAATTAAAAGCTATTTACCAAAGTACCGGACCCGCAAGAAAGGCAACCTTATTAAAACAGCTAGTTCTCAAGCGAATGTCAAACGAAGAAGATATCCGTGATCACTTAAATAACTTCATGGACATCGTTGACAAGCTCGCCGATATGGATATAAAAATACCTCCAGAACTGCTCAGTATTATGCTGTTATACAGTCTGCCAACATCATTCGAAAATTTTCGAATAGCCATAGAGTCAAGAGACACATTACCTAATCCTGACGACCTAAAAGTGAAAATTCTAGAAGAATACCAGGCGAGAAATGGGAGTGATCAACCTGAAAAATCAGAAGCATACTTTCTCAAGAAAAATAAAATGAGACCATTATGCAAGAGCTGCAATAAGAAGGGTCACACTACTGAGGCCTGTTGGGGCAACAAGAAGAGAAACACAAATGAGAAAACGAGCGGACATCGAGGTTATAGACAAAATGTACTTCCAAGATAACGACACGAGCTATGAAAACCTTGTAAAAGAAAAGGAACATCGTAAGCACACACCTGAAAAAGAAAATATTATTAAACAAAAAGAAAATAAACGCAGACAGAAAATAGAAATTGAATTTACAGAGCAGAAAAATGAAATACCTTTACAAAATCCTGGCAGTCAAAATGACGACGCAAACGAAATTGATTTATTTGATGACGCATCTGAGACTGTAGAAGTGCCTGAAAATGGGAGGCCACAAAGAGAAAGGCACCCACCAGCATGGACTGAGGATTTCATATTAGGTGACTCTGAAGAAAGTAACTTACTCACAGGGATATCTTATCTCTCTGATGAAAATGAAAATGATGAGTATTGGCATCAGGCCATAAAAGCTGAAATCAAAGCGCATGTTAAAAACGGAACCTGGAAAATAGAAAAGAAAAGCAACGATAAGAAAGTCGTAGACTACAAGATGGTCTTACGAAATAAAATAGGATCTGATGATAGCGTCACAAGTAAAGCCAGACTTGTAGCACGAGGCTTCACACAGCGACCAGGGATCGACTTAAATGAAACATACGCACCCGTTGCGAAGTTAAGTTCAATTAGATCTGTCATTGGTATAGCTGTAGAGGAAGGGTTAGAATTGAACCAAATGGACGTAACAACCGCGTACCTAAACGGTGAACTGAAAGAAAAGATAGTTATGAAATACCCTGACTACTTGGAAGAATACCTGACAGAAATTATGGTCGAAGAAAGTACAAAAGATGATTTAACAATCTACAATAAGACAAAACAGATGCTAAAAGACATTAAAAGCATTCCAAAAGAAAAAGTTTGCTGTCTTATCAAAGCATTGTACGGACTCAAGCAGGCAGGGAGGCAATGGTATATAAAACTCGACAAAGAATTAAAACGCATAGGGTTTCGAGCATCAGAAGCTGACCCATGTATATACATAATGGAGAAAAGAGGAGCAAAAATTATAATAACAATATATGTCGACGATTTATTGATTGCCTACTCGTGTCCGAAAACATTAAAAGTAGTAAAAGATTTATTAAATTCAACATTTGAATTAAAAGATTTTGGAAAACCGAAACGGCTCATTGGTATAGACTTATCATACAATGGAGATGAAATAAAGTTGAACCAACAAAAATTTATCGAAGATACTCTAAAGAAGTTCAAAATGGAAGACTGCAAAACCATATCTACGCCAATGGAGCCCGGGCTCAAATTAGAAAAGGGAGACAAAAATGAAACACAGCATCTCCCATACAAAAACCTTATAGGTACACTCATGTATTTGGCTGTAGCAACTCGCCCTGATATCATGTTCGCGATTAGCTACCTATCACAGTTTAACGATTGCTACAATGAAGAACACTTCAAGTGCGCCAAAAGAGTACTCCGGTACCTCAAAGCCACCAAAAATGTCGGCTTGACATTCACTAAAACAGGACAAGATCTGTATGGAATGGCAGATGCAGACTGGGGCGCTTGCAAGCTTGACAGAAAGTCATTTTCAGGCTATTGTTTTAAATATGCTGTAACGACTATAAGTTGGATGTCGAAGAAACAAAAGTGCATCGCACTTTCGACAGCCGAGTCAGAGTATGTGGCACTAACCGAAGCTACAAAAGAAGCTATCCACTTGAAGAACCTCTATAAAGATTTAGGAACTAACTACGAGCGCATAGTTATCTTAAATGATAACCAAGCAGCGATTAAACTAAGCCACAATCAGATGGTGACGTCAAAGTCAAAGCACATCGACTTGAAAATGCACTTCATCAGGAACTGCATACAAGAAGGAGCATTAGAAATCAGCTATCTGCGAACCGAAGATATGGAAGCAGACTTACTGACCAAGGCTCTAGCTGGTCTGCGATTTATGAGATTGCGTAACAGCCTAGGACTCTCTTGATGACCGCGATAGTGCCGTGAAGAGGAGTGTGAGTACTGGCCACCGCACGGTCGCTAGTATTCTTAGAAAAACCTAATGTCAGTAAGACTTTGTGTGTCATGTACGTATGCATTGTATCAGCACGTATTAATAAAATAATATTCATATACTAATATGTCTTTCCACGATAATTAACCCCATCATTCGAAGCGCTCCGTAGGTGTCGTCGGCATCTGAAACATTTGTTTGTTTATTCGTTTAATGCCACTCTCTATGCTCCAGAATATGATTTTGTTTTAAACAAAACAAAATAAATACAAATTTGTAAATTTATATTTCTGTTTCCACGAACTAGGAATGGAAATATATATGACGGGATGTTTGAGCGGTTGAGACACCACGTGTCGCTGCTGATCCGTCTACTGTTGGTCCTTCATCATGGGCGTGTACGTGCAGGTGTTCGGAAAATAATACTCGCAAAATAACGCACTTAATTTACTTTCAAATATCGCAACGAGACTTAACTATAAAATGTAATGATTACAATGATTAACACTGATTAAGTCTAATCACAATCATGGTTAAACTTGCATTTAGAGCCAATGGATTTGTGTGTGTGCACCGCGTGACGATCGCATCAAAAAAGTGCTCGCCACCGCCGCCATGACACTGACAACCCCATTCGGTGCTCTAAGTTAAAAATACCACTATAGAAATAAATTATAAACCACAGATTAAAAATAATCGATTACAACTTTTAAAAAGTGTTACAATAAATCGACTAAATCATCGCGCGCCGTCATATATAACCAAACAATTTGAAAAAAGATGGAAATTCCTGCATTGCTTTGGAGTGATTGATGGGAAGCACGTAGATAATATACACCTCCAGAAAATAGTGAATCCTATTATTTTAATTAAGTATAACGGTAAACGTAGTGTGGTTCTCATAGCAATAGTGGATGCGAATTATCAATTCTTGTTGTGCGATTTTGGATCAATGGCAGGGTTTCGGATGGAAGTGTTCTTCAAAATACTGAATTTTATGAGAAACTTTAAAATAATGATTTAAACATCCTCTCGCGTAATGCGTGGAGAACAGTTCCAGAAACCTTTCATATGTATTCGTGGCTGATGAGGAATTTCCTTTAAGATGCGGCATTACAGATTTACAGTTATCGTGTATCTCGAGCGGGAGTTGAGAATGCATTCGGCATAAGTATTGGCGTCCACACAACCACACATTACAGAATCCGTAGTAATGATATGTTGTGTTTTACACAATTTTCTAATGTCATCATCGCGTAATTCTTACGCCCCATCCGAATGTTAGGATCATGAAGACAAAGAAAACGGGACTATTACAGCCGGGTTTAACACCATAGAGTCAAATATGGAATAGGTATGTCGTAGACGTTATGGGAATGTTACATGTGCTGCCAAGATTGTAAGACAAGAATTTATTAATTATTTTAATAATGAGGGTAGTATTCCATTTTTATTTGGGCGGGACATTGTCTAATAACTTCTACCGCTCTGGGCGGAGCAAGAGGGCGTGTCAGATTTTTACTGATTAAAACCCACCCGTGTTCCTTCAGTTGCCTGTGTACCAGGGCCACGGTAACCCTTTCGGACAAACCCGCAACCGTGGCAGGAGGGTAGTATTCCATGGCAGAATGATTTTGTGTCATAAGCATAAACAACAAATATGATAATTACATACATAACATCGCGCCTGTATTCCCTGAAGAGTTATGCAAAAGTGTACCTATAGTGCACCCACATTTCGCAAGTTATGTTTCAGTCCCATGTAATAGGGGGCGAAACTATTACCATCAACCGGGCACAATTCCACACTCCTGGCTGCTACTGAGAAATTAAATAATAATGAGAATATGATATTTAAAAATGATTAAATTTGTTATTATGATAACATTTAATAAAATATGAACATGATATTACCTTAGATCCGATCCTATCAGATATGTTAGAGCGTGATCTCCTTGGAATGCATGTTCTTTAAGAAAATACAGCTGTTTATAGTACCATGACATTGGCTTATATACTTCATCAGTACCTGCGCCTGACTTCAAAGATTCGGCAACTTTACTTTCTTCCTTTTTGAAAGCTGTTCTGAAGCTGTTAATTTTTTTGTCACCATGTCACGGTCTGCATTTGTTTCTATATCTTTTTTCGTATTAGTTTACATGTTACCAGAATTCCGCTTTCTTCAGCATTCTTCAATCTCTGTTATGGTAGCCTTTATTTTTTACGTCCCTTAACAGGATTAATTTTGAAATATTTGCATGAATTCTTCTAATACATCGCAGTTCGACATTATGTAACGCAACACACGTCCGCAAGGGAACGCTTCCGAAGCAGCAACTGAGCGCGCAACACACATTGCGAGTTTATTTGATCAAACAGTTCGATCAAACTGTTTGATCAAATAGAAATACGAAAATTCATATTCCTTCATGCCATTTGACAACTCATTAAAGAAGATGTTTCAAAATGGGCCAGGTCTATGTACACTACCTCAAAATAAAGACAAAAATCCTTAGAATTCGGGAAAAATACAGATAAATGAATTCATTTAAATGTATACTGTTGTGGTAGTTAATTGATAACTATCTACGAGTATTATTTTTATCGACTTTCAACATGGCGTCTTATCGATTTAGTTACTCTGTGCTTAAAAACAATGACAGTAAACCATAGATCGACCATTGACCATAGAAAGAGAACTGTCAGCTGTCACAACAGTGTCAATAAACATGTCAAACGTCATAAATCAAACAAAATGACAATTTACCGCCATGACGGGTTTTTGTTGTGTGTTGCAATTCCAAGTGTAATTTCTTCTGGTTTACCAGCAAACAAAGTAATTTTGAAGTAATTGAACAGTTGAGAACTGTTTATAATGTATTTCCCTATTTTCAAGTTTAGTGTACAAGGACCTGGCCCTGGCTCTATACATTTTGGAACGTCTCCTTTGATCAATTTTTTCCACAGATATTCATGCCAAATTGATATAACTGTTTGAACCAGCATGTTTGATCAAATTACTTGAACGTCTATTGCCCCCATAACCTTTAAACTCTAATTGCATATTTCCCGATCAGATAGAGAATAGAAACAAATCCAAATCTTTATTTAAGGATAACGTGCCAATAAATAATATTTACTTCTGCAGGATTATCAGTCCAATGACCACGAAAAAACAATTTCCCTCAGTTCCCTAATAACTCTTGCTTGGCAAAATATTTTCCTTTACTAGTGACGGCAGTGACAATTGTCGTTCCCCACACTTAGGACAATCGTTAAGCGAAATACAAATACTTTCACGTCCAAAATTCAACATTGGAGCGAACCTAATATCAATAGGATCGCGTGGCAATTTATATTTTCGTTGAGGGATCCCCTCACTAAAAGATCAATTTCGCGCTTGGACAAGTTTAATGTAAACTTAAGTGCCTAGGGGAGACACCAAATGAAAGCCAGCCCGGTTGCGCTAACAAATGTCTCTATGTTATTGAATTTTTCGCCTTGGATCAGGGGAATGCTGATCGTAAATTACTTGTGCGTTTATAACTGTTTGCTCGTGTAATGGCCGGAAGTAGGCAAACAGTGTTGATACTGCAACTGTACCTAATCGTGCAGCGAGGGACCATAAGATGGGATCCCTTGTCTTAGTTTTTTTTTTTTTTTTATATGTTTTGGCATAACCGTTTTCGCATAACTTTTATTAGCATAATGATACTGTGGCATAATAATAGTTTGGCATAATACAATGTTTAGGTTAGGTTAGGTCAGGGGTCGGCAACCTGGGGGATCCCCCACAGCGCATACTTCCACGTAGTTTTCCCCGGGCAACGCCGTGTCTGACCACCGTAACGGAGTGGCAGACCGGCGGCTTAAGTGCGCTGTGATTCGCAGACAAAAACGAGGTCGTCTATGAATATGCCGAAGAAGCCAAGCCGTGACGCCTCCGGGCGTCTTTGTTTTAATGCTAATCGCTCCTCCGAGGGTGATTCAAACGGCCCTTCTCAGGGCCAACCCAAAGGCCCTTCTCAGGGCCAAACCAAAGGCCCTTCTCAGGGCCAACCCAACGGCCCTTTTCAGGGCCAACCCAACGGCCCTTCTCAGGGCCAACCCAACGGCCCTTCTCAGGGCCAACCCAAAGGCCCTTCTCAGGGCCAAACCAACGGCCCTTCTCAGGGCCACGCCGGCGGCGCTTTGGCGTCGGAAGCGGACTGCGCACCATCTGCGGTCAGCTTCTTCAGCAGGCCGGACGAGTTGTCGGACGCCGACGAGTCCAATATGGACACGTCGGCGGCCGAAAACGAACGCCCCAAGCGGAAGAGGGCCGATCTGAGGCTCGGGTCCGGGGGCTCCTCGGAGTCGGTTTCGAGTAGGTCGAAGAAGAAGTCGAAGTCTAAAAAGGCTTCGACTTCTGCTTTGGCTCTTGCCCACGATGTGGGCTTGGTGGACGCCGAGCGCCAGCTAAACCTGGCTAAAAGGGTGCAACTCCAGGAAGACCTGGAGGAGAGGGTCGCCGCAAAGGAGCGGCAGGCGCAAGCCGCCAGGTCGAGGGCTGGCTATGGTGCGTCTAACGTGCTTTATGCTGACCACTCCCTCGCGGAATTGGAGCGCATGGCGCAGGACGACAAGGAGGAGGTTCTGGAGGTCGCCTCAAAGTCCTCCAATTTGAAGGGGACCTTCCAGAAGGCCCTCAAATGCCGGGCCGCAAGCATGCACGGCATCGTGATAGAGCTGGTGAAGCGGACGGCCACGGACGAGACGCGGCAGCTGCAGGCGAAGGTAGATCGTCTGCGGGCGGAGGTCAGCCAACTACACCAGAAGCTGGCCGAGGTCACGGCCCAGCCTGCCCAATCTGCCCCGGGTACGGCGGTAGAGGGCTCCTCTTCCCATGCCAGCCTTGAGGCGGTAATCCGCGGGGTTGTCATGGAGGAGAGGGCCTTCATCAGAGGCTGCTTCGCGGGCATCGAAGACCGTCTCTTGCCAGAGAAGCGGCTCCGCCCGCCGCTAGCGGCGGATAAGAGTCCACTGCCGACGGAGCCGGAACCTGCGCCTCTGGGAGGACCGGCATTGGCCGAGCAGCCCCGGGCCCAGAAGCCCTCCAAGGGCAAAGGTAAGGGCAAGAGGACCACTGTGCCCCCTCAAACGCCAACCACTAGCGCGGAGGGAGCGTCTGAGTCGTCTGCCGCTCCAGCGGCCCCCCGGAACTCACAGGAAGAGGACGCCCTTCTTCCCTCCACCACCCCGTCCAACCAGCCGTGGACGAAAGTGGTCAGGGGGGGAAAAGGGCAAAGGTCGAACCCCAACCCCAGTGCAACTGCCCCAGCGGCGAAAAAGGGTCTAGCCGGCGGGAAGAAGCTGGTTCCTCCCAAAACCGCGGCGGTCGTGGTGACCATCACCCCGGAGGCCGTGGAGAGGGGCGAGACGTACGAGTCCGTCCTAAGACGGGCTCGTACCAACGCGGATCCCTCCCGGCTGGGGATCGGCAACATCACGTGCCGCCGTACCCTGGCTGGGGCTCGAATTTTCGAGTTTTCGGGGGAGCAGCGCGGCGCAAACGCGGACCTCTTCGCGGGAATGCTGCAGGAGGTCATCGCGGATGCGGCAACGGTCGTCAGGCCTGTAAAGACCGCAGCCTTGGAGGTGGCCGATCTGGACGATTCGGTCACCAAAGAGGACGTGGTGGCGGCCGTTGCGACGGCCGGAGGCTGCGACGCTGGCGCAGTAAAGGGTGGAGCTATCAGGCTCGGGCGCCGCGGCATGGGCACCATCCGCGTCGAGTGCCCAGTCGCTGCGGCCGGGGCCGTCCTTACTACGACCAAAGGACGGCTGCTTGTGGGGCTCAGCTCAGCTGTGGTCCGGCCACTTGAAGACCAGCCTATGCGCTGCTTCAAGTGCTTCGCGTTCGGCCACACCCGAGCCACGTGTCCCTCCAAGTCCGACTGGGGAGAGTCATGCTTCCGGTGCGGGCAGGAGGGACACAAGAGTGCCGCTTGCCGCGCTGCCACGCTACGCTGCGCGGCGTGTGCTGCCAGTGGCCGCCCCGCGGACCACAGGATGACGGGCAGGCGCTGCAAGCCGCCCGCGAGGAAGGGCATAGTGCCGGCGCAGGTTCGCCCTGCTGCTACCACCACCGCCGTCGTCGCCGCTGTAGCTCCAGCGGCGGTAGACGAGGAGGGATGTGGGATGTTGGAATAATGGTTTCCAACTACCACATCCTCCAGGCGAACGCCAACCACTGCAGGGCAGCCCAGGACCTGGTGGTGCAGGTCATGGCCGAGTGGTTGGTGAACGTAGCGGTGGTCGCCGAGCCCTACTCAATCCCCGGCAGCTGGCTGGGTGACGAGGACGGCTTGGTGGCACTAGCGGCGCGGTCTTCCACAGACTCCCCTCCCCTCTCACTATTAGAGAAGGGACCGGGATACGTGGCTGCCGCGTGGGGAGAATTAGCCCTTGTGGGCGTCTATTTCTCCCCAAACCGCCCTCTTCAGGACTTCGAGAACTATCTCGGAGTCCTGGCCGCCGTGGTCGGCAGGGCGGCGCCGCGTCAGGTCTCCGTACTGGGAGACCTGAATGCCAAGTCGGTGAACTGGGGTAGCCCGGCCACCGACGCTCGCGGGCGGGCAGTGGAGATGTGGGCAGCCTCCTCTGGACTCTCCCTCTTGAATAGAGGAAGCGTCCAGACATGCGTGCGGCGGCAGGGTGGCTCAATAGTGGACGTCACTTTCGCCACCCCTGCGTTGGCCGCGCGCGTGTTGAACTGGCGGGTGGACCTGGTGGAGACTATGTCGGACCATCGCTACGTACGGTTCGACATCTCCACCGGTGGCCCCGGAGAGACGCGGCCCCTGTCGGGGCGATCGCCGTTCCCGCGGTGGGCTCTCACCCGCCTGGACAGGGAGGCAGCGGGGGAGGCGGCGTTCATCCAGGACTGGTTTTTGGCGCCTTCCGCTGGCCTGGATGTGGATACCGTGGCGGGGCGCCTGAGGGGGTCTCTGACCGAGGTATGCAACTCTAGCATGCCTCGGTCTCGCCGACCACTACCCAGGCGCGCCGTGTACTGGTGGTCGGTGGAGCTGGCGGGGCTCCGAGCAGCGTGTGTGGAGGCAAGGAGGGCCTACACGCGAAGCCGGCGGCGGCGTCGACGAGACCACGCCGACGAGGACCACCTCTATGAGGTGTATATTGAGGCAAAAATGGTCCTCGATCGGGCTATCGCCGCCGCCAGAGACTCGGCGAGAGCGGAGATGCTGGAGGGTCTCGACAGCGACCCCTATGGGAGACCTTATAAGGCGGCGCGCAACAAATTGCGCCCCTTTGGTCCCCCTGTGGCCGAGACCCTGGAGCCCCCATTCCTAGATGGTGTGGTTCAGTCCCTGTTCCCATGCAGGGACAACTTCACCCCACCAGTGATGGGCGCACCACTGGGGATAGCTCTGCCAGCTGAGGAAGAAGAGGAGGCCCCCCCTGTCACGGAGTCGGAACTCCGCGCGGCGATTGCCCACATCCGCGCCAAGAAGACGGCTCCGGGCCCCGACGGTGTTCCGGCAAGAGTGGTGGCGATCGCTGCCACTCAAATGGAGGAGAAGTTTCGGGACCTCTTCAGCGCATGTCTTGCGTGTGGGAGGTTCCCGAAACCGTGGAAGGAGGGGCAGTTGTGCCTTCTTCGCAAGGAGGGCCGCCCAGCGGACTCCCCCTCGGCATACCGGCCCATCGTTCTGCTCGATGAGGTCGGAAAAATGTTCGAGGGGATAATCGCTGGCCGCCTAAACAGCCATCTGCGGCGTATCGGGCCGGATTTGTCGGACGCTCAGTTCGGTTTTCGGGCTGAGCGCTCCACGGTGGACGCGCTCGCCCGCCTCAAGGGCCAGGTGAAGGGAGCGATGGAGGCGGGGGACGGATTGTTGGCTGTGTCATTCGATATAGCCAATGCCTTCAACTCCGTTCCCCACTCCACCATCCTAGAGGCGCTCCGATTCCACGGAGTGCCTCGATACATGCGTCATCTGCTGGCCAGCTACCTGGAGGATCGGACGATCATCCTCGTCAATAGGGCTGGCCAAGTCCGGCGGTACGCCGTCGAGGCCGGCGTTCCGCAGGGGTCAGTCATAGGACCTGTCCTCTGGAACATCGCCTATGATTGGCTCTTGCGGGGAACTCTCCTTCGGGGCACGAGTGTCATCTGCTATGCGGATGACACTCTCCTCACCGCTCGGGGGGGGAGTTTTAGGGAGGCGGCCAATCTGGCCTCGGCGGGTGGATCCTTGGTCGCGGAGAGGATCCGCCGCCTAGGTTTAACGGTGGCGCTGCACAAGACCGAGGCCGTGTTCTTCCACAGGCCTTGGCGGCGCCCCCCACCTGATGCCCACATCTTCGTGGAGGGCGTCAGAATTGAGGTGAAGGCCCAGATGAAATATCTGGGCCTTGTACTCGACAGCAGGTGGCGCTTCGGCCCGCACTTTAGCGGGTTGTCGTCGCGTCTGCTGAAGACCGCAGGCGCCCTCTCCTGGCTGCTTCCCAACTTGGGGAGGCCCAGCGCGCGATGCCGGCAACTTTACGCCGGTATCTTGAGGAGTATGGCCCTTTACGGGGCTCCTATCTGGGAGGACTCCCTCCAAAGGAGGGAGAACGCCGCCGCCTTGCGGGCGCCCCAAAGGGCCATAGCCCAGCGGGCGGCGCGGGCCTTCCGCACAGTGGGCTTCGCGGCAGCATGTGCTCTGGCCGGCACCCCTCCTTGGGAACTCGAGGCGTGGGTGCTCGCCAGAGTTTATGAATGGACGGCGGGGCGGAGGGCGGAAGGAGAACGCCCAGCCCCGAAAGAGCGGGAGGCCGTCCGGCGGGAGGCGAGGGATGCCATCGTCCTCCATTGGACGGGGGAACTCACCACCGCAGCCTTTGGCCGCCGAACCCTTGACGCGATTGGGCCAGTGCTGCGAGACTGGCTCGAGCGGTCGCATGGGTTCCTCTCGTTCCGTCTGGTGCAGGTGCTGTCCGGACACGGTTGCTTCGGATCGTACCTGCGCCGAATAGGACGGGAGGAGACGCCGTCGTGCCACGACTGTGGCGCGGTGGAGGACACGGCGCAGCACACCCTCGAGGTGTGCCCGTCGTGGTCCGAGACGCGCCGCAGTCTCATCGCGGTGATCGGACCGGACCTCTCGCTTCCCGGCTTGGTTAACGCCATGCTGCAGGATGAGAGGTCCTGGGCGGCAGTCGCCTCCTTCTGCGAACACGTCATGTCCCAGAAGGAGGCGGCGGAGCGCGCGCGGGAGGACGATCCTCACGCGGCGTCGCTCCGAAGGCGGAGGAGGGGTCGAAGAAGACGTCAGTATGATAGTCATCTCCGACTCCTCCCAGGTGGAGGCCAGCAGGCAGCGGGTGTGGGGGCGCCCTTGCCTGTATTGCACAGGCCTCCACCAGTGTCGGACGGGAATGGCCAGGTGTTCCCGGCCATTCCCGTAGCCCCCCAAGCTGGGGGGCATGCGGGGCCCGCCAGCTAGGTGGGCACGCGCCGGGAGGGTTGTGGATGCAAAGGCTGAGCCGGATTCCCATGGCCCTCCCATCACGGCGATGTGGGAACACCGCTGAGTTTTAGTGGGTATACTGTCATTCCGACAGGAGTCCCACATATCCCGTCTCGTCCCCCCACGAGCGGGAATGCATAAAGCATTTCACAGCGACAAAAAAAAAAAAAAAAAAAAAAGGGTCGGCAACCTGCGGTTCGCGAGCCATATGCGGGTGTTTGGATGTGAAGCTGCGGCTCTTTACTTCCATACGCATATATTATTTATTTTATAAAAAATATATACATTAAAAAATCGTTTTGAATCGATTAACGAGGATAAGGCACCATATCTATCTCTCAGACACTTGTACCATATATATATATTGTCTAATTTGTTGTGAAAAAACACTACTTATATATGAATAAATTGATATTTTGATTATGGCAAAACATGTATGCGCAATGAAATGACCATTTGCTGAATTTCGTTATGCCAATGTTATATTATGTCTTAAAATTTTATGCAAATGGATAGGGAACGCCATAAGATTTGCAGATCTATAATGTAAACGGCTCAATGTTTCTGTTTAGATTGCGTTGGTCGAAATGTCTTAAAAGTCCGCATTAAATTACTCATAACTTTTTTTAAAGAGATGCTTTTAAAAAGTGCTCATACAAGATTAAATAATTCACGAACCTGCTGAAAATTAAGATATTCTTATTACTCAAATCTATTGCAATAGGCGCGCCCCCTATTACATGGGACTTCAATATAACTGGCAAAATGTCGGTGTACTATAGTTGCACCTCTACCTAACCCTTCGAGGAATACAGGCAGGCATTGTGTTGTTATGCCAAATCCTTCAATTTTACAAATGCGAAATATTCAAAAAGATTTATTTAAAAAAATGACAAATATATCTTTGTTCTCATTTAAAATATAGCCCCGAAGAGAAAACAACAAATCAGAATCCTAAATTAAACCTTCAGAAAGGTCTACTGTTTTATTTCAACCAAAAATCTGTGCAAAATTTAATATAAGAATGTCCGTAAATCACAAATTGTCGTATTCCCAGACATGGCATTTTGCGGAGAGATGCCTACGCTCGTAAACTCCCACTTGTCTGCAGACGATGAAACGGAAAACTTTGATCGAAAACCGCACGTAGCAAGAAACCTTGTAGCAAGAGAAAATGTTCTCGCTAGGGGAACTTTCATGGATTTTATCGAATATGCTGCAACCAGGACGCTCTAAGCCAAACAAGTTCGGAACACTTGGCGTGTTTGATCTCAGATACTCGTGAGATGGATTCTGATTGATTTTATCCAGTCGTGTTTGTGTTGAGAAAAAGTTGCGAGCGTCATAGCGATATGTTGGCGATGTTCGTAAACTACGTAATGATGTGTCTACAGTCGTCAGCGCCACGGCTACCAACTCATTAAATAGAGGAAAAAGTTAGTATGTTTAACACGTATGTTCTACATTTGTATATCTAACTACTTCGCTCGGACCTCTGTCTTAATCCAACAAGGGAATAGTGAGAAACTTGGAAAACTAGATTGTAACTTTAGTAGAAGTTGGGTTTCAGTCTATAAGTCCAAATACATTTTATTAACTTTTGAAAACTTGCGTTCTAAAGTCCGTAGTTCATCATTGAACATGAAACCGACGCTATTATTTCGAGGGAAATAGAGAATTATGTCTGACAGTTATCATAACTTGAGCTCTAATTAAGGGAAGAAAATTACATAGCTTTTGTAACCTGGCACCATCATTTCCAGAAAAAGAATATGAAATATCGAACCAATTTAATATCCTAAGCAATATTATACACAATAAACAGCAGACGAGCACCAATTAAGATAAAACTAATTAATGACAAAAACGTCAAACCGAACAGCAACATTTGTCTGTGGACAAATAGCCCAAACAGCAGGTGTAGACCCTAATAGAAAGCCATTTGTTTACCGTCGGCAAACTTCACCTCGTAACCCTAAAATCTAATTGGATTTAATTCCATTAGCAAAGGTCCAAATGGGACCCCTTAATTGTGCTGACCGATGCCGGTTTATTATATAGCCCTGGCTGGACCTTGCCGGAGAACGTGCGTCATTTCATTATGGAAAACATTTGCAAACACGAATATTGGCCGGTATTACGCGTGCTGTAAATTGTAATGTGTGCACACCTTTATATTTGCGCGTGTAACATATTAATAAGATCTTTGTATTTTGAATTACGTCAACCTAATGTTTTGGACCTTTATTTTAATGGATCAGGCATTATTATTTTAGCTTGCCCTAAAAATATTAAGTATCAATTATCTTACGTGTGTGTTTGCTAAGGACAGTCAAAAACCGCCAATCTTTCTAAGATCTTATTACGTTATCAGTATTCGCGAGTAACCGGTTTGCAGATATCAACTTGGTAAAAAAGACTAGACTGGTAATAAAATTGCCAGTCTGGATAGCATAGTATCCGAGTTAGTATATTTGTAGGGACCTAACATAGATAACTCTACCCTAGTTGAAACAAATAAATTGTAACCTACTTCTCTTTATTAGCCAAATACAGAAATAGCCAGAACATTAATTTACATTGCCAATAGGACCTACCCTTCTAATGACTCTCAATTCCAGATACTAAGCAGATATAAAGGATAAGAGAAAGCGAGGGCGGAGTCCTGGTGATAGAACAAATGATAAACTTACTAATCTACGATGTTTTACAATATAATAGTGTTATGGGATAATAAAGCGACAGCGCGACGCGACTCTTGTAGAACAATTTCCATGAAGTTTTCATAGAAATTGTTCTACTAAAGTCGTGTCGCGCTGTCGCGTCGCGCCTGTTTGCGGGAGTCTTAATACTTTATTTTGAGTCGTGTATCGTGCTTCGGCGTGTGCGTTGACGGCAGCGGCGCTGGCGCCGTGCGGTGGTGGGTGCGGTGGCGGCGCAACGGAGTGCTGTTTTTATTTTTCGTCTATCCTTTAATATGTTGATGCGCTGGTCGACTTCACCAAGTCAACGCCAGCCGTCGCTAAAAACCAGCACTGTTCACGCAGATGTAACCGCAGTTTGTTTTTTTTTTGTATTTTTTTTTTACTTTTTCACGTCATTTTAGGCGCAAGTAAACTTATTTTGTTACTTTCGTGAAAAACAAAAATCTAACGAGAAACGATTTTTTTTATTTTATGTTGAAATGGTTTAACATCATGCAATGTGAATTCGGTACGATGAGTCGGTTTACGGGATTTCAAAGATTCGAGGAATTGTCAATTTAATTATTTTCATATGTATCACCAGCTGAATGTATTACCTAATCATTGTATAATGACATCACTTTAATCTGAAAGGTTTCTTGTTCTTTACTATTGTAGTGCAATTTAAGTATTTAAAAAAATAAAAACATTATTATGCTCGGTTCTGACTTCAATAACAAATGCTGAACGTACAAAGATAATAAAGTATGATATACTTAGCTGCCGGCTGTCGTTTGGTCTGTCAAAAAAACCGATGAAAGAAAATGTAAAAATAATGTAATTTTTCATTGCTACATCATCAATCAACTCAGCCTAATCGCAGTCCACTGCTGGACATAGGCCTCTCCCAGGTTGCGCCACAACACCCTGTCCTCTGCCTTCCGCATCCAGTCTGCTACATGATCGCTGCTTTCTATTACGTACTCCACCCTTACTTAAGAGGCTTACACCCTATTACTTAGAGCCAAAACAGTGAGCGTTAAATATGCAAACCACACTTGACCTGCATTTCAATGGAGCTGTCAAACCTTACTCAACGTGAAAGATATTAATTGTGATTTACGAACTATTTGATCGATCCTCTTATATTGAAATAATCATGTGTGTTACGACTTGGGTCCTTGGGGCTTGGTTCTTCAAATTGAAAGTACGGGTCACCTAGACTGAATTGTTTCCGTTTGAGGTGATTAATAACAACTTTCAGTATTCAGATACCAACTAATTCTTACAACAACCGATTACAGACAGCGATGACTTAAAAATAAGTGAGTCATTATGTGAGCAATATATTTTTCCTTTAATTAACTGTTCTTTAATCATCAAAAATGTTATTATTCACCACAGCAATTAGAATTATCCCATACTAGTTTCTGTCCGTGACTTCATCCACGTGTTTTAACATAATAGTTATTTACGATACTAGTGCGGTAAGTTAGTTTTTACAAACGAGTAGACGAATGTAAGCCCGAGACGAAGTCGAGGGCTCACCATAGTCACGAGTTTGTAAATACCCATTTCCGCACGTGTGTCATACAACGTTTTTCAACACATGTGCGAGAAAACAGTACAGTATTAATATCGGATTCCTCGCTTGAACTCATTTATTATTACTTTGTTTATAAATATCAGTCGGAAAGTCACAACAATCTTTGACGTTTCTAATATGAAAATGGCGCGAAGTACAAATGGCGCCACGTCCGCGTGGTGAAAATTAGAACTACACCTTTCGTCTCATTTTCTGTTTAGTATTAAAGTGAGACAAACGTACTGAGCAAAAGCGCTTCCAAGGAGGTTCGATTATACAGCTTATTTATTCTCGTAATGTGTAACTCCTTGGTGGAACTCTTATATATTTTTTATGGAAATTAGAAATAAACCGTAAAGGATACGCACGGCGCTATACAACGGAGTATGCGGTAAAACATATACTTAGGTGTGAGTACCTATTTTACCGCACGTTCCATTGTATGGTGCGTAATTTTTAACTTTCGAACAATGTATACAGGCATCGTAAATGCATTTTTTGAGCAAATGTGTTGAAAAATATATTATGTATAGTAGCAGTAGTGCAGATTTCATTCAGTGAAAGATTTTATGCAATCGCATCATACCTAAAAGATTTACCTTTTTTATAATATAAGTTTAAACGATAGTAGGCACACATTACTGACCACTAAGAATGTGCTTAAATTGGACGAGATTCACCATATTTATGGTTTTCCGTAGATTCTGTTATAAATCTTCAATCAGTCGACATCAGTCTATTACTCAACAAGCACTAATCTACACTTAATATTATAAAGAGGTAAAATTTGTTTGTTTGTTTGTATGTAGGGGGTAATCTCTGGAACTACCGGTCGGATTGAAAAATTAATTATTGAGGATACCTATTATTGAGGAACGGTATAGGCTATTTTTTTATTTTTTTTTATTTTAGATGAGTTTGCTCTTGACTCTAGTCTAGGTCAGAGATGACAGAGACAAAGTCGACGATGGAGTGAGCTTACCCAGAAGAAGCCTGTTCACTCTCACTTTGAAGAAATTTGGGTTGTATGCGGTCGGAAACACAGACGCTGGTAGAGAATTCCACTCTTTTGCTGTGCGCATTATAAAAGATGTTTGGAAGCGCTGCGCGAATTACGTTACGACTCTTAGGAGCCAAGCCAAAAATAAAAAAATCAGAAAGAATGCTAAGCAAAAACGAAGTGATATCGCGGGCAGGTGATGCGATGCGACGGGGTAGGTCGGGGAAACAAGAAAACTCACGCGGACGAAGTTGCAAGCAGAAGCTAGTCAGCAATAATCTAAGTTAAAAAAAAAAAAAAACTAATCAGGTCAGATTCTATGAATTAAAGATAATACTAGTTATATAACAGAAATAAATACGATTCAATACCAGAATAACTATTCACAAGCAAAACACCAACCTGATACTTATGTACCTATTAATATTTTTGATATCTTTCATAGCATTTTTATCAGAATATGTATCTTGATAAAATATAATCTTTCATTAATATTTTTATGCTGGATATCAAAAAAAATATCTAAGATTAATTTTATCGGCGGTTCAGTGCGGACGATAGAAACACGAGCGCAAACAGAAAAATGTTTTTAAATAATTTCTCTCTACTATTAAACTACCTCTAGTCTGTAAAAAAAAACTGTGATATTAGTATTTTCAAATAAACTGTGATATATTCCTATTTATTTCCTTTGAAAAATTGTGCGATAGATCAGTCAAGATGTCGTCATCAATGTTTAGTTATGAAGAAAATAGTTTTGTAAAAACCATTCTGTCGTCGTACAATGTATTGATTCATCTTCTGCTGGGAATGTTGGTGGCGATACCACTTCTCTTCGCAGTTGTCAAAGAATTCAATGCTACGTCTGTTCCTGATAATATCATAATGCTTCATATTCTGCTTTGTGTACCTGGGGTAAGTTATTTTTTTTCTGCATGACTTCATCAGTCTTGTGTATAGGCTGTAATAAATTAAAATTAATACAATCATCGATAAATTATGCCAATCATTAAATTGTGTTATTAAACTCTTGACCAATATTTAAAGCTTACTAGATAGAGAGTGCCACAGTACAGCCACTCTCTATCTAGTAAGCGGAAACCAGTAGGTTTCCGCTAAATTTCCCTCTCTTTTGCTCTTTCCTTTGCTTGTTTCTATACGTCTCTTTCGCACATCCTGTTTCCTCACCACGTGGCGCTGCCAAATGTGGGCTTAGCCATGCCAGTGAGTCGCCGATCATTGAAAGAAAAGAAAGAAAGAAAGAAAGAAAAATAGGTTTATTTGTCACAGAAACACGTGCATAAAAAAGCGCGCGCGCTATTTCCGCGGGAAAAGAGGTTGTCAAGACCTTTTTTTTTGGAACGAAGTTCCTTATCGCACGGTACGCACTTGGCGGACGGGGGCTAGGCGACAAAAAGTGTAAGAGTTTTCCGTCACGAGTTTCCGTCACGACACTCACGACCCTCTCTATAGTATAGACGGTTATCCATAGAGCGTATGCTATTGGCTGTGCCCAGTCATAGGTACGCCCTTATTGGTTCAATGCAGCCAGTAAGTTAGTTATTCATTTATTTGTATTTGTTAATCAATAACGTTTATCATAATAATAATTATACTACGAAAGGAAGTGCGTTCCAACCGAGTGATCCACGACAGTCACGCATTTTTTTTCATAAAGTTGTTATAAGTGTATTCCATCGTACAAAATTGTAAGTAGAAATAAACTATCATAAAACTATTTCTGTAATGTGATGCATGATCACTATGTTTATGGGCAAAGTTATATTATTTTAATAAACGGTGTTAACGTTCGGCATTGACCTTAGCCAGCACTGTATTAAAGTATTGGAGTATAATATTCGCAATGTAAAAATTGGATTGTTTTTTTTTTAAAACTAACCCTCATTGCTCTAAAGATTGTAGGAACATTTTTTTAATGAAATATTGATTTAATAATGATTAGGAATGATAAATTAGAGTCTTTATGACTTTAAATCGATAATATTACAAAAGATTCGCGATTATTTATTTCGGATGTATGTTTTTAATAGCTTACGTACTCGTTGGTAGAGATAGGAATCATAAACAAATCGAAGATTTTGTTTTAATCAGGATGGAAGGCGCAAGTAATCCTATTGCGATGGAAGCTCCGGGGCCATCAGGGTTACAAACCAAGAGGTCTACATTGCCAGGAGAACGTTGAACAAGCGAGTCGTCTTCTAGCTCCTCGTCCAGTATTTCTAGCTGTTCCAAAATGTCTTCAGCGAAGCCCAATAAAAATAAAGTGACGTTTCTTTTTATTGGGCTTCGCTGAAGACGTTAAGAAGAGACGAGTAGAAATAACAGAAAGTGGACCTTAGGCACCGAATATCCCCCGGGTGGAAAGAGAAGCAGGTTCTGACAGACAGGACTTCAGAGCGGGCCAGTTAGAAACTCTGAGCACCAAAAACCCTTTTTCGCATAATAAAAGGTTATCGCATACCATTCATCAAAAAACCGCCTCTAGTGATACCCAATGCACAAAGCCCATTTCAAAGAAAGGTATCTGAGGCAATGCCAACTGTTATTTCTCAAATGATTACGCAAAGGGTGCTAGACGAAGTTTCAAATACTCCAAGTTTTCTGTCCTCAACGTTTCTGGTCCCAAAAGCCATTAGCACCAATCGGCCTATTTTCAACCTAAATAATCTGAATGATTTTATTTACACGGAGCCATTCAGGCTCATAAATGTGTTTCCAGTCCCAGACTTCCTCCAATCAAACGACTGGCTGTGCAAAGTCGACCTGTCACAGGCCTGCTTGAATTTGCCAATACACCAGTCACACAGACAATTCCTGCGTCTAATATACAGAGGAAGATTGCTAAAAATGACCTGCCTTCCTTTTGGCCTCAGCACAGCGCCCAAGGTCTTCGCAATTCTAACAAACTGGGTAGCAGACACTAAGAGAGGAAGGTATTCGACCTCTCGTCTATTTAGACGATTTTCTCGTGGTTCTCCTGGACCGTCAGGTACAGCGAGTGCACGTCCAAATAGTATTAGATCGCCTACACTACCTAGGAAGCAAAAGAATTTTTAAATATCTGTTACAACTCCGTGCAAAAGCCTCATATTTCTAGGTGTTCTATGGAACCCATTGATAAACAAGAGATCATTGCCACATGAAAATATCTCAAAAATAAGAGAGAAGGTACTGGATCTGTTACACAAACACATTACGACGTTGAAAGCGCTACAAAGCCTAGTAGGACTTCAAAACTTCGCCAGTTTCGTGGTACCAAAGGGCAGACTGCACTTTCCGGACACACTAATGTTTCTAAACAAGAAACTAAAAGAAGGCTGTATCAGTGTAGTTTTACCTATAGAAGTAAAGGAGGACCTAAATTGGTGGCTGCTAAATTATCATTGGGCCTCTTTTATTCACAATCCACCACCATCACATTTCCTGAACACAGACGCGTTGAATGTAGCTTGGGGAGCTCAGCTCGATGGATACGCACTATAAGAACCGCGGACCTATCATGAGCAAAAGCTCCATTGCAATCAAAAAGAGATGCTAGTAATACTAATACTAGGCCATAGAAGAGCGAGGTCCAAATATGTCCTAGTTCAGTGCGACCACAAGACTGTTGTAGCCTTTGTAAGAATCGAAGGGGGGACCAAGTCTTCTTCATTGCTGCAACTCACGAGAGAGATTTTTCAAATCCTAGACCACAACCAAATTAAATTGAAAATCATATATCAAAGGCATATTCAGATCATCTTTCTCGTT
The DNA here is from genome assembly GCA_916610205.1 of Griposia aprilina. Taxonomy (NCBI): domain Eukaryota; kingdom Metazoa; phylum Arthropoda; class Insecta; order Lepidoptera; family Noctuidae; genus Griposia; species Griposia aprilina. The sequence goes on along the minus strand of OU744297.1, from coordinate 13,265,179 downwards.
ATCGTCTCCCTCCAGAGTGGCATCTCTTACCCTAGTATACGAAATAAATATTCAAAAATCTCAGACTTCCAGTGATAGATCTATTTGCGTCAGAACGGACAAAAGTCGTAATGAATTATTATGAATAATTATGTACCACTGGATCTGAACGACATTCAAGCAATATATCACGATGTCTTCTCCCAAAACTGGACTTACCCATTAGCTTGGGTGTTTCCTCCGCCTTACCTAGTGCCCAGGGTACTAACTTACCTCAACTCTGCGTCGGAAGTCTTTCTAATAGTAGTCCCGAAGTGGGAGAGACTTGGAGAGCAAACCTAAAATCCCGTGCGTTAGCACCTGCATTCACAATCCGGAAACTGCATTCGCAGCTGATAGATATGATAACAGGCCTCCCACCGCCAAGAGTCCGCAAGATAACATTAGAAGTATGAAAATGTGGGGGTAGTCCCAGACCTTAGTTGAATGGAATGAAACTCAGTTACAGCTCTCTCAATCCTCAAGACGGCTATCAACTAGAAATACTTATCGAGTAGCATGGAGTAGGTGGCTCACATGAATCAAAAAAAAAAAAAAATTAAACCCATTCCAAGCAACAGGTCAAGTTTTGACCCGCTTTCTTGCAGATTTGAGTCGTATAGACGGGTTAGTTTATAAAACTATTTTCTGCATAGATCTGTGGTCTGTAGGTACATTAAGCAACTCTGACAAATCTGCCAAATTAAGTTCGCGTCTTTAGTTACTTATACACTATAGAGTCTATTGCGTTAAAAAACCAGAAGATGAAAAATCTGTAGTTTGAAACGTCAAAAAACTAGCAGAATTTATGTGAACCTATTCTGTAGACGCGAATACTGTTTTTGCTACTTGTAGACATACAGCCACACTGTTACTCCTTTATTCCGGCAGAAGAGTTCATGATCTAACTCTATTAGCTGTAGACTCAAAACACCTGTCAGAAAATAATGATTGGCTGATCCTATGGCCAACAATCGGATCCAAAACAGATTCTGCCGATTATAGACAGTCTGGTTGGAAACTATCTCCAAATCCTACTAACGAGAATTTAGACCCCTTTTTCTTTTTTTTTGGTTGTGAAATCATAATTTAGACTCTGTACTTTGGGTGAAACGAAATATAGCTATACTAAAAGATAAACGCCAGTCAGGATGTCTTAATAATCTGTCTTAATTTTAGAGGACAATCAAGGGTCGCTTCTCGTACAGTCATCGCGGGGTGGGTTAAAACTATGTTGGTAGAACCAGGAGTAAGTGCTTTGCCTGGCAGTCTTACATCTGCGGCAGCCTCAAGGAACTTGGATATCAATTATTACTCCTTACATGAAATACTGTCTAGGGGTAGTTTGCGATCGCAAAATACCTTCACTCGCTTTTACTGCACAGACGTGATGCCCTGTATGCCAACCAGCACCCTAATTGTGTAAAACACTTTATATCACAATCTGAATCATTATGAAGCCTATTACTAATCCATTGCTTCATATGTTCGAAAAATTTGTCTGCTCACCAACGTAAATAACGCAATGTATGTTGTTGAAATGTCAAAATGAAATCTATTCCTACTGTTAGTGTGTTACGCAATTACCCCAGTTCTAGTTGTAAAGTATCTAGAACGATAAATCCTATTAATTAAGTTACATAGAGGTGTCATTGTCCTGAGTATGTAATTGTTCTCAAGAAGTGTTAAAAATGTTGATATTTGCATAAGGTTCTAGAAAAAAATTAAAGTAGCTTTATTTCGTCTATCCTATAACCTGATTAATAAATAGTCCTTTCTTTTGGACAGCGTCAATAATGAATATAAGTTAACAATACTTCAGGTATAAGTCAAAACATTGTATTAGTTCTTATTATATAATAAAAAAATAAAAAATATTAATAATAATATTCTTTCCATATAATGGAAAGAATAGTTCTTTTTTTATAAATTTCTACAAAAGGTACTTATTATATTGATTAATAAAGTGTATTCTGTCTCTTTATGCGCATCTAGTTTTATTAGTAGCTTCTAACCACGTTCACATTGGCATCATTTCCCACCAGTAGGGTAATTGCGTAACACACTAACAGTAGGAATGGTTTTCATTTTGACAGTTCAACAACATTCATTGCGTTATTTAGGACGTTGTGGAGCAGTCAAATTTTTCGAACATATGAAACAATTAATTAGCTTCAAAATGATTCAGATTGTGATTGATAGTATGTTACGCAATTAAGATGCAGGTGATATCAATCACGTCTTAATCCAGTAAGCTTCAAAATGGCGGTTAAGTATTTAATAGCAGTGTTTTACCTAAAAATAAAACCCATATTAAATACATACCTTATTTGAAGCATACATTTAATTCCTACATGGCGAAAACAACTTTACACAATGATCATTAATCTATGCTACTAATCTATACTACTCTATACTGACTATATACTATACTAATAATAAAGCTAAAAAGTTTGTTTGTTTGTTTGAACGCGCTAATCTCTGGAACTACCAGTCGGATTTAAAAAATATTTTTGCAATTGTAAGCCCCATTCTTGAGGAAGGCTATAGGCTACTTAACATCACGCTACGACCCTAAGGAGCCGGGAAATAACAAAAAAATGTCGGAGAGAACGCTAAGCGAAAACGAAGTATAGCACGGGTAGGCGACGGGGTGGGTCAGGGGAACAAGAAATGGCAGATGCTAGTTAATAATATAATCACACAATTCACTGCCACGGCTAAGCCAACATTTAGCAGCGCCACCTGGTGAGGAAACTGTATGTGCAAAAGAGACGGATAGATACTAACAAAGGACAAAGCAAAAGAAAGGGAAATATAACGGAAAACAGCTTCAAATAAGGTAAGTATTTAATATGTGTTTTATTTTTAGGTAAAACACTGTTATTAAACACACTTGAAACGGTAATACCTTAATAGGCCAACCATCTTATCAACCTTTGGTATTTTGATACGGATAAATTGATGAACACATATCCAAATTATTTTATAATCACTTTTTTATCAAGTGCACATTGCACTACCCAGTACCCATGTTCGATAAATGTTGCGATTGGAATACGAATTTGATAATATTATCAGCATGGGTAATCCCAACATCGTGATGGAAGAATTTCCTCATTAGTAACGAAATTTTCCATTACCTATTCCGGCCATGTGTTAATGATATGATAGAAATACAACAAATTGATGCCTAAGGGGACTACATGACCTAAACGCAAATTTATAATGCCTAAAAATATATGATCCACTGCAGTAACTAAAATCAGAAAAATATATGATATTCTTCTGGATATAAGCTAGTTAGGTAGTGTATTGAAAACATAATACAATTAAATTGATATGATAGAAAAAAATCAAGAAAATACTTCTAAAAAGTTATTTTAACGATTAATAACCATACTAATATACATGCAAACGTTCAGATTTTTCGTCAGATTATTCTACGAGTAACATACTAACCTAATAGTGTTTTAGTTTTTTTGTCCAATGAATAGATTTTTTGTAAATCCATAATAGCTTCATATTTTGCAATAAATTACCAGCGTTGTGTCATCGCGCGTCTCTTTCTTTTCTATGCAATCCGACAGTGACCGCGCCTTAGCTCTTGTAAGCCTCTTAAACTAAAACATTCTAATCATAGTCATATTTTTCAAAAATGTTTTAAAGAATGATACCAGTATAATGATGAGCAGTCTAGACGTGATAAAGAAGATAACTTAATAATATAATGATTATTTTTAAACTTTTGAATCATCACCATCACACCCAGATAATGGTTAATTTTATATTTGGTGAATTCGCAAGTTTTATGAGATGAAGCTATAGCAATGGACTACTTGATAGAAGTCTCCGCTGCCAACATAACACGGGAAAAGTAACTCATTATGAGCTCTTATTAATAAATCCTTATTTCTCATTCCAGTACCAACTGCTGATGTCGCAAGCGTTCCTCAGTATTTGCCCCTACAACACATGGTCTTCAAGTCTCACAAAGAATAACAAAAGACGAGCGCATTGGATCTTACAGCTGTTGGGCTCAGCATTGGCCATCAGTGGCAGCATCATCATCATGTTGTATAAAGATGTCAATTTTAATACAACTCATGGAAGACTTGGTAGGTGATGACTGATGGTCACTTGCTTTATAGGTATATTATACAGGCGTGCATGTTGTGTTTTCTGCATCACTCATACATTAATCATACATTTCATATCTTTAAATCAAAATATAACGTGAGTTTGAATCAACCTTTTGAAATGAACTTAGATTTCAAATCAAACTCATGACAATTTTATTCAAATTACGAACTCATATGCAATAGTGAGTAGAACCTATGGCACTTTAAAATAGGATTCTAATTGTCAATCACCATTATTTTTTTAAAGATATCAACTTTGATTGTTTTAATATAAATTATACACGATGTCCCGTAAATAATGGATCAAACTTCAGAAAAAAAAACTAGCAAATATCTAATCAGGGGAAATTAGGTGAGTTACGTAGCAGATGTAGGCAACACACCTGATTTCCAACAAATAATTTTAATAGTTTTTCTTTTTTTAAATTTTGGCTTTTTATGGTAAAAAAGAAACTTTTCAATACAAGTTTTTTTTTCTAAGGCAACTGAAACGTTATATACAAAAATAATACGAGTATATTATTAAATTAGTAAGCTATTCAGAAATGTTTCACAAAAATTATACCTTGAAATGCTATCATTTGCAGCGACAACATTAAAAAAACCTGAATTATAGAGAAAACGGTAAAATTCGAAAAAAAAATATCTTGAATAAAAAAATTATACCGTGGCGGTTTTATTAACTATTAAAATTAGTTGTTGGAAATCAAGTGTGCTACCTCCCGTTATGTTCGATCTATTATTTACCGGACACCCTGTATACATTATTTTAATAGTTTATTTAAACTACTTATATATAAATGAGCGCTTATTGTGCTTATTTAAGCACACGTGTTTAAAAATTACTCGGTAAGTAGCTGATTAAAGCGCCTCGCATCGCCCGAAATGACAGATTGAATACTTGTTACGAGTATACCGACATCGACACTGGCAGCGAGGTGTACCTACAGGCTGTGCCATGTGAAAGCATGTCCTACTTCAAATACAATGTTATTTTTTACTGGCAATCTTTTGTCGAAGCATAGAATTCGAACCAGTTAGATTAATAACTCTTTTTCAAACATTTTATTTCATTAAACCGTCGGAGTCGGTTAAAAATAAATTATGAAATCCACCTAGACCTATTTCTGAACGTTATCTAACACAGCTCTTTATCTATTTCCAGGTTTGGCCGCCGTAATATTCACAATATTGAGCCTGTTCACCGGGATACCATCTCTCTTCGCTCATTCCTTGAAAAGGTTCATTCCAAGTTCTGCCTCCAAGCTGACCCATATCGTCTTGGGGATCACCACCTTCACCCTTGCCTCCAGCTGCCTCTGCCACGGCTACAATATGGACTCCTTCAGAACCTGGACGGGCGACCGAGTGACCAGCGGGGTTATTGCCTTCACTGCCATCTTCACCTGTATTATGATCATTAATCCTTTAGTCACTATGTGTAAAAGAATCTATAGTGTTGTTGAAACTATTAGGACTAGGTATTAATTAAAGTGGGGTCATGTTGGATTGTTTTTATGAGCTCCAGAAGCCATAATAAAGTGAATGAATTGGCTTTTGTAGGGTTAATACATGCAGTGTCTTTAATCTATGTAGTGTATGAAATTTATCAGAATGCAGTTCATCGAATTTGTCACACTGAATATAACTTTGTCATCCAACAAGATGATGATAAAATGACATGTACAATTATGCAGAGAATATGTTCCCATTATGGATTCAATTACTCCCAGCACACACGGTGTTAATGCTGTAGGTGTGATATAATAACACTTAGCCTGTGAGGTCTCGGTTTAATATAGGTCACCCTCCCACCGTGGAGGTGACTATAGAATTATGTAATTAATATCAGGTTGATGGGCAATATAGCAGCAGTTTAAAAGCTCATTTTCATATGGTTTTCAGCGTGAGACCTGGCTTTTTCTAAAGAATATCACGGGGCACTGGCAGTCTAACTGATCCTGACTAGATACCAGTATTTAAGAAGTTGCATGTCTGCATGTCTGGACCCACTCACTCTCACCGAGCGGCCTGTATCCCAGCAGTGGGAACATTATCGGCTGATTATGCTTTCTAGCCCCTAAAATCCAAATAAAAACACTAACATCTTCCTGACTTACCCTGTATGTAGTCTTTGATTCCGGTAAGTCTTATTTCTATTAATTTGTGAATACCAAACTTAAACTTATTTTTTTAGTTGATCCAAATAAGTCAATATCCAGTTATAACGGACCTATTTATTTTCAAACACGAGGTGGTCGATTGCTAATAAACTAGTAAATATCCTTACCCAGCCACAAGCAGACAAGCAGTGATATAAATTGTTGATCAAAATCTAATTGATTCTAATATGATTAGGTTTAATCTCATTTCACGGTATTCATTAACAATACCTAGTCGTGTTTACTCAAGGTAATGAGTATCATAAATAAAAGACATTGACTTACCTACGTATAATAATTACGTACGTAATTTCCCTAACCTGAATTGTATTCCCATGAATAAAGGCATTAATTTTGGAGCCCTCTTCTGGATTTCCCATTATGGATTTCATTACGTCAGCTGTGTCGATTTGTCCTGCCTTTTTAATCGCCGTTTCAGCCGAAAACACGATTTCAGCGCTGCTGCTGCTACCACTGCATCCAATAGCATCTTCAGTGCGTCTTCTTTTTTGCCACACTATGCCAGAATTCTTCAAATGACTGGGCAAACCTATGTTTCATTTTCCTTCAAATTTGAGGTCAAGGATCCTTTAACAACTTTGTCTTATTACCCATATTTCACATTTAGCCTGATGTGCCATCGAAACAATCATGTTTGTTGTGTTTGTGTGTGTGTGTTTGTTTTATTTACGCGACTGACATATTCTCCCCACTTCCATACAGCTGACTATTCTTTTTTTCGGTTGAATATAATCCTAAAATCCTGCCACAATGTTTTAGCGCGTTATGAAATGTTTTTTTTTTATAAGTTTTTTTATAACTTTGTTTTGCTGTAACTTTGGTTTCTCTCTTAGGTGCGGCGACTGACTCTCAGATTCATGATTATTGAAAGTTAAACAAAAACTAGTAAGTAAATCTATTCGGTATTAAATTGGTCGCACAAGTCGAGTATTACCTCTAATATACGCCTTTCGATGTATAATATATGAACGAAAATTTCAACAAAGCACATAGCTTCAAAGTTCGACGACTGCTTTGCAAGCGTATGTTCGATTCCCAACAATTTTTATTTTTATGCTTCCTTTTTTTAGATTTTGTTGAAAGTACACAGAAAAACATTACGTTTAGGCCTGTTCTGTCATCTTTGGTTATAATAAAAATTAGGTTAGGTTTAATGAGAAATCCCGTGTATTTACAATGTACTGTTATAATATAATTTAGTGATAGCTGTACATCAGGAATAAACTGTAAGATGCATTAGTCAGTGTATCAGTGTTGTGCTATTACGTAGTATATGCAGGAACGCAGGCGTTCATTAATTTACTAAAAACGGAAATCTTCGCAAGTACTGGGAAATTACTACTGAACGGCGCGAGTGTCAACCTCAGGACGAGCTGCTTCTCACACGGACGACTCCGGGGCGAGCACGGCCTACTATGACATGGTATTTTTTTTTTTTTGGGTGGGAATCATCAAATGTCCTCTCCCGCTCTTGGCGGAGCGGAAGGGCGTGTCAGACTCTTACTGACTAAAACCCACCCGTGTTCCTTCAGTTGCCTGTGCGCCAGGGCCACGGTAACTCTTTCGAACAATCCGCGACCCCGGCAGGCATCGGCCCTATCGGACCCCGTCAAGTATGCTGACATCTCTTTGAGGCGCGCGTGGAACACAACGCGCCATCGACCCGGGCCTGGTCCTTACCGGACGGCGAGCTGACTGTGACATGGCTTGAGTTTCACATTTTATCACAGTTTGGCTATAACAGTTTTGTCTTAAATGCACGGCGGCGTGAGACGATTTGTTCACATGTGACATAACTTCTTGTCGTTTAGTTGGAAATCATTACTTATTTGCTATTATGGGCGCACCCATTTTGTCACAAATGTCACATTTTAACAGATGACCGCGACAAATTTATCACGTTAGTTCGGAGATGGTGATAAAATTTGAAAATTGATAAAAATAATATTATCCTGGTAATTAATGCACCGAATTGAAATCGTCAATAGCGTCGTATTATACCGCAAATATTTCTCGAAAGGTACAAAGTTGTGATACTTACTGCTTTTTTCACTTCCCTTATTCACCACAAAATCAAACCCATCAATTTATTATATGATACAATTTATATTTGTATAAAAGCTTGTTGCGAGATTTACCTGTTTATTATCATTCTAGACCCCGCCATCCCCTTCGAGTCTAACCAGTCTATGTCGGGGTGCCCCAAGACCCAAGCTCGCTTCGCTCGCTTTTGCACCCAATAAAACACCAAAATATTAACTTTGATAATTACTTTAATATGAAAACATATATAATAGCCTCCAATATTTCCAAAAATGTCCTTTTTATTTATGAGGCCTATAAAATTAAAGGCAGCTAAACGCCATAAAGTCGTAAAATGAGTTAACTATGACGCCATCTAGTTTAGGTAGTTGGACACGCTTTGGTGTATAAATTTTTACTAACAAATTCAGTTCAAAAATAAAATATAGTTGCTACCTTGACAAAAATATTAGTTGTTTGTAGCTTCCTGAACATTTCACAGACTTGGATTTAGCTGACTTAGATTTTATAGACCTCATTTCACAATATTCTACCGCCACAAGTACTCCACTATTGCATCACCAAAATAGCGATATGAGCACATTTACGTAAACTCGGAAGCAACGGAATGACGCGCTGGCCAGTATATCTGTCACTGTCAGTATCAAGAAAATTGGCCAAGCGATTCATTTTACGCATTTTGACATACGCAAATTAAAAAACATAAAAGTTTAATGAAATTTAAGTTCCGTTTCACGCATTAGTTAGTGACTTACCGATATTTTTTTTAAATAATTTTAAATATTTCGACGCAGCTCTGGCAGATAAAATGGTATGGAGGCATTTCAGTCGCCTGAATTTGAGAAGTCTGTCAGTGTAGGGGGGCCACAGAAACAGATCTCTTAAAATCAGGCGACTATATATAAGATCCAACCCAATGTGGCTGTTATTTTAGTATATTGTGGTGTCTTACGACTTCCACGCGAACGAAGTCGCAAGCAGATCTGAATAACGTAGCTCCATGGACGTGACTGCAGCCATGCCTGAAAATAAATGATACTGCACTCATTTATTATTAAAGACGAGTATACCAACCTACTTACTGCCAAGCACCTACAGTTACTATGTTTACAACCGCACTCAAGTGCTCTTGTTGTTAATTCATATTATTTGACTGAGGGTAGCCAATCCACTTCTAACTTCTTCGATGAGTACGTTCAAGTTTTCTTTGATTAATTATATTCAATTTATTTCTTCATAGAGTATTCTTAACTAAACGGTACCTGTAAGTCGCAATCAGACAGCCTACTAGTAAGTTGAATATAAATAGGTAGAGTAGCTTTTCACCACATTCGGCAAGAAGAAACACTAGTGTGTTTCTCCACCAGCATCACCTTTATACGTATTTTTCTGTTCCTTTATTTATTTTATTTTGTTGTTTTATATTATTATTATTATCGTGAGTGTAAGGATCACGGGTTTAATTCTCAGGGATGGTCAACCATAATCTAAAAAAAAATGTACCTAATTAGTACCAAATTGTACCACTTGTCATATAACACAGACTCTGCGCTGGTTACGGAAAAAAATGTAAAAAAAGTCCATCACGTCAAAATTTTGAGAAAATTATTCCATGAAAAACTGACTCCTATAGAACTGGCAGCATGGGTATCGTTAAAAGATTTTATTAAAAACTTCTTAGGATATCATAAAAGCCCAAATTACTTAATATTATAGATAAATAATTGCTCTAAAATTTCCAATAATTAGTTTGCATAAGAGTCTTAAAGTTCATTTTGATAAAGAAACGCCTAGGTTAGAAATTGCTAGGATGCTGCTTTTCCTGGCCGTGCTTTACGAATGAACGAAGGGACTTGTGGGTACATGTTAATATAACTACCATTCAAAACATATCCAATTGTCTTTCTTCATAGGTAAAAATGCCCCGTTTGTTCCCCATTTTAGTGTCGGTTTTTCACGAAAAAAACGTACAGGGCCTTAGTCCAGCAAATCCATAAAAAGAATTTATAAATAAATAAATTCCTGCTTCTCCAGCATAAAACAGTGACGTACAATCGCATAAACTGTCTGTCTAAGCACTTACTACCTACCTAACTACTCCTCATCACTTACGAACATAAGGTTAGTCCGGGGCTCGAACTAAAAATCAATGACAACACGATTTAACAGTGGTCCTTACTCCCGATGTGTTATTGCCCGTCCGCATTTCATCGCCCGTATCGAACTTCTTTTGGACGGGTCCGTATCTTCGCTGACGGACTAAGAGAGTAGGCCTCCAGGTTGGAACGAAGATCCTTTGGCTTTTGCACACTTGGCAAATGAGAGCTAGACCGAAAAAAGTGTAACATGTTGACAGTCACGACACTTTTGTTACGTAACAAAATTGTCGTGACTGTCAAAATGTTGCTTAACAAAAAACTTAAGTTAATTTTGAAACGAAACTTATTTTAATTTTTATCTGACCGTAGCTCCCTTTTGGCTTTTCACTAAGTTCTGGGCTAAGTTAAGGTAACATAACATAACATCGCGCCTGTATTCCCCGATGGGTTAGGCAGAGGTGTACCTATAGCATACCCACATTTCGCCAGTTATGTTTAAGTCCCATGTAATAGGGGGCGAGCCTATTGCCATCAACCGGGCACAAATCCAGACTCCGGGCTGCTACCGAGAAATTCCAGATGGAAAAACCCAATAACACTTTGCCCGACCCGGGAATCGAACCCAGGACCTCATGCTCAGCAGTAGCGCTTGCGACCACCAGACTAACGAGGCAGTTAAGTCAAGGTAAGTGTACGGTATACGGACTTACGACACAACACCGGCACATATAATGATATTTGTGTGCGTAAACGCACAGCATGCGGCAATTTGTTCTGACGTCTGAAACTAATTGATCATACTCTAGTAAGTTTGATTAAATTTACAAATCACACTTTTGGGTGGAGTCGGAAATAAACGGTTGTGATAATAAAAAATACTTACGTGTTTTACTGATAAAAGAAAATAATTTTATCATGGCATTTGTTGTAAGCATGTCTATCTACTAGCTTCAGCCCGCGACTTCGTCCGCGTGAAATTTCTTGTTTTAACATACAATATTGTATGTTAAAACAAGAAATTTACCTACCCTTACCTTTTTTACCTTTTATATAAAAGGTATTTGGTACAATACGATAGCTGCGGAACCTCTTCGTATACCTTGGTTTAGCAATGGTAAGTTAAGGAGGCGATTATTGGTAACTGCTCTCAGATTGAGATCTGGACACATGACTCTCATCAATTTTGAATTTCTCATGAATAAGTGCAACTCTCCAAACTATGAGACATGTGGTAAGGTAAAAGACGTTGTACATTTGTTGAATAAATGTGTCCGGTTTCAAACTGAGAGAGAAAAAATTATAATAGACCTACAATTAAATAACATCGGATTATTTCACGAGATTTTGTCTACGCCACTGTCTGATGCTGCTAAAAGTCATGTTTAGATTTGTAAGTCTTCGTTTTAAGTCTACCTAATGAGTTGTCGTTTGGTCTAACAGGTTAATTAGGTTTTTTTTTTGTATCGTAGCTGTATTAAGGCACGATGGGACTGTCATGTATTTTATATAAAAGTCCCTACATTAAGAAAGAAAAACAAAAAAACATACAATAGATCCTATAGCTGTTTTCGCTTAGCGTCCTTTCTGACCTTTTTTCTTTTTTTTCGGCGGCTTCTAATGGTCGCAGCGTAATGTCAGGAATTGGGTTACCAAATGTAAAAATATTTTTTCAAATCCAACTTAGTTTGAGAGATTAGCACGCTTAAACAAACAAACTCATCAGCTTAGCTTTAGTGTGATTAAGACAATTTAGGTATTACCCAATATATATGAAGTACACAATAATTTTTTAATCACAGGCAATCGAAACGTCTCATGCCGATTAATTATTTAAAGGATTATATTATTAAAGGAAAGTGAATTGGGTGATCAAAATGATCGATCATCATGATGATCGATCAGTTCTTGCTAATTACTGATTAATGTTTAGTATAATCTAATAAATTGTAATAATTAGAATCAATATTATATTATGTAATTTAATCTCAAATGGTTAAATTACATAATATAATATAGATTCTAATTATTACAATTTATTTGCAGTGCCCTTACAGGTTAGGTAGGTACATGTCTTAATACTGTGTCATGAAATTGTAATGAATACCTACGAACCAGTGTTTTAGATATTGTTAGCAAATAAATAAACTATGAAAAAGAATGGCAACTGCAACTCAAAACAACATAGTGTAGCATTTAAAAAGGTTCCAATATTTCATTTCAGAGTCTCATTGTTTAGATACGAAAGGAAGTACGATTATGAGTTTTTACAGAATAGAATGCACGTCTCTGCGTCACACAAAAGTTGACTAGTAGAAAATGCCTATGGCATTATGTCCGCCTAAGTACATTTGTGTGCTTGACTAATAAGCAAATAACAAAATATCAACATTTTTTAGGGTTCCGTACCTCGAAATGAAAAAACGGAACCCTTATAGGATCACTTTGTTGGCCGTCTGTCTGTCTGTCAAGACCCTTTTTCTCAGGAGCGCGTGGAGTTATCAAGCTGGAATTCATATCAAATACTCAAGTCTACTGTCCTTTAGAGCTGTGAAAAATCAAACTTCTAAGCAAACGCAATCAAAAGATACAGCCGTTTATGCCGCAAATTTTCGACACTCGCAAGGGAATCAAAACCTACAGGGTACTTCCCGTGAACTCAGAATCTTGAAATTTGGTACGAAGCAGTGCTTTATAGCACAAATAAAGGAAAAATTATGAAAAGCATAAATTTTTAGTTACATCATACAATAAAAATATTTTTAATAATTTTAAACTTACTACCCTTTTTCTCATGAACGCGTAGTGGTATTATATTGAAATTCATATCAAATACTCAGGTCTATAATACCTTTAATGTATAACAAAATCAAACTTCTATGTCAACGCAATCAAAAGAAACAGCAATTTAAGCCGCATATTTTGAAACTCGCAACTACTCGCAAGGGAATCAAAACCTAAAGGATACTTCCAGTCGCCCTAGAATCTTGAAATTTGGCAAGTAACAACGTTTTATAGCACACATAAAGAAAAAAATCCGAAAACCTTAGATTTTTTGTTACATCACATTTTTTTTTTTAATTATAATCTTATTACCCTTTTCCTCATGAACGCGTAGAGGTATCAAGTATTTTGTCAAACGGCAAAGACGAACTTATCGTCATTCAATCCGAATGTTTTGGTGAATGTAGCTGTATAACCTAAATGCGGTTATTATATTTCTTATTGTTGGTTATTATATGCTTGCATTTTGAAATGTTTAATGTCAGAGTGATAACTGTATATAGGTCATCACAATGTCAAATTAATATTGCAATAGAATGCATAAATACAACAATATACGGCAGCAACCTCAATAGGTATACTTCATGTTCACGTTTGATTGTTGTGGGAGACTTCAATATCGATTTTAGAATGAATCCCCAAAATGGAATTTCCACATATTTTTCATACATAAACATGTTTCCATTAATAAAGAAGTAGTAAAACTATAGGTAAAGTCTTTCGAACTTCAATGTTCAATTTGGCACTATTCATACCTTTCCAGTCACCATTTCCTCTTTGGTCTAGTGGTCGCAAGCTCTACTGTTGAGCATGATGAGGTCCTGGGTTCGATTCCCGGATCGGGCAAAGTGTTATTGGGTTTTTCCATCTGGAATTTCTCGGTAGCAGCCCGGAGTCTGGATTTGTGCCCTTTTGATGGCAATAGGCTCGCCCCCTATTACATGGGATTTAAAAATAACTGGCGAAATGAGGGTGCACCTCTGCCTAACCCTTCGGGGGATACAGGCGTGATGTTATGTTATGTTATTTACAGACCTGGTTCAAAAATACTTAATTAGTATTTTTGAACCAGATTTGCTAAATAGTGACTAAAAAACTTTGTAAATAAATAACTTAGATAAAAGAACTTTTGCAAGGCTGCTGCAAGGCTGGTGTAGGTATTTCAGTTATATTATAAAATAAATGATATGTGTTAATATAAAATAAAGGATTATTGAAACGATAAAGAGACCTTTGTCTTAAATTTATGCTCCTCCAGCTTTCCACATTGTAATGTTACAGATTTCATTTAGCAATAATAATATCATAACTTTTACTTATATACCTACAGGTTTGTACGGAACCCTCGGTGCGCGAGTCCGACTCGCACTTGGCCGGTTTTTTATGACACGGGTAGGTATTTTAACATAATTAGCCTAATGAAGTACACAATTCAATCGATGACGGCTGTAAAACTTTAACTCACTGATATCGATAATGTTTGGAAATTCCATAATTCATGTAATATCTTATCAGTAGATTGATTTTCATGCATCGCTATCTTTACGCAAAATGGTTTAGATATCATATAAAAATACTGAAAATATAAAAACTTTACGTATGTTCGTAAAATTAAATAACGTAATTCTGTTATTGCCTGTATAATTTGAATACAACATAGTAAACAAGTTTCATTTTTGAAATGAAACAATTAATTTCATTTAACAACAATGACGTAAGGAAATCAGTTAGGTACCTACAAAACAAACATTACATACATTTTCATTTAAAAAAAACAATTAGGCATGCACAGTCAAGTGAAATAGTTAGTCTCTGATAAAATTATCAACAGTTATTTGATGCCGATATTTCACCTGACGCCTTCATTCACAGTCGGAAGCCCAAGGTGGAAGTTGGAAACCTACTTACTAGTTTTTAAACTGTGAATCATGGATACTGAAAACGGTGTTCAATCGAGACCTAACCCAGGGCCTTTGACTGGCGCGCCCTACCATTTGAGGACGTTCCAGGTCTCACTGAATCTGCTGTGCCATACATTAATAGGCATAATAGTTGGTGTTATTTTAGTCTACGTGTTCAGAAATCCGTTGCCGCTTGGAGACACACCTATACATATAATATTATGTGTTCTCGGGGTGAGTAATTTTCTTGTTTATTTTGACTTGACATTTCGATACATGTAATTTCAATTAGCGTCAACCTTTGGTTTCCTAGGAAAGCGGTTCAATCATATTTTATCGGCTGTCGTGAAAATCGGTCATTTATACCAGTATTTGACATTCAAGAATACCAAATCCCGCTGCCCAAAGATTTAAATCGCTAGATTTGCTCTCACCGTACTTAGTCACGCGAAAAGGTGTCCATACTGAGAAGAGTGACCTCACACATGATTAAATAGTGTTGCGAAGACGATCAAGTCAAGTCATTGCGTCACAGTGTATCAGAGGTGTCAAAACGAAACAGAAACGCGACTATCTTTTGACGCGGTAGGGCGAATCTAACGATTTCATGACAGCCGTCTGTGCGGCCATCGCTCTTCTAAGAAACCGTAGCTTAAGAGATAAATCGTCAAATTTCAGGTAAACGGGAAGCTTTTTTTTCATTACGTCGCTGTATCTTTTTTTTTCATTTATTATCCAATTTTAAAGACGTCTGGATTACAATATTCTGCGTTTCGTTTTCCCTGTAAAGATAGTATTGAAATTGATTGATTAAATATACCAACAACAATATACAGAGATGATTGAAAATTAAGCATCTCAGCCTACATAACTAATTTTGGCCCAATTTTTTTTCCCTTACGCCAGTTTGAATTTCGCGTATTGTTTTGTTTTTATAACTTAGAACTTGAGAAGTAAGACAATTTATATGGGACCACCCCTGAAGCATGTTATATCTATTAAAAAAAGAATTTTCGAAATCGATCCACAATTGCCGGAGATATCGCGTAACAGACATACAAAAAAAACAGATGAATTGAGAACCTCCTCCTTTTTGAAGTCGGTTATAAACTTAACAACCCACTAAATGAAGTTGAATTGCACATTATTTGCACCAACTAGTAAATTGTGCATCATGCAACTATAACTAATTAAAATAATATAATAAAAAAATCCTTAACAATAATAATTATGAGTCGATCTTATATTTACCTCCTTAAAGTATCCTTTGCGCTTGTCATAAAATATATATTTTGTAAGTGGACGTTAATTTATTTTGATAAAACTTAATTTATAAGCATAATCAGCCTATAATGTTCCCACTGCTGGGACACAGGCCTCCTCTTCAAGAGGGGGTGGGTTGTAATCTACCACGCGGGCCCAGTGCTGTTTGGTAGATGTCACATGTCTTCGAATTTTTGGTTGCCGCTTGCGCGCCCACATGCCGCTTTCCTCACGATGTTTTCTGTCACTACTTGCTACTTTTCCTACAGCCTATACCTAATAACAGAAAATAATTTACAAATAAACATATCTTACAAATAAATATAGATTACAAAACTGTCCAATCCAGGAATCGATTAAAAATAACGGCACCGTTTAAATTTCAGTATCAACTTCTGATGGCACAAGCCATCCTCAGTTTGTCTCCCCACAACACCTGGTCTTCACATCTGAAGCTGGTGGACAAAAGACGAGCGCATTGGGTTCTTCAGACGCTTGGATCATCGTTGGCAATCGCGGGCAGTTTCGTTAAGATTATGGACAAAGCTAATAATCCGAACTCTACTAATTGGGATACTGCCCACGGCGTAAGTGGTAAGTTATTTTTCTACGATAAACTATATAGAGGTAAAATATCTCCGAGATAAGTTGCCAATGGCTAGTCGCTGGCGAGTGACGATAGGTACGTACCTACACTGGCTTGCAAAGCTTAGTACCACACTTTTAAAATTGCAATAACAAGTACACAAGATATGTATATTTTCGAAATTAAGGGATTACATTTTTTTTATATTTTATAAAAACTTGTTAGTCGATAACATTTTTGTAAGGAATGGCTGAAAAAATAAATAAACAAAAACACTTCTTTTCAAATTCCTGTCTAAGTTTTGACTTTTTTGACTCTGTTTTTGTTTTCACATTTATTTCTTGATCGATGAATTTTGATTCATAAGCCAAAGATCAAGTTCAGAGTTCTTTTTTCAAGAGTCGAGTTTCGGGCGAACGTATAAAAGTCATCTAAAGCACGTAAACTTTAGTTATTGTGCCTCTTTTACCTGAAGAATGTGCAAGAATCGTGGCTTTTCTGGAACTAGGCATCAGTATGCGTCGTACTGCAAAAATGGTGGGTATAACATTAAGAGCGGGCCGGCAGATGAAGCGAAGGTAAGAAGAAATTGGAAACCATCTGAGGAGACCTTGTAATGGCAGGCCCAGATGCACTAGTACCCGAGAAGACCACTATATTGTCTCCACTGTGTTGAGAAATCGCCACCTCTATGTAGTTGAAGTCCAGCAACAGCTTCCTCAGACCCGAAGAGACTAAATAGTGACAGTACAGTGAGAAGAAGACTTGCTGAAGCAAACCTGAAGCCCCAAAGGCCAACAAGTGCCCCAAAGTCAATCATCAAAGGCATCGAATAGCAAAACAGCGCTACGCCATTGAACACATATAGTGGAGTAAAGAAGAATGGGCAAGAGTTTTGTGAGTCTCGATTTTCACTATTCATTTCTGATGAAAGGCGAAGAGTGTACAGGCGACCTGGTGAGCGATACATTCAAGCCTGCTTCACAGAAAGAATCCAATACGGTGAAGACTCTGTACACGAATGGGCTGGCAATATCTCTTCAGAAGGTCGCACAGAGCTAGTGGTCATTGAAAATAGCACCCTGTCTGGGGAAAGATATACTCAAGAGATCCTTAATGAGTATGCAAAGCCATATTTACTAAATATGGGTGAAGAGTCGATACTGATGCAGGATAATGCCCAGCCACACACCGCTCGGATCATACAAGAGAACAGTCAGGAGGTTGGTATCAACTTGATGGCTTGGCCATCAAGAAGTCCTGATCTCAACCCAATCGAGCACGCCTGTGATGAGCTCGGAAGGCTGGTCACAAGGCGCAGAGCACCTTGTTATACCCTCAGGGCCCTAAAATAGGCCCTGAAGGTTTTACTAAAAAGGTAATCAGAGCCCGAGGAGGACCAGACCAGTTATTAAAAAGTAAATAAGGCGTAAAACATACTTATAAATGTTTTTGAGTTTTTTTGCCAGTAAGCAGTAAGTTTTGTCATTTTTTAGTTTTTATCTTTTTTTAAGCTAAAAACGTTACTAATCTATAATTTCATAGAAAGTTGATGAAATTTGCTATAAAATGTTTTTTTTATTAGCTT
Source organism: Griposia aprilina (assembly GCA_916610205.1). Taxonomy (NCBI): domain Eukaryota; kingdom Metazoa; phylum Arthropoda; class Insecta; order Lepidoptera; family Noctuidae; genus Griposia; species Griposia aprilina. The sequence goes on along the minus strand of OU744297.1, from coordinate 13,246,575 downwards.
ATATATACCTATATGTATAGCTTTTTCTATACATTTTATTTGATATTGTGAAATGAATAATGAAATAATTGTTTTTTTTTAAGTTTTAACATTTGTACGCCTAATGGAGAATGCATATAGAACTTACAAAAATGTAACACCGGAATCTGAATCTGAATATTTCAATGAGTTCTATAGTTTAGGAAAAATTGCAATTTGAAAAGTGTGTTACTAGGTTTTGAAGGCCAGTGTATATTTATATGTACGTGCGACGCACCCTGGAATTGGTAGAAGCTGTATTTTTTTTAAAACTCTTATGAAGTTGGTTTCCATGAGCTCTGCATAGTATAGTGTAGCCTAGTGTCACATTTTCGTTAAAGGAACTAAGTATACTAGTTTTTCACGTTCATGAATATAATATAATAGCCAAAAATGTATCGGGGTTTCTGACATGACTGCAGCTGGCCCTAATGATACGAAGATTTCCAAGTATGAGGTTATCAGTCTAGAAGTACATGCCTATAGCCCATAGCAATGCTCTAAGGTTATCACCATTCACAGTAACGGGAAAATATTGAGTGATCTATTATAATGTACGAAATTTTCTGGTACGAACTTTTCTGCTGGTCCCGTATCGTGTTACTGAAGTTCCTCTTCAGTGATATTTAAAACCTTGACATGGTTTAAAATTACCTAGTCTTAATTATTTTTTTAAACGCGATAAATTATAATGACCTTTAATATTGACTCAGTGGAAATACTAGATAACTTGCCCTATTATTTATTTTTCTAGAATGTTCACTTGTATTCAGCAACAAGGTAGTATCCACATTTAACTCGTTTTTTTTTTTTTTTACAGCGTTGGTGGCTCTGGTATTCACAGTGGCCAGTCTAATCAACGGGCTCGCATCGCTCTATGCTTACGAGTTCAGAAATTGCCTACCTTCCAAGCTATCCAAAATCACCCATATATGCTTCGGGACCGTCGCCTTCGTGTCTGCCAACGTATGCCTCTGCTACGGTTTTGAGAAGGGCTTGTTCAGAAACTGGCTGATTATGGAGAATAGTGAGCCAATAGTCAACACCTTGATTACGTTCACCGCTATCTTAACTTCCGCCATCATCGTCGCCCCATTGATCTCGTTTTTCCAGAAATTCAAGACCAACTAGTTTTGATCAAATGTTTACTGTGTGTACTTGACAAAACTTGACTGGTTTAGGAAAAAAGCTATAGACACAATAAGAAGACTGCCCAAATGAAAGAAAATTTTAGCGACATACAATCTATGCTTGCTTTTTGCCAAATCTTTTGCAAAATCTTATTAACATTGACAACCAGTGAACAATTTTTTTATTTTTTTTATTTTTTTTGTTTGTTAGTGTAATTTACGCACTAATGCAATATTTGGCCTCATTCAATGTATTCCTAATAGAATCACTTATTTTTTATCATTTGTACAAATAAAAGATATTCTTAGTTTTATTAATGGTAATTTTAATAATTATACGTAAACTAAACTAACTCTTTTTTTCTCTTAATCATACCAAAAATTAACAAAAGGTTGACTCATATTTATGAAATACCCTTAGAGTTTCTACAAAAAATAGCTAAATAAAAAAAAAGACATAGTACATGAAGCAGAGGACACAAAATAAAACTAAAAACGATATCGTTAAATTCGATTGAGAACAGGTAGGTAAGCGATCACAACGGATAACTAGTCGGTGCACTACCACATATCTTTATGGCATCTAAACATATAAAGGAAACTCTGGGAAGAGTAATGGCCCTCGATACGCCCATTCTGGAATAGGGTATTGTTGCCATTGCTAATGTTTGAGATGTACGACCATATCTTTTGATAAATGCGACACTACGAGCAGGAGTGTGTAGACCTTTGACCGGGAGCCTACTGCGGCATTATTCGTATTCTATCGGCGGATTCGAGATCCACAAACGGTAGGACATGACGTATGCCGATATTACATTATCAAATGCCTCAGTTGACACTTGCCTGATAAACGGCTGAAGCAGAAAATTTATCTTCAGCCTTTGATAACGGGGCCTTACTATGTGATATATTACTTGAGTTTATTGATAACATCCACGCCTTAGCTGAAGTTCACATTTCCAAGTCCACGTTATTTACATTTTTTTTAAAGGGTAATATTTAACTGACCCTCTAAAACCTCTTTGCGCAATGAAGGACACTTTTTTTTTTAAATTAAGAACTTCTAAGAACTTCTTGCGTTTCTTATGATGCACGCTGTTTTTCAATAATTGAACCTCTTTTTAACTTTCTGGCCTTTTCTCACAGTTGGTAGCAGTAACTAAGCTAGGGTATCCCGACAACAGGGGTTAGATTAGGTTGGAACTGCAACCATCCACGCGCGAACTGAATTGGTCGCAATAACTAAGCTAGGGCCAACCAAGTGGATTTAAGGTTAGGTTAGAACACTGACCAACCGCGCGTGAGCCGAGCGAGCGAAGCGAGCGGTGTCGCAACAGCGGCCGGCGAGCGCTACATCCAAGTTGGCTGCAGTTACTTGGCTATTTTGTATTTTTAGGACCCCAAAATAGGAATTATTTGAGGATCACTAAAAGCGGTTAGACCCGCTATGCTCGACTCGAAAAATACCTACTAAAAAGTTTCGCTATGCACGAAATTCTTCGATTCTACATAAACAATGGAAGGTACAGTGGAAAAGAAAAGTGTTTGAATTCAAGTTAAAAAAATTATAGCGCTATTCGTATATGCGTAAGCGTCTGTTAGTTAGAATTTGTGTGCTGCCCAATTTCGGTTAAAGAAAGAATAATTATTAATCAACCAACACATATTTACGAAATTCTTCTGGTATGATGACTTCAGCCGGGTTGTTAAATTGTGTTTTCTGTACTTTCAGTGACTTATTTCTGTATCTGTATAATTTACTTTTTACTCAAACTCAAACTCAAACTCAAAGCATTTATTCCAAATAAACCAATTACAGTCACTTTTGAATTGTCAAGGGGTCGGTCGGTCAGAAAGATGAAGCTAGTTACCCATTCCAAAGCGTAGTAGGTACCTATGGAGAAGAACGGGCAAGAAACTCCATGGACACTCTTTTAAATCAAAAAATGGTTACAAAATATTGATTACATCGTTCATGTTGAAATTATGCATGTGAGAACGATGCAGAACGTGAAAAGCGTCCGTAATAAAAAGACAAAAGCAATTCAAATATTAAATTAAATTAAAATAAGCCGTGGCAGCTAAGAAATGACCAGTCCCCACTGACGGCGCCCGTTCACGAACATGACGCATGGATCAGCACCATTCAGCTCAACCATTTTGAAGGGAACTTAATGATCCAACACACACGCCACCACCAGCGAGACATTAGAGTGAGCATGACATACTCTCAGCCGCCAGCCAGGGCACATTCAAGTCAATGAAAGAAAAACCTATTAAATGGTAGCTTTATAGTAGGTACATAGTACTCACACATGTGCTATGCAATTATACAATACTAAAACATTGAATTTATACAATGCAAAGATTTTTTTTAAATCTTCAGCAGCTCCAGCTGTAGATTCAAATGCTAATCAATTATTTTATGCGCCATTGTGGAGCAGGACCAGCGTTGAGCGAAGCATTTTTATCAGCGATGTAATCCCCCAACTTATAATATGCTTGGCTGCATAGTGTGCGTTTTATACAAGATTTGAATTTAGTTTCATTCAGTTGAAGAATATGGGGAGGTATTTTATTGTAACATTTTAAACAGTACCCCATGAAAGATGAGTCTACTTTAGCCAGCCTGAAACCTGGTTGAACTAATTGATCCCTATTTCTAGTGACATAATTGTGTCTTTCACCTCTTTTACTAAAAAAAATGTAGATTTTTCCTGACGTACATGATGTTTTCATAGATATATTGACAAGGTACCGCCATGATGTTAATATCTTTAAACCGTTCCCTTAGAGAGTCGCGCCTGCGGAGGCCATATATGGCTCGGATGGCTCTTTTCTGCAGAATAAAAATAGACTGGACGTCTGCAGCCCGTCCCCATAGTAAAATACCGTACGACATAATACTATGAAAGTAACTAAAATAGACTAGCCTCGCGGTTCCTACATCAGTAAATTGACGGATTTTTCTCACAGCATATGCTGCTGAACTTAGCCGTCCTGCAAGGGATGTTAAATGAGGACCCCATTGAAGCCTTGAGTCAAGCTTGATGCCCAGGAAAACAGTTTTATCGACGAATTCTAGTTTCTCTTGATTTAATACTATCTCACAATTTGTACTTTTGACATTTGGTAAGGAAAATCTAATACACTTAGTTTTATTCCCATTTAATACAAAATTATTAGCAGTGAACCAATTTTGGATCTGCAGTAGGGCGTTATTGACGTCGTCAAGATTTGATGCACGTCTATTAATTTTAAATATTAAAAAAGTATCGTCAGCAAATAACACCATTTGTGGTAGGGTTTTTAACAAATGGGGTAGATCATTAATATATACTAAAAAGAGGAAAGGACCCAATATCGAGCCTTGTGGTACACCCATTTTTACTTTTAAACCGAGTGTATTGACACCATTTATTTGAACTTGCTGTTGTCTATCATATAAATAAGATTCTACTAAACTGAGAGCAAGTTTTCCAAGTCTGTAATGCTCAAGTTTCAAGATTAGGGTTTCGTGGTCGACGCAATCAAATGCCTTGGAGGGATCACAAAAGATTCCTACAGCGTCTTGGGCCACTTCCCACGCCGTATCTAATATGTGTTTTAATAAGGTGACACCGGCGTCAGTCATACAACGTCCCTTGGTGAAACCATACTGTTGATCATGTAATATTTTATTGGTGTTAAAATGATTGAGCATTTGATTCAGCATTACCTTTTCAAACACCTTGCTGAAAACCGGCAACACGGATACGGGTCTATAATTATTGGTGTCTTTACTATCCCCTGATTTGAAAAGTGGTATTACCTTACTGTATTTCATTAGATCCGGGAAGACTCCTTGATCCACACACCAATTAAATATTAATGCCAAGTACGGCGTTATAGCCTCAATAATGGAGGAACACACTTTGATAGACATGATATGATTTGGTATGATTGTGAACTTTGTGCAAGTTTAATAAAAGAATTTATTATTATTATTATTATTATTCCCCATATATCTTCGGTTAGTTTAATCTTGATTTGCTTGAAAGCTTTTAATACTATTATGAGGTTTATATGCTTGAATTTAAATTCAGTCGGGCAGGATGAAACGTTTGCTTTTAATATGTCAATAGAACGCGAGGGTGACGAGTTTAAGGTTTCAGTAGTTTTAAGTGGGATACTGGTAAAGAAATTTACAAATTCTTGAGCAACTTCTTTGTTAGTGCTTATGGGACCACGAGAAGTCTCGAGTTTGAAATCATTATTATGTCTTTTATTCCTGTTAGTTTCATTATTGATAATTTTCCAAACCGTCTTTATTTTATTATCGGCTGATTTGATCTTGTTGCTAATGTACAAGGCTTTAGCTACCTTGCAGGTATTTTTAAAAGTTTTAGAGTAAGTAAGTAGCAACGTATTTATTAAAAATTTCAGAGTTAATATAAGGCTTAAGGCCATACAGCTCAAATAATTTTTCCCTACTTTTCCTAATACCCTTAGTTGCCCAGTCACTGAACAAAAAATTTGGGCAAATAGTTTTTGTTTTCTTTTTTAGAGTAATATTGAACTCGGTGCGCACTACCGAAAATAATTCCTCATACAATTCATTTACATTATTTATAATATGGCTCGGTGTACTTAACTTACTAATTAAGTTATTATTAAATTTATTTAGATTGTTGGGTGTTATTTGTCTAGATTTTATCTGAATTTTTTGTAATGATGTGTTGGACTTGAAAGCAACGGTTGACCGCTGTGATCAGAATGGAGATAATTTACGATGGCTTTATCTAAGTAGTCGCAGCTACAAAAAACATTATCAATACATGTAGCAGAATTTTTAGTTATGCGGGTTGGTTCTGAAAACACATTTGACAAATTGAATGATTTAAAATGACTTAATAGTCGACGGCTATTTGAACTATTCTCTAAGATATTAATATTGAAGTCACCACAGATAATTAGCGATTTTTTAACAGTTGCAAGCTTTGCTAGAAGATCTTCCATTACTGTCTCAAATATGGAGTAGTTTTGATAATTTATTTATCTATAAATTACGGATTTGTAGTCGGGAACACTTCCTGAGAGATGATAGGCGATGTCTCCTAATCTTCGCATATGTTTTTCGAAAGTTTTCTGTTCGGATATATAATTTGTACTAACTTCTTTCTTGAACTATTGCATGACTTTTACTGTCCAAAATCAGTTTCCCAGTGCATTTAATTTAATTTATTTTATTTATACAATGCCAAATAATAGTACTTTTGTTTTCGCGGAGCTTGAGGTATTTGTGCCCGGCATGTAATAAAGTTCTTCCACCATGTCTACTGTCAATTATTTTAAAGTTTTGAACCGAACCTCTTGAACAACTTTCACCCGACATTGTCATAGATGAACTAACCGACAACTACTAGATACTTCTTGACATTGAAAACAGATAAATGATAAATGATTTTATTTCTGTAACTATTTACAGAAATAAAATCATTTATCATTTATCATTGACGTGTAAAAGTGTTTGTACAAACCTATGTTTGTACAAACACTTTTACACGTCAATGATATTTTAAAACTAGATATATAGAAGTGGTTAAAATGATTTTCCAATTTAATAATTTTGTAATATTTATTGTTATTAAGCATGGTATTTTAATAGTAGATTGTTAATTTACGTGTAAAATTTTGCATGCCCAAGTGACGGCAGAGTATGGAGAACATTATCAAAACATGTACATACAACATCCATACCCCTCCCCTACCCATGTTGGCAAAGAATAAATGAATTGATTTGATTTGAACTAACTTATTTATCCTTATCAGTAAGTTGCAGCTGCAAAATTAAAATGCAATCATATTGTCTGTATCTTTTTACATAATTGTGAAAGAGAAGGACCAGGTAATGATGCGCCGAAGGGCTGAGTCTTATGGTTACCGTGAAAAAACCAGTTCCACACATGCTTCTCATAACAAGCGCAAAGCTTGACCTGTTTTAATATATTTAATGATGATTAAGAATAGGATAACATACTTACATACTAGGTTTTCTTAATTTACTTTTTAAATGGTTAAATAAAAAAATACACCGTAACAATTTTCTTCATCACTGCCCGCGAATGTGATTTCGAGCATAGCGAAACTTTTTAGTAGGTATTTTACGAGTCAAGCATAGCGGGACTAGAGCATAGGGAGCAACTGACTAAAAGAGGCGCAATCATTATAAGTAGGTATTAGAATGTTAAATAACATTTTTAGGAGCGCAAAATGGGAATTATTAGAGGTTCCATTAAATGCCGTTTTTCGTGTTGATCGTAGTTTCCATTAGAACAAGTAATCAAGAATTAATTAAATTAACGTAAAGTGCCTAAGTCATATCCTATTTTTATAGATCTATGAAATTCGCAGCTGTATTCAAAGAAAATAATGAAACTATTTTGAAAAACAGAAACGAGTTTTATATTGTGTGTGTGAATATTCTCTGTATGGCCGATGCAGACGCGATTGTAAATTATTTGTAAGAAATCACTGCTTATTATTTTCTAAATATAGAAGCGCTGCAATCCAAGGCAATTAAAAAAATAAGTACCTAAAAGTAAGTTTGTAGGTTGAGATAAAGTTAAAAAAAAAAAACATTGGAAACCTTTCCAAAACATGTCTTTCAATAAGATACAATATTCATTGAATCTCTGTGGTATGATAATTACATCGCATTATTAATATTATACAACATTTTACCTTACACCTACGTAACCTTTAATCACTTTATTTTATCAATGATGAATTATTTATTTTTTTATCTTTGCCTTATCATCATCACAAAATGTTTATCAGAGACGCTAATGACCAGCCGTCTAACCGATAAAGTCATATCTGCTATAAGAGATAAATTAAATAAAGCAGTAGTTATACTATATTGTTGACAATAATATTTGAAAAACTTTAGCCAAACAACACATCAGTGTCAGAAGTGAACAATCGCATAGATCTGACAAGTAGTTCTCGAGTTATCAGCGCACTAACTGACAGACACACTGAGAGATATATTGCCTCTTTTTACCCGACTGGTCTACAACAAAGACAAGGTTATGTTTCTCACACGTATTTATGTATGTGTGTATGTGAAATTCTTTATACCCTCGAAGCATCCTAACGGATGGATGGAGTGTCATGAGGTGTCTATCGTTTCGTGATGTAAGGTGTCGCGGATTTAAGGTGCCAAGTAATGTCTTGTTTGTTTTTATAACATTTAAAAGAAAGAAAAGCAGCCAACTAAACTAACACAACTGCAACAAAAAAATTCAAAACAACCGGAACTTTTCAAGCAGGCTGATGCAGTTTGTGGCAGTTAAGGCGCGAGCCCACCGCGGTGCACGGAGAGGCTACGCACGTGTATTAAGCTTCGCTTTGTAAGAACATGTATGTGGTTGTGTCCACTGCAACCCACGGAGAAGCTACGCGTGAATTGACGTCATTGATACATGCGTGGCTTGCTCGAATGGGCGGTTACATAGCTCAACGCTGTCGACGTGGGTCTACGTTTGCACTGGAGTACACGAATATGACCCCCATGACTATGTAAAGATCGCTTATCGCAGCGCAGTTTTCAGTCGTGTCCGTGGATTGCAGTGGCACGTGTGTAGCCTCTCCGTGCGCCGTGCCACGCTATACATAGTCGTGGGTCTTCGTGTAGGTACTCCAGTGGAAACGTAGACCCACGTTGTCAAACAAATTAATACACGCAGCTAAAATGCGCCGCGTGCCCGTGCACAGTATGCGCCGCGGTGGGCCCGCGCCTTTATTTGAGTTCAATCTCAGATTTCACGCCACCAACTGCATCAGCGGCCGTACTATGACGTGTTAAACCATCATTGTTCCAGCGTGAAAGAGAGACGGAGCTATATATGACCGATAGCATTATCCCTTTTTCGCAATGGAACCATGATGATATTAAAACGTCATAATACGGCTACTAAATGCTTGAAAATTTCCGCTTGTTTTGAACTTTTTAGTAGAGTTTGTTTTTTATTTATATTGTAATATATAATAGGTACCTACTAGGTTTTGTCCGCGGCTTCACCCGCGTGGATGTCGGAAAATGTGTCATGGGAACGTACCTACTACCGGGATTAAAAGTATATGGCTATAAACTATATGTGCCGAATTACATCCAAATCCGTTCAGACGTTTTTGCGCCAATCCGGAACATACATCCGGACAGGTAGACAACCGGACAAGATTCTACAAACTATATTTTCGGTGCCAGACTCGTTCCCACACCTCGTAGCAATTACTTTGTTTTCGAAAATTTTCAATGTACAATTTGACTTCGTTACTATCCATACTAATATCTTTTTGTACTGTGCTAATATTATAAATTCGAAAGTAACTCTGTCTGTCTGCATGTTACCTTTTCACGCCTAAACCACTGAACGGATTTCGATAAAATTTGGCAAGGAGATAGATGGCATCCTAGGAAAGGACAAAGGCTACTTTTTGTCTCTAAAATAATCCTAAAAGGGGGTGCATAGGGGATGAAAGTTTGTATGGGAAACCTAACGTTTCTTAAGTTAGGGATATGAAGATTTAAATTTATGCTTTTGGTAAGAAACTAAAATTAAAATTATTTCAGTTTTTTGTAAAATCATCCCCCGAGGGGGTAAAATAGGGAATGATGTTAAAATGCGCATGAATATTGAAAAAAAATTGTACCGCTTTTTAAGATTTATTAGGAATTAGAAATATAGTCAGAACCCGTAAATCGAGGTAGTATTTATTTCATTTAAATCGGTCCACCCGCAAGCTCACAATTTAAAGTTATAAAATAACTCACCTACACCTACTATACCTCAGGAAATATGACCATGTGTCGAGTTACAGGACTGAGCTCAAATGGATGTCCATCCGCCAAAGGAGAAGTTTGCGCTCTTTGACCACACTTTTCTCGTTTCTCAACTCTCCCACCCCTCCCTCTTATCTTAAGTCTCACTTTCAATATCTATGTTCTTCACACGCTAAGAATCTGCGTTCTTCCAACAATCTTCTCCTTCTCTGTCCTTCTCATACTTCTGATTTTATTCATTCTTCCTTTCATATTCAGTCCATTCTTCTCTGGAATGCGCTTCCTCTTGAAATCAGGACGGCAACCAGTCGGTATGCATTTAAGCGGAAATTGCGGAGTTATTTTCAAAATAAATAGCGTAGAGTCATCTCAATTACCTCCTTCCCTTTTTGTGTATATATATAGTATATGTATAATGTAGATATATATTATAGTAAATATGTATGTATGTGTATTATAAGTTTATATTCTGTTTAGGTACTTGTATACCTATTTTATTTATAAAAACTTATGTTATCTTTTTAATATTTATTATTATTATTAGTAATGTCTGTAATATAGAGCACCTGCCATCTTATCTCTTCACCACCCTTGGTTGACTGGTAGAGAATGCCTAAGGCATTAAGTCCGCCTTTGTATACTATTGTGTGCGAGAAGTTTTAATAAATAAATAAATAAATAAACTTAGCTGATATTATATATTTATATTTAACGGCTGAATGGATTTGAATGATAGGATACTATTTATCACAGTAGCACTTTCCCGTGTGATAATTTCTGACATCCACACGGGTGAAACCGCGGGCATAAGCCACTTTTATTACACGTATAGATGCAAGGAATGGAATAAGTCGGTATGATTCATTACATTAAATTAGCATTGGCTTAGAAAAGTTTAAAACCTTTCTTTTAAAATAAATACCAACCGGTAACAGGTTATTACCTACATAAGGAACGTACATGCGATAAAGGTTTAACAAAAGAAAAAATATTTTTATATAGAAATAAAAATTTAATGCAATAAACTTTATAAAAATCTAAGCTTACATCATCTTTATAGTTCTACAAGGACCTTTTGGCGCCCGAATGACATTGACGAGGAGGGGGGGGCGTTGTTGGTAAATATTTGTGAAATGGTCACAAAAATTGTAATCACAAAACATGATGCCAGCGTCTTAGTGCCGATTCTGGTAACGCGCCAAAAGAAGCTTGTATCGTTGTAAAAATTTCATACATGAAGTATATACAATACAAAATGAGTAAAATATTACAAACACCACCAGACTAATAACAACTGGTTGGCCAGCCCATATCTTGAACTTGTCCTTGATTAACCCGAAACACAAGCACAACGACGACGTTAGAAAACAAGTTGTACCAACTATCATGTGAATAAAACGTGCTTGATATCTCCTCACAAGGGATAAGAGGCCAAGTACCCAACTCGCCCCTGTAAGAACCAATGTTAACAATCCTGCAAAGTTATATTAATTTTAATAAAAATTGCTTCAGGTGTCTACAGATTTGCTCGATTTTTGATGATCGACTCGTGTAATCAAACAAAATCGAGTACACTAATGTATAAACGACAGACGATCGACATTGTATTTTTTAAGCAAATCTGTAAGAACCTGACAGATCTCATAGATTTAGTCAAAACAGTATGTCGAGCGTCAAAAATCGAGCAAATCTACTGGCACCTGAAGCAATTTATGTTCAATTTATGTGTGAAGTCAGTCAGTCGATATTACAGATACTTTAATTGATTTAAATGAATTTAAGTTTAAAATACGTAGTCACGTAGATTAATTAAACCTTAATAACAGATAACTCTTCTATCGCAGGTATGCTGGAAAAGATTTCTTTAGAAATAAGCATCACCTTTGTACATATTTTTTCTGTACCTTTCTTCTTGTCTGTTTATATATGTGTTTACATAAATGGTTAAATAAAATAAATAAATAAAGATAATACAGTTTTTCTAAACGTTGCATAGGATGGTCAAGTACATATTTCGACCGTAAAATTAATATAAATCGTGCTCGAAATATTAATTTCCAACACTGTGTAGATCGATAGATCAACGAAGTTCAAGCACCGATGCAATAATATAACAGCTATAGACAGGCTTAACAGAGAAGGAAACTTCATATCAAGTTTTAGTGTCCTTATTCCAACTTGAATCCAAAAGAGCAAGTGAAACTGATCAGAAGCTAACTAAACTACATCGAAAAGAACATTTGAGTACGCAGCTATATTGTCTAAATGATACATGACCAAAGATCTGCGCACAATATACCTTCGATGATATAGTGAGATGAAAGCGGTTACTGCACAATCGTACGTGTGAGTAGTTACCCGATAAACCGTGAATGGTCCTGGACTCTGTTATACGAGGCACTGATATCGCCAGTGTTCCGATTACTGCTAAAGGTATTGCACAGAATTGAAGACCTGCATGAACATATCGTCGATGGTTCCGCCGCATTGGCGTGGACCAGCCGTTAATGTAACTCAGGCTCAGAATAGCTTCCACACCAAGAAAATGATACTGAAAATAATGATTGATTAAGTGAGGTTGTTATTACAGTAAAAGAAAAAAAAATAGGCTGATATCTATCATTCTGAAGGAAATGATTATGTCTATTATAGTTCTGACACCTAAGTCTGAAACAGAAAAGAAATCCGTAGGCTTATTACGTATAAAATAGCAATCAGCAATTATCGCGCAGTCATCGCGAGATCAATCGCTTAACGTTATAAAAATCGGTATCATCTAAAAATCGTTCGCTAATCGCTTGCCGTTTGTTAATATGCACTTATCTCTATGACACTAGCGCCAAAAAAAAGTAGCAATCTTCGGAATTAACCTTACAAGATATTAAATTTTCAAACACATTTAACGAAAGTTTTTTCATAAAAAAAACTTTAAAATCCATTTAAATTTACTTGAAATTTACCAAACTAGCTTGGCGTCGACTGCAAGATGCTTAGGTGGGTGAAATCAGTATTTATTATGAGTACAAACGATATTCGGCTGTTCTATCAACAAGTAAGTTTTTAAAATAATATGTATTAATAATTTGTGAAACGAAAGTGTACCTAATAAAATTAACTTTAAAATTAACAATAAGTACCTAATCCTGTTTCAGTATAAAATGGCAAATAGAGTGTCCAATGACCAACTAGATGAAAAGTTTCTAGTCATCCTTACCCAATACCACAATAGATTCGCAAACAATATTTTTATATAGCTAGAATACACTGAAAATAAACAGATGACACACGATGGAGTTAAATGTACACAATTTTAGGTAAAATTCTTCTAATTATAAGACTAATTTCTACTTAGTAATCACCGAGCGATAGGCAAGGGATCAACAACAAGGGAAAAGGTCATCGCAATTTGACAGCCAAATAGGCTCGTGGATGCACGATGGGTGTCAACCTGTAGCCAAAAACCATGCGTAATACGAAATAGTCGCGATCACCACGCGATCACTGCATATTTTAGTAAACTGATTGTTCCCTAGAGGCAGCACTATCGCTAGTTTGCTATGGTGTGACTATTGCGGATACATAATACGGAATTGCGATTTAAAAGCTATTATTGCGCAAATTTCGCTATCGCTAGGCTTCTGCAAGATACGTAACAAGCCTGCCGGTTCATATTTTATAAATCCCCCCAGTAAAATTTCTCGGATAGAACTAATGTAAGTTAATGTACGAAAATCTTGTTACATTTTAACATTCATTAAGATAAAATTCTCGTAATAGGATATATATTACAATATCCTATACCCCAGTGAGAATTTATAGAAAATAGTTTTTGAACAGGAATGAATATGGCAGTTCTATGACCAATTATGCGCAAGACAACATTAATTATGAATGGAATCAATGCATCTATATCATTTTATTTGCCTAAAGTAAACCTGCACATGGTTGTAACTTGGATAAGAATGTAAACTTACTGCCATACTAAACAGAGCTCCGTGAAACTGTCCTGTGTGTAAAGAATAAATACTTGTAGACATAAAAATGGCGCCTATAAGCACATGGGAAATGCCTATCGCGATGGCCCACCCAACAGTTTTAGAATAATTCTTCCCAATATCTGCAATCACACGAGTTTCAATTGGGCCTGCAAACCTTACCCTGTTGCTTCGTATTGAAATTCGACTAGGAATACTCTTAGCAGCAGGTACACCATCATCACCAGCAGGCATTACAACAAGCAGTCTATGTTATCTTTACCAAAATCCGCTTTATTTTAGAACTCATTCTTGCTATCCTTGATAATGATGTTACTGCCATTTGAGTGATGACCAAAGAGTATAATACTGACATATTGACTTTCATGACATTGGGAAGATATGAAAGAAGTTATTCGCAAAAAGGTCCCTTATTTTATTTATAGGTACTGTTTTATATTAAGTCAACTTAAAGCTTAGTACAGGTGATCCACGTATAATGGCCTTGCTCTCTTTAAACGGGCCCGCACATGTGGGTGATGAGTTCATGTGGGTGACATAAAGCTATTGCCTGGTTTTGAACAAGTAGGTACTAAACAGACCGACTTTGATTTTGTAAGTATCTATTCTGCTAAGTAATTCACTTAGATCTATCAGAAACTAAAAAAACAATAAATATGCCGCCTTTTCGCCTTATAAATCTTACGGATACACTGATCATATTATGATCCATTCAAATGAATAATCTTTATAAATACTTTCAGGCCCAATAGTAAATTAAAACTGCTGGAATTTAAGGTTCTGATTTTGGCGAACAGACAACTACAAGTACCTACAATCTCTTCTCTAATATATTTTTTATGCTAAGATCATTATCTCAGTGTTTACCGTGCTGACCTTCACGGTTACAACCTTAGAATCATGGTCAAAGATGTGAAAACCGAGACTTACCGCTGTAGCAAATAAGGCTGCATGATCATCTTCCATGTGGGAAGAATACAAAACAATAGATATAATAACTGCACCAATGAATGCATGGGCAAGTCCAACTGATGCAGCTAACCACACTATTGTACGGTACGAGTCTCCACGGTCCTCTTCTCCAACCATTCTGTTCAAACGCACACCCGCCCGTCTCATCGCTCCATGGAGCTGGAGCTGAATTTTTCTAAGTTGATCGTAATCAAATTCGTTAGGCATTGTGATAAACTGTTACAAGGAAACTTTGCTACGAATCTTGGACAGGTTTTATTTCAGTTGTACACTGTTTCTAAGTACGTTTCTACGCTATTTATAATTTTGTAGTGATGATCAGTATTGTCGTCATGACGTTTTCGATCGGTGACAGATTTAATGCTCATCTGTGATGAACACAGATCATAAATTAATAATCCGTGGAGATGAGAGGCGAGCGACAATATCCTTGCGCGACTCCTAGGCTCCTAGGTCCTAGGACTCAACTAGCGATTTTCGAGCTCATTTGTTCAAGCATCATTTACACGATGTGAGTGTTAGTGAGTGCCAAATAAGTGTGATAAATCGCCTGACGATTCTCACCTACTGACGGCCAAGAAACTCTCTCATGTAAACTAGGCTTTAAACCTTTAAACGTTAGTATTAACAGAGACAGAATTATTATTAAATCTGTCCAGGTGATGATATATAATAGTCACTTATAGAAAACTGACTTTACCCTACTAATCTCACAGAGTAGATTAATCTAGTACAAAAAGTTGGAACCCATTGGTAAGTACAACAAAATGGCAACCCCAACCCAATTCAGTTTCCTGCCCAAAAAGGCCAGCGAAAAAACATTTTTTTTTAATGGTACTATATTTACATACGATATTTTGATCTCAAATACACACACAATATAGCACCTGCAGAATATAAGAAACATAAAAATATTAAAAAATATGGCAAAGCTTTGAATGGCGACCAACTTTCGAAACTTGGGCTCATCAATCCTTGAGCAAAACACAAGTCACAGGATAAGAAAGCGAACAGTGCGAAGAATTTGTGCGAGCTCTTGCAGAATCTCCCGAAACAATTCGATTCATTAGTGGCATATGTTGGAAGTCCCATGACCAAGGCGGTTACAGCTAGTGATGCAGCTAACAAGCCTGAAATCAAAAGTATGTATTTCAATTTGCATGTCTTCAGTACATAACATTTAAGGAATCATGTCATCAGCTTCAAGAGGTACCAGGGTAGCAGTGCTATGTAAAAACTAGTTTCCTAGGAACGTGGTGGATTAATCTATTCATTAACAAACATACTGCCATGTTTAGGGTTCCATACCCTAGAAGGAAAACGAAACCATTTAAAAATCTATTTTGCGTTGGTCCGTCCATCTGTCACAGACATTTTTCGCACAGAGTGAAGTTAACAATTTTTTTTACATGATTTTGTTATTTTTTTGTGTTTTCTGAACTGGTAAACCGTAAACGAAACCCTCTCAACCAGGTTTCTAAAGGAATTAAAAAAACAATAGGTAAATAAATAGGTTAATATTTAAACCAACGCAATATTCGTAATGTAATAATTTAAACATTTTGGCGTAGCACTTGGTTATGACTATTATAAATAGCGTGGAAGCTTATGTTTAAGGGGGATGCGCCTAGGTAGCCCGCAAAATTAAATTTTCTTACGTTTTTTGCAATTTGCAGGTCACTGTCAGGTTGTATGTTGATTAAAATACGATCCGCGGCCGTAACAAATATAGCTTTACAGAATTATAATCATTAAGAATCAGCAATACAACTCCTGTATTTAGAATTGGCCTCAAATGACATGATTTCATGAAATAGTCATTCAATAGGGTAATATGAACTTAGAAAGATGTATTGATGATTTTTATGATTATAATTCTATAAATAAATATTTGATACGACCGTGAATCATATTTAGTTCAACATACAACCTGACAGTGACCTGTAAATGCAAAAAACGTAAGAAAATTTGAATTTCGGGGGCTATCTTGGCGCATCCCCCTTAATGAAGGATAGTAACCTGAAGCTGTTGCTTTCACCGAGCTATCAACGTTTAAAACGCAACCAATTTCCTACCTAATGGATAATTAAGTGACCTAAACTATTTTTTTTTTTTGTAAATGAAACCATATACTTTTCTATTTTAAACTTTTAACAGTCGTACAAAAGCCTCAAAACCATGGCCGTCACAGCAGTTGCAGAATACATGAAAGTAAATACAAGTAATATATAATGCAAATATTTGATCGGCGACCAACTTATAAAACTGCCTTTCATCAATCCTTGAGCAAAACAGATTGTACACAATATATAAGTGGGCACTGCGAAATTTCTGTGTAATTTCTTGTTAAATAGTCCGAACAACTTCTCTGTATCTGCACCATATACAGTAGGGCCGACGAGACTGGTTACTATTGAAAAAACTGCAGCGAAGAAGCCTGGAATCAGAAGTTTACAATTTTATTTTTTTCGATAAACGTTACATAAGACTTCCGAGAGTCTCGCGAAAGCTCTTATAAGATAAGAGCTTATAAGATAAGATCTTTCGCAAATAATTAAAAGGCCCAAACTAGATACCTACCAATATTTAAGCTAAAATGTTACGTCCTATCCTATACGGTAACTAATAATCGATTTAGCTACGATGGTTTTGAGGGTATCATTTGTAACTTCGAGTTTCACTCAGATAATTATTGACATTGCTCATGTACGTGCACGGGCACCGTCAGTAGGGACTAGTCATCTCTTAGCTGCCAAGGCTTATTTTAATTTAATTAGCGGCACGGCTGGCGCAGTGATTAGGCGATTGAGTGCTGCGTTGCGAGTCGCGAGTTCGATTCCCGCACGGAACAAATATTTGTATGACCTACAAGTAGTTGTTCCGGGCCTGGCTGTTTGTGTATGTGAGGTTGAATGTTTGTAAACGCACCCACAATACAGGAGAAATTCCTAGTTAGGCAACGTTTTAAAAAAAACAAAAATAAAATGTTTTGTCTTTTTATTACGGACGCTTTTAACGTTCTGCATCGTTCTCACATGCATAATTTCAACATGAATGATTTAACCAATATTTTGATTTAAAAGAGTGTCCATGGAGTTTCTTGCCCGTTCTTCTCCATAGGTACCTACTACACTTTGGAATGGGCAACTAGTGAGTTTGTAGGATGCACCAGAAGACGAGCGACGTCGTCGAGGGAGGCCAAGGAAACGCTGGCGTGATGACTTAGAGGCATCTATGGGAGATTGGTCGGAGAAGGCAACACACAGGGAACAGTGAAAAGCTATGGGGGAGACCGTTGCCCAGCAGTGGGACAAACCGGTAGAAAAAAAAAATCGTCACTCTGGTTTCGATAAAATAACAGAAATCATTCGTTTTAGTAACTAAGTACGACCCGTGTCTTTGGAATCTGCAATGACTTAATATTATGATTGATCACTAGAATATCCGTGCTGTGGAGCCAATGGGCACCAGGCTATAAGGTGAACCCTTCAACGTAGACAGCAATTTTGATTTTTTATAAAATTCTCTGGCTCCTACGATAGCTGCCCTTCATGCCCCATCTCAAATTCCCACGCAATATAAATTACAATACCATTGGACCAAAAATATATATGTACTTATATCTTGCAAATGATACCTAACACAATACGTTTATTAAAACATTTTTTTTTAATCAGAAGCAGTTTGCTTTATTTGTAAACAAATAGGTATGTATATATATGTATAGTAATCTGTGAGATGTTATAATATTAGGTAGATCTTTGGACCGAAACAGCTAGAAGTCATGATTTGTCCAGCAGTGGCATGATGCACGCCCACAATGCGATGCAAGTAACATGACGTACAAATATTAAAAATCTATACTAAAAAACTCAAACTCAAACTCAAAGTATTTATTTCAAATAAACCAATTAGAGGCACTTTTGAATTGTCAAGGGGTCGGTCAGTCAGAAAGATGAAGCTAGTTACCCATTCCAAAGCGTAGTAGGTACCTATGGAGAAGAACGGGCAAGAAACTCCATGGACACTCTTTTAAATCAAAATATGGTTACAAAATATTGTTTACATCGTTCATGTTGAAATTATGCATGTGAGAACGATGCAGAACGTTAAATACTAGGATACCCTGCGTGTGGTACTGCGCTAAAAAAAGAAATAAATTTTGTTTATTTGTTGTTGTCTAGAACCAGCGCGACAGCGTCGCATTATTGCATTTCTAATGAAACCGGTATGGGGCACATCAACACAAAACATCAAACAAACATCGGTTGAATGGTTTCAAAGTCTATAACGGACGGACGTAGGTAATTCTTTTTTTGTGTTTTATATAATTATATTGATTGATTAATTATTATAAAGAGAGAGAGCGGCTTTTGTGAACTTAGCTGCTATTTGAAAAAAAACACACCATTTGAAAGGTACATTATTCATAGGCTATACATAAGTTAAGAATGTATGTATAAATAAAAAATAAAAATACGAGTATATGTCGGAATACGTTAAATCAATCGTTTGACTTTGACTAATCGCACGTCAGCGTCACCAGGTGGCGCTCGACAGAGTCTTTATCGCACCTTCATTTCGAAATCGTTATTAAACAAAAAAACTAAATTTTACAAGAGAAATAATTTACGATATTTGCATTATTATTTTACGATATTTGTATTATTATTTACCTCTTAATAAAATTTCTGATAAACTCATAAGAGATATTCCTGAGATTATTTGTTAAATTATTGGTTTCTTTTTAAGGTATGTAGTCATGTTATTAAATATTTTCAATTTCTTGAAAATTTCGTTTAGTAACGGTTTCGAAATTAAGGTGCGATATAACATAACGCTTGACCAGATTTAAAATTATAATTTGATTTGAACTGCAAGCGGTTTTTCTATTGCGCAATAACCAACATTGGTAATGTCGGTTATTGCGGGCTACTATGGGCGTACTATGGTAAAGTAGTTAAAATATGGCTGATGATAACGAGACAGACGTACCTTCTCCGTCATATATATATATTATATTAAGTAAATAATATATATATATGAAAAAAAAAGTAGTTAAATAATGAAATACTATATTGAATTCATGCCAGCCTACTTTTTTGTTAGGTTACCGCTCAGAACTTATGCACAACGTGTTGTGAACAAAACACCGGCTTCACATGTTGCACCCGTGCGGAGCGGGCTGGGCACTAGTGATTTATAAACAATTACTCTCATATACTTAGACATCACAAAGAACTTGAACCCCCTTGGTAAAAAAAAGTAATCTTATCTTTGATTGGTTGTCTCTGTGCGCATAATCAAGAGTTCAAGCCATTCGTTCGTTTATTATGGCCAATTGTATATTGCATTACGCAGGATTTAAGAAAAACCTCTGTGACAATCATACGGATAAAAAAAACTTGAGAGGTGTCAAGGGACACCCGGATGGAACGAAGTTCCTTTCGATTAATTAGTGAAGGAATTGTTGATGTTGTTGTTGTTGGTTGTTGTTGTTGTTGTTGTTGGGATTGTTGTTGTTGTTTTTGTTGTTCAATGCGAAATAGAAATGAAAATATCTGGCTTGCTTTCTATAAGAGAGAGAGAGACAGACAGAGAAACATGCGACGCCGCACAGCTTACAATAGCTTACTATAGCAAAAAGTGTCGTGACAACTTTTCGTAAGAATTTTTTCCGTCTAGCCCCCTTTCACAACGTGTGATAAGGAACTTCGTTCCAACAGTGATCTTATAACGGTTCCGTTTAGGGTTCATTTAAAAGGAAGGTCTACTTCCAGTTAGTAAAATTCCGGAACGGAGCGGTCGATGGTCATTATGCTCGCCCCCTAATACATAGGAGTTTAACAGAACTGGGGAAATGTGGGTGTACCTAATATTGACTAGCTTTTGCCTGCGGCTTCGCCCGCGTAGATGTCAGAAAGTATACCCCCGGAAAATATACCTACTATTTTATTACATGTATAGATCAGCCTAACTCTTCGGGGGAAAAAAACAGGAGCGGTACGGTTTTAAATAAATACCTGTAAATGCATGTAGTGAACAGGACATGTCTGCAAACGCTAAAATTGACCCAAGAACACCGCAAAAGACTCCAGACGCTTCTAAGAAAAAATGCTGGAACTTCCTCTCTGCGGGTTTCAGATGCATTGACCCGCCAAATAATGAGCTGAACATCATCATCCCTGTCGTCATAAATAACTGGAACTGTAACAAAGTTGTATTATCAGATTAATTCAATTATTTACTGCTAGGCTAAACCTCTCTTATGTGCATTTTTGGCCATGTCTGTCCCTCAATAAGGTCACGGTGCAAATTAGATTTTATATTATTTTACTTTATTGGGACATACATTGAAAAGTTATCGAACGAAATTTTACAGTATTAATTAAGGTACTTACTCCCATTGTACACAGCAGTACATGTAGGTTCATTAGAATTGGTAGTTTAAACCCCAACGTGAAGAAAAACACTGTGAAAACTGTAGCTCCCAAAAACAACATTACAAGTGTTAACACAGCTGAACCCCATATTTTACGATGATAGTCAACAGGTGTTGTTTCAACTAATACTATTTTTACAGGACCCACAAATTCATGGCGATTGCCTGCCGTTAAATTCTGGCCTTGGCATTCGAGATCACAGGCCCTGTTATAATCATCTTTCGCTAGCATACTTTTTAATTTTCATAGAATACCTACAGATTTATGTAAATACATTAAAATATTAACATAAATAACGCTGCAATAAACTGTATAAAAAAAATTAATAACCGTCAACCGACTCGTCAACTATAGTGTATTATCTATGCTGGCAACTGTTAATGTCACGTCAAGTCAATAGGTACCACAGACAAAGTTCATAGATAATGTACACTATGTTTTTATAGCAAATAGGTAGAAAGATATTATTCAGCCAGCTTGAAAAGTTCCCTTACAAAGTGTTTAAGCAAGCAACATAAAGCTATTTTACTGGATCTTCAAAGTAAAAATCTTGCGAACGCACACTGAACAATTAATATTTGAAGAGAATCCAATGTTTTGCGCATTGCCGGACGGGCCCACGGGACGTTTGAGAGTCTAAAACACACACAAACTCACAAACTTTTATGCAAACTTGTTGCCCTCAACTTTCGACTTTATTCTAAAGGATTAAAGATTCAAAGACACACTTAAACAAGTTTGTGTATCAGTAATTCAGTTATGGAAGCGTGAAAAAGCGGATCGCAAGCGTACACATGGCGCTATCCCTAGTCGACGATGTCGCGCGGAAAAGGCAAACTTCATTTGAAAATGGAAAAACCAATGGATAAAAATTCAGGGTCCCAAACTAAAATATACGATCACAAAACTTTTCAATTTTCAAGCCAGGTACAGTCAACCCCAAAAAGATGTAAAAATCGAAAAGAATTCATTTAATTGTCTACAATATATCTGTTCCATAATATTCTATCAATGTATAACCACAAAACATATTAGGATGAGGATATTACACATTGAGTACCTACTTAATTGTACCTATAGAAACAGAAACACTTCGAAAAATTCTTGTTTTGTTTCATAAAAAGTTAAAATATTGGTACCCTGAATATTCTCATCATCTTTAATGTCATGCTATGGATAGGTACAATCTATATCTACATATATATGACGGATGTTCGAGTGGCTGAGACACCACGTGTCGCTGCTGATCCGTCATCTGTTGGTCCTTCATCATGGGCGTGTAGGTGCAGGTGTGTGGCAAATAATACTCGCAAAATAACGCACTTAATTTACTTTCAAATATCGCAACAAGACTTAACTATAAACTTTAATGATTATCACTGATTAAGTCTAATCACAATAATTGTTAAACTTGCACTTAGAGCCAATGGATTTGTGCGTGTGCACCGCGTTACGATCGCAACACAATGTGCTCGCCAACGCCGCCATGACACTCACGACCCCATTCGGTGTTACCCGCTCTAAGTTAAAAATACCACTAAAGAAGTAAATTCTAAGCCACAGATTAAAAATAATCGATTACAACTTTTAAAAAGTGTTACAATAAATCGACTAAATAATCGCGCGCCGTCATATATAGGTATATAAAATAATAGTTTAAAAAAACGAAAAAACACGCTTTATATAGAAAACACGCTTTTTTTAAACTGTTATTTGATCTAATGTACTATCAATTCCGTGATAATTATAATAATAATAATTCTAATAAATATAAATGAATAATAGGGTAAATAAGAAAAAAATGATTCAAAAAAATCGTGGGGTGCATGGGTCAATAGTTATAAATATTTCATTGACAGATATGAGAAGAAGTATTATCATTTCGATAATATCTTAAAAAGCACCCCACGCTTTTTTTTAAATAAAAAATTGTGTGTTAAAATTAATTGAATTTTGTTTAAAATTAAAATTTTAAAATTCAAAACCATTTAAAAAAGTTGTGCTAAGCTGAGTGCCCGATCAGAGTGTCTCTGGAAATGCACGCATGCGTAGTTCGCGCACCAGCTCTATCTCTCTTACTCTCATGCAAAGGATCTGGAAAGAAATTGATGAATCCTGGCGAATCTAATCAGGATAATCGGATATTTTAATCGAATTATTGCATTGTCATCGGTCTTTGACAGGTGTGCAAAATTTGAATTAAATCTGACCGTTTAAAGTGGGTCAAAATAGCGTTCAAAGGAGTCGGTTACAAACATACAAGTAAAGCTAATATAAAGCGTGTAAAAATGAATCCCTATTTCCCTTCGTCACGCCATCACGCGTGAACGGCTGGACCGATTTCACATTTTTGTTTTTTTTTGTGTTTGTTATTTTCAGGAGAAGGATCATAAGAAATAAAAAAATAAGGAAGTTGATCGGAACGTTACAATAATTAAGAAAACTTAACGCCAATATTAATTTTACATAAATGTCAGTTGTTTGAAATAACTGCCAGCGATTGACAAAATGCGCGCTGCAAATATGGTTTAACACAGATGTATCGGTTGATAAATGAATCGATAGTTTTAGTTTTAGTCAATAGTCAAAACTAAACTACATATGACATTCATAGTTAAGACAGGACAACGTCTGTCGAGTCAGCTTATCTTTATCTAATGATAAAATACACGAAGTCAAAACTGAAATTGAATATTTTTGAAAAAAAGAAATATACGAGGTTTGGAAACGAGTCTCGTGCCGAAAATATAGTTTTTAGAATTTTTGTCCCTTTGTCTGTTTGTGCGGATGTATGTTCCAGATTGGCACAAAAACGGCTGAACGGATTTGGATGTTGGCACCAGTGTTGCCACACGCCAGATCGAGAAATCTGGATAGAACGGTCGAAAAATCTGTACAAAATCTGTATGAACACAAAACGCTAAAATCTGTATAAAATCTGTAAAACTGTAACAAAATCTGTACAAAATCTGTTCAAGAAAACAATATTTATTATTTTTTATACATATTTTTATTCATTTTAACAATCATTTTTTTATCAACTTGGAGTTTATAACAGGGTTCATCACTAAGAAGTTGTTTCGTTAAAAGAAGTCCCTCAATCGTTTCAGTGCCTAAATGGTTTCTTGTTTTTGTTTTAATTAAATTTACTGCGGAAAATATTCTTTCCACTGCGGCACTAGAATGAGGGAGACTTAGTAAAGCAGTAACAAATTGCAGAAGAGTTGGATATAATGATTGTCCATCTAAGTCTTGTGCACAATTGACTTGATGCCAAAACAATTCTGTATCTTCTGCGCTTGATTCTAGAAGGTCGTCATTCATTCTCAATTGTCTCCACTCATTGTCCAATGTTTGAAAATGTTCTTGTCCGATTATATTAGGAAAAGCGTGTGCAATGTGAGTCAATGATGGTATACTGCGCCGTTTAACAATAATGGGATTGAGAAAGTTTAAACGTTTTGTGGTGTTATTTCCAAAATTGTAACGGGATTTTATTTGTTTAGCTCCTTCTACATAAAAATCTAGACATCGTAGTTTAAATACATGTACATCATTTGGATTCAAATTAGGAACAGTAGACAACGATACAGCAACATTCGCGCCAAGATAAAGATCATCAATTGGTTTGTAGTGTCGTGGGTTATCATGCTGGACATTGTGGAGCTCAGTCTCAAATAAATATGAGCTATTCATATAGCAATCCAGGAATGATTTAAATATGCGGCACAAATGCTCATGAATCGATTGAATTTGTGGCTTTTCGGACTGCATAGCTTGATTAAATTTAGTGAAAAAATCCAAAGAAAATTCAAGAAACTGCAAGTACATTTTGTTGTACGGGTTGTTCAGCATATGTAAAATAGAATCCGCTGAGTTCAAACGATCTGTCGTCACAGCATCAATAAAAAACAACTTGAGTGCTTCATATTGCTCTAGAATCCGCACTACCGCACTGCGAAGTGAGAGCCAACGTGTTTGGCATGGATGCAGGATTTTATGGGGCTTTAATGCAAGAAACTCTTGAAATTCCTTTAGTAAACCTGTTCGTTTCGGACTCGTACTGATATAATTGTATACATCCCTTACAAGGCCTTCAGGTTCACGCGATAATTTTGTGCATGCATAGGACGCGCATAATGCGAACGAGTGGCAAATGCATTTTACAACATACAAATGGGGAATATCTTCTAATAATCTGCTTGCTACAGAATTATGCTGACCCATCATCGCATTAGCTCCGTCGGCGGCAAATCCAACCAAATTGTCTTTATATGGAATATCATTATCTGTAAATAATTTTACTAGATGTTCGTAAAGTTTTTCGCCTGTCGCATCTTGAAGGGGTATTAGTGCAAAGAACGCATCTTTAATTTTTTTGTTTCTATAATATCTAACAACAATGCATAAAAGCTTGACACATCCTCTGTCCGTACTTTCATCAATAAGCAGTGAGAATTTTCGAATTTTTAAATCGGCAATTAGGTTTTCTTTTTCAGTGTCTCCTGTAACAGATTTAATAATAGCTGTGGTTTTGGTGCGACTACACGCAAGTTCTTGTGCAGTGGGACTATCCTTACATATTGTTTTTATGAGTTGAGGGAGGTGTTCCATGACATTCATTGAAAGGTTATGCTCAGCTACAAAAGACGCCAATAGAACTTCACCTGTTTTTACATCATCAGCAATCGTACCTTTTTGAAAAAAAGCTGTGACTGGTTTTTGAATGGCAGAAGATCCAGGAACTGAGTTTAGGTGTTTAGTTGTTTTCATATGTCGCACAAGATCATTTTTCCCCCCACCACCGATTGCAAGGTCTGATAAACAAAATTTACAGTATGCGTAATCTTCTCCCTTTTTACTTTTTGTTAACCACGATTTAAAACTGCTTTCTTCCAGCCAAGTCTGATTAAAACGCTGCGTATTCCGTGACTTTTTCGCGAGCATATTAACAAGTTATTTACTTCACACTGAAAGCGATCAATTTTAATTTTCTTAGAATGCAGCACTCACTGCACACACAAGTCACAACACAAAATCGACAAGAAAGTCAAGAAATCTTAGCGCAAATACGACTCGCGATACTCGACTAGAACTAGAAGTTGAAACTCCAACCAAACAAATCGTTTCATTCTGCTCATTCCGTTCATTCATTTGTACTGAAGGGATTCCCCGAAACGCTATAAATGTTGCCAGGGACTACGATTTACACAGAACACAGGGAAAAAAATGTTGAAGGCAATAAATAAACACTAAATTATTATACACTAAAAAGAGATACATTTTCAATCATTTCATCATAGATTACCTATGTGAGGAAGCGAAAATTACGAAAATCTGTATAAAAGTTATGCTAAATCTGTAATCTGTATTGGTGATGAAAAATCTGTATAGATACAGATAAATCTGTATATATGGCAACACTGGTTGGCACACAGATAGTTTATAACGTGGATTCGCACGTAGGGTACTTTTAATCAAGATGGTACGTTCCTGTGCGATATTTACTGACATCGACGCGGGCGAATCCGCGGGCAAAAGGTATTAAGTACCTATTATAAAAATTTACGTTTTTGTGTAAAATGTGACTCGCATTGCATCCCAAGACTTGTTTGCAATATTGTCAATCTTGTAGATAAATACCTCTGTTCATACCCCACACAGAAGGAACGAACATTAATCACCAGGTTTCCTTGACCGTCACAATCAGTGATATGTAAGCAACTCATTATATTTATCTATATGTATACAGGGTGGCAGGGATATGGACGCACAACCTGATACCATGGATTCAGTACATCTTTTGTTTTTGTTGCATTCCGAACCCGGGGCGTATAATTTTTTTGTCGGGTATAAAAAAAATTGCTCTGTCATACATTTTGACCGCGTAAGTTTTATTTATTTATTTATTTATTCATAAGGAAACTACAACAGGTAACAATCACAATAAGTTTATCACTAGGTACAGATTATAGGTTTTGACCTGATTATCACCCAAAGCGTAATCGCACAACATGACTAGCAACAACAATAGTAATGATGCCAATTACAGTAAAAGCTATTTTACAAAATTACACTTAAAAGGTTTGTGCGTCTGCCCTCCATCCGACACACTCCTACTTAGGCACGGAATGTGTAGGAGACCAAAAACGCCAGGTAAAGAATATTATAGACACAAAGTGACATTATTTAAAAAAAACAGTATTTAAACCGCTAGGTACATTATTAAAAAGAAAGAGTACATACATGCCTTTTGAAAACAGCGGCACGAGAATCGATGATGTCAATACTGTTATTGTCTTTTGAAATTTCATTGTAAAGTCGACACATTCTTACGATAGGGTTGTAATATGAGGTGTCATTTGTAAAGACCAGAAGTCTTCGGTATCCGGGTGTTATACCTAGTATTGATGTTAATGAGGGACAGCAGAGCTGAAGAGTCCAAGTTTTGAAAGAATCGTTTTTTTTTTTGCTAACCGACGAAATATTTCAACACAGGGGTGTTCAGAATCATTTGCTGAATTCGTGGTTTCAGTTCGCGCGTCGACTTCCTGTGCCAACCTGTATAAAAAAAAAAACCTGTGCAAAAATGGATGTTGGTATAAATGAGATTGATAAATTCCAACACCATAATAGATGGCACATATTTGTATTATTGCATGGAAATGGTTCTTTCGGACGGCCACGCGGGTTAAGTCTCGGAAAAAAGCTAGTAAAATATTAAATGATTATAGGTACTGCACTGTAATTATTTTATGGATGAATACTTTTATGAAGTCACATACACATTATCAATACAAAGGATTACGTTTTATTATGCAGATATATTATTATTTAATCTTATTTTATTGACATAATACATGAATAGCATCAATAATAAATATTGTAAACTACTAAAATCCGTTCCCTACTGCTACGCTTATCAGCGCACGTCTTTCAGAGTGGTCAATGATTTTAATATGACAGAACTACCTATTATATTTAAATATACCATAAAATGACCGTTACATAATACTAATATCTGTAGTCTCTCATCATCAGCCTACAGCATTCCACTGTTGGACATAGGCCTCTCCAATTGCACGCCAGCTCGATTCTCGGCAACTCTCATCCAGCTGCTACCAGCCACCTTGCGAAAATTGTCGCTCCACCTAGCTTACGGGCGTCCTACCTGTGGTGTTTGTTACCTTACGTTTACCGATTCGCGGTGTCCACTCAAGAACACGTCTACCCCAAACGGTCATCGGTTCTACGGCTAATATGGCCGGCCCATTGACACTTCAGCTTGCCTATTCTGTAAGCTATGTCGACAGCTTTGGTTCTCTGCCGGATCACCTCGTTCCGGATTCGATCTCTCTGAAAGATTCAGAGCATAAGCCGTTCTACCGTGCGACCTTCAATGTATGGACCAACCGTACCGTGAGTGTGCATTTCGGATCCGTTAGTCATAATCTCTAGTCTCTACAATACAGGATTTAGAGCATGAACTCAGTAAGATCTTTTACTTTACCTAATCTAAGAGAATATCAACAACCTGCCTCTTCTGTAGATTAAATGTGGACCCTTAAAATTATACTTTTGTCGCCTGGTACGATCCTCATATTAAGCGATGGTCGGTTTGTTTGTTGCCACACAGAAAAAATGCTCATTTAGAAATAATATATTACGCACTACTTATTATTAAGCCAATATGAAAAACAAAACACAAACAAACAAACTCCTCTAAACAAATTTAGAAAGTCCCTTCTTAATTACTAAAGAAGTGCTATAACAGCGTAGATGATTTTTTAAACGATATTCTGCTTGTATAGAATTCTGATTGTATGTATTAATTTGTTTTATTTCTGTATGTCTAACTCATATTGAATTAAATTTATAACATTGTGATTTTGAATTGAATTAAAATTTTTAGCATTGTAATTTTGAATGAATTTTAATTTTTTATTGTTTGTCTAGTGCAACTAATTTGGACGCCATAAATGGCAAAACCTGTAGCCACCTCATATTAATTATAAGACCTTCAAACTGTACTCATGTTTTACAAAATAAATATAATCTTATCTTATCTTATATCGTAACAAAAACCAACTATTTTCCTGTTGGTGCACCGTCCTATACATACTTCCGATAAACTAGTGTATTTTAGTATTGTTATTGAGAGCAGGGGTTCGCGTGAATCCGGTAGTTATCATAAAAAGTAATGACGCTAACCGTCATATCAATATCTACAAATTGTTTTATTTTATGATAAAATCGCCATCAGTGTCAAATAGTGTGTGTATTACAAATGGTGCAATAGATACGGATAACATAATCAAATGGGACCATTATCCCACATACTCTTTGAGAAAAGTAAAATAATACTAAATATTCTGGTACAATATTCGGAATACTGGGTGTAAGGGACATCGACTTAGCAAAATACGCGTTTTGACGTGGAGTTGCGGACACCAGCCCTTATTACCTATTACCTAAGGGAAATCAAAGCGGTAACTGTTACCATGAATTCAGCACAAGATTCTAAACCCACCAGCGTTGAAATTTTACATCCGTTATTTAAAAAAAAACAGCTGTTTTATACATTTTAACCGTGTACGAGTGATTTGAATGAAACAGCAATTTTTTTTGTGTCTACAATCATTGTAGGTATCAGTTTGCGCGTCGTATGTGCTCATGTGTATGAAACAGCAATTTTGTTTGGGTGTACAATCATTGTAGGTATCACTTTGCGCGTCGTAGGTGCTCATGTGTATGAAACAGCAATTTTATTTGGGTGTACAATCATTGTAGGTATCAGTTTGCGCGTCGTAGGTGCTCATGTGTATGAAACAGCATTTTTTTTGCGCGTCGTAGGTGCTCATGTTTATGAAACAGCTTTTTTTTTGGGTTTACAATCATTGTAGGTATCAGTTTGCGCGTCGTAGGTGCTCATTTGTATGAAACAGCAATTTTTTTTGGGTCTACAACCATTGTAGGTATCAGTTTGCGCGTCGTAGGTGCTCATGTGTATGAAACAGCTTTTTTTTGTGTCTACAATCATTGTAGGTATCAGTTTGCGCGTCGATTTCCCTTACACCGTGACCTCAACCTCAACCTTGGTACACATATGACTGCATAAACAAAGCAAGTAAATCATTAATATTGAAATAGAAATTAAAGAGGCTCGAAGGGTTCTTTCTGTGTTTAACAGTAAATAGAAAGTGCATAATATTTAATACTCAAACATGAATAAAAGTCATGGATACATAATATATGATGTATTATTTAACTTATTCATTGCTGTCGTTTTCTGTCTCAAACCTAGTCTCCATTTAGTTACGCGAAATGGCTTTTATATCAATTCACCATGTAGATTCTTCTTTATAATCATCAGAATATTCTGAAAAACACAATCTTTAGCCGGCATCGGTCCAGGCCTTGTTTTATCTATTCTCCATCTTTTATTTTAATTTTATGATAAGCGGCTGTCACATTTACAAACAGGGCAAAAAAACCCACTTGTCTTCCAGTAGGTTCTAACCACTACCCTTCGTCATCATCATCATAATTTCAGCCCGGAATCACCCACTGCTGGGTGCAGACATCTCCTTTCTTCTGTCATACTTCTCGTGCGCCCATCGCCTACCGTCTTTCAAATAGACTTTGTCTTTTTCCACCCTTATTTTAATAAACACGTAATTACACCGAGAAAATCCGAAAATGACCAGCTTTGTGTTTTTAATGCTCATTCGGGGATAAAGCCATAATCCCCGACAAAATGACTCCAGCTCAGAGATTCAACCTTCTCCTGACAAAACGATACGCGCCTCGCCTACCACCATTACCTTTTATTACTGCAAAGGTACACGAGTTTGCTTTTTTGACGTATAAATATAAGAAATTGTCTTAATAAAAGTGAATATCTCGGGTCGCCTTAATACAAAGAATAATTTGTTGGAACCTAAAAAGTGTCGTAGAAAATATTTTGGAGTAAACAGTGCTTGTAATTTTTTTATGATTGTGGGATGAGGTAACAATCTGGTTTGTGAAGAGAAGTAGTATTTACGCTTTGGTTGGCACAAAAGATGTTTCGTTGATATCCAACTGTGCTTTGGATCCTCCCGTGTAATTTGTTTTTTTTTCTATAAGAATAATCTACACTCCTACCAACCTAACTGTGAAATGGCGAAAATTGGAACTACGGCCGTCATGTTGAAATGTCATTCGATTGTCAGTGTCTACTACATTCGGGTTCTCTGGTTGTTTTGTCGTGATATTGCTGAATTTATAAAATTAAATATGCCGAAAGCTATTAAAAGTGATGCTCGAAACATTATTCCAAAGGTTAAAACCTTTTTTAAAGAAGAAGCTCGGGCGGGGTCTCCGATTATTCCATTTAATCAAATATACAAACGGATTTCGGCAGCGACAGGTTAGTGTTATCAACTTGCTTGTTATAAATTACCCGATACTTAACTAATTATTTAAGTCCACGAAATAATCGTTTCTATTCTTGCTGCAGGTTAGCGTAACGGTAACGTACATCTATTAGGTAACCTGCTAAGTGAGTGAGCCAACTAACCTGCCAGATTTCAAATTTCTACTAACATTTATTTTATTATCTTATATTTCAGGTGTGAGTCAAGGACTAATTTCAAAAATAGTTAAGGAAGGGCACGCAGCAGAAGAAACTAGTACAAAAATTCGGACACCAGGTAAGGAGAGAAAACGTAAAAGTGGATTTGTGCATGTTGATGATTTTGACATGGGAGTTATACGGAGGAAAGTACATTAATTTTATTCTGCTAAAAAAGAGGTCCCTAATGTTAAAAAGCTTCTAGAGGTCACAGAGGAGACAGATATAAATTACACAGGACAGCGAGAGAGTCTGCGAAAGCTGCTTCACAAGGTGGCATTTCGTTTAAAAAAATCTCAATCCAATCGGAAGGTTCTTATGGAGCGTAATGAAATATCAGCTGGGAGAGCTACGTACTTGCATGCAGTGGATAAAAATAATAATTCTCCCCAGCTCCGGCCCATAATTTATTTAGATGAGACCTATATTCACTCTTCGCATACATCGGGTAAATGTTGGCAAGGAGAGGGTGAAGACGGAGTATTGGAGCCTGTATCGAAAGGGCAAAGATATATTATTGTTCATGCGGGAGGAGATACTGGATTTGTTACAAATGCACTACTTGTGTTTAAATCAAACACAAAAAGTGGTGATTATCATGACGAGATGAATAGTACCAACTTTAAAAAGTGGGTTATTGAAAAACTTGTACCTACTTTACGAGAGCCATCCATAATAGTGATGGATAATGCTCCTTATCACCGTATTTGTGTGAATAAAGTCCCAAATACGAATTCCTTAAAATAAGATATGCAATTATGGTTGACCCAACATAAAATTGACTGCGGAGAGAATTTGACTAAACCTCAGCTGTTAGAAATAATTAAGAGAAACAAGCCTGAACCTGTATATGACATTGAAAAAATTTTAGAAGACAATAGACATAAATGCTTATATTTACCACCTTATCACTGTGATCTCAATCCCACTGAACTCATATGGAGCACAATGAAAAGAAAAGTTGCTGATGTAAATATTGAGCACAAAAATGCTGAAATTCCCCGCCTAGTTAGAGAAGTTTTTGACGCTATTATAGTTCATGAGTGAGCACAGCATTGTAAACACGTTCGCAGGTTAGAAGGAGAATACTTAAAACATGATTTGTATTTAGATAAACCTTTTATTATAGAAGTGGTAAGTGACACTGAAACCGAAAGCGATAGTGATAATGATGATAGTGGTACGGAAATAAGCGGAGTATGGCCTCACAACCAGGATGAAGTTGTGTATGCAGGTTCATCTAAAGATCTAAATTACTTTAAACCTGGTTTTCAATAAATTATTGTAAAGCAATTTGTTTTTTGTTTATTACACTACACTACCACTAGGTACCACTGCTAATTAAAATTAGTCAAATCTGGTGTTAGGGGTTAGGTACGGTCATAACTAAATGCTAGACATCCAGGTACCTCTTGCAGGGTAGTGTACCTACTTAACTTCGCATTAAATGAAAGTTGTATCCTTCCTGTGGAACATTTTATCTGCTGAATTTCCACTTCATTGGATTACTTTTTAGATAAAGCCATTGTTTATTGCTGAGAGACTAAACTGTTAGCGTACCTACGTAACTGTAAATTATCAAATACTTTTTATTTATTTTATTTTTTGTATATAGGTATCATTGTTTTTAATTTGTAAAAACTGTAAATCTTATTAAACGATTATGTCTAATGTGAAATTTCCTTCTTGAAAACATACTCAATTTTGGGCACCTTATATTAATTAGCAACACTGAATCGACGGTGCTGTCCTCTTTCAGTTCACAGATAAGTTGGTAGGACTGTACTTACGATACCCACGACGATTTAAAAACTCAACAAACATCCAAAGAGATTTAAGATACTATAGAGAGGCTATGCGAAGAAATGTCATAGAAAAACTGTGATCCCATGTCTCAGTGACACCATCTAGCATAATATAGCAAAATTAGAGCGGCGTGTAGGCGTACCACGCTAGACTGAGTGACTTTTGCCCACTAGGACAAATGTATTGGATTAGGATTTTG
The DNA here is from genome assembly GCA_916610205.1 of Griposia aprilina. Classification (NCBI taxonomy): domain Eukaryota; kingdom Metazoa; phylum Arthropoda; class Insecta; order Lepidoptera; family Noctuidae; genus Griposia; species Griposia aprilina. The sequence continues at coordinate 13,212,567 of OU744297.1, read as the reverse complement.
TTCGCTATTTCCCGTCTATTGTTGAGTAAATAATTTAATGTCTTTGCAAACATAGCACCTCACTGCCATTGGTATATTTAAAATGATCGCTTCAAAATCAACTTGCCAGTCACAATAGTTTCCCAAAACGTAGGTAGGGACCCATGGCCTTATGGGACATAGCCAGGCCAGTTTTATGCGTCAAAATAGAACTCAAAATGATGATAGTGATATTAGAGAACTTAGATTTGGAATCGATTTATAAAGCCGGTAATTAATCTAATGACACTGCATTTGTCTAAATCACTCCAGCCATGCCATGCGTGCTAGCTAAATTATACACTGATAGAACAAATACAAACTGCAATCGTAAGTATGTGTGCAAACTACGTAATAATATGACATTACCTCCTTGTATTACCATCCTTGACTGGAGGAAGTCGAGTAAAAGCGATAAGACTACGGAAAATATGGAACCAGAAACCAATAAACATTGAAACGTTTATCAAATTGCAATAAACTCGAAGACTATGATACACAAACACTAGCAATTGTTAAACCTTTATAAATTCCTGACAACATTACATAACGCTGTACAATAAACATTCAAAAATATGACCACTATAAACACATTTTAAACTTATTGATAACCCGGTGGAATCAATTACAAAAACTGTACCATAAAATACTAAGCGAAGGAATTAATTCGATTGGCAAAGCAATTACGGCCAGTCACGATGGCCATTGATTCATGATCTTCATTACGACGTAAATCATTTATTGTGGACGTGTGAATTTACATAGGGCCTACAAGAATTTCTATAAACATGCAAATTGATGAGAAGAAAAATTTGCGATCGGCAACGGGACATCGTCGCGGTTTTTATTTACTTATCATACGGCGCAGGCGGCGCTACGGTGGTTTATTGAAGTTTCGTCCGTGCAGTTACTACGTTTTATATCTTTGTAGTCGCTTGATATATTTTGAAGGTTGGGCAAATATGATTGTGGTGTTCTGTTTTTAGAAGTAAACTATCAGGAAATCGAGCTTACTCATGATAAAATATTATATTGTGAATATTTGGGTGAAGACACTCACACCTGAAATCGTGTATGCTCAAATTATTTTGGAACCAATGATAATAATCTAATTTAACATTATTTAGTAATACTTTAATTGAAAAACAAAACAACTACCTACGTTAACTGAAATCTTTCAGTAGGTAATCAATTGTTATGAACAAGCATTAATAAAATGTACAGCGATTGAAAAAAAAAAACATTTTTGATAAAAATGTTGTATATAGTAAGTGTAAATATAAAAAATGACATTACGTCAGTGGAGTAGACATAAGTCATTATCTAATTGGATCCAGTTCAATAACAGGCTTGGCCTACTATCTAATCAAAACCAGTCTACAAAATAAAATAAAATCTAATTATCATTTTAATAATCGCGACCAAAACATATTGATTGCATGTTTTGGTACCTAATAGATGATAATTATGACTTTATCAGTGTCACGTAGGCAATTGATTATCTGTCTATACAATATCTGTACTGAGTTATGCAAGTCACAAGTGATATCATACTAGACTAAACTTGTTGCTTAATCAGTTGTTTTAGGCTAGTACCTATTTATGAATAATTCCGGCACGCTGTAACTATGAATTACGATCGATCCCAATGTAGAATCGGACTTGTCTTTGCCTACATACTTACTATACGTTTGCAGGTTTCACACATAATAGACCTGGTATTCACAAATAAATGTCGATTTTAGGTCACCCAATCGTTGATCGTTTTTGTCATAGCAAACCCAAAATTGATCGTTAAGTACTATGTCCGTGATAAATGTGATAATTATAATTAATATAATACTCGTAAGTAATGTACCATCCATGGATTTTAATGGTAAATTCACTTGATGTTGTGAGACAATTAAAGCACGCAATTCCTCGAAAAAGTCACCTCTTTGATTCGACCTTCACGAGTAAAGGTGACCAGGACCCGGAAACTAACTGCAGGCAGACGACGAGAGAAGGTATTCCGCTCGCAAGACCTTAAACTACAAACTAAGGTCAACGTGTACATGGCCATCGTCTTGCCAAAGGTCCTGTACTCCTCTGAGACGTGGTGCGGTGTATAGGAGACACATACGCGCATTAGACCAATTCTACCATAACTGCCTCCGCGATATCTTAAACATCAAATGGTCCGACCGTATTAGAAACACGGATATCCTGAGAAGGGCTAATGTCTGCGGAGTTGAAGTCTATCTAATGCGTCGAGGATAGCTAAGCGCATCTTCTTTTCTGACCTCAAGTACGGTAAGTGGAAAAAAGGCTCCCAGTTCCACAGATACAAAGACGTTCAGAAAAGACATAATTATGAAGAGATACAATATAGATCCCTCTCATTGGGAAAGTTCAAAGGTTAAACCTGTTTGGAGGTGCTTGGTAAAACACAATGTTTATAACTTTGAAGACCAGCGGAAGAGAGATCTCGACAGCAGGCGAGACATTACCACAATGGCATTCTGACATGTCCGCACTGTGCACGTACCTTTACGGTCAAGATAGGTTACATTAGTCCAGCAGTAGTCACATCAGAGCACACGCCCTGTAGTTGTCGGAAACAAAAATAGGCACCGTAGCCGAAATTGGTTGTGTAACGTTTGAAATAATAACAAAAGTTCTTCATATTATGACCAAATTTCATTTAATATACTTTTTTTTTATATAACGATAAAATGATATAATGAATTATTGATTTAATTTCATTTCACCTAATTTTATATGGTATAAAGATGTTTTTGTTTATTTTTTTTCTTATTTTTTTTTTATGCACAGAAGTAGAAGCCCCGCAATGCGGGGTTCCGACGGCTAGGTCTTATTGTTATTGCCATTCAGAAATAGGAGGCCTCGCCTAGTAGATAGCGGTGCGCCACGATTATAAATTGTTCCTTATTTAGTTATATTTTGAGTTAAGTATTTTGCTGTACAATCAGTAATTTTGATTCTAATTTGGATTATTTTTAGAAACAAAAAGTTATTTTTTATTTGTGTTTAAATACTACCCATTTAGAAACGTCTACTTTGTTTAGTATATTTTTGCAAAAACTGATTAGAGTTGGGCGCGAAGGCGAGCGAGTGAAGCGAGCGTGCCGCGGCACCGGCCGCCGAGTGCCAGATCCCCTTTATTGTTGGTGAATCATTTAGGTTAGATGAGGTTATAACAGTATGATGTTTGTTTGTTAGTAAATATGAAAATAAGGTCAACTGACCGTTATATAAAAAGAGCATTATACAAATTAAAAATTATGAGAAATGAACGTTATACAAAATGTTACTAGAGCAAAAGAAGGTTACATGAAATATAACATTAGATCACATGAAATTAGATTATTCGTTTTTATATCATATGAAAATTATACCATGTGAACGTTATTTCAAATGATATTATAGTATCTGTTATTATGCCATACATTACACACCCGCCGAAATCGGCATGGGATGTATTATTGTGTTCACATATCTCGGTACCATGGGGTCCCGGACCTTTGGAAGGCGTACGGGGGGCCGAAGCCAACTCGCAGAGGCCCCTTAGATAATTTTAAATGGAATGAGGCACCAACCGACGATTATCCCTTTATACACTGTGCAAGTGCACCCAAGGACAACCCCTGGTTGAAGTCGGACTATTGCAGGATATGGAAACAAAGATATAGGACTATAGATTTGGGTAGCTTAAGTGGAGTTTTTATCTAGGGCTATGGAAAGACTATGGACCCTGCCTGACCAATGTTTTATATAAAAGACACAGATAAAATGGCAGGGGGTGACTTGCACACTCAATAATGGGCCCCCAAAAACGGTCACTACTCGCTAGCACATAGTGTCGTAGCGAAAAGGGGACAACATGTCCTGAGTTGCTTATGAGAAATGGATAGGTATCCCACGACTATCAGTACAATCCTAGAAGTATGGTCAAGATCCCTACCAGCATCTTACTGGAATACTTCCTTCCCCCGAGCACGTTTGCTCTTTGCGGATCTCCACTCAAGCCGGCCAATAAAGGCAAGAAAGAGGTGGGAGCTCTATTCCTCGTCATTTTTCACTTCAGCCGGCCAATAAAAGCAAGCCAGAGGTGAGGAACAAGACTTCTCCCGGGAGATAGGGTCCGTGGGGTCGTTACTGCCTAACATCTCGCCACATGCTGCCCAGCGGGTTTCTGTATCTCTCTTGATCTGGCTCCTCACCCTAGACCTGTTTCGGCAAACTTAACTCTACCGTTACAAACCTGAGGTCCGGAGCGCGCAAGCCCCACCACGACGTCAACGTAGAGATACAGCGGTGGGGTACTATTATTATTATTATAAATTAATATAATTATCACTATCAGTGACAGGTAATTATCACTGTATTTAGATAGTATATAAATATGTAAGTTACATCCGACATAAATCCAGTCTGAACTTGTTGCATACTCAGTTATTTTACTTAGGGTACATATTCATGAATATTTCCGGAAAACTTCGGAAATACTCCTTACAGAAAATGTAAATATATGAGCTGTGGACCCTCCCACATTAGAATTGGTTAAAAGCATTGTCTTGTTTTCCCCCCAAAGAGATGTCGGGGTCTTAGCGGCTTTCAAGATTCCTTGAAGTTGCTGAAAGTTCTCTCACATTTGTGTTTTCCGTTTAAACGATGTATCGTCTTTAGGAAACATTCTCATGCTTCTGAGTTTGATAAAGTATCTATTTTCGTTATTCCGAGCTTGATTAACAGCGATGTTTATGCCAAATTTACATGAAGTGCGTACGTAACACTTTTTGTTGATCACTAAACGTAACTTCGAAAATGCTCCCAAGGATATAATGTTTATAACATCGATGGAATGGGCCGCATAAACAATAAAACAACCAGTCCCTGAATAACAAACATATAAATAAACCCAGCAAGTTTGGAGATATTTTAATGATGATCAAACAATCTGCGCAACACTATCCAAGCGTCACCATGATTGTTACTATAAATCTCACCGCGTGTTTCAACAATAATTGCATCCATAAACTTCACGGTTGACATGCAAAAAGTTACAAAAATCCATCCGAGCACAGCTTTAGTGCTCTAAAGCTGTACGGAACTGCATATAAACAACGGTTGCGCGTCGATAGTTACATTGTCAGCTGATTTGTGCATTGTTAGCTTTTGTTATGAGCTTGCGATCTATATCAGAAGCTATGTTCAACAAAAACTAGAATAGAAATAGGTTTTCATGAACACACAGCGCCCAATAGCCTTCCCCAGATAGATAGATGGCGTGTATTTTTTTATACTTACACCATACGAGTATCATAGATACTTACAAAGTTATTTAAGCCGTACGTTGAACCAGAAGGTCAATCGATACACTAGAATATGCATAGCAAGCCGCCGCACAAAGTGATGTGAACAACCCGACATTCAAGAGAAACTCGTTTCAAAATGTTACCAACGCATTGTTTCAAGAAAATATCTGAAATATAATGCCGGCCCGATGAAATACCGCGCACATTCTGGAAACTATTCTTAACAATAGAGGTCTTTGATTAAGCCGCACTCCGTTCGTGGCACAACCAATCTAAACTGTACGAGACGGAATAAAAACGTACGTCTGACAAAGAATGTTACATTAACTTTACCAAGTCTACAACAGCGTCGTTCGCCTCCAATTTGCGTACACCCTCTGTTCAAGTTCCAAAGCGGTTTTTGTTTCATTAAGTTCGCTACTCTAGGCTCGAGAATATAGGTCCTAGCCTAGGCCATTGTTGTCTCGTCTCATTGTGATATTCAGGCTAGTGGCAGTCAACGAGCAATTTTCTCATTCACCATTATGCGCTGTTATTATTCTCATTGTTTGAGACACATACATATTGTCTTATTAACGCACGCTCTAATGCGCCAGAATAGAGGCGTTGAATAGAAAACTATTACGGGTTTATTTTTTAAGTATATTGCAATTCAGGTGTTGTGTCACTAAAATGTTGAGTTTATACATTGCAACTGAATTCTGAAAATTCTCATTAAGTTTGTAGTTTAGTAGATATTGAATTAGATACATTTATTATCGATTCTTCGATCTGTTCCTTTAGGTAAAATCCACAAATGCTGATGTTCTTTTTAGAATACTTTTCCACAATTTATAAACGTCTATTCTTTTTATAGTCAGGGTATCTATGAGGAGTTTTTTCCGCTTATTATTTTTAACAGTTATTTCCCCTCTGACCCGGTGCTATCGTTAGTGGGGCGGCGACCCCCAGGTGCCATCCTTCATTAATCTTATTCCCTTGCGCGGAACTCGAAGAATCTTAATTTGAAGTTTCGCCGCTCCTCTTTATCAGAACTATGCGAAAAGAATCCTTCGAAGGTATTCATTATAACGAGATAAGGGAGAAGGAAATTTTTCATTGTTTTGAATTTTCCTTCGGCTCTGTTTGTTGGGGAACTTTTTGTGTTTTATTAAACAGACTTTAATCAATCCCCATTTTTTCAATACCTATAATTTTTTTCCGACAAATTGCAAAGTTAACGACGAAAAGAAACTAAATAAATCCGAACATAAAAGTTACTTTAACATTGAACTGTACCAATACTTAGCAACTAACGTAAAAGTGTGACTCGCGGTTGTAACTCACTAATCTTGTTGAAGATAAAATAACGAAAGTGGAGGGTAGGTACATCTGTAGTTAGCAACATTAAGACGGCATCTAAAGGTGCTCGAGCATGTCTGAGAGCCCAACTTTGACCGGTGCAGGAAAACCGTAGCGTCTTAATGAACTTCTGAAGTTTCCCCCAACTTTCCCCACGATACATAAAAGTACTTATGGTTTAGATAATAAGTTTGTAATTGCTATAGCCAGACCAGAGTGATGTTAAATTTCGTGGTCAGTGCAGAGTTGTAGTGAGGTTACATTGGCTTTATATTAAACAGAGATGTACATCGCTACTGGTGTATAAAGGATACAACGTACATTTGTGAATCATTTAGGTTGAGGATTATGTTCAGCCGCCCATCAACGTAGCTCTCTAATTTTGTTATGGTTATTAGAGAAAAACTGGATTAGTAACATCCTTTGTTTAATCGCTAGTTTTCTATGGAATTTTCACGTTTCTAACTATATAGTAAGAAACGTGAAAAGAAACCTTTGGAGAAAGGTTTAGTTTGATAAACTGGGGTAAACATTGTAGTTACCCGAATCCTTCCCTAAAATGTGGTTGGTCATTTTTACGAGTGTAAATCATATTTGCGAAGTTCATTACCGCGATGTACGTTACTGTGAAAGTTTACTATCGCGACGTTCGTTGTTGCGAACGTTCTTTACTGCGACGCACGTTGTCGCGAAAGTTCTTTACTGCGATGATTGCAGTTTCGATAACTAGGCTAGTCCACAAGTTCAAAAACGTGTTAATTCTAGATAAAGCTCCTAAAAATATGAGCGATGGCTCATACAATTCGGAATGACGTCTAGAAAAATGTATCGAAAGTATGTATGAGCACATAAAAAATTGCAATTGTTAGATGAAAAAAGATAGCATTTATTTTTTCGTTAATAACTCAAAATCTATTAATATTTAAGGAATTTTGAAAAAAGATCCTTAAAGGGGAGGTAATTTCCAATAAAAAAAAATCCGACTCCATGTCATAGCCCGCTAGGCGGGCTCCTGCTTCTGAATGGTTCAAAAAATAACGCAACCTGTCTGAGCCGGGGTGCCCCAAGTCCCAAGCTCGCTTCGAAAAATTTCAAAGTCCTCGCTCCATAGCGCCCCCATCGCAATAACGTGTTATCGAAACTGCAATCATCGCAGTAAAGAACTTTCGCGACGACGACGACGTACGTCGCAATAGTAAACTTTCGCACTAATACGTTAGTAGGTACGCCTACACCTCGCGGTAATGAACTTCGCTGCTATGATTTACACGCTCAACATCCAATGAAACTCAAAAGAAGTAAAGGCCTATTTCGCCTTTATTTTCTAATCAATGAAATGGTGTACCAAAATAAAATCAGTATTACGCTGTAAGCTCTAGAGCTTCAAAACTACCCGCATTTTGTCCCAAGTGCTCCGTTCTCTTTCATTATATAAGTGCTTTCTAAAAGATAACACTAAAGGACTCGGCGCCTTTAAACACTAAAAGAGCAATATCGAGGAATCGTTTCGATATTCTGTTTTACTTAACAAAACAATGGAACTGAAATTCGTTAGCAACCTTCAAGAACCATTTATTTCTTCGACCTATTTCGCTTTCTTTAATAATAAATTTTGTCTTCTAAACAATTCGTAGAAGACTTTATTTACTAACGACAAATACTTAAAACCCTCACTTGCTTTGATTTGGAAGTACAATCATCAAATCGATCTAGCCGTTTCTCGAACGCATGTCAAATGTCAAGTCATCTAACAATCGGTCATAATTATCCAGCCGTTGACAATTTATAATATCACATTCCATGGGTTTCTTTAAAGACGATCCCAAATTTAGATTAACTAAAACAAGCAAGTCGTTTCTTATAAACAGTATCCGCTTCTATAACAATTTGCCAAAGTCAGTTACAGAACTTAGTGATGGAAAGTTCAAAACCCACATCAACGTAGCCTTATCAAAAATGTATATTATAATAAGATTAAAGACTACGTTAAAGACAAGGAAGTTTGGGAATGATTCCTTCTGCACATGTGGCTTCCATGGTACCTCATTAACGGCATCACTATGTAAATGTCTATTAACTGTTCCCAAATTACGAACGTTTTTTTTACGTTTTTTTTTTTCTTTCTTTCTTTTTTGACATGATCTCATTACTTGACATTATATACCTTAGATTCTTATGTCAACTCCTTATTTGTGGCTTCTAACAGGATTTTAATTCAAATTTGTTGCAGTTGTGGTGGCAATCATGTCATTTAGTTTAAATAGGTTTTTATTTTTATATAGATTTTCCATACATTGTGAATGTGAGAACGTTGTAGGCCTAACTTGTAGACTGTATATTTGCAGACCATTTCTTTTTTGTTGAGTACCTGTTACTTGTTGACAGGCCGACACTGTCCTCCCATACCTATCAACACTGTAATTTGAAACTTTTTTTTTTTTTTTTTTGTAAAAGACCCTTATTTTTAAAAGAGTAACCGTTGAGTTTCTTGCTGGCTCTTCACCATAGGAAACAACCAATTGGAACCGTGCACCTAGCTTCTGACGTTTCATAAGTGCCCATGTAGGTTTATGTGAAATAAAATATTTTGATTTTGATTGATTTGTATTTTGATTAACAATTTTTTTTCTAATTTCTGGCATCATTAAACCTGCTTCAATCGGTCATTTTATTTATCCGCCTGGCCACCCTTTCAAAATTCCTTCGCTTCGTTCCATAGAGTCAGCTTAACAGGCTATGTACATAATTATCTATATGTATGTATGTTCATCTGTTCCTTCATAACTTCAAAACTACTTGTCGAATCTTGACAAACGAAGTAACGTTGACAGCATCATGTTGATTCTGCGGGTTATATAAATATATCGTCACATCAAATCCAACATGGCGGCTTATACAGGATGGCAGGGACATCGACGCGGAAACTGTATGTAGCGCATGTAAAGTGTTGCCGAAAAAAAAATCGTGATTGGTATCTAATGAAAGGTCTTAAAGAGTACTTTATGAAAACATACTGGTTATATATGACGGCGCGCCATGATTCAGTCGATTTATTGTAACACTTTTTAAAAGTTGTAATCGATTATTTTTACTCTGTGGTTTAAAAGTGCCTTTTATGTGCCTATTTGAAATAAACGATTTGTCTTTGTCTTTGTATTTTTAACTTAGAGCGCGTAATACCGAATGGGGTTGTGAGTATCATGGCGGCGGTGGCGAGCACTTTGTGATGCGATCATCCCGCGGTGCACACGCACAAATTTAATGGCTCTAAATGCAAGTTTAACAATCATTGTGATTAGACTTAATCAGTAATAATCATTAAATTTTACAGTTAAGTCTCGTTGCGATATTTTAAAGTAAATTAAGTGCGTTATTTTGCGAGTATTATTTTCCAAACACCTGCACGTACACGCCCATGATGAAGGACCAACAGATGACGGATCAGCAGCGACACGTGGTGTCTCAGCCACTCGAACATTCCGTCTTATATTATACATACAAAACCCAAAAAAAAAAAGTTGATTACTAAATATGTCATGTAATTAAAGCATAAATCGTACAGATCACGTGTGGCTCCGTTTATACGAAAACCGATGTCATATTTAATTTGTCTGTGATCACTTATATAAAGGGTGTAAAAAGACACCGACAGTCATTTGTAATCCCCGTCATTGTAATATTGTTTTTGTACTGGACCATACCTGGGAACCTTCTGGTTTCGGAAATGTTGAAGGTCAAAATTCCAACTTTTACTGACGTTATTTTACGAAAACAAGTTTTTAATGTTATATTATAATACAACTTTAAATATCCCCATGACCCCTGTACCATTGCATGCACCCATAAACACAATGTTTTGCGTGTGTTTCATTGCTCTCTGCCGCAAACAGAAAATTTTAACAGTCGTTTCCCATCAATTATTTTTGTGCAATGTTACTTAGTTTTATGTACAGAATGCGTAGTTGACGGCTATATGGTGGGTCTTTTTACAGCCCGTATAACCTTTTTAGCCGACTTTTTTGTTGTAATTGGATTTTAGTTTTTATGATTTTCCAATAGTTATTGTTTGAATAACATTATTAAATTGTAATTGAAAAATCAACATCGAAAATTGGTGTTATAAAATTAACCTCAGTTTTCAAATGAAAAACATCTATATGGTGTTTTAAAATTAGAATTTCCGGTTGAAGTATTAAAAGAAGTTAATCAAAGTACTCAATTTGTAAGTGGCACTAAAAATGTTGGTACATTTTCTGATCCATTTGTTTCCATTTTGATCGGAAACTTTTGGAACAGACCATACGTACACACATGTCAAACTCATAACTTCTACATTAGCCGTAATCACGTAAAAATAATGGCCCCAATACAAACACTCCTATTAAAATCCTGACATTACTTGGTTATATCGTTAAATTTTATTATTCTCACTTATAGTAACGCGATATTTATGACATAGGAGAAAAGGCCTTCAAGTTTATTGTTTCATGCTTGAGAAGAGACGATGAATAAACTTGGCAATTTATACCAGCTGTAAAGTTAACAGTAATAGTAAACTCAAATAATAATCGCGCAAATCTTCAAAGCAATTCACTGCGTTCTAATTGTCAGTTGCCTAGTATAAATTGTTGAGAGGAATTGTTACATTTTGTTTGGTACAAAATCATCCCTACATAATAACAGCCGCACAGGTCGAGCGAAGTTTAAGTAACGCTTTACTCGGTCGGTTCGTGGATGCATAATGGGCATTTAATGTTCCCTCTGCTGGGACATACAGGCCTCCTCTAATCGAGACCCCTCCGCGCCACGCTAAGCCATTGGTCCCGGATGTCATTCGTAGATCTTTGACAGTCGTTACGGGTAGTGAGAAGCCCAAAAGCCTTGTAGCATGTAAAATACGGGTTTATTATTTAGCTGCATCTGGTTAGACCGGGAGCCGACCCCGATACAGTTGGGAAAAGACTAGGTAGACTGATTGTTTAGTGCAAAATAATTTGTTAACCAACTTACCTAAATTAAATTTATCTTATTGCTTTCAGCACGTGGGTGCAGTATTTACTGTAAACGGTTTTAATTTATGGTTATTCTTTTACTCTCATAAATCTGCACGGACAATGTGGAAACAACTCATGTGGTGTTAAACTAAGTCAGACAGCAAAACTGGGCTGCCTGCTCAGGCTAAGCACTTGTGGAGGCTGTCATAAAACGCACACTATGCAGCCAAGCATATTATAAGTTGAGGGATTACATCGCTGACAAAGATGCTTGGATCAACGCTGGTCCTGCTCCACAGGGGCGCATAAATTAATTGATTAGCATTCCAAAATATTGTTGGAGCTGCTGATGATTGTAAAAACTATCTTTGCATTGTATAAATTCAATCTCTTAACAATGTATAATTGCATAGCACATGTGTGAGCACTATGTACCTACTATAACGCCACCATTTACTAGGTTAGTTTTTCATTGACTTGAATGTGCCCTGGCGGCTGAGAGTATGTCATGCTCACTCAAATGTCTCGCTGGTGGTGGCGTGTATGTTGGATCATTAAGTTCCCTTCAAAATGGTTGAGTTGAATGGTGCTGATCCATACGTCATGTTCGTGAACGGGCGCCGTCAGTAGGGACTGGTCAGCTCTTGGCTGCCACGGCTTATTATAACTTTTTTCTTTTTATTATGGTCGCTTTTAACGTGCACGTCTTTCTACAACATTCTCACATGTATAATTTCAACATGAATGATGTGACCATATTTTTTTTGTAACTATATATTATGTTGATTTAAAAGAGTGTCCATGGAGTTTCTTGCCCGTTCTTCTCCATAGGTACCTACTACGCTTTGGAATGGACATTCTACTGAATTCTCACATTCATTTTACCGACTGACTGACCCCTTGACAATTCAAAAGTGCCTGCAATTGGTTTATTTAAAATAAATGCTTTGAGTTTGAAACCGAGTCATCTGTTCAGTGAAAATCAAACTGGTTGCTAATTTTAATTGTATAATTTTTGTTTTTATGACATTGACTTTACATTCTGTAATTACACAATTAACACACACACTAAATTATTACTTGTTAAAATTTTAAGAGAATCATCTACTTTTACAATATATTGTAAATATATTACCACCACCACCACCACCTGTGGTGTGTGTCACCATGTATTTTTACCACATAGTTAATTTACGTCATTGCTTTATATTTTACCTATTGTGGTATAGTAATTTTATTTTAGGTGCATCGTCTTCACATACAATTATAATATAATTAATGTATGTATATGAAATATTGTAAAACATTTTAAAAGAGTAACGGTGGAGTTTCTTGTACATTATTCTCCATAGTAAAGTAACTTTTGGAAGGGACAACAAATTTATTTTTTCTGTAAATTTTCATGTCCAAAGCGTTTTTTATGTGCCTATTTGAAATAAATGCTTTGACTCAATGAAAAGCAATCACCACCACTTACGAACATCAAACCAATGCACCAAGAAGATATAGAAACAGTAGGCCGTACCTCAGCTCAGTAGTAAAACCTTGACCTTAAGGTGAGCTAGGGCCAGTGTCTCCAACGAAAGTTGTCGCAAAAATAATGTGACAAATTAAGCCATTAAGACAAGCGCGAGTATAGAGCTGCATTTGGCTGTTGATAAATCATTCAACCAATCACAGCAGTTTACGCGCGTTTGACAACTTGTCACATTAATTTCGCGATAATTTTCGTTCGACAAACCGCGGGGTAATTGCGTAACACACAGTAGGAATGACTTTCATTTTGACAGTTCAACAACATTCATTGCGTTATTTACGTTGCTGAGCAGACACATTTTTCGAACATATGAACGAATGGAATAGTAATATCCTTCAAAATGATTCAGATTGTGATTGATAGTGCGTTACACAATTAGGGAGCTGGCCCCTAGCGTATTACGGAGTTACAATATCCTGGTTTTGTGAACACTGACGTGCCCGTACCGTACAGCATTTGGTAACATTGTGTGTGTTTTAATCATAACACAAACAGCAGTCACCAGTAGTTTCATATTCATGATTATATGGCAATTAACAGTCAGACATTCAATGGAGCGAAGTAGAAAAGAAATAGTTATTTATGATACTAGTGCGGTAAGTTGGTTTTTACAAACGAGTAGACGAATAGTCGAGGGCTTACCATAGTCACGAGTTTGTTAATATCAATTTCCGCACGTGTGTCATACACCGTTTTTCAACACATTTGCGAGAAAACAGTACAATATTAATATCGGATTCCTAGCTTGAACTCATTTATTATTACTTTTGTTTATAAATATCAGTCGGAAAGTCGCAACAATCTTTGACTTTTCTAATGTGAAAATGGCGCGAATTGCAAATGAAAATTAGAACTACACCTTTCGTCTGATTTTCTCTTTAGTATTAAAGTGAGACAAACGTATTGAGCAAAAGCGCTTCCAAGGAGGTTCCATGATTCAGCTTATTTATCCTCGTAATGTGAAACTCCTTGGTGTAGTTCTTATATATTTTTTATGGAAATTAAAATAAACCGTGAAGGATACGCACGGCGCTATACAACGGAGTATGCGGTAAAACAGGTACTTAGGTGTGAGTACCTATTTTACCGCACGTTCCGTTGTATGGTGCGTAATTTTTTACTTTCGAACCATGTACACAGGCATCGTAAATGCATTTTTTGAGCAAATGTGTTGAAAAAAATGTTTTCGTGTTTTATCTGTCATTAGATCAATATCATTATTTGTAGACGAACTTTAATCTACTCGTATTGTGACGTAAATAGGTCCGTTACTTGTAATACACTCGAGAGCAATGAATCCGGGTCACTTAAAGAATCCTAAAAATCTCGGAAACTAAAAATGCTAGGTTAATGCAATAAATTGTATTTAATAGACAATGTAATACTCCTTAAATTAAGGTATTAAAACTTCTTAGTTATTGTAAAGTTATATCATAAAAAAATCAAATTTGAAAAAGGGCCACTTTCGAAGATGGAACTACGAAATTACAGCATTTGGTTTTGCTTTTGTTTGTAATCTGTCATTTATGTGGGTACATAAACCATGTTGATAGTGCTCTATATTCATTATTCAAGCTGAAATTATGTCGCTTACGCCTGAAGAATGCACCAGAATACTTACAATGCTGGAAACCGGCCGGAGTCAGCGCGATACAGCCAGGACTGTCGGTGTGTCGCTGTCAACAGTACAAAGAGTTCTCCGACGTTACGAAGAAACTGGTTCTAACCTACGCAGACCAGGAACGGGCAGAACCAGGTGTACCACAGCACGAGAAGACCGATACTTGGTGAACACCATGCTTCGAAATCGCTTTCTCACAGGAACTGAACTCACAAATCAGTTTCGACGCCTCGGAGGAAGTAACCCAAGTGCATGGACAGTAAGACGTCGGCTTGCTGAATCTAACTTAAAACCCCTTAGACCTGCAAACGGCCCTAAACTGGAGCGTGGGCATCGTATTTCAAGACTAAGATATGCCCAGAGCCACGTAAATTGGAGTATTGAAGATTGGTCAAAAGTTATGTTCTCCGACGAATCAAAATTTATGCTCTACAAGCACGATGGAAGACACAGAGTGTATCGAAGACCAGGGGAAAGATTCAAGCAAGCATGCATCGAAGAAAAAGTAGCCTACGGTGGTGGGTCTGTACTTGTGTGGGCCGGAATTTCTTCTGAAAGTCGCACAGAGCTGGTGATCATAGAAAACGGCTCTTTAACTAGCGTAAGATATGTGGAAGAAATCCTCAATGATCACGATGGTCCATTTATGGTCAATTTAGGTGAGGATGCTATATTTATGCATGACAATGCCCGACCTCATACAGGTAGGATTGTGAATGACTACCTTCAAGAGATGAACATTACTCGTATGGAGTGGCCAGCGCGCAGCCCGGATATCAACCCGATCGAGCATGCTAGGGACGAGCTAGGCAGATGCGTAAAATAACGAAACCCTCCCCCAATCACGCTTCGTGAGCTCAAAATTGCTCTCACAGAGGAATGGGAGAATATTCCCCAAAATCGTATAAGGAACTTGGTGTACAGCATGCCAAACCGCGTAAACGCAGTAATGGAAGCACGAGGAGGCAATACGAAGTATTAAAATTCAAGAAAATCGTAATAAAGTTCAAAAATTTCATGTTTCCTATTTTTGTTTTAAGGAGAGATCAGCAGTTTTTTTCTTTATGTAATTTTGTGTTAATAAAATGTATGGTGACTCATATTTTTTTTACTTTCATTTAAGGAGTATTACATTGTCTATTAAATACAATTTATTGCATTAACCTATCATTTTTAGTTTCCGAGATTTTTAACATTCTTTAAGTGACCCGGATTCATTGCTCTCGAGTGTATTTGATTATTTTATCTTTTTTCATAATCTTAGGATTATACATTCCGTCAATAATTAATATATTATGTTCCGTCTATTATCGTTATGATAAATTGGTTTACTAATAACAATGTCTTGACTTGTTTTAGGGTTCCTCACATTAAGTACGTACTGGACACTTTGTAACGATGTGTAATCTATCCATCCTGTTATAATGTCTGTTCCAAAAGTGTCTGATGAAAGCGTAAACCAACCCTGTTCAGGTTAAATTGTTACGTAATAAAATAAGAGGAATTAGTAACACATTCTTTTATCTGTACTTTTTATTTTAGAAGGTTTCAACTTTATATTTCACCACTTTTGCTAACAATTATTTGATTGTTTGAATATATTTTTTTGGCACAAAGAAGGATTTATTCGTATTCACAAATATGATATTACAATAGTATTTGCAATTAAAATATAATAACTTAACCTGACTAAAACTATTAACAAATATCGCGTCGAAAATTCCTTCGCATTGCTGTCGACTGGAAATGTTCCCAAGAGACTGGCGGCATTGCTACGTTGTATGGCAATGCTTAGCCTCTGGCCAAGGTAAAAGCCAGCCCTTGGGTCACGGAAAGTGTCAAACAGGCGTTTGGAGATTTAGTTGAACAAAACATGGGCACTCGGACCCCTCGGCCCGAAGGTTTCAACCCCAAACGGCTCGAAAATATAATTACCGATAAAGTTATTATACTTGAATAATATTGTTAAATTAAAATCATGAACGAAAATTGAGGTTATAAAATTAGCCTCAATAATTGTGAAATGAAAAACATCTTTAAGATGATTTGAAATTAGAATTTCGGGTTTTTTAAATATTCAAATAGATACTTTTGGGACAGACCATAGGTATTTCATTGCTGGCAAGCAAGGTCAACATTTTCACTGACCACAGAAGAAAAACGTCTGGTGCGGAAACCCTCACTTCACGCCTCACGCCTTGAAAGAGCACAAAGATCGGCCCTTAAAGTCATTTGCAGGAAACCGTTCAGGTATCCTACCGCACTTCTCTCTATAGAGACTGAGGTCTTAACTGTTAGACAACTCTTTGTGCTCCAAATAACATTGCGCAAACATGCCACTGTACTACACTTCCTACGGCTACGAGAAGCTACGGCAAGCTCAAAAGAACGAGACTGAGCATGAAGAGACATAAAACTGCTCTTGCTCAGCGGCATTATTGGATACTGGGTTCACGCGTTTACAATAAACTCAATGCTGTTCTAGATATTTGCTTACTTACCAGACGGCAATGCAGGGACGCTGTAAGTGACTCGCTAAAAGGTTTTACCTACGGAGAATCTGAGCGATTTATACAATTGGTGGGACTATTTCATCAACGCAAAACTTACTCATACCTTCTGCACTTCTGGACACACTACCAAACACACACACAAACCACAACGAGCACACATATACCACAACATACAAACATATATATACACACACACACATACTACTTTTGTTTAGAATTTTGTTTGTAAAATAAAAGTTAATTGTTATTTTTGTTCAGAATTTATTCAAAATTAAATTGTTTATAGAACTATCCTAGTTGGTCCGGAGGAAGGTGATGGCATTCGTGATACAGGGTAATCCTAGTACGGGTGCCAAAGCACTCCTTTGACACCTAAGTGCAAATTACTTAAGACCAAATTTGTTTTAAGGAGATTTACCGTATCCATTCTGCTAGTAATAAAGATTTTATTATTAGTTACGCGAGTATGACTCTCACTTGGCCAATTTTGGTGCTATACGTCTGGTAGGATTAGTGCACACATACTCAATTAGTGAAGATATTTTTTTAACTGATAATTTAAATAAATATTGACAGTTATTAAATGTTTGTCAAGAGCTAATCACGTGAGACAATCGTAGACTAATCTAAGTTCATAATAAAAGGGCATTATTTTAGAATAAATAATTTAAAGCGCGTTACACATAATGTTCCATACACCGTATTTTCTGTATATTTTAGATAGGTAACTAGGTACTTTGCAAAGTCAATACCTAAAAAAAAAAAAAAGTGTTTATTGACAGACATAAAGATTTTTCTTTTCGATTTTTTTCTCTCCCAAACTGCAAAGCAGTGTGTTGGCAGACGTAGCATTATTATTAGGTGGGTACTTCTTCTCTAATGACGCTTTTACACATCTATTAGCAATAAAATGAAGTTTAGACTTACACTAAACCGAAGTAATAACCAGCATTCATTTACATTTATCTAGCACGATATTTGAGTAGTAACAGAGAAATTTTAATACATTTTAGGCATTTCCTGCAAGCTGTCTTGACTGACCAAAAAAGAGTACTAATTTATTTTAATTTTCAAATATGTTTTTGTGTTAAAAGTACAACTGCTTTCTATTGAACACACGAAAAGCTTACCTATATATTCAATCAAAAGATAAAAAAAATATTTACTAGGTGAATCAACAAAACCAATAATGAATGATTAGTGGAATAAAGAAAGAAAGTATCTACCCTACTACCAAAATTCAGTAGAGACCGGTAATCGATTCGGGTCAATGTCAGCAACATCAATCACTGGCTGGGGGCTTCGTAAAAACTGAACATATGGATCGCTCCGAATCCTCACTCATATATCACTCGTCCACTCGTCACTTTTATGTGATTGGCGTAACTTACGGCCTGTAGCGGAACTGTGACGCAATCAAAATGGCCGCTTTATAAATTCGCTGGAAAACCAGCGACAATTGTAGAAGAACAATGGGTAGGTTCCAGTTTGTAGCTCGTAGTGTGTGCGAAATATGGCTTTGTAAATGTTTTGGCAAACTTAATATAGGGAGTTTAGGACTTTGTAACACCCTATGTATTTTAAGAATTTATTTACCTACCTACCTAAAGAACGTAAAAGAAAGAAGAAGGTAACGAATATTGTCTATTTTTTTTGTTATGTATATTAAACGTACCTTTTAATTGACCACCCTTTGCTAGCTGGAGTGCATAAACAATCGCATAAAACGAAATACATCAGGCAGAACAGTTCTTAAGTTATAATTACCTAATAGATTTAGTGCAATTTGCCTTTAAAAACCTGTAATTGCCTTTAAAAACCAGTAATAGCCTGATATATACTTAATATGTCAATTTCAGACATGCAATGAACAAAACAGGAACATATTAAAAAAAAATCCTATTCATATTTGAGTATCACGTGGCATTAGTTTGCATAACATTAAATCGAAAATAATACGCATAAAAATTAACAATATGGCTACGTCAGAGCAGCCCCACATAAATAAGATAATCAAGGACTCGTTGAAAAGTTAGTGTAAACTAATGTATGTACATTGTACGTGCATAGCTTATTATTCACGATGTGTATCGCGTGATTATCATTGCAAATGCTCACGCATAGTCGTGAGGGACCGAGCAGTATAAACGGACAAATGAGATTAGCGTCCTAATTCCTTGATTGATGCTAAACCACCCCTCCCACGTAGCGCCGTATGCATAGTAAAGTCATAATTTGAGCTCACAGAGCATTATGCTAATAATGCTGGAAATGATACAATACAAAACAATATGGTGTCGAAATAATGATGTCCTTTTTTCTGATTTGGCTTTTTATAGAAAGAATAAAAGTCAACGTACTCTTTCGGCATGCTTTTTGTGCTGCCTTGATCAATCTATCAATCCAAAAAGTCAAGGGTACAAAAATCGCAAATGCAAAAGTATCGGCATCATTAATTAAAGAGGTTTATTTTCAATAAACCTTCTTACCCGCCATTAAATCGAAGATATGGAACTAATTAATGTTAAGCCTGTCCATATTCTCTTCAACAATTGTTTGGATACTTACACGTGGATAGCCAATGAATTGCGGCGAATACACACAGAGATAAAATTAATGTGCAACGATACAAAAACAATGAGTTTCTTAATCAACGGGCGCGCGGATAAAAATATTTACAGGCTCTTCCAGCGATATTTTATTATTTATTTAGTGTAGTGTGCGCGGGGCGTCAAAACGAGCGTGCGGTTAATATTTCACGGCGCCGACGTTAAGTCGACGGAGATTTATGGAGCGGCAATAGCCTGTGTTCTACAATTAACTAGCCTCGAAACCTGGAACCGTTCGGCTTCGGCCTATTGGCTGCAACGCGCACCAATAATTAGGGACAGGCTCAACGGTTAACAATTTTAAAGTAACTATTGCCAATGCAAACGAGAAATCAATAAATAGTGCTGGTTTTAAATATCGATACGGCATGATATCAGAATTTAAATTGATTTGTTCTACATTCCGTGCCAATTCCTAAGATTGACTTCATAACTGTCTAATTCGCAAAATGGGTACCCGGAAAATGTATCGGTCTAGAATCCACTGAAAAAGATAGGAGTTGTTATTTTTTTACCGGTTCTGGGTATTTTTTTGTCAGTAGACTTAACCAAAATGTTTTGCAATTCAACCTAGGATGTATAATGAATATTATGCTCCTATTTTCAGCTGAAATGCTAGAAATACCTGCATGCACAGCTTTTCGATAACACATTCGCTTGTATCAAAACTGATGTCATGAGATAAATCACATGAAACGCATAATGCTGACTCAATTGAATAGCCAGTCTAAAATGTAGCTGACGAACAAAATTCAGACACAACTCTGTTGCAATTTATTCAGCAACTCTAAATAGAAATGACATCGTGACAATAGGATGGAAAAAGCAGTCTGTTAAAATTTCACGGAAACTAGAATGGAATGTATCTAAAAAAATATATATAACTAAATAGTGATTTCACTTGATATTTATTCAATTAATTCAGATAAGGATTTTTCATAGAAACATTTACACAATCTAATCGGTTTGGTACATTAAGTTCCATTGATTTTTTTAGTATTGCAAGTAACTGTTATCCGAGTTTTGAGTTTTATTTAAAAACAGTCCAAATACTTTTAGTCTGTACACACACAAATAACAAACCTAAACATTTAAAGCTACATCACTATCGCTACGTAGTGTTCACGTTCAGATCAAGTATAGAGTTTCATACATATTAGTATGTAGGGTGAACGTCACAATACTCGTCTAATGCGGTGTCGTAGATTACTACGAGTAGCCTGCCTTGACATCAACCGCAACAGACATGGCTGCACGTTTAGATGACAATGCATTATTCTCGTCGTCTTCTCGTTTGAAATCTGACTGTAATGCCATCTACGATATTAAAGCGTGGTTTATCAGTTTGGCCTTTACTAACTTCTAGACTACGCTTCGTTCAGAATACTCAAAGTATTCTAAAAACAATTTATCTTCCACCAAATTGAAATCCAAAAAAAAATAGCAGTTTATTAGCCCAAGTCTTTTTTTACTTACTTTTTTTAAACGACACACCAAAATCATTATTTATGAACTTCGCTGATTGCTATGCTAATCATTTTAATATCACATAAATGTTGACCTCCACCATTAGACTTGGAACACTCCAAGAGAAAGAACTACACTTAGAACGGTATGTATGTATCCTATAAATACATCATATTTCGTGATACCACAAAACATCCACAAAAATTACTCGTCGAGCGAGATTCACCCGTGACGAATAAAAAATCAATACAGGTAAAGTTCATTACGGTACAAACAATAATTAAATACTCCTGTTATCCTCCCGTGGAAATAACCGAGATAATACATTACTTTTTTATAACTCGCAACTGTAATTAGCAGCTGTTTAATAATCCTTTTAGCGTTTTATCGCAAACAGTTTACGAGGGAAGGGAAATGGATTCCCCATATTAACTTTTACATACTATGTGTGAGCGATATCGTGAAATTGTATGTGCTCTTGGCTCTGCATTATTTGTGCATACTGTATGCTGGATTCGGAAAAGCACTTTTCCCATTTTTTGAACTTTTGTGTTGATCAAGTCGTGTTTGTGAAAGGTAAGCGGTGCTCATAGCTGTTCTTGATTGCGCCTAAATCGAAGAAGTATAACTCTAGTAGATAATATTGTGAAATCAGATTTTCTAATGTTCTGGTGACCATTCAAATTCATTCTGGCCATTTATCCACCTAATAATATGACAACTAGACGAGCCCCTTTTACTTTAATATCATAAACATTGTTACGATATCCTAACTAACTCCGAAGTTTTTTTATCCAGCCATCCAATAAGAGCGTGACGATGCTCGTAACTTGAAAACCTAATTCAAACTTCGAATCCCATTTCACCGACTGTTGATACAACTATCCGTTGACGTCAGAGATTTAGTTGCGACCCCGGGGATATCACGGGAATGACCAAACTACCTAACATTTTTGTATATCTAGTAAAACTTTTAACTTTAGCTATAACTCCATGGTCGTCTATTACTTTCTCCTATTGAGCCGTGGCGATAACTTTTTAACCCCAGTTGACGTGGGGTGAATAACTCGCGTTGACAGTTGTAAGGGGTTCGCGGAAACTTTCCTCCCCTAACGCTTATTGACCTCTTACCCTACGAGAAAATGCATTCTCCAACTCCCGGCCGAATATAAAGCCATATCTTTGACAGGGAGATGGAAATTCCAATGGAAATCGACAAAATAGCATTTGCATTAAGTATAATATTTTGGTTAGGGGAATGGAATCGTATAAATCGTTTTATCTATTTTACGATGTCGTGCTATCCAATTTTTTTATTCTAATGTGCGCTGTTTCTTTGCTGATGCTTTGAAATTTTGTCATAAAATTTTCGTTTTACACCCATATTTCAGAAAGAGTCTGTCTAATTGCCACTTAAAGACCCTAAAGACTTCCACTCGCAAAACCGAACTTTATTTCTTGTACAGCTTTCGCACTGATTTTTAATTCAATGTATTAGATAGCGCAGATTCACCCGTTTTGAATTTATAGTGAAGTAAAAAAATAAAGCAAAGATAAGCGCTTATATGTCGGTTGTAATGTCACGCAGCGCGGCCACATTAAAATGTATGCCACCGTTTGTAGTAGGAACTAGGAAGCGTAAAGGTCGGATAGCGAGGTGTACAAATTACACCGGTGCAACAGCGAGTGAATGTGGGCTCTTGACCCATTTCGGTGTCACATCTAGTTGCTATACATTACAACCGGCACTGGTTTCCACCTAAAGGCAAGTGAAAAGCGAACTTTAGAATATTCGGTGCTAATTCCTCATGAATCAGGATTCAGTTTCGGTAGAGCTCAGCTTTTGTATGGAATGTGTTTGGTATACGTCACACTGTTTCGTAGAAAACGTTTCTGTATTAAACGTACAGTGTTTTCAATTCGTCTTTTGTTTTTTTTTTTACCGGGAACGCTTCTAGTGAATTTTATAAACATGTGTAGGGTTTTCTATAATGTACATATGTCAATATGTAGGTAGATATACTATCACTTTAAAAGTTTTTCCCCTATAGGCGGATTCCCTATCCATTATGGACCCTTAGTAAGCCAAGCTTTACATCTTTACAACATACTGCAGTATTATATACCTGCATTAAAACTTTTCTAATATACCTCCTCCGTTTAAAAAATATTCAACCAGTTTTTTTTTTCTTGAACTGCTATTAATACGAGTATCGTGTTGAATTTTTTGGAATTTCGAACTTTTTCTGCGTTTTGACAAGCACAATTTTCTTACAATGGTTGTCATTACAAAAAAAAACCTATACCTGATGGGTTGTTCATATTTTTTAAGCGAAAATTTCCCCTAATAATATACAATATTTATGTGGATTTAACTGTAATCAGTCGGATTACCCAGTGTGATAAGATATTTCGTTTTAAACTCGATGTGTATTCTTTCTTATTCGTTCTAATTATCGAAAACCCTTACCTTGGCTTTGTAAATGTAAATTTTCTCATGTTAATCTTTCAATTTTCTTCTCTATTATTAAAAATTCTGCTTGTACTCACGGTCCTCATTTCCTATTGTTTGTCTTAGGTATTGACCTTGTTTATCAAGCCGAATTTCGGCCTCACCCCCCGGGCTAATGGTCTAGCCTGTGAATCTTAACAAGCAACCTCACGACTCGCGACCAGACTACGCACTACTTCCTTCTTCCCGTCTCCAGCAGTCACAATGATCGCAGGATTTTACCAGCAATTTTTTTTTCTGTTTTATTTTTTCCTTGCCATGACCACGGTCTAACTTAGCGCCGTCTTCTAGATAATAGAAACCTTATATTTAACGTGTGTGTCCTAGAATACTGGTCGCAAGCAGGCTCTTAGGGACGTATTGCGAATACGAGACTAAAGGTATTATCAATCTTGCATGGCACGTCTAAGGTTTTCTCGTGTAATTCTTTTTTGACAACACTTTCTGCAAAATTCTGATTTGATACCTTAAAAATTTGATCATCTTTTTTACTTTTTTTTATATCATGGTTTATTTTGTTGTTTATCAAAAATTATGCGTGTTTGTGTGGTGAATCCTTTTTTTATTTCGCTACAATATGCAAAAAAACTCACACTGTCCCCTTTTCTGTTCGAAATTCTTTAAAGAAGCTCGTAATTTTTCACCAAAATACTGCCACACATGTACAAATTGTAATTTGTTAATCTAATATTACATAGTCGTACACTCGTACATATTATGCGGTATCGTAGTTCGGGCAACGTGCACTGCAACTTGTTATTTCTAATATCAGACACGAACTGGCACTGCTAGCTCATTTCATTTGTATTCCACAATGTGGGGCACATTTCGTACAAACATTGGTAACCTCTGAATTGAATTCGTAATAGTAGGTACTGTAGTAAAACGTTCCCTTGATTTTTATTCTATCAGGTTGTGAGAGGCTTTTGAAAAAGACGATGGTTATAGTAAAAGAAAATAGTTTAGGATTAGATTTATTGAAAACCTTTAAATTAAATAAAGTGTGAAAAACTATTCTCTCTTATTGCCTCACCTACTTATCCAGTTTGCCAACTCAATAAAGCATGATACACGGAAAAAAAACGCTGGATCAGCAGTCACCATTTTACTAACCGGAAATCTTAGGCTAGAAGCTTATTTTCTTTCTTTTCAGGGTTGGATTTTCCGAGCAGTAAGCACTAATTATCTGTTGGAAGATGCGATCATACAGCTTCGAAGATACAAGAAACCAGATACAAGATAATATCTAGGTATATAATAACAAATTATTATCCCATATAAATAATGTATCATACAGAATAATGTAAAAACTAATCTCAGATTTAATGTTCAACTCTAAAACTTAATGCAAACCAACATGGAACAAGCTTCATCTAATCTTCTACCTACTATAGATGTTTACACAGTGTTTTGTTGGAAAACAGTGGCTCTGCATTCTGTGCTCGTTACCTCAGTGACATGTGTCAGCTGACTCCAGTTTATACAGACTCGCTATTACAACCGCAAACTAGTTGGGCTGTCGCAGAAGATGGTCTGTGAACTCTAATAATACGGACTGAGTGAGTCTTTAAAGATTTATGTGACGTCAGCTCATCGATACGGCTTGCTGTGTTGCTAACAAAGGTATGCGAAGTTTGTTTGTGTTCGAATATGTTGAAGAGTTGGTTGTAGGATTGTCGGTAAAGTAGAGAAAGTAATTGGTGCTACAGGTTTAACAAGCATCTGGTTATTTTAGATTGTTTTCAGCTATGTGTGTGTGTGGTCTTTAGCTAATAAAAATACGTTCTATTTTTTATTACAAGTGAAGGTACCACTGAGTACCTACAAGCACCTACATTCCTTAGATTGCCTAAGAACTCCTACAGACATTAACAGTGATGATATACACAAAACAACACTCAAACATAATTTTCATTTTGCTGATTGATACATAAACCGAATAAAACCATGTTCCATATTCCATATCCACTGCATAACCAGCTCTCATTCACAATTCATGTTATAATTCCCACATCTGCAATCAGGCATCTCGTCATTCACGCTTTCTCGCAAATAAGGCGAGGGTGTGACAGTTGACACAACAGCGTGTTAGCTGTCAACACGGCTCACCTACTACGCAAACAAGACAACTAGTTTAGGCACCCGATGACAATACAACAAGACGTTGAACCGCTGACGATTCATTCAATCCACCTAACTGATATTTGGGCCTGTTTGCACCACAAATCACTAACTACATTTAGCGCTAAATTAGTTTCTTCGTTATTATGCTTGTCAATTGTTTCAAAATGACATAGACAGGACAATATTTTAAAAACATTCAGTGCTAAATGTATTTTTAGTGATTATCCTGAGTGCAAGCTGTCCTTGTGCCTAAAATTGGGAGTAGGCTCGCCCCCTATTACATGGGATTTAAACATAACTGGCGAAATGCGGGTGTTCTATAGGTACACTTGTGCCAAACTCTTCGCGAAATACAGGCATTATGCTATGTTCCGTAGTTTAAAAAAAAAGCAAATCATAACGCTTTCATGAAGATGCTCATTCGTTTTCCGAAATTAGCAGCACCTGCCTAATCAATTAATTACCAGCCTAATCGGGCTGCTGAGCAATAGCCACAACTAGCAATCCCGAAGGGATATTGCATGCAGTAATTAGCTGGCATAGCAGCCTGATTGCTAACCGCAGTACGACACTTCTGTCAATACTCCTAATTTGACATCAAACACGAAAGTAATTGGTTAAACCGAGATCACACTAAAATTTACTGATACAATCATCTCATTATAATGAATCTTTGATTATAATGAGGCGATTATATCAGTCAATTTCTAGGAAAAAATGGTGATTGATCAATCACACAGGCTTGAATGGATTTTGATTAAATGTAAATAGGCAGGATAAAATAATATTATTTTCACACAGAAGAAATGGTTTCTGTATATAAAAAAGCCAGGTGAACCTGCGGGGTAATTGCGTAACGCACTAACAGTAGGAATGGCTTTCATTTTGACACTTTAACAACATTCATTGCGTTATTTACGTTATTGAGCAGACAATTTTTTCGAGCATATGAAGCAATCGATTAGCAATAGACTTGATAGTGTGTTACGCAATTAGGTTGCTGAGTATAAACTTTTAGTGTTATAAAGCGTAATGTACTACGAATAAAACTTTTTTACAAAAAAACAACCGACTTCCAAAACAAAACACTAAAAGACGTGAAAAATAACTTTAATTTCGGAAGTCGGTGTCTTAGGTTTTGTATTTTCGTTTTTGGCCACCGACTTCCGAAATTAAAGTTATTTTTCACGTCTTTTAGTGTTTTTTTTTTGGAAGTCGGTTGGTTTTTTTGTAAAAAAGTTTTTTTTTTTCACTTTTTAGTTGCGGTACCTACCCCACACACATTCGTATACCACTACTTAGTGTGTAAATAACAGTGACAGGAAATTATTAACACATCATCCATATAAACTAAGTGGAAAAAATATGCAGTATTAAGGATAACTCAAAAACTACTGGTCAGAACTTGATCAAATTTAAATGGGACTACATGTGAAGCACCACTTATCAAATGAAAAAAGAATCATCCAAATCGGTTCACCCAGAAAAAAGTTCTGAGCTAACACACATTAAAAAAAAAAAAACAGACGAATTGAGAACCTCCTCCTTTTTGTGAAGTCGGTTAAAAATATTCCTAAACTATCGAATTTTAACCGTAAAAACCAAACATGTTTCTATAATTATCAACACTTACGTTTGTACTGAGACTCGTAAAATTTTTAGTTTACGGCTTCTAAGTAGTCAGGCAAGCCAAGGCATGTTTCCACTTGTTCAGAACAAAAATGAAAACTTACGATGCTTAAAAGCACCTAAGTCAGAAACAAAGAACTAACATAACTTTTACGTCGCCACACCAGGAAGTAAGTTGTAAGTAAAAGTTAAAAATTATAGTGGCTACTTCGTTTAATATAAACTCTACAAGAAACTTCAAGACTTTTACTTAACTCTCGTCTTCTTAGAATATTGATGCTATAATAAGGTTATGAAGAACATTACGGAATTTGTTGTTAGTAGATAAAATAAATAAAGAAAATTTAGTTGAGGGAAAATAGGGCTTTATTTAATACACATACATAATAACGGGGGTAAAAAGATACTTAAAGAAGTCAAGAGTCACTTGTACTCCCCGTCATTGTAATATTTTTTTCAACACATTGGCTCAAAAAATACATTTACGATGCCTGTACACATTGTTCGAAAGTTAAAAATTACGCACCATACAACGGAGCGTGCGGTAAAATAGGTACTCACACCTAAGTTTTATGTTTTACCGCATACTCGGTTGTATAGCGCCGTGCGTATCCTTTACGGTTTATTTTTAATTTCCATAAAAGTATATAAGATTTCCACCCAGGAATTTCACATTACGAGAATAAATAAGCTGAATAATCGAACCTCCTTGGAAGCGCTTTTGCTCAATATGTTTGTCTCACTTTAATACTAAAGAGAAAATGAGACGAAATATGTAGTTCTAATTTTCACCACGCGCACGTGGCGCTGTTTTCAAATTCGCACCATTTTCATATTGGAAACGTCAAAGATTGTTGCGATTTGCCGACTAATATTTAAAAATAAAATAATATTATGAGTTCCAGCGAGGAATCCGATATTATTGTACTGTTTTCTCGCAAATGTGTTGAAAAACGTTGTATGACACACGTGCGGAAATTGGTATTTACAAACTCGTGACTGTGGTTATTCGTCTACTCGTTTGTAAAAACCAACTTACCGCACTAGTATCATAAATAACTATTTTGTACTGGACCATACCCGAGAACTTTCTGGTTACGGAGATATTGAAGGTCAAATTTCCAACTTTTACTGTTTGTTTTTTACGTAAACATGTTTATAATGTTATATATAACACAACTTAAAATACCCCCACGACCCCTGTACCGTTGCATGCACCCATAAGCACAATGTTTTGCGTATGTTACATTGCGCACTACCTTAACAACAAATCACACCAAAAATAAAAGTCGTTTCCCAGTAATTATTTTTGTGCAATGTTACTTAGTTTGATACAGAATGCGTAGTTGACGGCTTATGTGATGGGTCTTTTTACACCCTGTATATATCAAAATCAAAAGAAAATAAAATGTACTAGATTTTGCTACACCTTTGTGAAGTAAAACTGTAGATCCTCGTTTTTATTTCATTAAAAATATTGACATCAATTCTTAAAACTATGTTTTTAACGCATATTTAGCACTCTCCGTTGGAAATGCTAGGGTAGGCATTACAGGAATGCCACAAGTATCAATATTAGGTCTAATCTATGTGGGTACATAAGGGGGGTTGAGGTTGCACCGCAAACATTCACAGTTAAGGCTCCTACAAACAGGCGCGACACGCGACGCGACACAAAGACACCGCTCGTCGCGCGACAGGCGATACGTTTGTGTCGAGTGCGATCCGCGTCGCCAATCGCGCCTCATTGAAGGTGCCTTTTAGCCGTTTTCCTAGAGCAGGGATGGCGAACCAATGGCACGCGATAAAATAATTTGGGCACGGCAGCCAATTGAGGATTATACCTGTCGTTATTTGCAGAAAGACTTTAAAGACTCACTTAGAACCCGTTTGTCAGATGATTCTAGTTCAGCTTGCATTCTGATAAAAGTAACAAAATATGAACCTGATATATATTATTTGGCAACGTAGTTTGCAAAAGCAGAAGGTTTACTAATTTGTTCATTCATTTAAATAAATATAAAAATGTTAAAATTACCTACTGTATAGGTAGGTAAAGGTATTTTTCTGTTTGCAAACATTAATTATGGTAATATAAAATACAGGTACACACCTATTCATTAAAAGCCTAGTCAAATAACCCACCCCTAACTGTTCCCGGTGCAAAGGTGCAAATAAATAGTATGTATGTATGAAGAAAGGAACAGAAAAATAGGTACAAAGGTGATGCTTATTTCTAAAGAAATCTCTTCCAGCATACCTGCGAAGAAAGTCACTCCAGAAGTCACTTAGTCAAGATCTTTTGCTGGCACGTCATGGCCATATTAAATATTTATTTGGAAAAATGGCACGCAGATGCATAGGAAAAAAAAGATTAAAGATTAAAGATTAAAGAGACAGAGAGAGAGAGAGAGATTAAAGTATCTTTTTTTTTTTTTTATAGAGGTTCGCCATCCCTGTCCTAGAGCATATTAGTACCAAAACGCAATGTGCCATATATACTATTGCTTTTGGGATGCATGCATACGTATGAAATGGCTGTAAAATGATTGTACCTACTCGCTTGTTTCAAGCTACACTAGGCTAACACTATCAATGCGTAACTCTACGCAGAACTGTGTTACCAGTGTTGCCATATGTGTTGGAATACTTTATATAGAAAAACTTGTAATTTTTTATTGTATTTTACTAATAATTTTCCGGTTATTAAAACCACAGATGGATATTTCCATTTATGGCCTTGTCCTTTGTCAAAATTACTTGCTCGACATGTTAAGAGCAAGTATTTCCGGACTGTTTTTCTTCTCAGGTCATTGTTGTATCAATATTTTGTACTATTTTGCATGTCGGTAGGTATATATCTTTTCGATATTGTATTATCTACAATGTTCTCATGATACTATAAAATATACCTCCCATTTACTTAAACATTTCCTGTATCTTACATTCCCTTCCACTCCAAATAACTAATTCTATGCAATTGCGAATGGCAACACCGGTGTGACCAGCGAAGCGTCTCAAACTAACGCATCGTAGCTGGCGAGTTTATGCGACAGAGGCGCTGTTTATTTGCCTGTGTTGCCATACTGAATTTACACGGTGCGCTCATGAATGGCCACGACTGACTAGCTATTCTTTCAGCTAAATTTAATGTTTTCAGATGATTGAATAACGACCAGATGAGTTTATTGTGATGGAAATTGTGGAATATTTTGATGTCAATGCTGTTGCGTCAGTGTGATATTCGGGATTGTTGTGAATTTTTTTACAACCTTGTGGTATTACTTATGTCACTTGTGTTATTCTATGGTTATTCTTGCGAGTCTCAGTGCAAGTAACACAACTACTTACTAGGTAAAGTCACGAGTATAAATATATTACTATGGACAGCAAATAATATCTGATCTCATGATTAATCCATTAATATATGACGGCAAATATATGTGATTATTTGTGGAAGGCATTTATACAAGTGGCAACACAATTAATATGTGACAACATATTAATGGATGAATCCTGAAATCAGATATTATTGCCAAGCTGTCCATAGTAATATATTTATGGTCGTGACTGTACCATACAGAACAAATCAATAAATCTCTTCATTTTCAAAACTTCGAAAGATCATCAGTTTAGTTAGTGGTTGGGTATAAGTACAGACGACGACATATCAAGCTATGCATTTCCAGTTTTAGCTGACCTCGCATTGTATAGGAGAGAAGTCATCTTATACAGCGGGGTAATTGCGTAAAAAACTAACAGTAGGAATGGATTTAATTTTCACAGTTCAACAATATTCATTGCGTTATTTACATAAGTTAAGCAGATGAATTTTTCGAACATGTAAAGCAATGAATTAGCAATATGTTTCAAAATGATTCAGATTATGATTGATAGTGTTTTACCCAATTAAGGTGCGGGAAATGTATAGCTTGATATTTCGCCGTGCATACCTAGTAGTTCAAACTAATTCGTAACAACCACGAGCACAAAAGCCAGCGAGGACCAAGGCACATGCATACTCATATTTTTATTGCAGTTCAAAATAATTTCATAGAAACCAAACACAATTTTAAACCCCTTTTTTCGGTGTACGGGTTCAAAAGAAAATCATATTTTTCCACAATATTACATCAACCGTAAAAATAATGAAAGCAACAAAAGAAAATGTCAATTTGTCAAGGTTAAGTAAGACAATCGAAGAAAGAATAGTCATATTGGGGAAACGTCAAACGAATTGACAGCTCTTGTCGACAATAAGTAATCATCATTTATGATATTAAAAAAGTTTTTATTTCCTTGTTACATTTCTTGCGCATTTGGCAGCGCAAGAGGATTTGACAGTTTTCTCTATTAAATATTTTCAAGTTATTTCCGCTTTTGGCAGTTCCGACTTTACATTAACGATAACACACAATACACACACACGCCTTGTTTCGCCAAAGGATTGGGTAGAGGTGTACCTGTAGTACACCTACATTTCGCCAGTTATGTTTTAAGTACAATGTAATAGGGAGCGAGCCTATTGCCATCAACCGGGCACGAATCGAGATTCCGGGCTGTTAATGAACCCAGGACCTCATGCTCAGCAGTAGCATTTACGTCTACTAGTCCGACGCGGCGACGGGGCAGTAAATTATCCAGAACTCCATGTTTTCTATAACCGGACATGAGACTTGTCTGGTTCCTGAGAGATGTAGAAGATATAGTGATATCTTCTGATAAAGATCTATAAAAAAATATTAAATGTATTCTATTACACACCATTAGATACCTTCCCATCACCATCATTTTCTAAAAGCTTTAATGAAACGTCCACGACACACATTTCAAGTCTAAACATCCAACCACTTAACTAGAAACAGCTTAGTTAAAAGACTTTCAAAGAAATTACCTTCAGAGTGGTAAATACTAAAGCACTCCCGTAAATAACAACTTAGTTCCAAGTTCCCACTTTCCAAGTCTGGACGTGATGCACTGAATAGAACACACAAATGCCACACTTTTTAATTTTAAAAAGCTCTCCAAGTGATTGGTCCGTAACAACCGTTACTTTGCAAAGTAAACTTGAGTTTTATCTCGAGAAATAAATCTTTGGGTCATTCGCTTCAACCGGGCCAGTACACTGAAGAAACAACAACAGATTTTACGTGAAAGAAAATATTATATCTGCTTTCATCTACACAATAGTTGAGTAAGTATAGGCAATGTGTTATAATTCATATAACAGCCTCAATTTACCAAAATGAAAGCAATATAGTGAAAGCAATTTTTATCTTCAACGCTTTTAGCGAAAACAAAATGAATGTAGGCGTGACTTGTATTTGCACTCAATGTTGATACTATCGTATTATTTACAGTACGTTCTTCAGAATCATGTTGTTAGCCATAAAGACCATCCGTTGAAGGGACATCGCCGCCGTCGTTAATGTTTATATTGGAGAAAATTTTAATAAATACGCACACGTCCTCTCATTTCGACTGCGAGCCAGCAAGGTACGAGTATATCCGTAAACATTATATTTTGGTCGTAAAACATAACAAGCTTATAAAACCGCTACATAATCGCGAAGGGTCCCGATGAGAGTCCCTAAGGAACCATTCTGTGTGGCTCGCCCCGAAAATTACTCGGCCAACGTAATTTTGAGCTTTTTCCTTTTGTTATTCTTTAAGGCCCCCGAGATTTGCGACGTTATGATCTCATTTTGAGTTATGAGAAAAAACTCTTAGTTGGTCCCGCCTCGCGAAATCATTGTCCATAGGATTAGGTGCTTACTGGGAATTGAGGGTATTTTAGATGGAGGATTTATTTTTGTTTCATGCAATAACTTCCTTCTTTGGGCGTATTTTAATTATTCAACAAATTGAATTATGCTTTTTTGTTGGGGGTCATGTTTTATGGACAAGCAAAGAATTTTATACCAAATAAAATAATTCCGAAGTAATTCTCTTAATATATTTATTGTTGGTGAGAAGCAACATAAGATTAACATTTTTTGTAAATATTCAAGCAATTATACCACTTCCACCGTCAAACTTTCCTGGCCACTACCTGAAGCCATCTATTGGGAATCATAAATGACAATTTCCCTTTTATTACAAACGTGTCCCCAAGTTAGTGGGAACTTCGACTGCCTTTCTTATTACCAAAGAAAATAAAACCAGAACTTAGTGCGGAAGTTTCGCTAGTCATTCTTGCACCGCATCTTCCAACGACACCTCGGGGTCGCATTTTGTCCAGGTTTTATCTATCTTATTTACTTTATGTTGCTATGGGTGCATTTGTTATTTTAATTTCAGATTCTGTCTCCGCAATTATTATTTCATACTAGGTTTCGTTCCGCGGCTTCGCCCGTGTGGATGTCGGAAAATATCTCCCGAGAACGTACTACTGGGATTAAACGTACCCTATGTGTTAGTTATAAATTTTCTGTGTGCCAAATTTCATCCAAACCTGTTCAGCCTTTTTTGCACCAAACCATAACATACAGCCAGACAAACGGACAAAAACAATTGGTTACTATTTTTAACCGACTTCCAAAAAGGAGGAGGTTATATGTTGGATTGTATATATGTTTTTTTTTTAAATTTATGTTCACCGATTTCTCCGTCAATTGTGGACCGATTTTGAAAATTCTTTTTCTGTATGTAAGGGTATGCTCTCGAGGTGGTCCCATTGTCACGAAGTCAGACTCTGATGAGGGGATCCCATGGAAATCGAGGGAAAACCTCAATATTTATAGGCACACGTATAGCGATTTGGGTATTTTTTATAGTAACTCCTGCATTTGCTCTTGGAAAGCACCATTGGTAAAGTGGAACTGATGATGAAGACCAGAGGTGGCCACCGGAACTTCTCAATAATAAGTATTTCACGGGTTGCAATTCGATTTTAATGTGGTTGCTAAGCAATTTATGCTCGTCACAATGCATATGGTGACATGGACCTGTTGGTGGCTTCACCATCAGGTCCAGTGGTTTTGGTTCTTAACAGGAGAACTCCTCAACAATGAACGTCCCTGTGTCGGGAAAAGGAATATTTTGTAAAAGGTGATGAGCAGTCTACATAAGGTTATTGTAACTTAGATTTATTAGTAAGTGACTCACTAAAAAGTGAAAAATAAAAACTTTTTTACAAAAAAAAACAACCGGCTTAAAAAAAATAGTACAAAGTGAAAAATATCTTTAATTTCGGAAGTCGGTGGCAAAAAACAAAATACAGATACAAAGATACTATTTTATTATAATGTATAGATGAAAACATCAAGGGCGTAAAAATTAAACCTAATAAAAAAACCAATACTTTTTGTAACACTCGCTTCAAATTGACGCACTTTATCGTTATTCCTGAACACAATTCAGGAGCACCGTTTATTTATTGTGTGACAAATATTGAACTAATTTTTAAAACAAATAGTCGATGATGAAAATGAATCTGCTTTTGTGATGTCAAATATTCCGGATTCCGACGTGTACTACACAGGGTTTGTGCGGCAAACCGGGTCACAGCAGTTTTTAAATTCATAGATTTAAAAGAGAATCCGGTTCGATTCACACATTTGATAACACTCCAATTTGGTGGGACGTTTCGCTACGGCGCGGCGCGTGTACACTGTCCCCCCGCATCCGCACGCTGGATGAAAGCGGCAAATCTGTTGTAACATCGGCTTAACAGCTTGAACTTGACGCGTGGCGCAAGTTACGACCTAACTTTAAGTGTGTATTTTAAAGTAACGACCTCACTTGCTAGCTTGTTTTAAGTTACGCTGAAGAATTAAGCTGTCTGCTGTCTGTAAAATATTTCAGGATGTTACATTTGCAGCGTTTTCGTTTTATTATTACATACAATTGCACTGATATCTTGATATACTAGATAAATATTATTAGCACATTTACATTCTTTGTTTGCATTGTTACATCCAAAAGTAAAAGCATATCTGTAACATTTAAAGCCTAGCATCATACGTACCCAATTGTCCTTTCACATTTTACATCCATGTAGCTTCGAAAACGATCCCAAAGTGTTAGGGAATGCTTGCCTTTTTTTAACCCTCCTAATTTATGTCGATTAGAGATAGCATGCATAGATGATACATAAATCTAAAAACGCTCTACGCCTATCAAATCGCTATCAGCTACTAACTTAACCCACTCCATCTGGATAAAAGCACTCAGCAGTAGCAGGCAAACCCGCGTCCACTAAAATTGCAGTGAGCAGTGTGCACCAACAACAGAACTTTGCAGCGTCTCGGTGACAACTAACTGCGGCCTAATCAGAACCGACATAAAACATAACATGACAATACATTGCTACAGCAGAGTAAACGTTGTTGAGCAGACAAATTTTTCGAACGTAGGAAGCATTGGATTAGTAATATCCTTCAAAATGATTCAGATTGTGATTGATAGTGTTTTACGCAATTAGGGTTTTTTTTTTTGGGTGGGAAATCATCAAATGACCTCTCCTGCTCTGGGCGGAGCGGAAGGGCATGTCAGACTCTTACTGACTAAAACCCACCCGTGTTCCTTCATTTGCCTGTGCGCCAGGGCCACGGTAACTCTTTCGATCAATCCGCAACCCCGGCAGGCATTGGCCCTATCGGACCCCGTCAATGATGCTTACATCTTTTTGAGGCGCGCGTGGAACACGACGCGCCGTCGACCCGGGCCTGGTCCTTACCGGACGGCGAACTGCCCATCGCTCGCCGTCCGCAAGCCCGCGCCTACGGTGGCCGGGAGTCGGCAATCGACTCCCGACGCCCAGGGTTTCTCACCCTGCGGCGACTAGAGGCGTGAGGGCGCAACGATTGCCGCACCCTCACGCGCTCCGCCTCCTCCTTCGCGAGCATTACTGCTTCACAGAAGGAGGTGACGGCTTCCCCTTCCCTCTCGCTCCGTACCATGGCCTGGACCAGGGCCGATCGCGAGAGATTGCCGCCGCCGATCGCCGCGACGAGGACACGGCGGTGCGCCGCCCAAGCCGGGCAGACCTCCACCGTATGCTCCACCGTGTCCTCCGGTCGATCCACACAATGATAACACCCGGGCGTTTCCTCCCGCCTTATCCGAAACAGGAACCTCCCGAAACAGCCATGTCCGGTGAGGACCTGCGTCAGGCGGAAGGTGAGGACGCCGTGGCGCCTCTCAAGCCACTCCTCAAAGAGGGGACTTACCGCCGCAATTGTGGCGTGAAATTTTTCGAACGTAGGAAGCATTGGATTAGTAATATCCTTCAAAATGATTCAGATTGTGATTGATAGTGTTTTACGCAATTAGGGTGATGGGCTATTCTGTAAAATTCTCACCGTGAAAACTTAGGTGAGCTGCCAATGTCAATTCCTAGCATCAGTTGGAATGACAGCTCACAATACACTCACAAACAGAACAGTTGGGCTGCTCCCAGTACTGTAATGTGAAGAAGTGTAAGTGTTATGCGCTGACGCTACTCGACTTCACGCACACATTCACAGCGTGTTTGTGTACTTGGTTACCACAACCAAAGCGCGCGTCGCTACGGGAGATAAAATACTGTAATGTGAACTGTGAGTGTTACAGCGCGAACTAGGCATTGATTTACTTATATAATAACAGGTATCGATGGAACTCTACTAACTTAATTATACCATGCAACATGCCTACATATTATGTATCAATTAAAGAGTACGAAAAGTCATATACAATTCGCTGTTGTCGATTACCAAAGATTTCCTGTCATTGAAGACTCTTTAATTTTGTGAAGAACACAAATCGGAACCAAGCGCTACTGCTGAGCTTGAGGTCCTGGGTTCAAATACCGGGTCGGGCAAAGTGTTATTGGGTTTTTCCAATTTCTTTGTAGGAGCCCAGAGTCTGGATTTGTGCCCGTTTGATAGCAATAGGCTCACCTCCTATTACATGGAACTAACACGTTGAAGACAAGGAAGTTTGGCAATAATTCCTTCTGCACATGTGGCTTCCCTGGTACCACATTAACGGCATCACTATGTAAATGTCTATTAACTGCTCCCAAGATGCGAAGATTATTAAAAAAAAAAAGTATTTCTGTTTTTTTTACTTTCTTCTTTGACGTGATCTTCTCATTATTTGACATTATATACCTCTAATTCTTATTTCAACTCTTATGGCTTTTATAGACAGAATTCTAATTCAGATTTGTTACAGTTGCAATGGCCATCATGTTATTTGGTTTAAATAGGCTTTTATTTTAATATAGATTCTTCTATATTTTGTGAATGTGAGAACGTTGTAGGCCTAACTTGTAGACTGTAGATTTGTAGACCTTTTTATATTTTGTTGAATACCTGTTACTTGTTGACAGGCCTACACTGTCATCCCATATCTATCAACACTGTAATTTGAAACATTGTAAAAGCCCCTTATTTTTAAAAGAGTAACCGTGGGGTTTCTTGCCGGCTCTTCTCCATAGGAAACAACCGATTCGAACCATGCACCTAGCTTCTGACGTTTCATAAGTACCCATGTTGGTTTATATGTGTCTTCTCTTCTTCTCTCGATAAGTTAGCCATCATGTAAGGCAGGTCGTTAATATAAACTAGAAATAGGAAAGGGCCAAGAATTGAACCTTGAGGTACGCCCATCTTAACTAAGGACCCCGAGGATGTCGCCCCGTTAACGTTTACTTTTTTCTGCCTTTTTGATAGCTAGGAAAGAACAAGATCAGCAG
Source organism: Griposia aprilina (assembly GCA_916610205.1). Lineage (NCBI taxonomy): Eukaryota > Metazoa > Arthropoda > Insecta > Lepidoptera > Noctuidae > Griposia > Griposia aprilina. Next base: position 13,174,200 of record OU744297.1, on the reverse strand, counting down.
CATGTCCACGAATTCCATAGTGGTGTAATTTACAGATCAGTGTATACTCATCATCAGTGTATACTCATCATCAGTGTATAGCACTTTTCTTTGATATACTGCAAGCACGTAACACTTAAAAATATCACATTATTGATTCACAATATTGGTTTAAATCCTACATATTCATTTTGTTCGTGTAGCGTCAATGGTTTAACCTTGGTTTAACTAATAAGTAATAACTCACAACACATAGCTAAACTGAATGATACGAAAGACCCACAGACGCCCAACGTGGTTGAGCGATATAACGTACCTCTAGTATTTTCTCTTTTACTCTTATTGTTTGTATCATTAAGCATACGGCAGGCTTTAAGGGATGATTACTTAAAAATATTATTTTCACAGTTTCAAGTAAATTATCATAAGTACCTTTAATCTAAAGAATAATTAATATATTTTTTTAACTTATTATTTCAAAATATTTTAATCTTATCACTGTTTTTTAACCTTATTGCAAAAATTCTAAATGTGCCAATTGCCTAATATGCTTTTGTGGAGTTGTGGACTCGCCCAAAAATAAATTAACCTCGTGCGAATCGCCTACAGAAAATAAGAAATTATTTAAAAGTGTCGATTCGCCCGTTTCGGGCGAGTAAATTCGTGCGAAGAAACTAATAAAGCCATGCACACCTGCACACGTGGCTACATACACGTGCCACAGCTATTTCATAGAACTGTAAAAGCAACAATAGATAGAATACTCTTTATTACCCACCAATAGTTTTGCAAATTCTCTTGGTAAATTGAACATGAAGATATAGATAAACGAAATGTATCTCAACCTATTTATTGACAAGGAAATGTTAGGTCTTATCTTTCCTTACAGGTTCCAAGAGACAAATTAAGGAAACGCGAGTTATTTACACCATTAAGTAACTAGTTTCCTCTCAGTTGTTCCTTGTTCAAGATACCAACAATCTATGGCGCTCAGGTGCCCGATCGATTTGAGGTGGACAGCAGTCATGGAAATGTAGAATATCACTGCCCACGCGACTGACTTAGGTAAACTGTTCTTGGTCCTTTACAAGTTTAGACTGTTGTATTTTTTGCATGTCAATAGTTCCTGTACCATTTAGAGTAGACAGTCACCTTTAGATTATGTGAACTAACTGGATTGGCAATATCAACATAAACCCTTGTTTATTTATAATGAATGACGCTAAATCTTGTTTTCATCCCAGGTTTGATCATGAAAAATTTACACTCGAACTCACTCAGATTTGATATTAAAGTCCTATTCGATACCTACCGAATATCATTTTTACTGCACCGTCAATCCTTAGAATATTACCTCGTTCTAAACTCCAATATAATTTGAAGAAATCTCAAACTTTTTGATCGGAGGAGATAATTCGCAATGATTGGAATCTATACAATTTCACAGTGAGTGAACGCAAATTTCTTTTAAAATTTCTTTGTAACCGTTCCTCGGTCCAGACTTTTATAGTCGTCTAGTGTCGGTGGGGTTGCCAACACGGCCGTTATCTTCGGATTTGTGAGGAAACGAGACATAAAGCCCGCCTGAACGGAGCTCGAAATAAGGATTTTGATGACACACACAGATTCCTTGTATAGATTGCGTATCAATGGAAACGTCCGCATCTTCAGAGAATAAAGTTTTCAAAGATTGTGGCCGATTTTATTAACAACCTCTGGGCTCAGTGGAAAACAAAAAACTCTTTATTTTGAATTCGTTAAGCGTCAGTCGTTTCTTTTAACATTTATTCGCATTGACTTTTGCATCCATCTTTGATTTAATAAAAAGATATCCCTGCCAAGCATGTAGATAGCCTTGGATTGAAAGTTATTGCAGCGTTCTGGCCCATTGGAATGGCAAAATTACAAGTTGCATTCATTACATTATTGATAGCATATTAAGTTAGAAATCTAAACTTAGCAAACTTTTTGTACCACGAAACATCATAACTATACCCAAAAGCGGTCCAATGAAAAACATACATTTTACAGTCTCCAGAAATGTTAACGATTGGCCCGTTAAGGGATTTCATGAATAACAAGACTTGGACGATGAAGATTCCATATGAATTTTAGCTGAAATTAGTTTTGTCGAACAAAGGAATTAAATATTAATAAAGAAGCTCACATGCGTACTTGAGATCGAGGAAAAAATATTACCCGAAAGTGTCAGAGAGTTTATAATGATTGATGAACATAATTTATGTCTACTATATAACATTATTCACACACATTAGAAAGTTGTTAATGAAGTAAGTTGAGATTCTCCTGCCATGGCTGCCACACAGATTAATAAAATATATAACTCTCATTAATATAAAATTATAAAACAAACCCACATTATTATGATTAACATTGCAATTTTGAGGAGCTGAAATTATTATTATAAAAATAAAAGTCAAAGAGATTTAAAAGTTGATGACAGTAACGCATCAACATGCCACCCTCAAAACCCTTTAATAACAAATTCCTTTAATTTTGACATTGCAGACAATAATCACGACGCAAATTCGCAATTCGGAAGCGCTACCTCACAATTCTCGCATGAATATGGAATAACATCGGCGCTAAGTTAATATGTATGAATGTAACTTGTTAACTCATACCAGCGACGCCAGATGGCATCGGGTCCCCAAATGTCCCACCTCACTCCACTTTATAATTCAAAGATTTGCTCGCGACGAATAAAGAGGCGTCTTCACTAAATTATTCATGCTTAGACACTGCGTGCACTTGTCTGCAAAAGTTTTAATGTTTCTTACCAACATTTTTATGGAAGGGACGGGGACTACATTTCTGTGAAATTTGGGGGGACTTCCAATTTGATAGTAGTCGCTGACAAACTTTTGCACAAGACTGAAAATGTTAGTAGAAACAATAAAGCAAAACCAACGCTGAGAATTGAAAGGTTGTGAATGATGAGGAAGGGTTTAAAGAACCTGAGTAGTGTAAATCGAAGAATAATAAATCCCACTAACCGATTAACAGTAAAAACAACGATAAAACCGTACTGTTACCGTAGCATCGTAATATGAGTAGGTACCCACAGCTAGCTCTGAAAGCAAATTCATTCTTTCATTAATAGTAAAGTAAATGCAGAACATTAAAGTAGAATTAACTACTTTAGCGTTATTAATTCCATCACAATTTTCTCCCCCACTGTTACCTTTTGTGCTCCGTTTTACGGTGGATACATTACTGCAGTCTGCTACGAATTTAAAAATAACACTGCTACAAAAATGACGGTTCTATTTCTTTTTTGAAAAAACGTGATAGCACAAATTTATATATTCAAGAACACAATCAAGCTCTGGTATAATTTATTGACAATAATACTTTCCTTCTGTAACGTGACAATATGTTGGTGTTCGCTGTTCAATATCGAATCGGTCCCGTGTAGGCGTCGTTTTCCTAAAAAGGAGCGATGTTACATCGACGAGCGATAAATCAGATGCCTATTGTTGGAGGAAAGTCGCAAATCGTAAGCAAAGCCGCGTCTGAATATTGTAAGACCGCTCTTCTGGAGTCGCCCCTCAATAAAATCTCACAAATAAAACCGTATTTAGGGATGAAGCCTGAAAGAAATAAATTCATTATTTGATGATTGGATTATAATGGGACAGAAGTATACAATATTATTTATGTTTTCTATAGGCGTCTGTGGCATTGTCGTGAAAAAATGGAAGATTTATTTTCTGAAGAGACCAATAAATTTATGATTGATGTTACAAAAAAAAAGGAGTAATGGAACATAGAGAGGAAGTTTACTTTAAAAACTATGTCACTTACTCATAATTCAGGATAATCTGCTATTTATTCGCTAAAGTCTCCTAATAGATTTTTAAAGAAGAATTACGACCATGTCTGTCAAATACGTATCTAAACACAGTAAAATCTAAAATCCAAGTAAGTAGTCACGGTGCCAATATAAAACCTGTAACAACTTCAATAAGTGAGAAAAAGCGCGCTAGAATTCTGTGCCCTGCCTACAAAAGGACCTAATATCGAAACCGATAGAATTTTATCCAATAAGAGGGATGAATAGATGCCAAATTGATATTCAGGCATTGAGTAAAAATACTGATGTTACAAGGCAATGATGTTGATAGCAATACATTTAACGGTGAAACTTTCTAATACTAGATCCAATAAACACTCTTAAAATACAACTACAAATGTTTTTTTTCCAACCTAAAGCGTCAATGAAAGGAATATGATAGAAATTATACTCTGCGTTCTGTTTTCATTATTAGTTCACAATGTGAGCGACTGCAGGGCCGGCAGTCTCGACATAGATAGCGACGCTGTCGCAAACTGCCGATCGCTAAATATTAAGGTGAAACCTCAGTTCTAGCCCGCCAAATTCAAATTTTGAATTTGGCGAATGATATCAAATTGATGATTATTATTCAATAAATATATAATTTCCACAGTCGAGAATCTCATTTTGATCAACATACCACGTAAAACCGAGTTGCAATTTGCAAAAAACTAAAGAAATTTTGAATTTAGCGGGCTACAACTGAGGATTCACCTTAATATATAATGATCGGTAGTTTGCAACAGCGTCGCTATCTAGTCGAGACTGCCGGTCCTGGGATATAAGAAAAGTTTTAGGATTAACTTAACGTTAATCATAAGCTCGACAAATACTCTCTACGTTAAAGCAAAACGAATATAAACAGCCCGCAATACCTGAAACCGTAAATAGTTTTCTGTAGACATTGGAAACAATGTAAGGTCGAAATGTGACAGAGACGGTCACCATTTATCACCCACAGTAACAATCTCATGATGTAACGGAAGAATTTTTGGGCGACAACAGCTGCCCTTTCCCACGATCATGGATTCTCACGAGGACCTCAAAAACGATAACGGTAAAGAAACAATGCGATGTTAAAGACAGTATCGCGGCGTTTAGTAATATTATCCTTAGATCTATCTCTAGATGTATCGGGCCCGATGGCTCCGATACCGGGCGATGCAGTGCGTCGCGAGCCTGATGTTATTTGCCGGCGTGTGCTGTCAAATTGTAACGCTACACTTTTATTTATTACATGTATTTGTTTGGATGTTGATTATTTCTGAACGAGCCTGAAAACTTTAGATAGGTTTTCAATCTATCATCCAACTTTTTCCTGGAGTCCCGCGCAAACTTAGTCAGGAGTTTTAATTTAAACATGGCAATAAAATGGATCTAGGCCACTTGCGCGAAAGACATTTCCACGAGACTCGTGCGCGAACCCAATTGCGCGAATAAAAATTTCCTCCGCGAATGTACTTTTGCGCGAAGGGACACTTGCGGGAAAGGACACTTGCGCGAAAAAGTTGCGGAAACGAGATTTCTTCATAACATCACACCTGTATTCTTTCAAAGGGTTGGGCAGGGGTGTATATAACACCCACAACACTCAGTAAACTAAATAGAGATACGATGTTACATTAATGTTACATTATACTGTCGTATATCTATGTATTTTACTGTGTGTACATAAATAAGAAAATAAAAAAATAAAAAGGTGCAATAAAAAAACTACGATGGTCACTATTGACGCCTATTTGGACTGTTTACTTCCAGTCTGTCTATGACTTGAACATAACTGGCGAATTGTGGGTGTACTATACACCCCTGCCCAAACTTTTGAAAGAATACAGGCTTGATGTTATGAAGAAATCTCATTTCCGCATCTTTTTCGCAAAACTGTCCTTTCGCGCAAGTGGATTCGCGTAAGTGTCTTTCGCGCATGGGTCTGTCACGCAAGTGTGTTTAACGCAAAAGTTACCATTCGCGGAAATGTCTATCCGCGCAAGTGGGTTCGCGCAAGTGTCTTTCGCGCAAATGTTCTGCTACCCAATTAGATTAGGTATATTCCAGTAAAAAAGCCTTACCGGCAAGTCAAATACGGTTTAATAATTATGGAAAATTAACTAATATAGGTTAATAAATACAGGTTTATTTTTCCATGATTATTGAACATAAGATATAAGATGCTCAGCGTTTTGTATTCGTCAGCAATATTCAAAATTGCCTTGATATAAAATAAAACTCATCAATAATAAAAAATACGCTCATGAAGATACGAGGGCGCGAAAATATTGAACGCACAACGCAATTTACCATCTATAATGATATTTGTACCAATGTGGACTATCAAATTGTAACAGATTGCTTATTTATTACATTTTCGTACGTTCCGCTCACAGTTCCTTACGATTTGTTACCAGAGCCACGTGGGCATCAATGTAACATTTTTCCTTGGCAGATTTAAACACAATTTGATCAGATTAGTCACAATTTCTAGGGGTATCACGAAAAACTCATGCTCATTATTCAAGTTGCTGACGTAGAATTAAAATCTGTATTTGTCGTCTTTTCTGCCTTCCCAATGTTATATAGATCACTTGCATTCAATTCAACATCGACATAGCCAAATTCCATTACATTCTGTTTAATTAAATTTTCGAATACGACTACTCTTTTTTTCTCTAGGAAAACCTTCGTCTAACATGGCGTCATCTCATAAAGGTCAGTTCACACTCGCACTCCGAGCACGGCGCCGCGCGCAACTTCGTGAATAAATTCGAGCAATTCCCGACCTGCCTTTTACGAGCTGAATGAAGTATGAACTCAGTACGTGCAGAGCCTCGCTTTACTACGCAGAAAAAAAAAACTAATGAACCCAACTTTATTGCTGTTAATAAAACGGTACGAAAGTAGTTCACGCCGACGCCACTAAACATTAGACCTCATAGTTGCTCGATTTGTTACAAAATTGGCTTTAGTCTGCCGTCAGACGGATAACGAGCCATTTTATGTGTCCAGGTCACTTTCTTTTAGTACTGTCATGAAAGATCATACTTTTAAGTCATAAAGCTTACTATCTCAAGAATAATATATTATATATAAATATTTAGCTCTCGTCTTTTCTCTGTAGCTATATATGGGTACCATAAAGTATGGATAGCTTCTTAAATAAATTATTGTGGCGATAAAATGTTTACTCACAAACATTTCGTTCTAAAATGCCATGATTTATGCCTTACCTCAGATACCTAATATAAAACTTGCCCAATCCACTGAAACAACTCAAAATAATGGAAATAAATAATCATTAGTTGCAAAGTTACTTTACCTTTAGAAAACCGGACTGATATCTGCAAAGACTTCGCCTTCTTCTTCTTCTTTAGTCTACGAGTACATTTTTTCAGTATAATAGGTACTCCCAATCAAATTCTGAACACAAACGGCCCTCTGACATTGAAAAGCTAATAACATATCCCTTCTTTTTAATAACATGCCCTTTTCAACAATCAACGAAACCCAGCCAGACCAACAATGGTGCCACCACACAAACATTACATACATATACACCGACTTCTCTTATTAATTCCGCTCACGTTCCGCCTCGGATTATATTTACTCATTAACTAAATCGTTGCACTGATCGTTTTAATTTTTGTCTTCTCATTTAATTTTGTCGTGTTTTGCTATCTGTATAAGCTGTTTTAATCTGGCCGGTCGGTTAATTCATTATAAAGTGTGTCGGAAAGTAAGTATCGATTTAAAGTAGCAGCGATAAAAGTACAATTAATTTGCAATGTGTTATCTTTTAAACGATAATAATCGTAAGTAGAAATTAAATGGGCTGCTTAATTGCGCAGATGGCAGTTTAACTGAGGAAATTATAGTTCATTAACTGTCGATAGGTGTAGTTAAAATGCAGGTAGAGTTGGAACTTACAGGTACAAGTTTGATTGAAATAAATACCAGCTTTAAATTTAATTTTTACTTTAGCGTCATCCCTTAGTTGATATACAGGGTGGATTTTTGAGATAGGGCAGCAAGGGCAGCTACCTTAACCGTTGTAGCTACAGGAAAACGGTCTTAGGAGACTTACTTTAACTTTTTGAGAAAGTTTGAATTGCAATCACAGATTTTGAAAAAAATGTAGTCAGCAGGAAAATGGGCAATTTTCACAAAAACTTTTTTTTATGCTATTTGATCATGTTTCATATAAGGATCAAAAATCTCTATCGGATCAACTGAGGTTTGAGTATTAGAAAAGACAGAAATCGCAAAAAACATTTCCCTTATATTTCGTAGGAAATGAGACTACAATTTACTTTTTCATATGGATACAATGAAGACAGAGGGAAAATAAACAAAAATAAAATTACTTCGAATTTCGAACAAATTCGCGTCATATTTAATTTGCTTTGAAAACAGAATCGAGATAGTTTTTTGCTTGGTTGCTTATGATTTCCGAAATTCTGAGACTAAAATGACCTCAAGATAAGATGGCGCTTAGCCACACAACAGCCGCCAAACCCGTTCTAATTTGAACCGGCAAATTGGGAACAGGAACATATGATCCTATACCGTGGCCACCTCGCAGTCCTGACCTCATGCCTCTTGATTTTAGTATGTGGGCCTATTAAAAAAAGATACCAGCAGTGTTCATGGCAGCATTCAGTGGCATTCATCCTTTCACATTATCAGCTGCTACCCGCTCTGTAGTAAAGAGAGTAAGCATAGGCTTACGTCAAAACGGCTACCATTTTGAGCACCTCATAACTTAGAGCACAAAAGTAAAAATTCTAGATGAGTCCAAATGTAAAGTTTCGAGTTTTTAATTTAAGATGAAAAATAATGCCAAAAGTGGAAGTTATTATTTTTTATTTGTTATTCAATTAGTCTTTTTTATAGCTGTCAGTTTATCGATGGTAAAACAGTAAGTCGTAGACTCATTTCCAATGAAATGTATAGATAAAGTTTTTTGCGATTTCTGACTTTTCTAGTACTCAAACCTCAGATGGTCCAATAGAGGTTTTTGATCCTTATATGAAACATGATCGACTGGCATAAAAAGAAGTTTTTGTGAAAATTGCTCATTTTTCTGCAGACTGTAATTTTTTTTCAAAATCTTCGAATGCAATTTAAAATTTCTCAAAAGTTAAGTTAAGTCACCTAAGACCGTTTTCCTGTAACTACAACGGTTAAGGTATCTGTCCTTGCTGCCCCATCTCAAAAATCCACCCTGTAGAACATATTATATACAGTTGTATTCAGAATAATTGTTTCATAATAATGAGGGTTTTCATGAAAATTCACGCCACCAGTTGGCGCCAATTTGACAAGAGGTCTTCCATTTCGACAATGAATATAAAATATATGATGACTTTCATCATTCGTTTCATCCATTCGTTCATCATTCAGTCACGACTAAAGAAAATATAGGCGCTTTGACACATATAACAGGTGCGCGCACCTGACATCTCAGTGCTGCCACCTAGTGAACTTCATTTCAGAAAACCTTCATTTTTTAACAATTTATGTAATATTGTCAGGACTTAGAAAACCTGTTACAAAGGCTCATTCATGTAGAGCTCAGCCAGTGGTAATGATTTTTAGCTGTAAAATGTGTTTCACTATTTCCCAAAGACCGTGAACCGTTATTTGGAGATTAAACAAAAAAAACGAAAACTATGCAATTGTCATGGATGACACATTGCTGGCTGCATTCATGATAACCTTTCTTTCACTCCGCTATTTGCACAGGAACAATGTTTATTTTGAAACACTGCCGCCCACATTCAGGCCGTATTCATAAAAAAAACAGAGGAAAAAGCAGTCCGCACGTTGATTGCATTACTGCGTTACATATGTTTTATATGCTTTCCTTACACATTCCGTTGATTAAAACCCAAAGTCCGGTAAATATGACATAGACATCCGTGCGCCTCCGGCAATCTTGTTTTTTGGCAATTTCCACAAATCGCTGAACTAGTAAGAGAAAGTTATCGTTGTCAACACGAGCTACAATCACGGACATAAATCAGCAACAACATTAGCACCCTGTATCGTTCTTTGTTTTGTGAAAACACGCCATTTATTTTGCTTTACCTTGCCAAAGTCTATTTTTAAAGCAACGTTGTTCAAAACGATCCTTTGAAAAACAATTTCCGTTGGCCCGGCTGGGTCCGGGTTCGCTGTACAAGGAACAAGATAGATAGCCATATAAATCTCCCATGTGTCTAATTGACGGGTACGAAGTGAGGCCACCCCGTCTGAGCAGACTTGTAGAACTGATTCACTTACCTCATTCGGAAAAAGTGTTGTAAGTAATGTTACAGTCTTTGTTTCCACCTTAACTATCTACTTCGGACTCGGACGCAGAAAGTTTCTTCGTTTCTCCGTGAAATTGCAGGATTAGTGCGGTCAAGTTGTAAGGTGAGGTTCAGACGATTGAAGTCGTGGTTTTCTTACGTAGCTACATGAGTTAGTCGTGCTTTGGTTTACGTGTATAAGAAAAAACGAAATAAAAGTTCACGTGCGATAATACGGTGTTTTATTTATACAAGACAAGCTGACCCGACAGACGTTGTCCTATCTTACTCTTAACTATGAATGTCGTTTAGTTTTAGTGTTGACTATTGACTAAAACTATCGACTCATTTAACAACCGATCCATCTGTGTTAAACGATATTTGCAGCGCGCATTCTGTCAATCGCTGACAGTTATTTCAAACAACTGACAGTTACGTAAAATTAATATTGGCTTTAAGTTTTCTTAAATTTTGTAACGTTCCGATCAACTTCCTTAGTTTTTTATTTCATAAGATCTTTCTCCTGACAATAACGAACACAACAAAAAAAAATTGTGAAATCGGTCCAGCCGTTCACGCGCGATGGCGTGACCAAGGTAAATAGGGATTCATTTTTATATATATACTCGTAGATAGATATATACCTGCAGGGTTGGTTTTCAAAAACCTGCCAAATTTAATGGTGTGGTACAGACCATCAAATTGAACAACTTTTTCCATGGGACCAATCGTAATCGCGAAAAATTGATCAACTGTCCCATACAAAATTTCAATACCTACTCGACCTAACTGTATGGGACGCCAGTTTTTTTTTGGCGATTACGATATTGGTTCCATGGAAAAAATTGTTCAGTCTGATGATCTGTAACTACACCCTAAAATTTAGCAGGTCTTTGAAACCTAGCCCCATGTAAAATGCTAACTTATATTCACATAATGTATTTTGTTTTGTATCATAATTATAATACATACTTTTATGTTTGAAACTTTCATAACAATATGAAGTAATGTAATGTGTATGAAACACCATCTTTCATATTTCAGGACAACAATGGATATTCTTGATTCTAATAGTTGGATACTTTAATAATGTTTAGTAAAATTTTACAACGTCGAAGATTTTCTCGAATACTTACTATGTACAAAAATGCAAAAAAAAAATAACTGACTTCCAAAAAAAAACACTACAAAGTCTAAAATAATTTTTATTTCGATAATCGGTGTATTTTTCGTTTCGTCGTTTTGTATCTTCGTTTTTGGTACCGATTTCCGAAATTAAAGTTATTTTTCATTTTGTAGTATTTTTTTTGGAATTTGGTTGTTTTTATAGTAATTTTTTTCGTTCTATTTTAGTTTTGGTACCTACCCCACACAAATACGTACATCATACTTGATATGTAAATGGCAGGAATTTATTAAAACATCATCAATATATAGTTAGTGGAAAAAATACGCATTATTAAGGATAACTCAATAACTACTGGTCAAATTAATTTTGATCAAATTTACATGGGACCTCATGAGAAGCACCAGCTTTCAAATCATCAAAATCGGTTCACCTAGAAAAAACTTCTGAGATAATACAAATAAAAAAATAAAAAAAATATAGTCGAATTGAAAACCTCCTCTTTTTGGAAGTCGGTTAAAAATAACAAGCGATCAAGCTTAAGGCATGATTAATAAGTTTTTTTCTTCAAAGGTTGAAATAACGACGTGTATGTAGAAGCTCTTAGCCGGGGAGCACATTAAATATTCTCGGCCAAGTTTATGTGGCTACTCCCAAAAATCCTTCGTAAGAAAGTTATTTATACGTACGTTCACCTCACTTAACCTTGTTGCTTAAAACACCACGCTAGTTAATGAGATGGGTCTTATTTAGTGCGTCCTTGCTAAGAAATATCGCGCAATACAACTTTACTTAATTATATTGCTGTTTTCCAAGTACAATGAGGCAATGTACCTACACCATCATCTTATTCTTAACCGAGCAATAATAAAAAAAAATATGAACCAATTAGCTTACTTCGAACACTTAAGTGGCCATGCGTAGAATTAATTGTCGTTGATTGCAAATCTCATCAGTAATGTTTCAGAGGGAATGCATTACTGTGGGAGCTTAAATGGGAATGCTTGCCATTTAATCATCGTAAAAGGGACATAAATCCCAATTACACGGCTTATTATTTCGAAAAAGGCTCAGAAAGTCGCAATGTGACGGAGTCCGAGGCAGGACAATACAGTACCGCTGAAATATTAGCTCGGGGACCAATGCGATGCCGAACGAAGATCTAGTCAGCCTAAGCAACAATTTAGAACTAAGACTATGTCGTTTTATTTCAGACATTGTCCATCTCTCATTGAAGAGTAAAGTTTTCCTTATTAAGTTCTTGAGTAAACTCGTTTTACTTTACTATCGAATTACAGCTTTATTGTTTTGTATGTAACCATGTTTACTGTATTCTTGAGTAAAGAAAGGGTCCCCTTTCTTTGTTTCTCCTCCATATTCAAACAAACTCTCACCGTCACCCTATAGGAATTTAAAAAGTGTCCAGAAAAAACATAACTAACCGAAAAAAATGTTTGAGGTCCAAGAAACCGCACTGATTGCACAAAGGGGTCCCGCGAGACTGAATTATCGTCACGTACTCCTGCCACCCCACTTCGTTAGTTCGCGTGATGACGTGTGCCGAAACATCCCCCCATACATTTGTAATTCCATTCACAAACATACAATCATCATACATTATTTGGTGAAGTGTTTTATTTGGGAGTCACGAAGGATGACGTCGATGGACGAGCTCCGTCTAATGGATTTTTGGTGTCCACGTGCCTCTAGCCTTGAAAATAACTGGTATAAAAGACGCTTAACAAAGCCGAGATTCAAGGCAATTTCATGAAAACAAGTTAAAATATGCAGTTAAAATTATCTTTAAATATACCTATATAGTATTTTTATTTCACGAAGCAATGCGCGCTTTACTTGTGGTAACCAAGTGTACAAACACGCTGTAGATGTTGTTAGCCTAGGAGCTCTCGGTATCGTACCGTCCGAGACACGGGCGAAGTCGGAAGTGTGTGTGTGTGGGAATGTATGCGTGTGTTACGTGCTGATGCTACTCGTCTTCACACACACATTCACATCGTGTTTGTACACTTGGTTACACTGAAAATATTGTACCCCCACAAATTCTGTACGCATGCACCCAAAAGTTGTGTGCGTTAGATTGCGCACTGCCGTATACAGTGATTTTTTTAACCAAAAATAAAAGTCGTTTCCCAGCAATAATTTTTGCTCAATGTTACTTAGTTTGACGTACAGAATGCGTAGATAACGGTCATGTGCCCCAATGGCATATTATATTTCATACTTTTTTTTTACAAAACATACTTATTTCTAAACAGACTATAAAGTTAACTTATTTTAAATTTCTGCTCTAGTAAGAATGCCTCATTTAATTGAAGATGAAGGCCTCCTCTAGAGATTTCCATTTCTCCCTGTCATGCGCTGTATATAATATGTAGGTATGTACTTTTGTTCTAAAACAACAAATTTTCTGCAAGTTCTACCTAGAACTCCAAACAAATAAAACATTCTTCTTCGTTTTACACGCGGCGTGTTTCAAGATAATTGAGCGATGTCGACGTAATGAAAGACAGTATTGAATCAGGATACGAGACCGTGCGCCCGCGGCCTCGGAGCGGTTACATTTGATTTCTATTAGTGAATGCCTACTTAAATTATGCTTTTACTGTTTATTGCAAATTAAACTTTATATGTCTAAGAGCAGAGGGCCCGAAATTCAGGGAAAGGATGTGGGAGTTTTTCAGGACGATGATGGATCATCTATTAACAGCATTAGCCCGCAATCGAAAAGATGAATTGGGCTACCTACCCAAAACTAGGACATAAACTAATAATAGTGATTCCAACACATTTTTAGATTTATAACCGCAGGAGCATCCTTCACCATATCAGCATGGGAATACAAAGTTGTGTTCCCGAAAACTACCATCCAAAATAGAGCAGGTTATTCTCTCTAAAACTTAAGATATAAATCACATCGCATATTACGTCACTTTGGTAAAACTGTGGTACTCGTACTTGTAACAAACTCGCCGGATATGACCAGGAAATGAAGCTCATTCCAAATCTCCTTTTTTTCGTCAACATTCTTTTATATTAACCAGGACTTACACTCCTTTGAGCAGATTCTCCTTCAAGCAATTTTTCTTACATTAACAAACTATCTATGTACTTACAATATATTATCACGCCGGTATTTTCCGATAGGATGAACAGTTGTGAGGCTCAATTTTATTGACAAAATCGGGTGCTTTGCGTAAGATCTTGTTATTTGGAATGTCTCTCAGTAAAAGACAATGGCCCTTTCTTGAAACCTAAGATTGTCATCTACTGAGGGTAAGTTAGAGTAAATGTCTTGGAATAAAACGGTAGCCCGGTTTTCTCTGCGTTTAAATAAAAATTCGCCACTTCACAAAAAGCTTGGTTAACTTTACCCCGCTAAGTAAGTAATCAATATCATATGAAGCCCCAAAAATTAACTCAACATTTTCAAATTCCTATAATGTTGTCTTTTAATTAACTCCGGCAATGCATAAACTGTTCGTTGCTAATTAAAACACAGCTATATTAATTAGAAACCCTTTTGGAAAATATAATTACTTATTTTAACAGCGTCGGCTGCCTAAATGTAATACAGGAAATGCTTTTAAAGAAAATTCCCGCGGGATTTGAATAAAAACGCGCGGTTTACGTTAAAATAAAGTATTATTCGCCTAATTAGGGAGTTTTCATTATGAAATATTCGTCGTAGAGTCTTTGTGGGGAACTACAATGCGCTGAGAATTGCATTTGATCATTTTCTGTGTTCTGTTATTAAGAAATGTATACAGAAGAGGACAATTGCAACGATAACGAATGAGAGGGGAGAGGAAGGAGCTTTGTGCAATCAGCGAGTTTTATTCGCCGTCGACGTGCCAGGGACTCTTCGCTGGGGGTAATTGTGATAACACGATGTCGTCGACTCTCCAAAACGTGTCTGCAATCGCGATCATCATTTGCACGTTTGGAAATCTGAAAATCTTCGTAGCTTTACACATAGTGAATCCGGAACCTAGGTATGGGAGGCCTGTTTGAGTTATCTTTCGTACATACATATTATGCATGAAATTAGCATTCGTTTGTTTTACGCCGGAAGGTTTAATTTGAATTCACTCACATCACTTTGTTTTAATCGTTCAACCAACAGTTAGTCGAAATTCTGTGCAAAATTAACAAAACCAGTAGGTAAGTATATGAACACAAATACGTTATACTTAAAAAATCCGTATAACAGCATTATCAATATAAAATACCAGTTTTGCTAACATAAAATCACAGTTAAATGGCTCTAAACGTGCATTTGGTGTGTTTTGGTGCCAAAGATAACACAGCCTGAAACCGCACAAATACTTGCTTCACGCATACTAATGTGTCCCATGCGGCTATCGGCGAGCCAATGTTCTATATTATATCGGTTCGATAAGTTTTACTCTAGTATCGATAGTAAATCGGGAGATATACGAGTGGTTTGTGCAACTTTATGGGTCGATAAAGAAATGTTTTGCATATTATCTAGTTGTCGAGGCTACTGTTTGCGAAAAGTAGGTTAATTAGGTAAACGCAATAGACGTGTCCAGAATCTGTTAATGCATATTGTAGGACGGACTTCCATTCTCTATTTTACCGTTTTATGTGGTTGTTTATGAAAGAGGGAAATCTTATGTTAGTTCATATAAGCTGCGCCAAGAATCATCAAACTCCGAACTGAATAGAATGACACCCAAATAATTAATTTAACCTGCAATAGTCGAGGAATGGAGTGAAGTAGTTAAAAACATCGTTAAGCACATTGTCGGAGGCGTTTAAGTCGGCTGAAGTGAAAGTTTTCACGTTACGAATACTTGAAAAGTCCATTACACGGTTGACGGCGTCGACGTCGGCCTTACGACGCCAACTTGTTTGTAATTACACAGACATAGCCCCGAGATTTCATTTAAACTTCGTGACAGTACCCGCCGTTGACAGCTCTTTCTGCAATTGTTAACTTCTTAGAAAAATATTATGATAGTCGGACCGTACCGAGGTACGCGAGAGCGCGGACCACCTGACTTGACGCGGCTACTTTATAACTGCTATTTGGCGGTAACCAAGACTTTGATTATGAAGAGTCGCTTTTGCAGTTGGCGGAATATCTCTTTGCTTTATATTTTTGAATGATTTTAGTACGTGCTTTATGATTTTGATAAGGTTGAGTTTCTGTTGAGATTTCAAGATGTTTCAGCGTGAAACTGATTCTGAAATAGTTAAAGCACACTAGTCAGACGATCCTTTCTAATAAAGCATCCTCCCAAATATCAGTAGCAGACTCTGTGTTCGAAACAACACGTTTTAACATACTTTCTAAAACTACCCTCAATCCCATTATTCTCAACACGACACACTATTTTCTAGAGCTATTCTAACAGCTTCAAACTCAATAAATATTCGGCACATTCGTTCTCCTTGTCTCCAGTGTCAGCAGTGTCGACACAGCTATACGACATTGCCGACACTCCGACAGTAAGCGGATTTGCGCGCCTACATAGTTGTTTAGTGAATTAATAAGTTAGTAGTTCATGCATATTAAGGTCTGTAGACAACCGCGGCTCTCCATATTCATATACGAACAGTTTGAGAACAAACTAAACACCTTGAGAACGCTGAGGTGGGAGTGTTTAAATACAGGGTTTCAATTGAGACTGTGCAAATCTTCTATTGATATTGTTGTGGTGTATGTGAATAGAGAAATCCTTTTGCAATTGTTTAACTCTTTGATACCTATTTGAAAATACACTCGCGGTCAAATAATATGGGTCAATGACGGAAATGCCTGTAACTTGCAAATTAATAATGGTACATGCATGAAACTAACTTTATATTACAGAGAATTTTATAGCGTATGAAATAAAACATTAAATGATCTAATAAATAATTTAAAAAAAAGTAAAAAAAATAAAAACCTTGAATTTGGCAATAAATTCAATTCGCGGTAGTTTTGCTTGTTTTCTTACTTTTTTTTTCAATCTGTTAAATCAAAATGTTAAAAAGCGGTAATTATCGTCTTTCACCATCATTATTGAATTACTATAATGTCGCTAACACCAGAAGAATGTACACGTATCGTCACTATGTTAGAAGAAAGCAGAAGTCGGCGAAGTACAGCAAGAACAATAGGCGTATCACTTTCTACAGTGCAACGTTTCCGAAAACTGGGCAGAACATAAGAAGACCAGGAACCGGCAGACCGAGATGTACTACGGCTCGAGAGGATCGATTTATTGTTACGACCATGCTTCGAAATCGACACCTCACGGCAGTTGAAGTAACAAATCAACTTCGGGAGACCCATAGAAACGACGTAAGCGAGCGTACTGTAAGGCGGCACGCGGCGGCTCCTTGAAGCTAATTTGACCGCACATATATACGCAAATGGTCCAAAACTTGAAAGGGAACATCGGGTGGCAAGGTTACGTTACGCCCGCGAACACGCACAATAGGGAGACGAAGAATGGGCAAGAGTAATGTTTTCGGACGAATCCAGATTTATACTGTATGCACATGATGGGTGGCGAAAAGTCTACCGACGGCCACGGAACCTTTTTATTCCAGCTTGTTTTGAGGAAAAAGTGCCGTTCGGCGGTGGATCCATTATGGTTTGGGCTGGAATCTCTTCAGAGAGTCGCACGGAGTTAGTGCTGATAGAAAATGGTACGCTAACTGGTGCAAGATATTTATATGGAAGAAATTCCTAATTAGCATGTCGGCTCATATTTAATTATGACAACGCCAGGCCACATACAGCTTAAATTGTAAATGAGTATCAGGACGTTGGCATCAATCGCATGGACTGGCCCGCGAGAAGCTCGGACCTGAATCCAATTGAACTCGCTTGGGAGGTGTGTAAGAAATCGAAACTCCGCCCCAGGACCTGAAAAATGCGTTAGTGGAAGAATAGACCAATATTCCGCAACATCGCATAATAAACTTAATAAACAGCATGCCCAATCACCTGGCAGCTATGAGAAGTCCCCGAGGAGGCAAAACAAAGTTTTTTTTTTTTAAAGTCCGTTTTTGTGTTGTATGTTAGGTACCCAACCATTATCTTTTCAACGATTTTAACAATTGAACTAATAATGTTTCCCAACATTTCATGTTGTTTTATTAACTGGTAAATTATACAGTTTCATTCATGTCGCTAGCTCTATTATTTTAAGAGTAATTTCAGTTTTTCGTACTGACCCGTATTCTTTGTCCGCGAGTGTATATATAATTGAACTTTTATTTCTTCAGTTACTGTTATTGCAGAATTTCTCTTCTAGTCGACTTTCCTCTTTTTCTCATCACTAGTCCAATAGACATTCTATAAATTTGTAGATACCTATTCCCACGTCGTAAGTCTACCCACCCCACTTCGGTAACTTTCTTAACTGTGAGATAGAATATCTAACAACAAAAAGTAATATACCATAAGATGTAGGTAATAAAAGTTTCTGAAAAGAAATGGAAGGCAGAAACATAAGATAGAGCCTTTACGAAAGATCATGAATTTTTTACATGGAAAGAGAGCTAAGGTAAACGTTCCGAGGTGCACTTGCAACTGGTGATAAGTTGCACACCATAACAACTAGTGGCTTTGCGAGCTGCAGACCTCGCCAGTCTGTCTTTGCATAGCTTAACACTGAATACATGTTCACCGCGAACCTTAAACCAAAATCCTTAAATTCCTTAAATAAAAAGCGCGCATAAAGAGCGCGAAATGGCTAAAATATGTTTTCTTTTTACGCCACTGCTCCGCCATTTTGAAAAAAATCCAAAAACTGAATCGACAAAAAAAAACATATCAAACCTGCTCACAAAATTTCGAGTGAATCGACTAAGAAATGGGACCTGTAGAGGAGAACATCCATCCGGACATACGAAAGCATTTATGCCAAAGCTGAAACGGAGACGCTTCGCGGTCGCTCGGGCAATCATGATGGTCTCTTGTCAAAGTGGTATTTGTTATTATCATGTGCTTTATCTTCACCGCACCATCCTCGCTTGACTTAACTGTCGGTCTATTCTGTTAAAATCTTAACGTGAAAACTTAGGTGAACTGAGCTTGAGGTGAACTGTCACTTTGCCTGGTGCTAGGGATTGACACTATTGACATTTCACTTCACCTAAGCACAGTGCACCTTTTACACGGTGAGAATTTTACAGAATAGATCGACTGGTTCTTTATACATCTCTCCTGCCATCGGTGACGCAGCTGCACTCCACAAATCGTCAAAAATTCAAAATTCCCAAAAACTAATCATATTTTTACCTGTAACGTAGATGGATCACTCAAAAATTGGTTCCAATTAAAATTCGTACGGTTTGAGTGGCGATGGCGTACCCGCTCCGGCGGGCGCGGGAAAACATCGCCATAACCAACCTAGCTTGTGAACCTCTTCGCGAGCGTTGACCCTACTATAACCTCGGTTTACACCAATTTACCTTGGTTTTGTCCTCTAAAAAATTTATCGAACCTACTGAGAGCGTCCCACCTAGGCACACACTGCCGTGGTCGACTAAGAATTCTCTAAATCGAATTCTAGCTCAAGTCGGAGCAAAGACAAAGTCAAAGTCAAAGTCAAAGATTTATTTGCAAACTAAGTGTACATTTTGGTGTTATTTTATAATATAGGTACTTACAACTTAGCGGCCTTTTCCAGGCATCGCAAATTTGAGGGTTATTTATATTAAAAAAATTAAAATAACTATGCTATTTTCACTATTTTACATTAACAATTTCAATAATTTAGTATTACTCATTCAAATAATAAGTAATATATACACATTTTAATAATTCAATAATAATATAAATACATTTTTTATTAATTAGATCGCCTTATTAATTTATTAATTTATTTAGTATAGGTAGTCATGTAGGTAGTGGTGTAAGCGTGTGTAATGTCTGTGTACGAGAATGTGTGTGTAGTAGTTATTGATTTATTTTTGGTGTAAAAATTCTTCAATTGAATAATAACATTTTTTTTAAAGGTAGGTTTTTAATTTATTGTTAAATGGAGCAAGCCTGGTTTCATTTTTAATATCTTGAGGCAGCTTATTGTATATTCTTATTGCCATGTATTGTGGGCTTTGGTGTAGCATTTTTAGTCGTGACGATGGTTGGTACAGGTCAAGTTTGTGCCGGGTATTGTAAGAGTGTATGTCCTGTACTTTAGTGAATGTGTGCATGTTTTTGAATATATATATACATATATCGTGTAAATATATACAAGGAAGCGTGAGTAATTTATATTTCAGAAAATAGGGTTTACAGCTTTGTCTATTATTTATTTGAGCTAAGATTCTAACACATTTCTTTTGCAAAGTGAATAGCTTATGTATGTTGACACTGTTTCCCCACAACAAAATACCATAGCTTAACCATGAATAGGCGTATGCATAGTATGCTGATAGTGCTGTTTTTGTGTTAGTGCTGTATTTTAGTTAGAATAGCGCGTAGGTGAATTTTGATAGTTTCATTGTTAATTCTTCTATGTGATGTTTCCAATTTAGGTGTGTGCCGATTGTTAATGCCCAGTAATTTAAATGTATGTACTGTTTCTATTGACTGATTTTGAAATTTGATATTAATTTGGAGGGGAGATTTTTTATATGACCTAAACTGCATTATTTTTGTTTTATTAAAGTTAATTTCTAGGTTGTGGTCTTGAAGCCATTGTGTTACTATTTGTAAGTTTTCATTTATAATTTGTTGGGGGTTATGAGTATTTTCGCATTTTATAAGTAGTGATATGTCGTCCGCAAATAGTACGGGTAGAACTTGGTTTCTGTCAAGGGATTTTGGTAGGTCGTTGATGTAGATTATGAATAAAATGCATCCCAATACACTTCCCTGGGGAGTTGAGCAGGTTAGGGTTCTCGTTCTAGATCTTATTGTTTCTACGTAGTGGTTGGTGGTATTATGGTAATCTATTTGTACTATTTGTTTACGGTTTTGTAAGTATGATTTGAACCACTGGTACGCAGGTCCTCGTATTCCCGAGCCGTACAGCTTGGTCAGAAGGATGTCGTATGAAACTTTATCATAGGCTTTGGTCATGTCTAATAATCAGAGATCGGAATAGGTAGAGTTTATATACCTAAACTTCGAGGAACGAAGTAACATAGAGTGGATAATAACTCCTTTAAAATCCCGGAATAATTCTAATGAGGTTTTAATCCCGGGATATAAAAGCCATGGATTATTATTATTCATAGTTCCAAATGTTTGATTTGAAGAATCATACATAACATTTTTTAGGGTTACGTACTAAAATTGTGTCAAATTCAAGTGTTTTGTTTCATGTAGGTAAAATAAAATTAGGTTTGCCGGTTTATTAAATCTTGTGCTTCGAATACATACCTACATACATTGTGTTGTACACATACTTTGTTATTCGTGGCCAGGAACACATAGCGGCAGCGGTTTAAATTTTTTCAAAATATCGTTCGTCACGCAACTAAATATGATATAACTTAGTATCTCTTTCACATGTTGTAGTAGTCGCTATTTGTTATCTCTTTCTCTTTAGTGGTTTTTAAATTCCGGGATTTAAATGTCATTTTATTTATTGCGGGAATTTAGAGAAGGTATTATCCACTCTATGTTTCTTCTTTCCTTGAAGTTTAGGTAAATAAACTCGACCTATTCCGATCTCTGCTAATAATACACCTAAAGCTATTTTTTTGTCGTTTATGTGTTGAAGGGCCATTTGTGTATATTTTTGGACTGCTGTTGTAGTGGACCTTGATTTCCTAAATCCGTTCTGTGAGTCGTCTAATACTTTATGTTTCTCTAAGAAATTGTAAAGCCGATTGCACATTGCTTTCTCAATGACTTTAGAAAAGGTTGGTAGAAGTGCTATGGGTCTATAATTGTTTGGGGTGGTAGTGTCGTCTTTTTTGTGTATCGGTTTAATTAATGACATTTTCAGTGAATCCGGGAATAGGCCGTCTTCGAAGCTCTGGTTGATTAAAAGTGTGAGCGGCTTAGAGAGTTCTTCAACGCATTGTTTTAGTAGGATGGGTGAGATATCATCAATTCCGCAGCTATGTTTATTTTTCATTATCCTTATTATTTGAATAATCTCTCTTTGATCTACTGGGTGTAGGTACATAGAACATGTAGGGGGATTTACAACAGGCTGCCCAAGTTTGTTTGTATGTATATTTGATTGGGTCTCACCAACTGTTGCGAAGAATTCATTGAATGTATTTGCAATGGTGGCTGGGCATTCTGTCATATTATCATTTACTTTTAATTTTATATTTTTATATTGTTTAGGCTTGGTTTTGCCTGTTTTTGTGTTTATGATTTTCCACATTGTTTTTGTTTTATTGTCGGATTTCTTTTTCTCGTCTCTTTGAGAGTTTTATACTGCTTTTTAATATTTTATCAAATAAATTGTAATATTTTCTTATAATGTCATTGTTATTTGTTTCATTTAATATTATTTTTAGCGATCTCTTATGTCTACATGAGTGTCTTAGGCCGGTTGTAAGCCATCCTTTAGCCTGTATGTTTTTTATGTTTATTTTTTGTAGGGGTATGTGCTTATTTAATGATTTTATAATTAATGAAATAAATGCATTATAATTATCGTTTATAGTGTTATCTGGCTTAATTATAGTTTCCCATTTAATATGTTTTAATGATTCTCTGAAATTTAATATTTTGTTTTCTGTAAATACTCTTTTTTTTGTACGCCATATTTTATTATCCGTTAGTAGGTTTTCTGTTTGTTTTAATTTTATATTTATTGATTTGTGATCGGAGAGGCCGTAATCGTGTACAAAAGTTTTGTTTATAATTTGTTTGTTGTTTGTGAAAATAAGATCTATGCAAGTCGATGTAGATTTTAGTACACGTGTAGGTGTTTGTATCAATTGGCTGACGTTATGTGAATGCATAAAGTTTAACAGTTCGTGGCAGCGGGCGTTTTTTAAAAGTACATTTATATTGAAATCACCTCCTATTATGATGTGTTTAGTTTTGGTTTTTAATGAATTTAAGACTTTTCCCATTTGTTCATAAAAAGTATTAATATGACGATCCGCTCTGTATAATCCTATAACAATACAATTTAACTTAGGTATTTCTATTGCGCTTAGTTCTATTATGAATTCCTTAGAGTAATTAACAATATCCTTCCTTTAAATACATTCCAAACTATCCTTAACTACTAAACAGACTCCACCACCTTCCCGAGTAATGCGACAGAAGGAAGACGCTATTTTGTATCCAGGTAGGTGTATCGAGTCACAATAAGAATAAGTTTTCCATATCTCTGATAATGATAATATTGTAATATTAGAATCTGACAATAATTGTTCGCGCAAGCTTATTTTATTCCCTATACTTTGGATGTTTTGAAATGTCACAGTAAAGTTAGAATCGAAATGTTCTGTTTTGATTTTGGTTTCCTTTTTCGCTTGTTTGTGTCGGAC
Organism: Griposia aprilina; assembly: GCA_916610205.1. Taxonomy (NCBI): domain Eukaryota; kingdom Metazoa; phylum Arthropoda; class Insecta; order Lepidoptera; family Noctuidae; genus Griposia; species Griposia aprilina. The sequence goes on along the minus strand of OU744297.1, from coordinate 13,150,490 downwards.
TATTAGGCTCCTGGGTAGTCGTAATGTTTTCAGTGTTGACAATCTCCACTGATGGAGGTTCATGGGCGGCTCAGATCTCAAGTGCTTATGCGGCATCTCCCCAGAGACAATGGTCCACCTTCCATCCTACGCCGCTTGTCCTGTCACCTGTGTACTTGATAATCTTATGACTGCGTCAGTGAGCGGAGTTCGCACAACTGAATTTTGGGCCAAACATGTTTGAACTTTTTTTAATCGATACGCCGAAGAAGAAGAAGCGGTTTATTTATTTAATTTTGTTGTAATCCTACGTCCTGAAAAGCCTATCTTTCAAAAAGATGGATTACAACAAAATTACAATAAAAACAAGAAGTACCTACTTAAAATGTCCTTTTCAAATTCAGAACCTATTTTGTGTTTGAAAAGGACATTTTAAAATACTTAGCTAGTTTTACTTCATTGGGTTTGAGTAGTAACGTCTTAAACCCAGCAGAGGAATTGGCTGGCCGCCAAATAAACTAAGTACGCTAACTACATTCTTTTCAATAAAGTGAAAAAGAAAATACCTTACTAATGCGGTATGCCTCTACTTCTATATACTCCAATCTCAGTATCTGACAAAATACCTAACAAAGCTTCGTGATATTCTGACACACACGAAAATAATCCGACAAACAACATTATTATCGTTCGTAAATATATTGTTGATTGTATACGTTACCTACTATGTACCTACCTACCGACTTCCACAGAGATCCTAATAAAGAATATATAAATAACACAACATTTTCCTCCTGAAACATTATTGAGTAGGTAGGTATCCGATATAAAAATATATATTTCAGCTTTTTACTTCATAATTTATGAATAAAAGTACTGGCTTCTTAATTCTCTCCTAAGGTTCGGAATTCAAATAACCATAATTATAATGATTTATGAAATCGCGCCCTAATTAGGACAGTCGACGTCTTTCAACTGAGCTCTACGGGGAGTTGGGAAATGGACGAACAGAGGATGGGGTCATCCATCTGACGTCGCAACTTCATCTGAATCTGCGGAAACATTTTGAATTGAGAGCAATTGATGGCAGCAGCGCTTATTTAATGCTTTTATTGAACTTGACTTATTTCAGGAAATTAATTGGGCCGCCTCATTTCGTTATTTGGTTTTAAAAATACGCGGGATGCTTCTATTAATGCTTAAATTCCATGATATAATTATCACGAGATATAGCTTTTACTTTTGTTCACCATACCTGCTGTCTATAAATTAAGTATACGTTACCATCCACCAATCCAGCCTCAGAACGTGCAAACCTTAATTGCATTCATTAGACCCTGAAATATTCATACACCTTCAGTGTAAGGATGGGTAATCGATCTCAATACGAGGCATGAAATAGCAGCTCTTATACCAGCACTTTGAGCTTCCTGCATACTTTGTTCACGTAGATACATTAATATTGCTTCGAGACCAATAAGGCCGTTTACAAACGCGCTTTGTACTTTGTGGCTGGCTTGCAAACAAGCCTGTCCCATTATTGCACCATTGTGTGCCATCCAGTGTCTGGAAATTTTGCAATTAATATGGGCTTGTATCCACGCTTCGGTACATCTGATTAAATTCATGTGACGCCCACTACACTGTATAATATTGTGACGGCGGCATGGTTCAGATTGATAGGTAAGTACCTAAGTAGGTATAGTGTTTCCATAAGTATAGCATAATCAGCCTATAATGGTCCCACTGCTGGGACACAGGCCTCTTCTAGGTGAGAGGGAGTGGGCCGTAATCCACCACGCGGGCCTACTGCGGGTTGGTAGATGTCACATATAAACGTATTTTCTTTCTTTCTTTTCTTTTTCTTTCTGTCTTCGAATTTTTTAGGAGATGTTTTCCTTCACCGTTTTGACAGCAGTGGTGCGCCTGTCTGGGTTCGAACCTACGACCTACATAATTATAGAGCTTTATTGATTCCAGAGAAGTGAAAAAAAAATCATACCTGTTAGGTAATAACGATGAAGAGTTATTTAGATATTTCAGTAACGTTGGAAATAGATAAGTAGGGACCTACATCACATGTGCTGTTTTAAAACATGGGCTTTTCATATCTTCTCTACAGCCGTCTATTCTGTAAAAATGTCACCGCGAAAACTTAGTTGAATTGATAAATGATTTTATTTCTATAAGTAGATTTATACAAACACTTTTTCATGTCAAGTGAGTTGACGTTGTCATTCCACGACTGGGGATTGACATTATTGACAGTTCATTTCAAACTCACATCACCTACATTATCACTGTGAATTTTTTAAAACAGACCGTTAGGTTCTGCCATCTTTGTGACTAATTTTTGTGCACAAGCAGGAATCATGACCACAAATGCACTCAAAAACACTTGACTACACAATGTACACAAAAATAATGATTACCTACCCACGATAATAATGATTACGTACCTATATGTTAAATGTAATTAAACGTAATAATGTTTGAGCGCAATAGTGGAGAATTGATTGGTTGAGAGACCGCGGAGTGCGGGCAGGCCAAACTTTCTTAATTAACTCGTTATTGTGCAGTGCACGAAACAGCGCTGTACTCCTACATCCATAGCTTTTAGCCGTCCGCACTTAGCAAATACTACCAAGTTATTATTTATTGTATTTCAGTTGTTATTGTTTTGCGACTATAAATTATGTATGCTGCACACTAACTCTGCAATGCTCGAGACTATGTATGGTTAAAGGTTTTGTTTTATTTTAGAATCAGAAAGAATGAAGACTTTATCTTAAGTAACAGGTGCGTAGTTTTAATCAAAGTTTATTTTTATTTTAATAAATTATTTTCGATCTGCACCCTAATTGTGTAACACACTATCAATCACAATGGCAATAATTTTGATGCCTATTGCTAATCCATTGCTTCATATGTTCAAAAAAAATGTCTGCTCAACAACGTAAATAACGCAATGAATGTTTATGAACTGTCAAAATTAAAGCCATTTTTTTTTTCTTCCTTTGGCGTTGCACTATTCGTGCTTATTGCCACTAACAATATTTTAATAAATAACAAAAACGTAAGAAACAAGTACTCGCGAAATGATAAAGTATTACAACGAGAAATTTGGAAATGGAAAGGAGATTAGTTGTTATTACATAAAATTAATAAATTATGATAAGTTAACTGTAGGGAAATATAATACAACAGAAAACTGTAACCATTTAACGTCACCAGGTGGCCCAACAAAAAGGCCGACTTGGTGCAAAAACTTAGAACTACATGGTAAATTAAGTAAGTACTTATATTAGTGTTTAAATAGCTATATCATTATTTACAAGGAAAAGAGCTATTGTTTTATAAATATCTACATTAAAATTAAATAAAATACATGAGATCGAAGTGGGTAAAGGGACTCGGAGGGAAACAAGACTTTGGAATAGTGAGGAGTGGTCATAGAGGGAGCAGGAAAAAATAAGGTGGTTCAGATCTCCCACTTCAGCGCCACATTCACACGCAGGGTTCTGTACAATGCCAAGCCTGGCAAGATGAGCAGGAGTGCACACGTGACCCAATCGCATACGTATGAATATTGTTGTAATCTTTTTGCTTAGTTTGTACTTGCTAAACCAAGGTTTAACAAAAATGGATGGCTGAATAGTACGATAAAATTTCCCTTTCACTGATTGCCCGGACCAAAGCTGACCCCAGGATTCCTGTAGATAAACCTTGGGCAGAGCTGCCAGATCTTGGGTGTTATTTTTGTACGGGAAAACGTCTCCACACAATACGGCATCATTAGCTAACTGGTCAGCTCTCTCATTACCTAGAATGCCACAATGCGAGGGTATCCACGCAAAATGCACTGAATACCCCTTAATAGAACACCTATATAGGAGTTCACGTGTTTCAAATATAATATAGGGATTATGAGAATAGAAAGGGAATCTGGCCAAAGATTGCAAGGCACTCCTTGCATCAGTTAATATGAGTGAATTCCGTAACCCCATCACAAGTATATATTCGACAGCTTTGAATAGACCGTAACATTCTCCCGTAAATACAGATGATTCGGGCGGGAGCTTTATTTTTTGGACAATATTATATTGGGAGTGGTATACACCTACTCCTCCTTCGAAGCATCTGTAAACAAGAGCTGACAGCCCTTCCAGTCTCTATCCATAGTGAAGTTGAAGTTAAGATTATGACATACGTCATCTCGATAAATGCTAAGGTTATAATGTATATTTGGTGACATAATTAATGAACTGTAATTACAGTGAAATATAGGAAGAAATTCAGATTGGTGACAAGGAGCTTCAATTAAATTGTATTTTCTAAAACTTTTAACTAAACACGCAGTAGCTTTGTGCCTCCAGTAAGTGGATGAAATTACTTCTTCAGAGAGAGTGGAAAGTTTATTTCGCAAAGGATGATATGTTAATTGAAAACACCGAGCCATAAATCTATCAGCCAAATATTGACGTCGCAAATGAAGTGGTGGGTCTCCACATTCCACCTGAAGACAATTAATAGGACTGCTTTTCATTGCACCTGAAACCACTCTAAGTGCCTTGGACTGAACACTGTCCAGTTTCTTAAGACCAGCAACATTAGCAGGTTCCAGCAAAAAAGTCCCATAATCCAATACGCTTCTAATCAAGGTGTTGTACAGTAGTTTTAATGAAAAGGGATGTGCTCCCCACCAAACACCAGCAAGACATCTAATTATGTTGATATTTCGTTCGCATTTAGCAGCTATATAATCACAGTGTGGTAAACCAGTAAGATGTGTATCCAAAATAAGGCCTAAAAATTTAGCCTGGTTTTTAACGGGCATAGGGATATTATTATACCTTACGGTAATTATAGGAGGCTTACGCATTCTAGTAAACAACACAATGTTGCTTTTATCAATTGACAGGTGTAGACCATTGGTTTCTAGCCAAGTCTTGAGTAAGCATAAAGAAGAGGTTAAGGAAGTACAAATATTTGCAACAGAGTTACCAGATAAATAAAGAAGTAAATCATCTGCATATTGAAGGACATGTACTGACTCATTTAGAGAGGATTCCAAATCATAAGTGTAAATATTGTAGAGAATTGGACTAAGTACAGAACCTTGAGGGAGACCTTTCCATACTAAACGGGTAAATGAATACCCTTCAATATGAAGATTTAAAGATCTCTCTGAAAGCATGTTAATTATGAACTTAGACAGCATTGTTGGAACTTGTAATGAGTTCAGCTTTTGTTCTAGGACTGATACCAGGACATTATCGTAAGCTGAGCTAATATCAAGGAAAGCAGCAATTACAGAGTTATTAGAAGAGAAGGCTAAGCGAATATCAGTTGTGAACACACTAAGGCTGTCCATCGTACTTTTACCCTTCCTAAAACCAAACTGTGATGTAGCTAGCAAGTTTTTGCTTTCCAAAAACCACTCCAAACGATGCTTAATGAGATGTTCAACAATTTTAACAAGAACTGTAGAAAGTGCAATTGGTCGGTACGAAGTAACATTGGAAGAAGGTTTGTTTGGTTTCAGAATAGGAATAATTGTTTGAGACTTCCAACTTGATGGAATGTTGCCAGATATCAAAGCTGTATTGATGAGATTTAAATATATTAAAAGAACAGAGTCGGACAGATTAACTATAAATGAATATGGTATACCATCTTCACCAGGAGCTGAATCCTTAACATGTGAAAGGACTCCCTTCAACTCACTTACTGTGAACGGGGAATTCAACTCAGAATTAGGAATAGGAACATAGGGAAAGTGCATTAAAGATCTCTGTTCTGGGACTGAAGGAGGAGCTAAATGATCCATAAACTCATTAGCTAATTCTAATGGGAGTTTTGAGGCTGTTGTGTCACTGAATGCTGACCTGAATCTCCTAATATTTTGCCATACTAGAGATGCGTTAACTTCTGGTGAGATAGATGCACAGAATCTTTGCCAACCTTCAAATTTCTTTTCCCTAAGGAGCTTACGAGTTGTACGATCAGCATCTAGGTATATCTCAAAATTGTGACGAGTCATAGTATGGCCATAATTTTTTTCTGCTTCTTTTCTTTTTTTAATGGCCTGAGTACATTCAGCATCCCACCAAGGTGGTGAAGGAATTTTGCCTGTAGCACCATTCTTAATAGGGAAAGTATTATCAGCCACCTCTATTAAAGTTCTTGTTATTTGATTAGATAATAACTGAGGATCATGTACTTGTAAGGAGTTAGTTAAAGCAAGAATTCTTTCTTCTACACAATTTTTGTATGTATCCCAATCCGCATTTTGAAGTCTATACTTTAATCGTGGTGTTGGATTGCAAGCATCTGGTTTTTTATGTGGAAAAGAAATGATTAAAGGGTAATGATCACTACCATAAGAAGACGGTAAAGGAGACCAGGATAATGTCGATGCTAACTCAGGTGTGCAGATTGAGAGGTCAGGGGCACTTATTCCCTCATCTGGATTCGATTGGCGTGTTGGGAGACATGTATTTAAAATATACAAATTATTAGAGTCTAGAATTTCTAATAACTTTTCCCCATAGGAATTGGAACTAGAACTACCCCAGGACTGATGTTGTGTATTAAAGTCGCCCATTACCAAAAATGGTTTAGGTAAAACTGAAAGAAGATTACTTATTTCAGAAAGAATATTTACAGTGGGACGAGAATAATATATACATACTAAACAGATTTTATTTACAATTGCAGCAACAGCAGATATGTCGTCACTGAGACTTGGAAGAGAAAAAGCTTGAAAAGACAAGTTATTTTTAATAAGTATGGCGACGCCGCCATACCCATCGCTTCTGTCTGTTCTTAGACACGCATAGCCAGGAATTCTAAAAGAGAAACCTGGTTTAAGCCATGTCTCACAGAGAGCGACTACAAAGGGATCGTATTTGTTCAATATGTAGGACAGATCAGATTTTTTATTCACAATGCTGCGACAGTTCCACTGGACAATCTTGGGTAGATTTGGATCCATTATGATGGTTGAATAAGTTAGACAGTGTATCAATTACAGTGGCAACGTTGGACGGTTCAATATTATTATTTTTAGATAAGGTATTAATTAACATGATTATTAAATTTAAAATTTGACTCTCATTATTATTTGTTGTTTTATTTTGGAATGCAACACCATTCCCTGACACAGAAACTTCATTACTGATTAATGCTTGATGAGCTGCCCGGTCATACCCCTTAGTTGTTTTTGGAGGATCCCGAGGTTTCAGAAATACCGTTTTTCTTTGTGAGGAGACAATTGGTGTGTTAAGTGATTGGGGCAAAGGTTGTGAAAAGAAAGAATTTTTTGTGGTATGTGATGGGGCAGATGTTACCACATCTGCATACAATTTTGAGATTGGTGGATGTAACTGCGATGCTTCAGCATACGACACGCAGCTATGGGCCATATAATGCTTAATTGATTTTTGTCTCTCAAATTCTGGGCATTTTTTATTGATGGCGTAATGAGTGCCACCGCAATGACAGCATTTACTATTAGTCTCGTCTTCAATACCGCAAGTATCAGCAGAATGTTTCTCCCCACACTTGAAGCACTGAGGGTTCGACCTGCATTGTACCTTTGTATGGCCAAAACGACAACAATTATAACATTGAATTGTTGGGAATGTATACAATTCCACTGACATGGAATTGTAACAACAAAACACACGTTTTGGTAAAATTTGTCCGTCAAAGGTGAGCACGACTGTTTGGGATGGTTTCCACACAGGGGTCGGTTCGTGTATTTTGTAATTAAGACGCCTAGCTTTGATGACTTTCCCGCATCCAGCGGGGACAGATATATTTTCCATTATTTCCTCAGGAGACCATTCGGTAGGTACGCCTTTAACAATTCCAATACGACACACATTAATTGATGGAACAAATGCCTTTAATTTCTCCTTAGCCAAACTTGGGTCATTTAGAAAAGAGTTTGCATCTACGTAACGGGAGAAGCTTAGTGATATTCTATTTCGACCAATGCGTTTTAATGAACCGTTAATGATGTTGTTAAACCCGCGTTTTTTAAGAAAGTGCCCTATAGTTATTGGGTGTAATGATTGAGCCGAGTTTGGTGTATCAACATTTTTTTGGATGTGTACAACGTATGGTGACAGGTCTGTGGCTTCGTACAAAGCCCTAGCAACCTGTGGCGCCTTCTGAGGAAGATCTGACTTTAAGAGGTTTTCAGTCTGGGGACCATCCACAGAACGTGGAGTGGCTTCTTGGTGAACTGAAAATGAATGTACCGGTACGTCTGATGTTATTTTTGGACTGAATGTGACTACCGAGTCATTATCACAATAGCAATTGGTTTCGGAGTTATTTATTCCTGTTGAGTGACCATTTCGTCTTCTTTTATTGCAATTTTTGCATATTTTGCGTGGAGCTCTAGTCCTTTTCCGCTCCGATTTGGTTAAGGACGAGTCTGTATCCATACTGGATTCGTAAATAATAACATTATGACCGACCGAGGGGACTGTGCCCCCCGGATCAGGCGGTTCATTGTCCATTATGCCCACTGGCCAGAAAAAATAAAAATAAGACTTACCCTAAATATGAAGAAATATATTTACAAATAATTACACTATCTAATTTAATGAATATTTACATAAATCTACACAACTTATCTCCAATCGCAAACGTTTTTTATAATTTTTATTAAAACGAAAGAAAAATCACGCCCGCCAAATTCGATGATTCCCGCGTTTTTTCAGAACCTTCCTTGTCAAAAGCCATTTCTACTGTTAGTGTGTTATGCAATTACCCCGCCGCACGGTGGATCGAAAATCGGCTGTAGAAGACATAGGATCTCGATTTCTTAATGACCATTTTTAAAAAAAAAACGGCATGAAATTTTTCGTCAAATCCGCAACCAAAAAATTATAAATAATTAGCACTATGACCACCTCCAAGGATATTACGGTTAAACATGCCGTTTAGGAGATAATTCGATTTTTCATAGTAGCTCCATACATTTTTTTCTTATAAAAATTATAACTCTTCCATTTGTGCACACATTTACTTCATATGACATTTTATAGAACAGTAATGATCAGCAGAAGTCATTTCCAGCAAAAAAAATAACATTTAAGAAATCGAGATCCTATGTCTTCTACAGCCGATTTTCGATCCACCGTGCGCCGGTCTGCTCATATGGATTATGACGACAATTTCCGTTTTACCAAATCTTTATTCGGTGTTAATTTGGTATTGTACGAGGATTTCGATACCGCAATCGGCTCTAAGCCCCTTGATACGAAACGTTCCAAAATAACTAAACATAACATACCTACATGAGAGACAAGGCTACAGACCTAAGTATTCGGATAATAAGGAAACCCTTCGTAGTAGAAAAGGTCGAATTAATTATGTAGACCGTATCGAAAGGATGGGCGACGGAATCAATGTCAGGCTTTTTCAGACAAACCCATATTTGTCCCCGACTGCCATCACACAATGCTCTTTAATTTGACCATTAATGACATGACTCTCACCCACCCGTCCGTAATAAGGACCGCACTTTTATTTTTATAGTTCTGTGACAAAAAATTCGCCTTCATGCAAGTCAATGGGAGTGACAACGGTATTAAATCCTCATTAATTTAGCGTCATTCGCTATTCCCAAGCCGTAAAGTCGGAAATTGATCGGTTTTGTTTATGTATCCTGTTTAAGGCCTAGAGCACACACAGCACCACATCAATCTGGAAGATATAAATGTGCTATATTAGATTTATATTTATGTTTAAACGTTAACTGTCGCAGTGATTTAAAGTGACTGTAGGTCCAAAAATTTCAGGAAGTAGGTATCTATCAGGTACCTATGTGTTAATAAAGCGGCATAATAAAGTTATCACATTATTCGGTAAGCACTGAAAGCTGTTAACGTCTTAACGACGCACTCAATGTCGAAGTCTTTAATACTATAGGACCTTCTCATTTTCTGAAAGCTCACACTTTTGTCCATAAAATTATATTGGGTAACTATTTAAATAGTTATCTGAGCCTTTCTACGTATAGGCCAAAGAAATGTAGATAAAGCGAGATAAATAAGGTACTTGCACACCGCCTCCAACTCCCCACCTCGCACAAAAACGAGCCTAGCTTATGGATGGACACTGCCAACTACTAAAATATAAAGCCTTTATTTCTTAGAGTAGGTACCTATTTCTATATAGGGTCATTACAAAGCATTCCACATCACAACAAAACTTAATCAGTAGGCAAAGCGCTACTGCGCAACAACACAAGAGGGCCTAGTTCACAAAAACGCTCCATTAAAACGATAAGTTTTTCAATGAGGGATTTAGCAAAACCTTTTTTCGTCCACTTCGTTCACCCATAAACGAACGCTGTCAGCCATCGCCATTGAAATCGGTCTCCTTTAATTTTGAAGCCAATAAATTTTGTAATCCGCCAACTGAATTTATATCGGCCATTTAATGTCAATAAAAGAGAAGACGCCAGGCTACGGCAGCTCGCGCTTTTTGCCGGGTCCGCCAAATGTCACTGAGCTCATTTTACATACAAAGGTGATGTGTCAATGATTAAGATTATAGTTCGGTAAGTCAGGCCTTGAGTTGCCGAGTTCCTTGTATCCCATTACAAGGCTAATATTCAAGGATTTATTTTAAAAGGCACCTCATACTGGTGTTTGACCTACGGCTAGGTAGGTCTAGATACCTAAGTGGGTGTTTTACCTAGTTGTTGTGTTAAGTTATTTACATAAGGATTTCCGAAGAACGCAAAACTACGTAGAACTAGTTTTGTTTATTAGAGAAAAATTAACTTCACTTACCCACACTAATATAATTATTTGTCTACCGACTTATAAATTTAAATTTAATAATAACTATTATGTAGAACAGTTAAATTATGGCAATACTCTGTACAATAGTAGAATGGAAACATTTAATAACCTTTTAAATATGGACACACAGACATTCAATTACGCATACCTACTAGACTCAAACCTAAATCTTTCTTTTGACTATGATATGTATAATCAGCGCACGGGCGCACTGAATAGTAAAGGCACGAAAGTAGTGGTATCAGACCTACAGGATCTTATTATGGCAATAAGCAATCAAAACAATGAAAATTTGCTGGTAGGGATTTCACAGTCGGACAAAACAGAAATATCTACGGACCCTCAACCACTAACTAGCCCTAAGTTTTTTCTTCAATAAAATCACATCAACAGACAGTACACAAAGACAAAACAGTACACAGACGCATTCATGCAATAATATTAACATCTTATATCAGAACATACAAAGTCTAAAAAATAAGCGTTACCTAATGGAAGCAATTACGGATGAACATAAAATGGAAGCGCTTTGTTTTACGGAAACATGGATTACAGAATCCAAAAAAGATCTTCTTCAGTTGGAAGGGTATACTGTAGCCGCCAAATACTGCCGCCCAAATTATTCGGGAGGTGGTGTATGCATATTTTTAAAAGACGGTATTGAGTTCAAAGAAAGACATGATTTAACGGAAATGACGAATGAATTTATATTTGAAACATGTGCAGTAGAAATTTCTAAATTTAATCAATTACTAATTGTTATTTATTGGCCACAAAAAAATAGGGAAACTGAAATATTTTATACATCCTTAGAAAAACTTCTACTAAAAATCAATATAAAGGACAAGCGTAAACAGATATTTATAGGCGGGGATTTCAACGTAAATATCCTTGAGAAAAGTCGTCATTCATTTAATCTTTTACATACAATGACTAGGTACAACTTTCGACAACTAGTAACGGAACCTACCAGAGTAACAACCTCAAGCTCGACGTGTATTGACCTGGTATTTACAAACGAACACGCCAAATTCTATCTTGAAGTAGTGGAGCTTGGACTCTCAGACCACAGAGGAATAGCAATCACTGTACCTACCCGCATTCCGATGATTAATAAAAAGCAAATATCTACCTTAAAGAGGATCTATAGTAAACAAAACATAGACTCATTTAAAAAGGAACTAAATAAACTTGACTGGAGTAAAATAATAAATGAAAACCAAAATATTAACATTAATTATCTGTCATTTCATAACACCTTACAAAACATTTTAAATCAGTGTATACCAAAAAAAGACGTAAAAATAAAAAACAGGACATATAAGACATGGTTGACAACTGGACTAAGATTAGCATGCAAACATAAAAGACAACTAAAGGCATTAATGACTACAACTAATAACAATATATTACAAAAGTACTATAAACGTTATGAGAAATTACTTAAGAAAACAGTAGCCCACTCTAAAAAACTGAACTACATAAGAATAATGAGTAAATCTGAAAATAAAACTAAAACAATGTGGCAAATAATAAAGGAGCGTACAAATAAAAATAAAAAACAATCTACTAATAACATAAAATTGCGTGTGCAAAATACGGTGACAGAAAACGCGACTACCATTGCCAACGCTTTCAATAGTTATTTTGCTTCAGTGGGAAAAATAGATACCGCAAATGGGAACACTTTTCCAAGTGGCCGCCCTACGTCCTCTCAAAGCGAAAACTCCATCTACCTAAGACCAGTTGATCCTAGCGAAATTATGTTTATAATAAAAAAATTGAAAAACAAGCGCAGTTATGGCCATGACGAGCTACCGCCTACACTTATAAAAGCTTGCGCTGAAGAGCTAACGTTACCCCTAACCTATTTAGTCAATCAGTCTTTGGATGAGGGTTCCGTCCCTGACTTGCTAAAAGTATCAGTAGTAAAACCTATTTACAAGAAAGGAGACCAGACTGACACCAGTAATTATAGGCCGATAGCATTGCTACCTACTTTCGCAAAAATATTGGAGACTGCGATGTCAAAGCGACTTTACTCATATTGTGAAAGATATAAGATATTCGACGACAGTCAAAACGGGTTCAGGAAAAATAGGTCTGCAACTTTAGCTATATTCAAGTATATCCAGGAAGCTTTAAATATAATCAGTAACAAAAAGTACGCAGTAGGGATTTTACTGGATATGAGCAAAGCCTATGACAGAGTTTCATACGAAATCCTACTTAGTAAGTTATATGCAATAGGCGTTAGAGGTACAGCATACAAGTGGTTCTCGTCGTACCTACAAAGTAGAGAACAGTTCGTAGAGGTTGAACATAGGGATCAACACACTGGCCGAATAACACGCGGAAGATCTGATAAAGTGAAAATAACAATGTCAATACCTCAAGGCAGCGTTTTAGGATGCTTATTATTTCTAATTTATATTAATGACCTACCTAAAGAAATTGACGCTCAAAGTATCTTATTTGCTGACGATATTTCTATAATTTTTCCATACACTAGTGGTGAAAACTTAAACTTAAACTTAGACGATAAGCTCTCGAAAATAATATCATGGTTAAAAGATCATAACTTAGAATTAAACTTTGACAAAACAAAAATAATGCAATTTAGACCATATCAAAAGCGTAAATTGGACATAAATTACTCGTATAATAATATACAGATACAATGCATAAATGAGTTTAAACTGTTGGGTTTGTCTATAGATACCAATATAAACTGGAAGGCTCATATAGATGCAGTGGCAAATAAGCTTGCTAGCTTTATATATGCCCTAGGAGAGCTTAAAAGAGCTACCGATTTTAAAACTGCTCTAACAGCATACTATGCCTACGCATACTCCTGGTTAAATTACGGAATAGTGGTGTGGGGAAATAGTGTAGACAAACAAAGGCTCTTTATTCTACAAAAAAAATGTTTACGAATTCTTGCCAATATAGACAACACGGAAAGCTGTAGGCCATTCTTTGTTAAATATAAGGTCCTTACACTAACTGGCATCTACATATTGGAAGGAAGTAAATTTGTACGAAAACACCAATCACTATTCCCACTCACTAGAACCCTCCGTCCACAAAGTCGCAGTGATAGGCGCCAAAACAAGAATGAATTAGCCCTACCAAGCTCCACATTAGGTATGTTCCATTCAGGACCTTTAGCCATGTGCGTAAAAATATATAATAAGCTTCCAAACTCAATTAAAGACATAGAGTACGAAAATAAATTCAAAACCAGCCTTCAAAGACACCTTACACTAAAATCATACTACACTCTAAAGGAATTCTTTGACGATAATGATAAGTAAATTTTGACATTAAAATTCATAATATAAATAAATTAATAATATAAATTCACAATTTTTGACTTAATACTATTATTCTGGTTTGACATTAAGCTTTATGATTATTATTATTGTTAAGGGAATTCTTGGACGATAACGATCGATAAATTTTGACATTCAAATCCTTATTATATACATCACTGACTATTGTTGACTTACTACTATTATTCTAGTTGACATTGCCTATGTTATTTTATGATTATAGTTATAATTATTTGATTATTTTTAATTGTCTAATTTATTTTAACTATTAATGGAAATTATGACCAAATAACTGTTTACCAATACTTTATCATTATGTTAAAAAAATTATTATTGTCTTTCTGCACTGTGGGTTTCTTTCATTCATTTATATTTATTATGTACTGTAGCATGCCAAAACATGTATATATTGCTGTGCCCTGACAGGGTCAATGTATGAAACAAATATTATTGTAACATCTTGTACACTACATTGAATGCAATAAATGATGATTATGATTATGATTATGATAAGCTTATGTAAGTTCGCATTTCGCTGGATTGGATTGATTGGAAATCAATTCTCTCAGTCAATCATATTACAGCAATCACAACATCCAGACTGACCGTTAATATTTGCGCATTAATACAAAGCGTATTGTAATTACCTACATCCCGAACACACCTAATGTGTGCTGTATCCTTCTCATTACATTATGTCTAAATACTTACATAGTAGGTACGTAGGTACACATCTAGCCATAAGTACAAGACATCACTCAGGTTCCATTAAACAGTCGATGGTGGATCGAGAACGCGGTTGCGTATGACAGTATACTTGTTCAAGTCTAATCGCTTGACGAGGGAGTCATGTCGACACGCACGCAAATTGCGCCGCTTGTTTACGACACTGTACGTACCTAACTCAATTTGCTTATTGTAGTGAACTACCTACTTAATCGCTTCGCTAGAGGGTGGAACACCCAGTTTGCTTTGTCTTGCTGCATAATACAGAATTGGAGTAATGTGTGCACTGCGGAATCGAATGTCAGACCTGATTGTGCCTTAAAAATGCTATCGACATCGTATAACAACGTAGATATCTAGCTCAATCTACCCACTCTTGTTTGTTAAAGCAGCTGCACTTCGTTATAAGCATTTAGATAAGTTTGCTACAGAATAATCGACCAGACGTTAAAAGTATCTTGAGAATAATCATATTTTTGAATTGAAACGCCAAATGGCATTTCCATTGAGCAAATGGTAGAGCCGTGCCGCTTTGTCGTCAGCCATTCGCTTCGGATTGAAAGGGCTGGATTCGATATCGTATGGAGCAGCTAACTGCCGATCGCAGCGACGAATGAATACCTACACCCGATACAAAGAACTGATCGGAATATTGAAGCGTAGGTAGCGAGTAGCGAGTCAATAGTGTCGGTACAAAATACGAAATCCTCTTTTAGCAGCTTTGAAAATGGACTTCTATATCTAGGTGTATCTTCCCATACAAATTATAAATTAAAGTCGCTTTTCGTGTATGTCTTTGTGACCGCGTTGTTCATATAAACTACGTAACATCATTTAGAGAAGTTATTCCGGAAGGTTTATGTGTAGGTATCATACAGGTATGAGGAACAGGGTGTAAAGTTCACTCTTACTCTATGGAAAAGGGAGGATCCTCCGACCAGACGGATGTTGTGTCTGGTGGGCAACTGCCCGACGGTTGATGTCGGGACTTTGTATATCTAGTCGCGTGGTAAACTCTGCTTGCGCGATGCAGGATTTGCGTGACATCAGTATGACGTGTAGCTCGCATGTGGCGATGTTGATACCGCTACAGTATAGTTAGGTACCTAATACCTACCCTAATAGTAAGTAAACTTAGATACTTATTATAATAAAGAAATCTTGAGGTTTTGTAACACAAGTCGTAAACACCGTGCGGAACAGGGTCGGCTCACTAGTTGAGAATTTATAAAGCAATGTTAGCAAAGAAGACAAAATCTAAGTTCAATAGATATTCTATTTTGAGATCTACTAACGACCTCCTTAGTAAAATTTGGTCTTAACGAGTTTTTCATATTTTCGTAGTCATGCCAAATGTTGACATGTTTGACAACATAGGTTCTGATAAATATAGCTAATATTCGGACAAATGGGACTATAAATTTAGGAAGTACTTATTTTCGTTTTATTTTTTTTACCACCATTCAACCATGTTGATGAAGCAGCGTGTAAAATGCGAAGGTTGCATTAAGCCGGCTGCGCGGCGCCTCGGCCTGTTCCAAGCAAAGGACGAGTATGAATGTTATGCTGAGAGTTATGTCAAATGTTTCTGGGGGCTTTGCGATCTACACAAAAGCAACGAGGACATCATTCGCGCGCCAGATCTTAAAGGTTAGACTAACCTAATTTTTATTGTTACATTAATATTTTTAAACTTTTCGCATATTTCAAGACCATACGGTCCCGGACTTTTGGTAGGCATACGAGGGGCCGAAGCCAACTCGCAGAGGCAAGTTAGACTCTACAAGTAAAGGAAAAGAAGCACAAACCGGCGATTATCCCTGTATACACTATGCAAGTGCACCCAAGGACAACCCCCGGTTGGTGTTGGATTATTGCAGGATATGGAAAAAAATATATTGGACTATGGGGTGGGTGGCTAAAGTGGACTAGTTATCAAGAACTATTCAAGGACTATGACCCCTGCCTGATCAATGTTTTATATACAGGGTGGCAGGGATATCGACGCACATCCCGTTACCATGGATTTAGAACATGATTCTGAATTCCGCTGTGTTGAAATTTTTCATCGGTTATTTGCCCAGGGTGTTGGTCATGTTCTAAAATTTGTGCTTAGGACATTCGTATTTACCCCAGGAGCTTATGAAGACCACATTCATTCCAATTATTAAAAATAAAACGGGTGATGCCTCTGACGGGAACAACTACAGACCCATCTCATTGGCTACAGTGATCGCCAAGGTGCTGGATGATTTGCTTGATTGTCACCTTAGTGAGCATATACATCTGCATGATGCCCAGTTCGGATTTAGAGCTGGGCTTTCGACGGAAGCAGCGATACTGCGACTCAAGCATACATCCAGTACTATGTGACAAGCAAAACGCCTATTTACGGCTGTTTTTGGACCTGTCGAAGGCATTTGACCTTGTGTCTTATAATGTGCTGTGGCATAAGCTTCGGGAAGAAACCAGCACACCCAGGGACATGATCAACTTACTGAGATATTGGTACGGCAACGAAACCAATAATATTAAGTGGGAGGGCTCATTTTCCACAGAGTACAGGTTGGAGTGTGACAGGAGGGCCTGACGTCATCACGACTCTTCAACCTTTACGTGAATGGACTGATAGATGAGCTCAGCAGGGCCGGTGTCGGTTGTTCAATAGATGGCACTTGTATGAACAACATTAGCTACGCCGACGATATGGTACTGCTGAGCCCATCTGTTAAAGCCCTCAACATACTCTTGGGCATATGCGAGAGCTACGCAGTGTCACATGGCCTCAGGTACAACGTACAACTCCAAAAAAAGCGAACTACGTGTGTTTAAGGAGGGTAATAAAACGTCCACGGCCATTCCACCGGTCAGTCTTGGAGGCATTCCGGTAAGTAGGGTCACCACCTACCTGGGGCATTGGGTCACTGAGGAACTCTCTGACGATTTGGATATTGAGAGGGAACGCAGGGCACTGGCAGTGAGATGCAATATGCTGGCACGCAGGTTTGCAAGGTCCACAAAAAAGAAACAAATTACTCTGTATAAGGCGTACTGCCAGACATTGTACACATGCAGTCTGTGGGTCCGCTATACGCACAAGGCTTTCTATGCCCTGCGGATCCTCGACAATAATGGGTTTAGGATGCTGATGCGGTTGCCACGATACTGTAGTGCATCGGGGATGTTTGCGGAGTCCAATACCGACTGCTTTAGAGCAATAGTGCGCAAGAGAGTGGCCTCCCTAATGCGTCGTGTGCGACGCAGCACCAACGACCTTATAAACACCATAACAGAAAGGGTTGAGTGTCCTATTGTGGGGCACTGGAATAAGGTACACAGTTCTGGTGGTGTCCTTTTTAATGAAAATAAATGTTTAATTTGAATAAGTAGGTATAAGTTACTAACATAGTTTTAAGCTTATCTAACAATTTTATATGGAATTTATGTTCTGAAATATATTATTATTATTGTGTCTTGACATTTCTCGAGCCCCTGGGGTCGCGGGGCTTTGGAAGGCGTACGAGGGGCCGAAGCCAACTCGCAGAGGCCCGTTAGATTATTATTATTATTAAAACAAAAAAAATAACAACCGACTTCAAAAAAGAACACGACATTGTGAAAATTAACTAAGTTATATCGGAAGTCAGTGTCTTTGGTTTTGTATTTTCGGTTTTTGCCACCGACTTCCGAAATTACTTAAAGTTATTTTTCACTTTGTGCTTTGGTTTTTTTTTTGTAAAATAGTTTTTATTTTTCACTTTATAGTTGTGGTGCCCCCACACAAATTCGTATACCACTATTTGCTATGTAAATACGAGGGCGGGTCAATAAGTCCGTGACTTTTGGAATAAAACACAGATTTTTTGATAAAAAAATTATTTTATTTTGAACGTAGTCTCCCTTGAGCTCTATACACTTTGTCCAACGCTTCTCCAATTTTTTTATCCCTTCCAAAAAAAATGATTTGTCGAGGTCCTCAAATAGGCCTTTGTTTGCGAGATGACTTCATCATTGGAGTCAAATCTTTTTCCACCAAGCCATTTCTTCAGGTTTGGGAACAAGAAGTAGTCGCTCGGAGCCAAATCTGGAGAATAGGGCGGATGAGGGAGCAATTCATAGCCCAATTCATGGATTTTTGCCATGGCAACAGCACATGTGTGCACCCTTGCATTGTCTTGGTGGAAAAGAACTTTTTTCTTGGCCAAATGAGGTCGGTTTTTTTTCAAATCGTCATTGAATCGGTCCAATAAGTTGGCATAATATTCCCCATTGATTGTTCTTCCCTTTTGAAGGTAGTCAATGTGGTTATCCCGCGTGCATCCCAAAAAACAGTCGCCATAACTTTATTGGCTGACAAACCCACCTTGGCCTTCTTCGGCGCCGATTCACCCTTAGAAACCCACTGTTTTGACTGTTGTTTGGTCTCTGGTGTGTTGTGATGGATCCATGTTTCGTCCACGGTTACAAAACGGCGCAAAAACTCCTCCATATTGCGATTAAACAACGCCAAACCTTCCTGTGAAGTTGTTACACGATTGCGTTTGTGGTCGACTGTGAGCAAACGCGGCACCCATCTTGCGGAAAGCTTTCTCATGCCCAAGTGATCATTCAAAATTGAAACCACTGAGCCATGCGAGATCCCTACGGCTTCCACAATCTCTCGCACTTTCAATCTTCGGTCGGCCAACACCATATCGTGAATTTTTTCGATTGTTTCGGGTGTAGAGACCTCAACTGGGCGTCCAGGACGTTCGGCATCTTCAGTGCTTGTACGGCCACAACGAAATTCAGTAAACCACTTTTTTACCATTGAAATCGATGGTGCAGAGTCCCCATAGTATTTATCAAGCTTAGCCTTGGTCTCGGTAATGGTTTTTTTTCGCAAGAAATAATGCTTAATAAGCACACGAAATTCACTTTTTTCCATTTTCTCCTCAAATTAGTGAGTATTCTGATAAAAATAGCTGTCAAACACAAACTAACTGACGCAGCAAGTTTAAATTTTGACAGGAGTCAACTGACAGATGCCTGTTGACAGGAGCAGTGTTGCTGTTTCAGTAAAGAGGTCAGAAATTCAAAAAGTCACGGACTTATTGACCCGCCCTCGTAACAGTTGACATAAAGTTATTACAACATCATCAACACACTAAGTGGAATAAATGCGTATTATTGAAGCTAACTGAAAAACAACTGAAGCAAAGTTAACAAAAAAAATTATGAGACCACCCATGAGGCATACCCTATCTATTAATAAAATTATTTTCGAAATCGATCCACAATTGCCGGAGATATCGCGTATCAAACATGCAAAAAAAACATACGAATTGAAAACCTCCTCCTTTTGGAATTCGGTAAAAATTTGCTGATCCACACATATTCACCTCGTAGGTACCTATTGCATTTTTCTATGCAGCAGCAGATTTTTTTTTGTTAACCGAAGTAATATTTCTATGATAGGGGATCTAGAATCTTGTGCTGAATTCATGGTCACAGTTTGCGCGTGAATGTCCCTGCCACATTGTATACACGGATAAAATGGCAGGGGGTGACTTGCACACTCAATAATGGGCCCACGGAAACCGTCGCTAGCACATAGTGACGTAGCGACAATGGAGCAACACTTAGGTAGGTACTTGTGGAGTGGAGAGGTATTCTATAGTTATCATGACAATCCCATAGCCCGAAAGATCGTCAAGATCCCTACAAGCACTTACTAGAATACTTCCTTCCTCCGAGCACGTTTGCTCTTGCGAATCTCCACTCAAGCCGGCCAATAAAGGCAGAGGTGGGAACTCTGTTCCTCGTCAGTGTTCATTCCAGCCGGTAAGCTAAAGATGAGGAACAATACTTCTCCCGGGAGAAGCGAAACCACGGACTCTCCGTGGCAAGCTCCGCCACGACGTCAACGTAGAGATACGGCGTATTATTATTATTTGTATTATTACCTACGTTGCTAGGTTTATTTTAACTTTCCAAGCCGGTCATGATTCTCTCTATGGTGGTCCAGAGCGAGAGCGCGTAGACAACCTCAAGTAAGGTGTGAATGCACTATTCACCAGAAAAACAGGGTCAAACTGATACAGCCCCAAATCTTTTTATATTTTTTGTTGGTAAAAGTCACACGAGATTTGCTGTGAAACACCGTGCTATTCGGTTGCGGCCGCCAACCTTCGTAAGACTTTATTGGACATCGATATTTTTACAATCTTCAAGCAAGAAGAAATCCACTACTTTAGTGTTTTTTTATCCATATTAAATCATAGATAAGACAGTAACATACACCACTTTGTTCCAGTAGTGACAGATCAACCAAGACCTCAAGAGCTGCCATACAACAATGCAAGAATAATGAATGATATTGCTGTGAAAACCTAAAGAACTTACAACCTCTGTCTATTTCTCTATAAATCAT
Source organism: Griposia aprilina (assembly GCA_916610205.1). NCBI lineage: Eukaryota > Metazoa > Arthropoda > Insecta > Lepidoptera > Noctuidae > Griposia > Griposia aprilina. The sequence continues at coordinate 13,129,206 of OU744297.1, read as the reverse complement.
ACTACAACCAAACAGTAAAAATTGCATATATTAACTTATATTTTTCATAAAAATTACAGTGATATACTATTTTGTTTCTCATTTAGTACTTGTCTTACATTCATATTGATTCTTGACTCTTGGATATAATTTCTATATCTTTGCCATTTCTTAATGTCTTCATTTTCCTTCATAAGTGATGTAATATCTTCTGATTGTGATATATACTTAAAGCTAGAGTTTATACTTGACGCATTTGCAATATTTACTTCATCCCAAGGGGACTCTGAGGCAGGTAAAATTTTAGGTACAGCATGATAACATAATCTAGCCTCCTTTGACATAACTACTATGTCTCCACTGTTTATAAGTATTGCTGATGGTTCTATTGACTTATCTTTGCCTCCAAGTAAGAATATTGCAGACTGGCCAAAACTGAAAAACAGGTTTTCATGGTTATTTATTTTGTGGAAGAAAATTCTGAATATTATGTGTATGGAAGCCAGACAAACTTCCTTTCTGCATATAATGCCTTTTGAATCATACATTTATAATAACGACAGTCATTACAAGTCATCAGAGAAGCCCAAAAATCTGACAACCAGTCTAACCAAGGGTTATCGTGTTACCCAGTAACTGGGTTGTGGAGGTCAGATAGGCAGTCAGAAATATTGGTATTCAGCTGCATCCGGTTAGACTGGAAGCCGACCCCAACATAGTTGGGAAAAGGCGGGCAGATTGCAGGCTGCCAAACACTACAAGAGTCAACTTTATAAAACATTAGACCATTACTTTTAATCATTTGACCCATAGTGTCTGTACACAAGATTCATCAGTCATTTTTTACATTATAATTTCATTTAATAATCTGGTATGGTACCTGAATGAAAATAAAGGTGCTTCCAAATTGACCTCTGAATGGTCAGTATGAGCAGACAATGTGGAGCTCATATGGTAATAGTTCACAATGGCTGCCTCAGCTTTGAAGTTGGTGTAGCCCAAGTACTGAGCCAGTACATCTGATAGCTCCGCCAAGTCCTCAGGGAACGGAGACCTGTTCTGTTCTGTGTAAACCTAAAATATTAATATTGCATTTTAAGAAATTAGACTTATCAGAACAATGTGTAGGGTAGCAGGTATAATTATTATCAGCTTTTCTAGGACAGCAATAGATTTTGAAGAAGATTTTAAGTAACAGAATGTAATTGAGTATAATAAAAGATAATATTAACATTTTACTTTTGTATCCCAGTTGTGATGATATCCTAATGTTGTCCACCGAAGTTTCTTTTGAAGGAGCTTTTCACATTGTCCATTTCTAAAGCATTCTTTCCACCAGTCTTGTAAATTAATTTCTATATCTATATTCAGCTTATTTGGCTTCCTTGGGTATTCTTCTAGACATCTTCTAACCCAATATCTTTGCCCTAAAGCCGTGAATGGATTTCTGATAAATAGTAAACCGGGGTGCCTCTTCAAATTAAATATTTCCCATTCTTTCAAACTCTTCAATCCCAATATTCCTGTTCTTGTATCTTCAATGACAGTATCTAGAGTAATATTGGTGACCTATAAATTAATTATACATTAATTAGTGGAAAATTATAAATGAGATATTTTTTCACATGCGAAAATAAACCTTTTCAGTGGAGCATTTTTCTACTGTTATTACGTCTTCTAACGAAGGCTTAGGTGTTTTGGACTTATAATATTTGAACATCTTCATAAATTTATCTTCTAGAGAAGGTAGATGCAGGTTTTCTTCCATTATTTCCAAATAAACTATAAAAAACTAAAAACACTAAATCTCACGTGTCGTGTTTTGATTTCATTGTTGACGTTTGCGTTTGCCAGAAAGTTAAGTTTGACGTAAAGGGGCGCGTTTGATTACTGTACGCTTGTTCACGCTCGCTTAAGACTCGACGACGAACGGAGCGTCGACAACAAAGTTTTTCTGCTCACCAGTGTTCAGCACTTTCTCAGCATTTGGATAATGTATCTCATTTTCACTAACAATGGGTGATATCTAATTTAAGTTATTTTTTTACATGTACAGCATTTTCTATAAAAATAATAGTTTAAAAGAAAAGAAAGAAAGAATAAAGTTTATTTGGACACAGTACGTGAAACACAAAACACAAATAAAAAATAAAAAGTGCTAACAGTGTGTGCCTCACGGCTCATACTAGACTAATGCTACATACACACGAAGCGACTCGATTTCGAGCTCTCGTGGGATGAGCCATCAACGCCGTCACATAGTCACATATGGGAGAAGCGTCAGGCAGGTTGCAAGTGAAATTCAAATTTTCTTAGGTGTTTTTCAATTTGCAGGTCAGTGTCAGGTTATATTAGGTTGGGTAAAAAGTCTTTTCGCATTATAATAAGTACGAACTTATAATAAAATCTCTTTGGCTATACTATTTGTATCTGGCTGGTTTTGGTATCATTGAAAGTTTAAATTTTAAAGAACATAATTCCAAATTCAAATTAGGAAAATGTGTGATTTTCATTTGTTTTTCGTACTGTCAAGATGAGTGAATCTAATGAAGAAATTCGATACATTTTAAAATTTTACTACAAAAAAGGTAGAAATGCAACGGAAGCCGCGAAAAATTTTTGCGATGTTTATAGACCTAGTGCAGTGTCTGTGAGAGTAGCACAAATTTGGTTTAAGCGTTTTCAATCCGGAAATTTTGATGTCAAAGATGCACGTCGCTCTGGTCGCCCTATTACGGATAAAATGGATGCCATTTTTGAAAAAGTGGAGTAACATATCAGTAGTTACGACGTAGCTGAAGAACTGGGAATTGACCACAAAACAGTTTTGGCACATTTGAAAAAAACTGGGTACACAAAAAAGCTCGATATTTCGGTACCTCACGAGCTCACTGAAAGAAACCTAATGAACTGTGTACTCATTTGTGATTCTTTATTACGACGTAATGAAACCGAACCATTTTTGAAGAAGCTGATAACTGGTGATGAAAAGTGGATCACGTACGACATGAACGTGCGAAAAAGGTCGTGGTCAAAGGCCGGTCAAGCTTCACAGACTGTGGTGAAACCCGGGTTAACCCGCAACAAGGTGATGCTGTGTGTGTGATGGAATTGGAAGGGCATGATTCATTATGAGCTGTTACCACCAGGCAGGACCATCGATTCTGAACTCTACTGCGAACAACTGATGAGATTAAAGCAAGAAGTGGAGAGAAAGCGGCCGGAATTAATCAACAGAAGGGGTGTGGTTTTTCATCATGATAACGCTAGACCTCACACATCTTTAGCCACTCAGCAAAAATTAAGAGAGTTTGGCTGGGAGGTGTTAATGCATCCGCCGTATAGTCCTGACCTTGCACCTTCAGATTTCCACCTGTTTCGGTCTCTTCAGAATTCTTTAGGCAGTGTCAGGTTTACATCACGAGAGGACTGCCAAAACCACTTGTCGCGGTATTTTGATCAGAAGTCCAAAAATTTCTATAGCAATGGGATCATGTCCCTACCTACAAGATGGCAAAAAGTTATCGAACAAAATGGTACCTACATACTTTAGTTAAATGTAAATAAACTATATTAAAAAATGTTTTGAAGTTTCATAATGCGAAGAAACTTTTTCCCCAACCTATTATGTTGAACAAAATATGAACCGTAACAAGTATGTATTAAGGCCCACTTGCGCGTTCATGAGTTATCCTAAATAACTTGGAGTAACAGCTAACTCAAGGTTAACCATATAATTCATCTTCAGCTATCAAGAGTTAGGGGTAAACCTAGAGTTAAACTTTTAAATATTAAACCCACCGACCGCTAAACTCTGGGTTAGTGTTAGTAATGTCAAAATAAATCAACGGTATGAGGTACCGCTGATAACTTATTTTGTATTTTATATTGTTCGACGAAGCTAAGTTAACTCACTTCACTCCATCGTCGACTTTGTCTCTGTCATCTCTGACCTAGACTAGAGTCAATAGCAAACCCTTACACATAAAAAAATAAAAAAAGGATTGTGTGGTTTTATGAAACCACGGTAAAAGTGAAACGTTTTTTCACATTATAGACATTTAACTAAAAACCTCCTTCCTTTCACTTTATCCCTAATCCGCGGCCGACCGTCACACGACATGCAACACACAGACGAAAAAGTTTGAGACGATGTAATAAAAGTTTCACTTTAATTCACTTTAATAAAACGCGCAAGTGGGCCCTAAAGAATTGTAATCATGTGATCTTTATAAGCAAGCGTGACACGAACACATTGAGTGCACGGACATAATTCGTAATTCTAGTGTGCCTTATTATTTAAAATTATAGATCATCTAAAAAAAAACTTACAACACAGTTCACATTCTGTCAAACTCAAACAGTTTTTGACATTGACAATTTGACATTATGTCAAATGCAGTGAAAATATTGGTATTGGTATTTTGTGTCTGGCTATTACGATTTTTCTACAAATTACTTGCTTGAACGTGTAATTACGACATCAAATCAACTTTCAAAAGCAACATGAGTAATACAATTTCGGAGCAATTTATGGATGCTGTCAAGGTAATGAACTTCTAACATTTCTCCTTAATTTAATAACAGATAATATTAGGAACCGGTACCTTTATATCCTTGTTAACTTTTAGTCCTAAATTCTTGCTGATCACCGGTCTACAGCATTTTTACGCACGGGTATCTTATTTTTATTGCTTTTGTACCTAGAAATAAGAATAAGAACGAAAAATAGTTCTGAATTTGCTTTTATGTGTAAAAAATAGAAAAATTCAAATCAATGAAAATACATAAAAAATGGACATAGAGATGCCCCCCTAAGACAACCCACTGACCGAACAACCATTTATGATTCATTCTTACAATAGAAGTTTTAAAATAGAGTCCAAATGTTTAAAAATGAACAGTTTTACTTTTCCAGTCATGTTCAATATAAGTTTCTCTTATAAACCCCCAAATATAGTCCCCCATCATGCTTTCAGTATACTAGCCTTGGTAACGTCTCTCAAATTCCATTATATCTTGGAAGCGTTCCCCTTGTTCTTCCGAATAAGCCCCCATATTATCTTTAAATTTATCCAAATGAGAATATAACATGTGCATCTTTAGAGACATTCTACATCCGATGATGGAAAAATTCATAACCATGTCAGTGATCAGCTCGTCATAATTTTCAGCTCTGGTTTCCAAGAAAAGCATTAACTACTGCCTTAAACATTACTTAAATCATAGTTTTTCCCTCTCACTTTAATAAATTCACTGCAAATATAGAAAAACGAGTCAGCGTCTCGTTTACAACTTCTTTTTGTTTTTTTTTTTTGTTTTGGCAATTGAGCCGATGTCGACTATTCTGCCAGCGTCACGTTTAGACGGCAGTCAGCGCAGAAGCGTGCCGTCGACTTTTCACTTAATGGTAGATCTACAGATGTTTTCTTAAAAAGCAAATATTTTCGATTTGTAATCGCACTTTTTTATATATATTTGCTTATATCATCAATCCTGATGATATAAGCAAATATATATAAAAAAGTGTAAATATATATAAAATATTTTTTGGCCATTGATTTAAATTAATATATTCATATTAATTTAAATCAATGGCCAAAAAATATTTTTTTCTTTTGTTGACCGGTGTTATGACTCCTTCGGATTTATTTATCTAAAGGCATGTCTGTTATCTCCAACAAAAAAATTGACTTGGTATAGTTGATGGATTTTAGCAAGGCAATAGCGGTCATTAGAATGCTTATATTTCTTTACAGATTCTAGTATGAAACCAGGAATAAAGCCTGTCTACATACTGAATCAAAATCTATTGCTAGTGTCAACATTTTTAATTTATGAATGAAAAACATAAAATGCTTTTTTGTTCAGATTGTTAGATATTAGGGAACGGGCAACAACCACATAGCCATGCTATAACAATATTTGTAACTAGGTGTTTTCTTATGCATTCCAGGATGTTGAAGATGGGAAAGCTAAATTAAAGAAGTGGCTGAACATGAACTTTAGAATAGAGATGACAGATGGAAGGGTTCTAATTGGAGTATTTTTGTGCACGGATCGGGATGCCAATGTAATTCTAGGTAAGGAAATAGCTTCACTATGTAAGTTGTAATATTAGTAGGACAAGAGGAATAACATAAGTACCTTCAAGATAAAATGAAAGATTATAAAGATACATAGTTAGATTTATTTAAATATTTACTACTTCCAATCTATTTCTACATCATTTCACACAAATAGTTTTTTTTTCTAGGAGCTTGTTCAGAGTACCTGAAAGGCAGTGATGGTGAAACAGAAGAGCCAAGAGTACTTGGTCTTGTTATGGTACCTGGTCGCCATATTGTTTCTATTCAGTTGGACGACACTACTCCACCACAAATGTACTGTTATGATGAGTGATTCCTCCCAATTGTCCTTGGTTTTGTAATTAAATACCCCTTTTTATTCATAAGCCTCCTTAGTTTGATATTGTACATGATATTTATACTTAATACTAATTAGTTTTTTAAGAACAAATAAAACAATTAATCAAATAAAAATGTCCAGAAATTTATTTATAAATTACACAATATTCAAATTTTCAATCAATTGTTTCAGTACATCTGGTTCAAGGTAAATATTTTTAGAATCATTTGCAAATGGATTGTACTCATCTGTACTGTGGTTTGATTGTAATATTTCTGATAATTCTTTTAAAAGTTCATTAATTAAATGCTGAGATCCATTAAATGCGGTGCACAAAAATTGACTACTTAAAATATTGTTTAAACAAACATATGGCTGTACTACCGCTTCATGTTTACTAATTCTATGATAGAAGTTTACACATAAGTGTCTCACATACTCATCCTCATCTTGCAACAGTATTATTGCACATTTGATTGAATTAACTTTCATTGAATTAGGTAAGTTATCAAACTCATTTGCAAGTTCATTGTTAGCAATTGCTGCTATGCATCTCATATCCACATCTGAGTTTTCATAATCACAGAATTTTCTTATGATTTTCATCAAATTCAATTTATAATCATTCTGAATGTTTGCAATATTTCTTGCTAACAATGGGATACTGTATCTTATAGTGTATACTGATTCTTTTTCCTGTAAAATTTTCAGGAGGCCCGTTGTATCTAAATGGCCAGATAAACTAGTATTTAGAGATATTTCAAAAAGTGTTCTCCAAATAATACTGCTGCAATATTTTTTCTCAAATGCTAGCAGTACTTCAACCACTTTCAATAGAACTTCTGCTTTACATTCCTGTGTTTTAACTTTCAAGAAAATTATTTCACAATACTTTTCGTAATTACTCTGCTTTAATATTATATCTAGCAGAGCTGGTATGTCATCCCATGGACTTATATTTATAATATATTTTTTCAATCGAGCTTCTGCCCACAGATCAACTCCAGGAAAGGACACATTACTATTCATTTCCAAAATTGTTCCTTCAATATCTTCCAACGTATAGTTGTTTATAAAGATATCTTCAAACAGTTTTGTACATAAATATGAGTGGTTCTCATTACAAAACTTTGTTTTGAATATATTTTCGAACTTTTCAAAGTGGTTTTTGTAAGCCTGATTCGAAGAATAATATTTATGGCATAGGTTAAGCAAAATTAAACTACCATGTAGAAAATTTTCCGACACACAAACATGGTATAATAAAAACCATAAATTATCAGAGATATTCTCAAATTCATGAATGTTAAATATGCATTTGGCTGTCAAACGTCTAACTGTGTGTATGGGACTATCAAGGAGTATGACCAAATGATCAAATATTTCCTCATTAACAGTTTTCTGTTCTGCCATGTCATAAGAAAAGTTGTACCTCTTTGCACTGTTTGCCAATAAATTTAAGATTGGTACTAAGTTTGAGTGAGACTGTACTATATCAGGCTCATTACTATCTTCCAATTGTTCCATGATATATTTCCATAGCTTTGGTGAATGTGTTCGCAGCTCATCGCACGCCACGGTCGCTGTTGTTTGCTCATCACTGCCTGAAGCTTTCTTCTCACCTATTTGTTTTGGAATTAAGGCACCATACAACTGTAGAGCTGCATTCCTGGAAATATTAAAGAGCAGAAAAAAGGTGAGTACAGGGGTTTGAACATTTTTCTATGGAAGCTCGCATATCCAACCGCAGCCATTTTGTTTTTGTCATTTTAAGCACTACGAAACACGCACAATGATATATGGGTAGAAGACACTTATCCAAACCAAAAAAATTAAGGTATTATGGTACCCTATAGCGTCACGTTTCCGATATATTGTAAACATCGCCATATTATGAGAACTAGGAAAATCATTAAAAATACAGCATTACGTGTGGATACGCATTCCATCGTATCCAAATAATGGTTGACTATACCACAAAGGTTCGAACCACTTTTATAAGAATTGTAGTTAGCAGTAGGTAGATCTACAACAATTGGTCGCGTCATGTTCGTGAACTGGCGCCGCCAGTAGGGATTGGGCATCTCTTGGCTGCCACAGCTATTTAATTTAATATTTGAATTATTTTTATCTTTTTATTACAGGCGGTTTTAATGTTCTGCATCGTTATCATATAATGATAATTTCAACATGAATGATGTAACCAATATTTTGTTACCATATTTGGATTTAAAAGAGCGTCCGTGGAGTTTCTTGCCCGTTCTTTTCCATAGGTACCTACTACGTTTTGGATTGGGCAACTAGCTCATCTTTCTGACGGACCGACCCCTTGACAATTCAAAAGTGTCTGTAATTGGTTTATTTGAAATAGGTAAATGGTTTGAGTTTACCTGATTTGCCAATGATGACTTGTAAGATTATTGAACGCAAGTTCAGCCAATTTGGCGAAATAAAACATCATATCTGAAGCTAAACTGCTGTCTGTGACTATTCTTGTCATAAAATGAATATAGATTGCTTTCGGTAAATCAATCTGATTTTCGTCATTCTTCTTTGGAGTGTCTTTTGTGGTATCACATATTTGTAATAGAGTATTTATGAAGTAATGGAATAAAGGCTGAAACAAAGAACACTACATAGAATTTTTGAAAACAGAACACTTATAAATTTGAAAATCAAAAATATTGTGGGTTAGATTAAAGAGGGTTATAGGTATAGATACTTAAGTTTTTAATATATTCAAGATTTTCTTACTTTCCCCTTCTTCATATCACTCGATACTATTCTGTGCACCATAATAGATAGGCCTGCACCCCTTCTCGTTATGGATGCCATTTTATTGGTTTCTGATATCAAATCGTTCAGTTTGCATCTCAGTAAAGTGTTGGGCACTTCCGAAGCTTTATTTTGTTCAGGCAAAGATGATAAAAATTGTATGCCTTTTCCTGAAATTGAGAAAGTTGTTAAGTATCTACAGCTTTAATAACGGCCGGCGCAGACCACCGCGGTTTTCACTGGCAAGAAAATATCAACCTTGCCGGAGTTGCAATAAAGTTGAAAATAAACAAACTTCCAATAGTCCGAGAGAGAATCAAGGCGGCCAGATACGCGGTTAAGGTATTTATTTTCGACTTTATATTCAGAGACGCAATGTTGATATTTGTTTGCCAGGGAAAACCGCGCTACTCTGCGATTCGCCATGTTTCACGCCCTAAAACATAAATCAAATGAAGATCTACTAAACTGTTTACCCAGAGAAGCTCCTGCAGCTTCAATGGCTCCTTTATGACGAGATGTCTCCAAAACATGAGTAATTATGTTCAGGCACTTCTCGCACATACTGGCATCATCCTTATTCAACTGTACCAAAATCGATGCCAAATCACATGAAGCCTATAATAATCAAATCATTTATTAGTTACAATATATTATTACAAGAAAAAGAACTTTTAAAAATATTTTTAGATGTACCTTAACATTCAACCAAAGGGAGTTCAGTACAATTTGGTGTAAGCCAGATAATTTTGTCTGATCAGCTTCATCACCAATACTAAGATCAGAATTATCAATCATACTTTCTACCATGTCACTCATTTTAGAAAAATCTGAACTTGTTGAACTTTCTTCCTCCCATGCAAACTGGTTGGATATACTTTCCAAGACCTCAACAAATTCTGGCATAATGTTATGAATATCAATTTCGTAGGAACTTGCAACACAGGTCTCCAATACAACTAGCAAAATGTTCATGAAGGAATGTAACTGTTTTCCTGTTTCAATAGCCTTCACTATATTTGTTTTTGCTTTATGTTCAGTAATTAATTCATTATATGCAAAATAAAAGATGTCTTCTACACTTTTGTATTCTGCTATGGAATGTTTATCTTTGATTACTAAATTGGTCAATAATTTAAACATACTCTGGCCACAACTGATCTCATAAAAGAACTTGCTCTTCATGCTTTTGTGACCACCATTTATTAGATGTTGCATAATATTTGGTTCTTTTAATTCCTCAGGGTAGTGGTTCAGCAAAAGTTTAATCACGTTTTCTCTGACATCATCTGTAGGGTCCTTTAGTAAGCTTACTAGCTTTACAACAAAATCTTCAGTGGACAGTAACCAACATCCCTTTTCCTTCACATACTCTATCAGTGTAATGTTTGCATGTCTTGTCTGTCCTCTTTTCTTGCACGGAATTTCACTAAAACAACTTACAATTGTGTTGCATAATTTTACACATGTGATCTTTCTTTGATAATTGCCATTCAAGTTAATTGAGTTAACAACAAATTTCTGCAATCTTTTACAAAATTCTAGTAAGTCTTGTAAGTCTTTAGTACTCTCATCTTTGATCATCACAATCAAAAATATGGAATGCAGTTGTGTTAAGAAGTAGTTAAGGCTGTTTAACATGCTCAATCTCAACACTGTACAATCTGAGTTCACATTGTTGTTTATGAAGTTCAATATTAAGTCATACTCCAATTGACTTGGAACTAACTTCCTTTGTGATACACAGACAATATCAAATGCTAACATTCTAATGTAATAGTTGCGGTGGTCTATTCCATTCAAAACTGCATTTTCAATATTACCAAAATCTTCAGTAAAACCCCATTTTTTTTCTATGATGCCTAGTTTATTAGCTTGTTTCATTATACACAGTTGGCTGCATAGATTTTGTTCTGAGTTATCCCGATCTTTTAATTCATCAAGTAATACATAAGGCAATGTGGGAAATTTCTTCATGGTGATCAAACACCAGAAATTTTTGAAATTCTCAATAGCTTTTCTGCTAGATCCATTTAAAATTTTGATGACTTTGCATTGGAATAATTTACACCAATCACTCTCAAAGTTGATTTGTTTGAGCAATGCATAGTACATATCAGCTCCTGCAGAAACCAATCCTGGTTTATGTAGACTGTATATTAGGCCATCAACCCACTTGTTATCATGTACTAAAGAGAAAACTTTTCCTTTTCTGTGTTCAATAATTTCTGAGAGCATGAGATACTTTGCTTTGTTCCAATAAAACCCATTAATTTCCTTTACCACTGTCTCATACATTTCATCATCAATTGTTGAAATTAGTGTCTGGAATATACACCTATTCAAATCTCTTATTCCTGTTACAGGATTTTCCCAATTATGGTTTACAAAGTTAAGCAATAAGATTTGATTTTCTTTACCGAAGATGCAGTCTTCAAAATCAGTGCCCAGTACCTTTTTAAATAATTTGATTGTCTTGAATGAGATGAATGTGAATTGAGAATACTCATATCCCATTAGTAGGAGTAAATCAAATATTGATTTTAAAACAATTGTAGTTTTTGAGACATCATTGTGAGTTTTCTGTGTAAGAAAAGTTGATTGAAACATTCCATACATCATAGACACCACATTGTAAGTTTTGGCAGACTTTCCTTCTTGGTCTTTTTTGATGAATAATTCTTTGTCAACCATTTTTAATAATTCAGTTAAATAAACATTTTGTTTATCCGATAGTGGTATCACTGTATAGAAGCATGTTGCACATAGCAATTGATCGTCAAATGTTTTAAATCCAGTTTGTAAATGAGTCCATAAAATTTCAGACACTTGATTCCAAAATTCTTTACTGGTATTAGAGTTTTCTTTAGATAATTTCAGCACTTCCTGAAAATTTTATGAAATGAGAATGGTTATTACACAAAAAAGTTGTCAGTGCTTTTTGTTGATTGATACTTAACTAAAGTATTAAAAGCAGGATCAAGAAATAAAACAAGTGGTACCTGTATAGACTTTATCTTCAATTCACAAGTAGAAATGTTAATCTCCGCTAAAACTTTATCATATTTCTCCATTGTGTAATGTTATCTGAAAAATGTAATCATTTTATAATGTTTAAAGTAAACTATAAACATTAAATTTACAAGAAATAATATCTTTACCTACTTTATGCATAAGGTAGGTCTGATAAACACTCTTTTAAAATTAAAAATAAAAGACAACAATTATTCATGAAACATAATTATTTACTACATAATCTATATTTACAATAACAATCAAAGGATAATATTGTCAGTGGGTCGTCTTATGGTATAACTATGACTCTTTAATGGGTTCAAATCCTTCTTTCTGAATTTTCTCTTTGTAAATATTATAGTCCCTTTTTCTATCGAAATGCGAGACCCACTGCGTAGGGCACGACTTTTCAAACATTTTTCTTAAGTCCAAGCATGCCTTAGGTTTCTCTGAATTGTCTTTAACATTTTCCTTATCTAGGCATTCCCAGTAACGATCTCTGGAGTCCCAACATAGTTTCCGCTGCTGTCTATCGGGATACGACATTTTTCACCGTTTTTTGAGCACCTACAATGTAATTTTTTTTTTAATGTGTGCCGCCAGTAATAATCGATAATTGTAGACGCAGTAAAATAATGTAAGGAAACTCACGCACAAGCACTCCAGAAATGATTACTCGAAATAATATCTGTAGTAATTGCTATTTACCACAATTTTTATTTGATGATATCGTTTTCTATAGATCAGCCCCGCATAACCTAAATCTTGCCTATTGTTGACTGACACTGACAGTTCAATTCAGTGTTGCCAACTACAAAAGTTCAAATTATCGAATTTCTACGTCGAAATTATCGTTTTGACGACAAAATTATCGTATGTATGTACAATCAGATATAATAAATAAAAAATATCCCGTAATACATTTTTTTTGTCTTTATTTTTAAATATTTGTCTAACCCGCTGCCGCTAATCTTGATTATGTACTAGATTAAAGCAAATGACATTGACATTAATATACAATCAATGGAGAAGGGAACTGTCAAAATGGTGCTGTCGTAGGTAGTTCCCAATAAAGATGGGTTAATACCGATATTTATCAGTATTAGCTAATATGAATATATTCATGTAGTAATATTATAATATCTTAACTAATATTTGAGTATTAGTGATATTTAACTAAGACCTAATATTATCTATCACAGCCGTATTCAATTATTGTTGAATAGACGGTATCTCGGTATTTTGTTAAGAGTTGCACACACACACTGTACTTATACAGTCAGAATAGTTACTAATTCTCAGAACTAGCGTTGCTATGTATTCGGAGAAAGAATTTAAGTAAACACACCTCAATGTATTACCCAAACAGTCAAATTATTGTTTACATTCAAAATGGGATCAAGTACTTACCTATGAATGAACCCTTTATTATTTGAAAGTGTTTAGAACTTAAGAATAAAAATAAACACCACAGCATAATCTAATCGAAATAATTTTCAAATAAACTTGATAGGTACTTATCGAGTTATTTTCTGTACGAGTTTAAAAGGCACATAAAAATATTGTGATTTTAAAACTCAGACTTCTCATCCGCCCAATTCATCTTGTAAAATACAAAAAATCAGTAGCAAATTTGGAGAAGTTATTGCTATAAAAATAATATTCTCAATATTTATATTATAATATTCAAATTTACAATTAATAAATGTATGAAAGTCAACGAGAGCGTAAGACATTTTATACCAAGTGTTAATGTTTGAAATGAATTTTTAAAATCGCCACCATCATGACTTTTTCTCGCCCGTAGCTAATCGATCCGCAGATCATTTGACATTAGTTCACTTCACGAACAGCAGGCAGAGTGCCACTAATATTATAGTAATCTGTGGAGTGAATCCGATCCATGCCGTGTGAAACGAATCCTAGATTAGGTGAATATTAAATATTAGCATATAACAGCTCGTCGGATCACTAATACGTGAATCCATAGAATATTACTAATCTCTTGACTAATACCGATATATTAGTCATACGCCTAGTATAGTTCCCAACACAAGCTAATAATATAAGGCGTGAGGTGGTTTTATTTTATTTTTGCGAAAATGACGCGTTTTTGTGTACCTAAGTACTCCGAAATTGGAGTCCACCTTTTCCTGAAAGCTCCTAAAATTAGAAGATCGTGGCTTAAAGCTATTCGTAGTTTTTTTTTTAATTAAACTGTTCGAGGTTCTGTTGGAATCATTTTGAAGAAAGTGATTATGAGGAAATATTTAAGGTTTAAAATTTTGACACCCTCCATGTCAAATACTTGATTATTGTTGTAAATACTTGATATTGAAATCACCGAAAATAACGAATTAATGAAATAAAACCAAACTCATGAATGAACACAAAATGGAACGAATGAACGAAATGTCAAATTTATTGTAGGCCGTATGGACCTAGCTATGAGTACGCCATCTACAATTAGCTTTGCATGACCTTCTCCATACTAGTAGCATCAGCAGTACAAACTGCAAACAATGTTTTCTTAAAGCTTTGAGTAGTGACGATTTTGTTGTTATGTTTAGTGTTTAGACGACTACCGTTTCTAGCTTTTCCACATTTTTTTAACTAAACAAAACAATGAATAAATTTAAAATTGCATTGCTGTGAATTATTGCCGACGACAGTAATCATGCCGCGGTATTTTATTTAACAGTGCATGTCACGAGAATTTGGGCAGGAGGACTACTCTCGTCACGAGTTCAAGACACAGTGGGGACACTCGCACTCTCTTACAGCGTAAACACGATTACACGCTCTTTGTTATTAATTATTAATACAAGTCTCCTACTTATCTTATAGTAACATAGAATGAAGTAAGTCTTTTAATTTAATCTCATAATAGCAATTTTTATTCAAACCTCAAAATTTTCGTACTTTAGACATACGCTATCTTACATCGTATGATACTAAATTCAAATTATCGCACGCCCCATAATTATCGTACGGGTTGGCAACACTGGTTCAATTTGAGTTGACAACTTGACATTGACAGCGAGCTTACGATCCTTTGTACCTCCAGGTACCTCCATTACATTACATTGATGAGAGTACATTAATATTCTGTGCTTTGTACCTTCTAACATATAGATAACCTGCTACCTTTTGACTCTATAAACTTGTCCCTACTCCCATGTAACAAGCAATTTGCGACTAATTTGTCTAAATGCATAGTGTTACCTACACTTTAAAAAAATGTAGCAATTGGCAAGCGTCGTGAACCATAATTTTCAAAAGTTTAGAAAAGGCCCGTTCCCTGGACTTATAGCTAGATAGGCTCAGAAGAATAGATTGCCCAGAAAATGCTTTGTCTCAAGAGGCTCATTATAATTATGAATTTAATTATTGTCTGTCTGTACACCATACCATGAAATTCAATCAATAGGTAGGTAGGATTGTAGTAAAGCAAAGTTCCCGGCCTCAAACCAGTGCAGGTAGCACTTGTTCGGCTTGCTAGGCTTCTCAGTAGGGAAAGGAGAAAGAAAAAGAGGATAAGTACCTAATCAGAATTAGTTTATTTCTTCAATTAATTTTTGAACATTTTCTAATTTATTTATTGTAAAGAAATGAAAATGAGTCGTGTTACATTTAGAATTTAGCTGTTGTATTAACTGCTTAACTATTTCGGTGCAAGGTTTATTCATTTTCTGTTTATTAATGGCGGCTTCCAACAAATCATCAGATACCTTTATTCTACACATTTTTATAAAGCCCTCTAGCTGTTTGGGTGATTCAAATGGAAATACTCCAGGTATGACTGGAACATCCAGGCCCATTTTATCAATATGTTCTTTTAAATGATTAAACGCATCAACATCAAAGAATGCTTGTGTCAAAATGAAGTTGGCTCCAATGTCGATTTTATCTTTAATTTGCATCAGTTTTTCATCAGAGCAGCCGGGGAAGCCCGCAATGCCAATACAGAAATACTCTTCTGTCTTCTCCCTTATGAATTTTATCATTTCCGAAGTGTTTTTGAAATCCGAGGTCTCAGGATCGTATCCCTCTGAAAAACATATAGCTGTTACATATAGGTATGAGTTATGTCGACATACCAGCCTCGGAAGTCAGTCACTAAAACTGTTCTGAATGATAAGCCACTTAGAGGGCAAAACTTGTGACATTATTTTTTGCTGTCACCATAAGAAGTTTTCTAATGACTGGTCAGCTTTCTATAAGGCAGAATGCAGAATCTAAAACTTACCTAACTACCTTCAAGTAAGTACCAAACTCAAAATTACCTATATCCAATTTTACACATGATCCAATTTGAGACCTGACAGAAGTAGAGCTCATTGGATCTACATTCCTACTGCTGCATTGCCTTTTGTGTTAGATTTAGGAACTTTACTTACCTCCCAAAACCAAGAATAAATTGCAAATATTATTTTCTTGAAGCAGAGTCAACAGTTCCTCCAAATAAGTAGCCTTCATCATATCACACGATAAGTGTAGTAATACCTGCTTTCGTTTTCTTCTCAAAAGACTAGCAGTTCGTATAGGATCTATACTCAGGTTTGCACATTTGTGGGTCTTTGCATGCCAAGTCACCGAGAAGAAAACGGGATCCACCTTTAAGTTATCAATATCCTCTTCAGAAACATCAGGAGTCACTTCAAATGAGTAGCTGAATTTTCCTTTGTTTTTAATCAATTCCGTAAGTTTCATCGGTCCTTCCATTTTAAGAAAATTACAGAAATTCTCCGGTAAAATAGGCTGAAATGTCGCGTTGATTTATTGTTCTTCCAAACAAACTGACCGTCAACTGTCACCGATTTTATGTTGTGACTATAATCTTTTTGTTTGCGTATTGTCTACGTCATATAGGGCACCTATTTGTAAATAACTCGGTAGGTAAATAAAAAATCTCTCAACACCACACTACTCAAACACACTGCACAAGTGAATGACCTTAGACACCTCATAATGATAGGAGCGTCTGCGCCGCCGCTTAGGTGCGATAAGACGGAAGCAATACACATTTTTGCGCCAGTAGATAGGTACCTACGTGATAGCTAACAGGTGCAGTAATTAGGTATCTGGGTATTATGGTATTGGTAACATAACAAATATAAATTGCTCGTTAAGCCTGGTCTGTTTGTCAACCATGCTGAAGTTTTATAACGGTAGCGATGTTCGAGTACAATAACAACAACATAACGTAACTCCTACCGCTCAAACGTAAACGTCAAACGCCTGCAGGAGTGTCATACGCAAACGTCAAACGCCTGCAGGAGTGGCATACGACGAGGTCACTATAGTCGCCCGGCCACGGCACCGCGCACCGGTCATTTCTAACATAAAGTGTAATAACTTGAAAACTACCGAACTTATACCCTAATAAAAAATCGTGTGTGTAGCTGAAACCATACAGAATCAACAAGTGTTAAAACTACCATACAACTTCATAGTCGAAAGAACTGTAAAAAAATGTTAAACTAAAAATATGTGTTGAATTTCCGTAAAATATTTGTTCTTACTGAAATTTTGTACATTAGTTTGTAGTTTGTGTCAATAAAACCTATTAATTATTAAACTAGACTATCTAAGCTTTTTTTTGATACCCATATGTCCGTACTTGGTTTGCTCAGAGTAGCACAATACACTAAAACAAACACCCCATTCCCGCAACAATTTCATGCCCCCATAAGGGTTCTGCGAAACGTGTGTTTATAAATAGGATTTAATTTATTTTACATGATTTTTGTGTAATTATATTTGAAATGATAGGCAATCATTTGTATGCAATAATTATATATACTTTACAACAATTCAGTACCGGCATACCAAAAGAATTGGAAAAACAACGAAGCGTATGCGCGGTTAAACATTCGTCTGAACCCTTATCTGTTAAATTCGTGAACGTGTTAAAACGTCACACCCCTCAACTGTTGCTGATTACAAATTGTACTGCGGAACGAATTAGATTATTCGTGATCTTGAACTATCTTCATAGTATTAAAACGTTCTGAGCGTTTTAAAATACTAATAATTAACTTATGTCCATATTACAAGCATTACTTTAGTAAATTTTTTAGTAAAACACACGTAATTTAACACGAAAATGCCGGCGCGTAGCGTGTCGCTACGGCCTCAATTTTTCACAACGAGTTTAACACATAAAAACTGATTCAAAACCTATGACACATATAGATATTCGTAAACCTTGATTAATGAGGATTTTTATGATATATAACACTAATACATTGGGTTATTAACTACGCCATCAACACATAATATGTACGGAGCGCGCATCGTTCGTCATCCAAAATGGCGGAGCGCTGACTTAAAACTTTTATTTTGCAAAAAATATTTATGGTCGCCACAGATTATAGCATAATATTGTACGCGGAAACTAATAGGGCGCCACCCGGCGGAATTTTTTTGCAACAGTACAGTGTGCCAGTGGTATTTAAATCGATTTGAACGCAGCAAACCGAATCGGTCACGATCGGGGGGTCTGACGTTAGACCGGAAAATATTTTCGGCAACGATCGGGGGTTTGACGTTAGACCGGAAAATATTTTCGGTCACACTCCGGGGGTCTGACGCTCGAGCGGATAAGTAATCCCTGAACGGTTAGGCAGAGGTACCTGCACCCAAATTTCGCCAGTTATGTTTAAGTCCCATGTAATAGGGGGTGAGCCTATTGCCGTCAACTGGGCACAAATCCAGACTCCGGGTTGCTCAATGACGTATTAGTTTTATACATCATTGGGGTTGCTACTGACAATTACTTGATGTTAAACTATTTTTGAAAACCACGATGGGATAGGTAGACATAATTATCAAACCACCACACAGGCAAACGTCGGGATGTTTAAAAATATGATGATAACTTATTAGTAACAAAATAGCCTAGCAGAGTCGACTTGGTATTTGCGCAGATTCTCCAAATAGATTCAACTTCTTTTTTTTTTTTTTTTTTTTTTCCTATTGGGCAGCTCGTAGTTTTGACCACTAAGGTCCTGGCTACTTAACCGGGCAAACCTGTGGGTGCCTTAAGCTACTAACTTAAAGCCTCCAGCCAGGGGCGAACAATACTTAAATTTAGGTGACCGCACGCTAAGGGCACCCCCTGTGGGGTACGAACCTCGGCTTAGGGCGTCACTGAGGGGAGGGCAGCAAGATGGGACAGGCTGGATCTAAATTATATTATTATTATACTGGGGAATTTAAAGCTACAGGCTCAGCTACGGCGCGGGCTGGCGCGTCGTCGAGCAAGGGTCGGGGGGGGGGACAATTACGTCGGGGGCGTCGCGTAGGACCTCGGCGGCGAGGTCGGAACGATGGCGGTCTGTGTTTGTGCACTGTACTGGTGGCCCTACTGCTCTCCTGGAGGAGGGTTATGGGGTCATCGGGGTCGGTCAGGGCATGCCTTGGACGGCGGGTACGACTAATGCGGGAGGGGGCATATCTGGCAGCCTCGACAACCAGAGGGTTGCGATGTGAGGCCGCGGAGTCGAAGAAGCGCTTGGAAATGCGCTTCATGAACTGACGGATAGTGGGGATTTTAAGGTCGAGATGGAGGATCTCGTTCCGAACGAACCAAGGGGAGCCGGTTGCCCTACGGAGGAACCGGTTTTGGAGGGTCTGCATCCTATGGATGTGGTGGGGTTTCGAGTGTGCGAAAACCACACTCGCGTAGGTCATGATGGGACGAATGCACGCTGTGTAAATGCGCAATTTGCACTTGAGTGACAATTTGCTGCGTGCATTCAATAGGAAGTGGAGTCTACCGAGAGCGAAAGCGGCGCGCGAACGCGCCTGCTTTATGTGCTCGCCGAAAGAGAGTCTGTGGTCCAGAGTGACACCCAAGTATTTGGCTCGCTTCTCCCAAGGGATAGGCTTGCCGAACATGGTGATCGGACGGGGAGGGGTGGGGTTGAGTCTCGGTTTCGAAAATAGAACCGCTTGACTCTTATCGGGGTTGACTTCGATTCTCCACTTCCTAAACCAGTCACCGAGTTGGTTGACTGTGGTTTGGAGAGTGCGAGATATCGCGTCGGGGCTTACGCCGGTGTAGTAAATGGCCGTATCGTCTGCGAACAGAGCCAACTGAGCCCTTTTACTCTTGGGGATATCGCTGGTGAAAAGCGTGAAAATGAGAGGGGCGAGCACGGAGCCCTGAGGGACTCCGGCGCGAATGGGGCGGGGGGAGGATAGCGCTCCTTCGATGCGGAATCGGAAGGTGCGGTTCGACAAAAAGTCTCGCAGGATGAGCACGAGACGATCTGGCACTTTAAGTTGGTATAGCTTATATAATAAGCCATTGTGCCAGACTTTGTCGAACGCTTTCGCTATATCGAAGAAAACAGCACCCGTCAACGAACCACGTTGGAAGCCAACGCTTATGTGTTCGACGATACGGTGGACCTGTTGGACGCACGAGTGTTGGGTTCGGAAACCGAACTGCTCGTTGGGAATGAGACCTTTCGTCTCGGCATAGTCTCTGAGACGCTTATAAATAAGCCTCTCATAGATTTTGCCGATGACATTGAGGAGACTGATGGGGCGGTAGCTGGAGGGAGCGGATTTGGGCTTGCCCGGCTTGGGAATACCGATGACAGTGGCCTGTTTCCACGCTTGGGGGAAGATGTTATTGCTCATGGCACCATTGAAGATGGTGGTCATTAGCATGATCAGGTGGGCAGGGAACAGTTGGAACACCTTATTGGTCATTCCATCAGAACCGGGGGCTTTACGGGGCTTAAGGCCCTTTATGAGCTCTTGCACTTCGTCGGGGGTGACGGGAGGCAGAGGGCACTCGGGGTCTTCTACGGGGGGGAGGGAGGCTCTCCTTTCGACTTCGGCGTCGACCTCAGAGAGGTGAGCTTGGTCTACAGGTTGAGAGCTGGGCGAACATTGGGCCTCAAGACTGTCGGCTAGGCACTCGGCCTTGTCGACATCATCGAAAGCGATGGTATTGTCTGGGCGGATCAAGGGGGGCATAGGGACTACTTCTCGGGATTTGAGTTTCCTCTGAAGCTCCCAGAATGCTAGGTGGGTAGGCTCAAGTTCGCTCAGCAACTCATCCCAGCCCGTTTCCCGATGCTCCGCTACACGTGTCCTTACAGCTCGCTGTAAGTAGCGCATATGGGCTCGGTTCGCGTCGCAGGGAAAGTTGCTGTACGCACGGACAGCCGCGTTCTTCTCAGTCATCAGTTCACGTACATCGTCCGGCAACTTCCAGCGACGGTCGCCCGTCGCTGGAACTTCCCTTGAACAATCGTTCAGGACTGATTGTACGTGTCCAGTGAATGAGTCGATCGCGGCCGTCGTGTCAGCGATAGAGTCGAAGAGGTCGGGGATGGAGTCTAGGTGGGGGGACGTGTTGGATTTCAGGCGTTCGCTTACTTTCCTCCAGTCCGTTACCACTTTGGTGGAGGGGGGTTGGTCGGGGTCAGGGAGGCCTACGCGAGGGGCTAGCTTAAGCACAACTGGTCGGTGGTCAGATGATAGTTCGTGTATCACCTCTATAGAATCCAACCGTAGGTTGATATTCTTTAAAAGTGATACATCGAGCACGTCAGGGGTATGGTCAACCAAGTGAGGGAAGTGAGTGGGAGTCATCGGGGCGATGACATCAAAATTTAGAGGGGTGCAGAGGTCGAACAAGTGTCTCCCTCGGGTAGAGATTCTGGTACTATTCCAGGCGTGATGTTTGGCGTTGAGATCCCCCGCTATGATAACGGAGTCACTCAGGCCGAGGAATAAGGTCAGGTCGTCAGTCAAGAGTTGGAAGTTCTCTGAATGGCTCGTAGGGGGGAGGTAGACCGATACCAAGGTGATCGGTTGGTGGCCTGTCATGCCTAGTCGGCAAATGGAGACTTCTAGTCGTGAGAGGGGGGGCGGGTCCAAGGGGATGCAGTAGAGGGATTTTCTGTAGTAAATGAGGGTGCCACCCTTGTGACACCGAGTCCTGTCGTTTCGAACAACCCGATAGTTCGCTATCGACGGCGTTCGCGTGTGGGGTTTTAGGAAAGTCTCCTGTACGAGGAGGACATCGATCTGGTGGTCGCGGAGGAAGATACCGATTTCGTCGCGCTGACCTTGGATGCCATTGGCATTGAAATAACCTAGCTTTAGGGATCGGGGTTTTAAACGCGAGAGGATTCCGTTATCCATTAGTGGGATTGGGAGAGTTTACGAATGACTGTAACGCGTGCGTAATGTCCGGGTACGCGTTATATATGCACTGAATGGCATAAAGGTTGCCGGCATTTCTGGCGGCAACGATTTCATTGGCCATTTGACGGGCGCGAGGGGTGAGGAAGGCGGTGAATGTGCCTGAGATCACGTTGAACGGATCCATGGGGTTGGGGCCTACAGCCACGGGTGCGGATGAGGAAGGAACGGGCGCGACTGGGGCGGGGGTGGTGGCTTTAGGAGCCGGGGGGTTAGTAGCGAGGGGCGCGGGTGCGCGCGCGGGCGCGGGCGCAGGTGCGGGCGCGGCCGCGAGCGCGTGTGCGCGAATGCGGGGGTCCATCTGATGAGCGATGAGGGGTGGAGGGGGGGGGTTGGTTGCGTACCAGGGGCGGGAAGGCCTGTTGGTGCTGGGATAAATTCCAAGCGTTGGGTCTCTGGGGACTCAGACGCTCGGGAAGTTGGGTGGAGGGGGCTTCCCTTCCCTGACGAGCGTCCGTACGCTTCGCCAGTTTGGGATTCGTTGCCTTAGGGGCTTTGGGGCAGCCACGGTAGTTGGCTGGATGCCCGGAGAGGCCACACAGCACACAGCTGGGTGGTTCCGTGCATAGGGTACGGTCCTTTGGGCGGGAGCACTCGGAAGTGCCATGCCCACCCAGGCACTTGACGCACCTGGGTGTGGCATGGCAATTCTTTTGAGAGTGACCGTATAGTTGGCAGCGGTGACACTGGCCAACTATTCCAGTCTTGCGGGGCTTCTGGATATCGAATCCAGTGAGATGACATAGGGACTTGATCTTGAAGATCGGGTGGTGACCTTCGACGGGGGGGCATACAACAAGGACCATGTTGTATGGCTCGCCGCCTCGGGCACGGTGCATGCGGTGCACCTCGGCTACAGGGATGCCTTGTGAGACAAGGTCTTCCTTAAGATCGGAGGTAGCGATCTCCTTTGGGATCCTATTGATGACTACGCGGGTCTGACGGTCCTCGGGGAGGGAGTACGTGTGAAAGGACACACCACGTGCTCTGAGGAGCTTAGTAAGTTCCCTATAATCGTTAGATTTAGGGACTTGGACTTTGATGCCCTGCTCGGTTGAACGGGCACTGGTGAAGCCGATCCTGAGATCGACGCACCATTTGGACACTTCGGTCCATTTAGCTTTGTCTTGGATGAAGACAGGGGGGGGGGGTGGGGGTCTTTTTGGGGTTGCTTTCAAGTAAAGCATTGAGAGCCGGGGGGGGGCTTAACGCGGGGGGGGGGGCCGGTCGTGATGGCGACGACGGGGGTCGGTGTCGCAAGGGTGGGCGGGGGAGTGACCGATTGGTCCCTAAGTTTATTTGCCTGCGAAGAGGCGAAGTTCTTTTTCCTCTTGGAGGAAGAGGTGACGGTCTGGAAACCGTCATCCTCGGAGGAGGAGTTCGTCAGGGTTTCCGAGCCTGAGGAGTACGGGGAGACGGGGCGTCTAGTTGTTGTCCGATGGTCGGTTTCCATCGGTACGGGGGGGAGGGGGGCGGTTTGCACCGGGGGGGGGGCCTCTAGTGCATCGCTAAAGTTAGCGATAGCGGCAGAGTTGTCGGAAGGACAGGGGGTGGGGGGCTGCAAAGCAGCGAACTTAGCGCCATATTTGGCGATGAACTCAGGGTCCTTGAAGAGGACCTCCTTGAAAAATGCTAATATTAAGGCATCCCCCATGTTGGGGGTGCGGGTCTACTACTTGGGGGGGATGGTGGAATATAGGATTCCGGCCTAAAAATTCCCTATGCCTAACTCCCCGGGTGGGTGTTCCCGGGGATGAGTTACCCTCCCTGTCGGGTATAGACAGGGAGGTGAGTACCTATGGTGAGCCTTAAGCTTGTAAACCCGTCGCCAGTCTTATTGTGCGAACGGGGCCCTGACAGTCTAGCGCGAAGGGTGTAGACACACCCTAGAGACACTAGGTGAGTAGCTGGGGAAGGAAAACTGTCACCAGAGCCGACTAGGAGATCCCCCAAGGCCGGTTAGCTCTGGGACCCGTCCAACTGACTGCCTCACCCTGAAAGGGTTCGGCGGGTGTGTTGGGACAACACCCCACTCGGATCGTTAACACCGCTAGGTATCCACCGAGGACCACGAAACTGTGGTTTTGCCCAGAAGGGGCCTAGTGAAGCTACTCACACAAACGCGCAGTTAAAGAAATATCACTTGCCTTGAAAAAGGCAGTTTTTAATTGATCACTTGATACGACCAATTAATTAAATAAATTTAATTAATTGTTCGACGATCGGATGCGGCCGGGGCGGCAGCGGGGGCGCTACGAGGTTCGCAGCGAGAAGAATTAAACTTCGACAAAAATCGAAAACGGGAGAGCGCAAGCACACAACCGTTCGCGACCGATGCCGAGAGTCTAATGATTCAACTTCTACAAAACAGATGAATTATATACAAGGGTGAGGAAAGAAGTGGTTAAGGTAAAATAAAACCCAGTTTCATTAAGTAGGTATTGTATTATGACTGCTCTATACATTGATTAACAATCAGCCATATACTTCATCACAACCCAAAAGGTACAATCAACGAAAAACTGTATATAGGTAACGTCACTACAAAATCTTCAAAGGAAGCTGATAAGCCGTAACATGTCGTGTAATACTCGTACAGTGAACATATTGCTGTCACCTACGTCTTCTACATCCTCCGTTATATAAAATTGTCTACTTATCTAATGACCTAAGATTAATTATTAATTGCGAATAACATGAAGTCTGCTCGATAATGTCAGAATATAATACTTACAAGTGGCAATATTCTAATTGTGTAAAAGCCTCCAAACACCTATTCTACGATCCTCTACATTAGTATTGACTTATTGAAAACTAGTTCCATTGTAATAATAAGATAGTTCTTACGTATGTAAGTTATTGTTACGGTTCGGTAAAGCTTCATAATGATCAGTGTGTGGCACTGATCAATACTGATCATAAATGGTAATTTTGATAGCGATTCGATTATTTTTTATCTACTTAGTAGATAATAAATGGACAATGATAATAACAATAAAATGCGTATAAATACTAATGCATCACTGAAATGCACGTGTATTTGGGACTTTCGAGACTACTATGAATAGCCACAATTTGCTCACCTAGCGTGACTTTAAAATATTACAAGTAGGTACCTACCTACCTATTTATTTGCGTAGTATTTTCAAGTTGGGATATTGCAGATCAATTTTCAATTTATTGACTAATTAAGTAAAATTGTCAATAAATTATTGTAACAAGTACGCTAATCTATAATCGTGCAGTGACGTTTACTAACAAACTGTGATATGTCCTAACTTCAATCGTCACAAACACGCTTCGCTAATAAAAAATACTTCTACAAAGTGACCTTAAAAATTAAATTGTCTGAGTTTAAAATTAACAAAAATATCTTCGACTTTCGGATGGTATCGTGTGACAATTTAATACATTGTTCTGAATTGACACTGAATTCAGTCTTGTATTCGAAGTTAATTAGAGGTAGTTTATTTACAAGGAATATTGTTATCTTATACAAGATTTTCATTCGGAAGAAATTATAAACAACTCAATTTCAAA
The DNA here is from genome assembly GCA_916610205.1 of Griposia aprilina. Taxonomy (NCBI): domain Eukaryota; kingdom Metazoa; phylum Arthropoda; class Insecta; order Lepidoptera; family Noctuidae; genus Griposia; species Griposia aprilina. The sequence goes on along the minus strand of OU744297.1, from coordinate 13,103,256 downwards.
CTATCAATAAATTGCGCCAAATGCAAGTAAGTAAATATTTATAACACACTGTGGATCGTATTTTCTAGTTATTGACTCCTTTATTAACGCTATGCTACTTTAAAAATGGTGTCTCTCAATCCATTGCTCTTAGTTTTTAATGTTGAACCTTTTTGTGGTGCCATATTAGTAGGTCTATATAGAATTACAACTGCGGTACATGGATTTTTGGCGCGTAGCCAAAATCGGAACGAACGCAGCCATCTTGTTTTTTAAATCAGATTCATAAATGTTTAGTAACAACGTCCCCCTGTTCAGACGCCAAAAGATCCTTGTCACACTGTAGCTATTAGATAATCGTTTATAGCAATAAGTTAGGAAACCTACATAATTTATTAGGGTTTAGAAACATCAGTTTTCAACAATCAAAACTGGAGCTTGTTAGTTTATGTTTCTACGACATACACAACTATACCTCTTACACTAAGATTAAGAAGACATGCAAGTCAGAAAGTTAGGTACTAAGTAGTAAATGTCGGACATGGCCCATGTCCATAGGACAGGACAAAGGACACACAGGCTACATGGGTGAACTCACTTCTACGTGAATATTAATGTCGTAATGAAAACCAGACGATAGATAGGCTTTATTTCCAAGTACAAGCGTTTTCACAAATAGATAGGTACGTTAGCCGGCCATGGCAGATTTGATCACCTGGATCTTGTGATTGGCTTCCAACATTTCACTGCAGTATAATGGACACGGCCATTGATTATATAATGTATAATCAAAGGGACACGGCCAACGTATAAAGTAGGTACGTTTAAATTCGTATCCATTAACACCTAAGAGTTAAAAAAGTAAATTGTTTTGAAAAATAGAGTGCATCGGTTGATACCTACATGCATTTAAAATTTTATTGTCCAAGCAATCGTAACGAAGTCGAGAAGAGTATCATAAAATTCATAAGAGATTTTCAAAGTTGCTTAGAAAATTAAAACGCTTCCATGTAACAACTTAACCTATGGATATTGTCGCGTTATTTATCACTAAATAAATTTAATATGCATTGGGATTTATGCCAATTTATTGACTAACATAGTGCATAGTTATACTAACATTATAAATGTTTACCTTTACTGACGTTCTATGACAATCGCGTTATTCTAAATAATCGTAGTGTTGTCAAGCGTTTCAGATAATAGTCGTATTGTGTCGTTGATGAGGACAAACCCAGTTGTTTTTTTTTTTCGGTACAGTTCTCATGCCGCACCAACTCAGCTAATGTATAATCATTCTAATTCAGGGAATTTTTTTGGACCCTTTTTTTACTTGATCTGAGGCTTCAACTGATTACTCGTATAATGGAAAATCCTTTGTCAATAAAATGAAGCTGACTATGAAGAGATTTGGTATCGGGCAGGATGTGCGGACTTTGACGTCAACTGCTTCCGTTTTTCTTTGCCAAAACTCTTCCTCTGGAAATAATGTTTTTACGAAAAGAAAAGAGTCGCGCTTCTTTCTCAAAAAGAAGTAATTTTCCTCAAATCAATGACACAATCCGACCACCAAAATAATTTAAATAAAGTTTAAAAGGTAAATACGGTCATTCAAGATTACAATTAAATGGACTCCATTTGTTCCGTGAGCTCCAGAATTGGGCTCTCGCTGAGAGGTAGCATGCCAGCCGTGGGAGGTAGACTGTGGCCTTGCCAGTTGGACTGCAAACAAATAGTTAAACTTCGGTCATGAATACATTTGAGAGAATAAGGTGGGTACAGTAACATTGGAACCAATTTTAAAGGTACCAATCATATCTCATTTCTAGCCAGTTCTAGCCTTGCTTATTCATGTCCCAGAGACTTCGTGATAGTTTTATCTGATTTCGTGAGTACCTACCCTTTTTTATTTGGCAACTAGAATAAGCTGTTGGCAAGTTAAAGGGGTGCGAAATCTGCATTGATTGCACCTACATTGGCAAATCTGGTTTATCCTATTCTCTACTTACTTTTTCTGGTTCTGCATCCAACTGAATGGGTGTCGAAAATGTTTCTGACTTGGCAGTTGGAAATACATGACTATTTTGCCGATGCTTGCTGTCAGTGCCCGTTGCAGTTTACTAAAAGCTTTGCAGAGCATCACAGACGCAACACTCTACTTTGCTTAAAATATGCTTTTTGAATAGCTTTATTGCTTTGTCAGTTTTAATTTTGAATAAATATAGCTTTGTTAACCAACCAACCAACTACCAAGCCAACCGCCCATACCAACCAACCAACCATTCCAACCAACTACCAACCTTGATATAAATCAATATCTGCTTAGCATGATATAAATCAATATCTGCATATCTGAATTCTGAAACTTTTGAACCAAGGGCGGATCCAGGATTTATTTCTGGCAGGGGCACATAGACCAAACAGTTAAGAAGTGACTCCCACATTTATTGTATTGCACTAAGCTGTTTTTGGGATTCATTCTTTTTCAATGACATTTTAGCAAAACAACAAAAAAAAACTGTGCGTTCGGCGTACCACCGCCAGGAACGCGACGCGGTATCCTTACGCTATACTCGGAAGCACACACTCGTATGTAATATGGCCATCGCCATCTTGGATTTTCATTTTAACTTTACTATCGGCATAAGCACCCTCAAAACCATGAAAACGACAAGCATGACGAAAAATTAAAAAAAAAAAAACATTTTGATCATAAGGTCGGCTTTAGTACCTTCGAAAACCATGAAAACTCTCTCACGAGAGAGAGAAAGTCACATGGAGGAGGCATAACGCTTTTTCGTTACGTGACGATTTCTACCAGTTTACTCCTACCGTAAGCCGCGTTACAGAACTTCGTTCCAAAATGCAGTTTTAGCACCCCGCCTTGGAAAGGATAGATTTTCTTTTGACCAGAGATACAGAAATAAGAGATACTTTGTCGACATAGGTAGTAAAGTGAAAGAATTTTGAGCACCTGGGTTGCAAGAGCGAGCAAAGCGAGCTCAATACATTTAGCAACCCACCTCGAATTGGTTTCGTTAGTTTTTCTTCTGACCATTCATAGTATTAGCATTTTTTTTATGAGTTGGGGAAAACTGTATAAACTTTGGACGCGCAATGCCCCTCAAACCGCGCTCTTTTTAGCATTATATGTTATCCTGAAATCCTCTCGCCGACTCTAGACCGGTGCATGGTTGGTATAGCAAAGTGGTGCACTCAGTTCGTACTCAAACACAGAGGGTTTCAGTACGAACTGAGTGCACCACTTTGAACCTTATTAGTTACGCCACTTCTGCAGAAGATATAGTAGATACTTCTTCAGCGTTCCTCATTGAAGCAACGTCTTGATGGATATGCATTCAGGCCAGTCCATTTAGACGAATGATTTTATGTTTTTTTATCCGTTTGGTGGGGGCCCGAGTTCTTGTGCCCCCAGCCTGGATCCGCCATTGTTTTGAACCATTAGCTTTTTGGTATGACACACATAGTATTTACCATTCAAGCATAAAAAAAAAAATATGCATCTAATGCAAACGTGCATAGCAACTGTGTCAACTACAAAAAAGCTATTTGGCAAAAATAATAAGGTGTAAAAATAAAACTATTATTATAAATTTACAATAACTTGTATTTAAATAAAACTTGCCTCTAAGTAAAGCTATCACATCTTACATAAATTATTTTATAATTAGCAAATAATAACAAAAACTCTAGGTACAGACTTCCACAAAGAAAAAGTACAGACTCATAACGTTGAACTTATAATATCTATAATAAATAGATACTTATGTCTAAAAAAAAGTATTGTACGATGGAGAAATTAACGAACAAATACGTAGGAACATTCTCATGTGACACCGAAATCTTAGCACAAGTGGGCAAATGCATAACATACAACTTCTATAAATTAATACAATACTTGGCAAGTAAAAATGTATAAATGGAATAGCTAGGTCCTTAAGTAGGTACATCCTTATAGATTACGAATTAGTGATGTATTTGCTTTATTCAATGAAATGAACAACAGGAATGAATTCTTTATAACAAGGTGTTGTATATTTTTATTTAAAATTTATATAGTATAATTATCAAAATTGAGTGCATCTATTATATCGATACAATGCAAATTATGCTAAGAATACATGACTATTATTGGTGTTTATATTTTTTATTATAAAGGTAGGTACTTAACGGCAGTTTGGATTATATTGCAGTGAACCACTGATCTACTGGTGTACTATATAATTTTAAAGCACTATTTATTGTCATGCACTCTAAATATACGCAATATATTTGGGAAATTACAATTTTATACGCATTGACTTACTCACAGTACGCATATAAATCATAATGAGACCATTCTTTCATCTAGCGAAAACACTGACGTGGAAACCGTAAGTCTTATTGAGAACAGATTCCATGCCGTGTTTACGTATTCCACACTACAAAATCTACAAGACTACTCTTTACGTGGAGTTCTACTAATTGATCTGTTGGAATACCTGGAAGCAGGGTTGAGGCTGGAATAGCGCAGCGTTCCACTGTCCCGGCCACAGCGGCGCGTCCACGGCTGCGTGCGCGCCCGCCTCTCCCTCTGCCTCGCGCGGCTCCCGCGCCTCCCGCGCCTCCCGCCGCCCCGCCAGCTCCGATATCTGACAAGCACTCTGCAGGGTCGATGGCAAATTTGACCAAGTCTCATTACCCAACCTTTCCTTATTCATTATGCTGATCTCCATCGAACCCTGATAAGCGAATTTTGCCTCCTCCGTGCTTTCTTCCTGCTTGTGCTTCGGTGTTCGGTTCGGACCCTCTACTATAGCTTGGAAAGCGAGTAAATCTCGATTCTCCGTTTCCGTTAGTGGCAAAGGAGGTAAGATTTGTTGTTGCTGAGCTATTTTGTAGCTTTGCTGCCGCAACATTTGCCGCCTGCTGAGGCCCACTTGCAGAGTGTGAATGCCCATATCATGAGCAGGGATGTTAGGTGGAGTCATTTGTTTCTGTAGTAGCTGTCGCTTTTGTTGGAACAGTCTGTGTTGCATGAGCTGCTGCTGTAAGGGGGGTTTGACTTGTGAACCGGCGTGTTGCAGCTCTGCCTGATCCTGTAGTTGTGCCACCATTTTGGGACTGGCGGGCATCGGTGGAGACGTGCTCGAGTAATTAAAGGTTTCCGGAAGGCTGATACGCTTAGGTGTAGGATTTTTTGTATCTAAGTAATGTGGACTGAAACTCGCCGCAAACTGATTGTGTTGTATTTGTCTCTGTGTCATTTCCTCTACAGGTATGGTTGACTGGTATTGAGTTTTTAACTTCTGAGCCTCTTTCTGGACTAGGTGTAGTTCCAAAACCCCTTTCGCCTTACAATTTTCATTTAATCGCTGGCTGTTAAAAGCCAAACTGTTCTTTTGTGATTCATTGGACTGTGCAGCTTGTTGTGCTACGAGGCCATCGCTCGCTCGACGACCTTCCCGAAAGTCAACCGGACTCCGCGTGATTGCCCGAGCACAATTCTTATTATTGACTGATTGATAATTCAATGGATTATGTCGCGCAATAAATCCCACGCCCGGGGTTTTGTTGTTGTAAGAAGATATGTAAACGCATGGATGCATTGGACTTGTGTTCACGAGTGAATTGTTCTCGTAAGCCAATTTTTCTTCATTGGAGGTACAGCTAGGAAGACTACTGGCTAACTCACTGGAACAGTCGGACAATTGGTAATCCAGGCTTTCAAATGTAGAAAAATTACTTTGTGATGAATCGCAACTCAAATTTTGGCTGAGACTTTTGTTATTAAAAAAAGTGACAACACCGCTACTAGAACTGGAACTTGCGTAAGAGCTTAGTCTGTTTTGAACTCCGCTGGTTGCGTTCGCGACGTCCTCCATATCTGTCTCGCAACCTTCGTCTGTCGACGAAGAATACTGTTGTTGAAATTTTGTCGCTTCCGCTGTATTGCCGTTACCTTGAAGATTTTGGGAATATGTTTGACCTGTTGTGTATCGATTAAGAGAAAATTTGCTATCTGGTCTATACAGCCCAGTCGGAAATAAATCACCAGTACCTGTAGCAGTCATAGAAAAATTTCCATCAGCCGTGCTTGACATCGGTGGCAAGACAGAATTTTGCAAATACGCATATGCAGGAAGATGATGATTCATATAGTCTTTAAATGGTGGCGTACTAGTTTGGAGGCGATTGAGATCTTGTTGTTGTGCTTGTGACACAAGTCTAGTGGATTCAAGAGGCTTTGGTTGTTCTAAAACACTGCACAGTTTGGATTCTCCAAGCTGTGATGGGATAGGGCTTGTGCTCAAATTCACAGTTCCCTTTAAAGGCAACGGTGACTGTTGTAAAGTATTCATAAGTTTAGCTGCTTCGGAACACATGGTGAACGTTGTTGAATTCGGTAACTTCATAGTTTCAACATTGAAATTTGTCGCTGAAGCAGAATTTTGTAGAAAATTTGCTATGGCGTTATGATCAGTCGCTGAAGAACTTCTTCCACTGTCAATAGCACACTTCGAATCAAAGCTTGATGAAGTAAGCAGCCTAGTACCGTCGATAGTAGTTTTGCTAGTCTCAGGTCCCACGGTCGTCGATTGTTGAAGTAGCCGTCGGCAGTCTTCGCTAGATTGTTTTAGTATATTTTGTTGTTGTTCATAAGTTGAGGTGAGGAGCCTATGTGTTGGTACATTGGTCTCATTTACTTTAGCACCTAGCCTTTGGTTCGATTGAGTTACATCAATATTTCTCATGGAGAGTAGCCTAGTGGATTCAGATTCATGACTTCTGGAGATAGTATCAAGGTTGCCGACTAAAAAGCTCCGATGCGTATCCGAGGGGTCGGAGTTTCGCTGGAGCAGTCGTTGTTCGGTCATGTTGACGGCTGCGAGGGACAATAGTCGCTGCGTTTCGGCAGACGATGAGTCCGCCGGTGCAGTGGATATTGTCGGTGTGGCTCTGTTGTACTCCCGTGATTGAGAATCGCCAGCATGAAGTAGTCTGAAATAAAGACACATAACATAGTAAATTTGTAGCTTAAAGTATCTCATCTAAAGGGTTGTCGCAACTTGCAAGCCCATCTCCGGCAACGGCATGCGTGTCGTTTACTATATTTTCATAACATGATATACCTTACCTAGTGTGATGTTCCCGCCGCGCATCATGAGCTTCTTTGGCTAATGCCTGGTCGGCCACGGACGACGGTCGCCGTGAGGGTCTGGTGCGAGCTTCCACGTTCGACACGCTGGGCCCGCTCGCCGCGCGCGCTCGCAACCTCTCTAGTAGTAGCAGGTATATCGCCGCGTGGTGATCGTAGCTGTTGGATCTCAGGCTCTGCGGATGGAAGTTAAAGAATATTACAATCAACAAACATACAACCCGCAAAGTATAATCAAGACCCCATTTGGATTACTTCTGAACTTTGAACTATCGCAACAGCCTTTTTTTTTTGTATATTGGGGACGGGTTCTAATATAACTAAAATCAATGCGACTTCTCCCAAAAACTAAAAAAAAATTACCTACCTCTTTAGTCTTAATAGGGTCGATTCCTAAACTCTGCATAAGCCTCAGCACTTGTTCGTTAGGCTCAGTATGCGCAGGCGCATGTGCTGGACTCCGCGCAGGGTCGGCAGATACAGTAGGCACTGCGTAGGGTTCCGCTGCCATCCACCGGTGCTTCTTGATCTGTTCTATCGTGTACCTCTTCATTGGCTCCAGGACTAGCATCTTGCGAATCAAGGATTCGCAATCTGGAAATAATATTTCATAATGTTAACACTTCATTGTCTGAAACCCAATCTTTGCTATGTTTGACGCTTTAAGCTATGGTGCCGAAACAGGAGCGTATAACATAATTTACAAAACACTGGGCATGTTGGTCTTAAAATTCTTCCTAAGATCTACTAGTCCAAAAGAGACCATCTGGTCATTACCCAGTGTAAAGTATACAAGAAAATATTCAACAAACTGCCTTTGATGTAATAATGAAGTCATAGCAACTCTTTATGTGCGTTTTTTACAAGATAAGTATGGACTATTGAAGTATTGATGTTACAAGGCAATTCATATTCATAACCTTTGACGTTATCCAAGTCTGATCATTGTTTTAAATTACGTAGGTACATCCATTAGTGCAATGTGTTTCTCATAAAACAATTGACGTGCAATACCTACAGTCTACAAGATATTATTATGTAGATATAGCAACATATAGCTCAGTGACGTGGCACATAATCGGTTCAGTCCACGTTAAGAGGTAACAAAACGCTTAGAATGTTTGGCTCTTTGTCAATTACGTACTGCGGAGTTCAAGTTTTTATCAGCGACGGTCATTAACCTGAATAACACCAATCACAAAGACGGTGAGACGTAATGCGACGCGTGATTATAACAAACTACCTACGATTAACACGTCTTGTAAGGATTTGAATATGTAAACAGGTTTCAATGTTTGCTTTCCTGCTATAAACATTATTGTTAATCAACAATCTTCATTTACTGGTTAGGTATAATAATTATTATTCTACGTATAGGTACCTAGCTAAGTATCTCCGCTTAAAGGCTCGTAAACACTGGCGCGACGCGACAGCGTGACACTAAGGCACCGCGTGCTGTGCCACAGGCGGAGCCTTTGTGTCGGGCTGTCGCGTCGCGCTTGTTTGCGGAAGCTTTAAAGCGCAGGTAGTGTAGGTACCTTCTATATACAAATGTACCTACGTATAATATTGCAATACAGTGATATAAAATTCCTACAGCTCCTATAATTTGACCTTACCTTCCTAAACCATTCCCTTCACATGATGTAAGTAATCCAATTTGTACCTAAAATATTTGCTTTCAATTGACCTACGTCTATCACACCGAATTACGCCTACATAAAGACCTTATTACAATAGCGTCTAATCAAAGTCCTCCAGTTAATCCTCCCGACTGACGTCATAAACGGAGTAGTAGGTAAGCACGGCAAGGTGTTCGCAAAATACCGAAAGGTCACAGGCCGGGTGACTTGGTAACGTGACGTCAGACCTCTGTAGCCGAGCAAATACGGTCGTTGCGCCAAACGACGGTCACATCCGTTGCAAAATGTACGAAGCATGTGAACCTCTAACACCTATGTAGCTCTTTAGGCACAGGGGTAATATTCAGCGTAGAACGGAGACGCGAGATAACAATATTATGCTTGACATCCTTCTACAAACGTGGTGCCTTATACATAATGTGTCACTCAGCCATGTTTACTTTTTTTTTCGAAGTGACACATTGAGGCCTAAAATAATACAGGATTAACTTCGAGTGTACAAAAATAAACCGCCAAATGTCCCATAAGGGTTTTGGGAATAGACTTATGAGCTTATTATATGTATTCCATTGTAAGGGTCTTGCTTTTTACAGGGTGGCCAAGACTTCGACGTACAACTTGTTAACATAGATTCATTACCTAATTGATACCTACTAAGACTTAATTAACACGGTATTTATAAAGCTTTCAGTTCTATAAAGGCCTGAAAGGGGAAATCCTGGGTATTTTACTATAGTATATACCTACGTAGACGTTTAAGGGTTCACCCCCTAAGTCCTCAATTGCTTTATTTAATTTCGCAATGTAAGCTCACACAATTTTAAGTATTTGTAATACTTTTCCGGAAAAGTACAAACAGTCGCAAGATAACTTGCCGAAGACAGTTAAAAGAAAAAAAAATAAAAATATGCAACCAAATTGAGAAACTCCTCCTTTTTAACTGACTTCACAAAAACGAGGAGGTTCTCAATTCGTCTGTATGTTTTATTTTATTTTTATGTGTGTTAGCTCAGAACTTTTTTCTGGGTGAACCGATTTGGGTGATTCTTTTTTATTTGATAGGTGGTGCTTCACATGTGGTCCCATTTAAATTTCATCAAGGTCTGACCAGTAGTTTTTGAGTTATCCTTAATACTGCATATTTTTTCCACTTAGTTTATATGGATGATGTGTTAATAATTTCCTGTCACTGTTATTTACACACCAAGTAGTGGTATACGAATTTGTGTGGGGTAGGTACCGCAACTAAAAAGTGTTTTTTTTTTTTGTACAAAAAAACAACCGACTTCCAAAAAAAACACTAAAAGACGTGAAAAATAACTTTAATTTCGGAAGTCGGTGGCCAAAAACGAAAATACCAAACCAAAGACACCGACTTCCGAAATTAAAGTTATTTTTCACGTCCTTTAGTGTTTTTTTTTTGAAAGTCGGTTGTTTTTTGTAAAAAAGTTTTTTTTTTTGTTAAAAAGCTGCGGGGGTCGACCTTAGCCCACAATTTCCAAGTTAGTTGGAAACTGTTTTAGTTTGGACTAAACTCATTAACGATTGCCCATTTTTTTCTCTCTACCTAGGTACCTAACAAGGTATGGCGTAGTACTCGCAAAAACTGTCGAGGTAAAGCTCGTCATCGGCTCACTGTGGTCCGGCTTATGTACTTTGATCCCAAAGTTGATGTCATTGCCCCATATGACGCAAACCTAGTCTTTGTAAGTGAATTAGCGATATAGCTACATAGATTTAAGTATATAGCAAGGACTACAATAGTATACTGTCAAGTATACAAGGTGGAAGGGACATCAACACGCAACTTGTGACCATGGATTAATCACATGATTGTGTCATGCACATTGCACATGTCATTTGGTCTAAATATGCTTTTGGAACGAAGTTCCTTATCGCGCGTTGCGAAAGGGGGCTAGACGGAAAAAATAAGACCAAAAGTTGTAACGACACTTTTTTATAGTTGTAAGCCGTGCGGCGTGCGCGTGTTTCTCTGTCTGTCTCTCTCTCTCTCTCTCTCTCTCTCATAGAAAACAAGCCAGTTATTTTTTTTAATATATATTTAGATATATTATAAATGGAACTTCGTTCCATCCGGGTGTCCCTTGACACCTCTCAAGTTTTTTTTATTTTTTATATAGATTCTTCTATATTTTGTGAATCTGAGAACGTTGTAGACCTAACTTGTAGACTGTAGATTTGTGGACCTTTTTATATTTTGTTGAGTACCTGTTACTTGTTGACAGGCCTACACTGTCCTCCCATATCTATCAACACTGTAATTGGAAAAATTGTAAAAGCCCCTTATTTTTAAAAGAGTAACCGTGGAGTTTCTTGCCGGCTCTTCTCCATAGGAAACAACCAATTGGAACCGTGCACCTAGCTTCTGGCGTTACATAAGTGCCCATGTTGGTTTATGTGAAATAAAATATTTTGATTTTGATTCTTGATCCATATGCGTCGAAATTTCTTGTCGTTTATAAAAAAAAACATAGCCTGTTCCATATAAAAGTGCAATACCTACGCGGTTAAAATGTATGGAACACCATTATTTTTTTATAACCGACGAATTTCAACGCATGTTGGTGGGTCCAGAATCATGTGCTGAACCTTGTAGTCTTTGTTGTCGCTAATTATCGCTAATTCACTTCCAAAGACTAGGTTTGCGTCACATGGACTAATGACATCAACTCTGGGATCAAAGTACATTTAATAGGCCGGATCACAGTGAGCCGATGACTTAGCACTCACGGTACAATAATAATATTATAAGAGCCCCGACACTTTTTGTGAGTACTACGCCACACCTTGTAGTCCGGTCAATTTAGACATTCGAAGTTACCTAAATTCCCACCAAGCTGAAAATCGGTAAGATTGTTTAAAATATCATTAAAAACAAAATTTGAAAGTTCCCCATCTTTCCCCTGTAAGGAAAAAATCGCGCTAAGTACACTACCTCATAGGTGGCGAGGAAACGTGTGCATATTATGACCATTACAACTTTTACAACTTTTTGAATCGTTATATCTCAAAAACGGTAGCTCGTAGAAAAAAAAAGTATTAATTAATTTTTTGTAGATAATTTTATGATCTACAATTTTTGTCTGAGATATTTTTATGATAAAACTTACCGTTTTGCTGAAAATCGCGAAAAACTCATTTTTTTTACCTTTGACCTTGAATAAAAGTTTTTCCTTACAGGGGAAAGATGGGGAACTTTCAAATTTTGTTTTTAATGATATTTCAAACAATCTTACCGATTTTCAGTTTGGTGGGAATTTAGGTAACTTTACTCTTATTTTTTGGTCTAATTTGACCGGACTATTGTTAAGTAGAGAGAAATACAATGGGTAATCGTTAAAAAGTTTAGTCCAAACTACAACAGTTTCAAACTAACTTTTTACTAGGTTTTACACATCAAATTGTGGACTGAGGTCGACCTCCGCGGCTTTTTAATCAAATTAAAAAAAAAAAAAAAGGAGGAGGTACTCAATTCGGTTGCGGCAAGTTATCTTGCGGCTGTCAATACTTTTGCGGAAAAGTATTACAAATATTTAAAATTGTTTAACCTTACATTGAGAAACCAAATAAAGCAATCAAGGACTTGGGGTGTTAGATATACATACTATAGTAAAATATCCAGGAATTCCCCTTTCAGGCTTTAATAGAACTAAAAGCATTATAAATACCGTGCTAATTAAGTCTTAAGTAGTACGAGTAGGTGTCAATTAGGTACAAAAGTATTATAACCTCTATAATTTATAATTAGACAGTTTTTCCTTTATTTAATTTAATTGTGAGTTATCGTAATTAGTTTAGTTAGGTAAATAATTGAGAGTTGTAGGTTAACAGGAACGTCGTTGTTTCCATGACGTATAATAAAGGCTCGTGCACACTGGCGCGACGCGACATTTTGACGTTCATAAGTGCCTTTTATGTGCCTATTTGAAATAAATGATTTGACTTTGATAGCGTGACACAAAGGCACCGCGTGCCGCGCGACGAGCGGCGCCTTTGTGTTGTGCTGTCGCGTCGCGCCTGTTTGTGGGAGCCTTAATACTCTGCTTTGTACGTAATTTGCATAAGTAAATGAAAGAGCATTTCATAGTTGCCATGTTCGATTTCCTACTTAGTCATTATGGTCATTAATATTACAATCTGAAATGCCTACTTCTGCTCTAAATATACTTCAATATAAAATATTGGTTAGGTACGGGATTTACCTCCTAGTAATAACGAAGTTCCGTCTATTCTAGCCGTACCTACAGTTCCTACCCCAATCTATTAGAGGGATGCGCTCAGGTAGCCCGCGAAATTCAAAAATACTTAAGTTTTTTTGCAATTTGCAGGTCACTGTCAGGTTGTATGTAGATTAAAATAAGATTCGCGGCCGCAACACTATGGCTTTACAGAATTATAATCATTAGAATCAGCAATACAACTCCTTAAGGCTGCTCTCTCGAAAAAAGCTTGAAAAAAGCATGCAGATGAAGCAACTTTTCGTCGGCATTTACAGAGAAATTACATCTGAAAAAAAATGTTAGTAATCTACATGATATAATACGTAATTTGGTTTAGCCATAATTTTTCTATCGGTATCACAACATAAAATAAAATGACACCAAATCGCCTCCAAATCGTTGAGATGCAACCATTTTACTCCTTCGTTTTTTTATCAAAAGAGTATAAAAAAGATATCTACTGCTTTGCAATACAAAGAAAAATGATTTGGTTTTGTTACTTTTATTAAATATGTATTATTTTTATTGTAATAAATTAAAAAGGCGTCCGATTAATGACTGCGTCTACGTCACCCCCGCACTCGTCCTTAGATTCAGTTGGTCGTTAGCTCCGCCCAAATGCTCAAGGTTATTGGTATTATTACAAGCCTTAAGTTAGAATTGGCCTCAAATGTCATGAGTTCATGAATAGTCATTCAATAGGGTAATATGAACTTAGAGAGATGTATTGTTTATTTTTATGATTATAATTCTTATAAATAAATATTTGATACGGCCGCAAATGATAGTTAGATCAACATACAACCTGATACTGACCTGCAAATTGCAAAAAAACTTAAGAAAATTTGAATTTCGTGGGCTACGTTGGCGCATCCCCTTTAACGAATATAGTTTTTAAACAAGATACCTATTTAGAAATTGTCGTCCTTTCGAAAACATTGAGGTCATGCGTCACCCCATCGAAAATACGAATAATTGCTTTCATGTGTCGAAAGAGAATGACGCCCGTTGAGAAATAAATATATCCAATGCCGAAAATAATCTTAAGTAAATATTTCATTCGCAGTAGGTACTCCTCTTTACAAAACATAGTTTCGATTCGAGTGACGAATACGATTATAAATATTCGTTAAACCGCACTTGCGCTCTGGAAATAACCAATGCGCGTCCAAAATTGCGCTAACAAAACACCACGCTGCGAGTAAGAATTCTGAAGATACTATTTTATTTACCTTCCTTCTTTCTGCTTTCTAAAATAAAGCCGATGAGTGGTCGACTTTTTGCCAGGCGAATCTATTAATAATTGCTCGGACGCAAATACCGCGTTCTTGGCTTGACCATTGACGCAATCGGGTGAAAAATGTGCGGGTTATTTAATGAAACGGAGGAAAGTCGAGTGGGTGGCGGCGGCATCAACGGCATGCTGCTGTTCCATGAACTTGTGCAACTTTACGAGCTGACCGTCACTCGCGTCATCGGCGCGGCTAGCGCTCGCCCGCGCGTCGGTCGCGTCGCTGGCATTGGCCCGCGCCGCTAATGCCGCCAATTATTTTACAAGCCATAAAGCACATGTAAACAACCATAAGTCAGTTGACGTACATCCAACAATGTTGCTAACTACAATAAAATTATAAATCACGCCGAGCTCTAGCACTCAGACATCTTTGCGCCATAATATTGCATGCATTGTAAACTGTTCTGTTTTCTTTTGTATTATGATTTTTGTGCTGGAGTTTTTTTTTAAATTAAAAGCTTGTATGTCAGTTAGGGTTATCCACATTTTCTTTTACGGTAGTGACGTTGCACTGTGGGTTGCCAGTTATTTTATAAAGGAAAATGACTTACAGTATTAATGAGTATTAGACAAGCTTGTTCCAACAGTATAGCAATACAGACTCGTTTGTTGACATAAGAACGGAATTACCGAGATTTATTTAACAAAGACATAGTCTACTTATAACTAATAAAATGGTAGCGATGTGATAAAAAAAAAACACGTATTTCAGTAATGCAAATATTATGTAAGCACCTTAATTAACTGTTATACTTATTGTTTATTTAATTTTACTATCCCGCAATTAAAGATTACTTAATTCAAGAGATTCAAGATAAAATGCAGTCAGAACGTTCTCTACCTATACTTAATTGCAACAGTTGCAACGTTTGCAGCTCAGTAATAATTTATTGTTAATTTAAATTGTCCGGAACGAAGTGGTTTTCAAGTTTTCAAATGATGCAATTACTACGAGTTTTTTTCCCTAAGTATTTACTTATATCTTTTAAAGATACAAAATTTTGATACTTACATTTTTGTTTCAGAAAATGTAATTTCAAAAGCTAGTTAGTTTTCTGATCGCATTTGCATGAAACGCTAATATTTCGACGATCCACGCTACTGACGTCAGAGGCGAGCAGAACAAGCAATCGCCTCTGAAAGAAAATACATTTTTCATAATGTCCTCCGGTATTATGGCGACGCCACAACAGGCGACGGACCTGTGTGGATAATAGCAAGCTGCCTAAACCCTGATACACACATTGCTATTTAATTTCCTGTGACATACCATAATTTGACGCAACAATAAAAGTCATTTTTATTAGCTTTTATTTTATTGTATGCCACATGCAATAAACTTGCATCAGTTGCATCGTGTAAATGGGCCTTTAGTGTGATGTATACAGTGCGATTTAATTGCCTGTGGCATAACACAAGATAAAGAAAAACTTGCACCGTCTAAACGCTGTTTAGACAGGGTTTTATGCATTTTTATTAAATGCTCGTGCTAAACGACCTTCAGGAAATAATATGTCTGTCTGCTGTAGCTTTAGTGTTAATAATAAAACACGGTATTTTTTTGCTATCTGCCGAAACAAGTCGCAGGTGGTCGCCGATAAGAAATAATACAGACAATAATTTCGAAGAGAATCAAGTATAATTAAAACTCACAAACTGAATTTAATGAACGCATCATTAAAATCGAAATAGCATTTTATTTGTGTATCTAGTAATTAGGTGTAATATACCTTGATTAGATGTTTCATAATCTCTATCCGCAACAATACAATGCACACTAGGTTATTAAGAAACGTTACAAACACGCCAGCATAAGCGTCCATACCAATTAATTTCGCAACGGAAAGGAAATCGTCAACGTACATGAGCATGTAGGGAAAAAGTTAATTATACGCACCTCAAATATATATACTTTGTTTCAGGCGTTAATGCGACACGCAATGATTTAGTATTATAAAAAGTGAGACATTACTGCTTACTGCCAGTCGCGTGAGGAACGCTAACCGAATGCGCTTGTCATATCCGGAATGTGATATTAAATGTCTTTTATTACTTTATCGTAACATTCGTAACACAGACCGCTTTTAATAACATATTTAGGTGAGGTGACTTATGTACACTGTACACAGCATATAAGTTCTAATGTTTGTTGAGTTCAAGTTATATACTTATAATATACAAAGTTCTCCAAACCTTCCCAACCAACCAACCCACCAACTTTTGCCAATGGCCATTCATCAAACAGCAGCAATTCTAATACGTAAATGAGCAAAAAAATATACGATTTGCCCTCTGAGGTCTTGGTTTTTACCACAACTCAGGTACCTAGGCAAAAAGAACAGCGGATTAAAAATCTTGGTTTTCCAATGCAAAAAAGAAGAATGAACATACACGTAAGAACATCAACATAGTTGTTAAGAAACCTTTTAATGTAAAAGTAGGTATAAATCATTGGCAGACAATCGATGATGAGTAGCAAGTTGAGAACAAATTGATACATCTACGTCTTCGAACCACGAGCTCACGTGTGAAACACATCTGCGCAGTCGACGCAATGTTTTGGGGAATAAGATGCCTACATACCTGAACATAAACATATTTTCGTGGAAAATTGTGGATAGTATGCTATCCGTTTTTAATTTTTAAGCAGGTAAAATATACACGGTTTAACTTTTAAAACGGTGTGAGGTGCCTTATTGTAACTAAACACCGGCTAAACGTGAAAGGAAAAACAAACGAATGAAAATTCCAAAGGCTTCTCATTCTTCGCTCCCTCTGCAATTTGTTTAACGTCTGGGTATCCATTTAGTCAAAAAACATTCAGTCCAAACGGAATTTACAACTTTTATTAGACTTCTGATAGAAATCCGCAGTCGTCCAATCTAACAAGTTTAGAATTGAGTTCACGAAACTTGTTTGGATTACTAGTTTCCTACTTAATTCAGGAAGGGTTTTCTCGAATTATCGAAACTCGTAAACTTCCGAAGACAAGACCAAATTTTCCACGACACGAACTTCCTATTACGAATCTGAATAATTCATAAAATAGCCTTGCTCGTTACCCAAATAATAATATGTTCTCATTTTTTGGATGAAAGTTTTCAACTGTAGGGTAAGGTCGTTAAAATATATAAGAGCATATTTTTATGTACAAAAGTAATGCTTAAAACCGACGATTAACATCCCTCAGGCGACCTCTCTCCTTGTGCCATGGAAAAGGAAATAATCCTTTCGTTAGTGCTATAGCGTGGAGACGAATGGGCAGGATGTTTTTAAATTTGTTGAAGTGGGCACGTTCGTCCCCGCCGGCGAAGTTACAAGCACTGCTCATCATGATGAGGACGCAGACAAGGTGCTCTGTGGGCGAGGGGCATAAAACGCCCGTAATAAGGGCCACAGCCGACTGACTACAACGGTCTAGAGGACGTTTCCAACCGCACTTGTCCTCTGAACGCACTCGACGTACTGGACTGATTAAAAATTTACGGCCGACTTCAATTTTATTACGCATTATGGACCAATTATAAATTTACTAAAGATTGTGTTTGTTTATGAAATTAATGTCAATATGGACCAAACGGTCTCCAAACACAACTGGAATAAAAACTGACTTCCAAAAAATTACTTTTATTTTGGAAGTCGGTGTCTTTGGTTTTGTTTATTCGTTTTTTTGTCACCGACTACCGTAGTTACAGTAATTTTTCACTTTATAATGTTTTTTTTTTGGAAGTCAGTTGTTTTTTTTATAAAAATGTTTTTATTTTTAACATATTAGTTGTGGTACCTGCCCCACACAAATTCGTATACCACTACTTGATATGTAAATAGCAGTGACAGGAAATGATTAAAATATCATCAATATAAACTAAGTGGAACTCTAAAAGTACTGGTCAGATCTTGATCAAATTTATATGGTACCACTTGAGAAGCACCAGCTTTCAAATAAAAAAAAAGAATCATCAAAATCGGTTCACCTTGAAAAAAGTTTAGAGGTAACACACATTTAAAAAAAAACGGTCGAATTGAAAACCTCCTCTTTTTTTGTAGTCGGTTTAAAATGTGTATAGCAAAGGTAGGTTCACACCTCTGCATACTTAATCCTTCAAGGAAAACAGGCGTGATGTTATGTGTAGTCAGACTAGTCCCAAAAACCGGCCAAGTGCGTGTCGAACCACGCACAACGAAGGGCTCCATAGTTGGAATGAATTTATCCCAAGAAAAAACTTAACTTTGTAGTTAAAAAAACGTTCTCCGATACATCGGTATACGTCACAGTCAATTCTCCTACAGCAAATTTAAGTCAGAAAACGCAAAGAAATTTAATGTGATAAAACCTCAAATTAACAATTTTCCTTTACTTATGCTGTAAGACCTTGCTTCTTAACACATTTCATGATTCTAGGTCAACGGAAAGTACCCTATAGATTTGGATTTATTTGCGAGTATCAAAATATAATGTCGCTTATATGGCCTTATTTTTTATTGCGTTGACTGGATGCTTGATTTTTTTAGACCTCTAAGGGCCGTAGGCCTACATATTCAACTTGATACCTCCACACGTTCCTGAGAAAAAGGGTCTTTACAGACTGACAGACAGACGGACAACGAAGTTATCCTGTAAGGGTTCCGTTTTTTCCTTATGAGGTACGGAACCCTAAAACCACAAATAAAGTTATAAAGAATGGTACATTTTCGCCGAATGTCCTTCGCTGTTTCCTAATGTTTCTATGAAGCAACAATTTGGTACCCGCGGCACGTAACATCCTCTACCACCTATTACCTGAACAGGACCGAATCTCTGAAGGTCGTTCTGAGTAATATTCCCCGAATAAAATAACAGTATTTACCACATTTATTTACTAGTGGAACGTGACAAATATCAATTTGTTGTGTGCAAAGAAAATGAGCAGTTATAATTTTGCAACTGAGGCAGTATACTAACGTCAGAAAGTATTCAAAAAATCATAACTTTCGGTTATATCTTTATTGTATTGGGTCATCATAAATTCGATTTTTAAAAAGGACTATAACCTTATTTGATCGCGAGGGCATGATCTTGACGGGCGAGATTAATTATGACGTGATATTATAAAGTTCCATCTTTATTTTAATTGTCTGAAATTCAAAATAAAACTCAAAGTACTACACAGTAGTAGTACTTCAGCATAACCCAAATAAAATAGAAGCTAATAAAGATAACCTTCAAGCTAAAATTAAGTTAACTGAAGATTGCTAATGGTTCCGAAAATCCTGCTTGCGAACGGAAATTTAAAAAAAATTGAGTTTTTTTTTATAACTTCTAATTTATTCCGTGTTTATACAGTCATTAACATTTCTTGCGTCAAACCTTCAGCGAGAAATGTATCGACGTACCGGAGTAACGTCAGCACCTACTATTTCTGGATCACGCCCGTCATCGGCATCAAGGTGCTCATTGAATTAACTAAAAAGGACATGCACAGTGTGAAAGACGTTGCCCTTTTTAAGTACGTTATTGGGGTGACTTTGATTCGTCATCTAGACAACATCTCTTGGGTTACAAAATAACATTTATTTGATAGCTGTTAGCTCTACTCTGTCCTACGCACGTCAACTATGAAAACAACTTCAATTAAATATAAACACGTTTACATGGATTTTCGTGTAATCCGGTAATCTAATCTCGTGTACCTCTGTCTACGTCAGAAGTATTTATCTTCTTTTGTTTAGTTTGTCTTTAGCAACAGTTAATATTATTATGTAGTTACCTGAATACGTAACAAATGAGCTATTCCAGGTAATATTGATAAGATACATATTTTCATGACACGGGTATTAAGACCCATTTCATCATGTATATAACTCACGTGAAAATTCTAATATTTTCTCTTACTATCAAAGCAATGACTTGTAATATATGTACTTATATTTTTATTGTAACGTAATTTTTGGCACTTACGGGATAAGAATCTTCGGATGGAGTTCCACCTGCGTCATTAACTCATATAATTAATTAGGTCTTCAGTGCATGACTGTACAGCCCGTTTCTTGATATTAATTTCTCTACTGAAAATCCGATAATCTTGCTGAAGGCAATGAAATGAATCTCAATAACAGTGTCACACTCACGAACAGTGATTTGACTTCAAATGGAGTCTATCCAACTTTCTTATCAGTGTAATTCATACGCCTGAATTACTCAACATAATAGAAATCCAACGCTCCTCGGTAATCGAATCTGAATTAATAGCTTTTGGCGTCAGCTCATTTCATGAAATTTAAATCATAATTCGATTGGTTACTGGAAGTCTTACAAGTTAATCGTGCCACTTCGGAAGTTCTTTGAATTTAATATAGACCCGTTTTTATGTCAATCGTACCTCAAAATTGGGTTGCCTGAAATATTGTTTCAAAAAATCGATAAATAAAGATAAAGTCGGAAATTCAAGTTATTTCCACAAGAATACGTGTTGGGCAGTCATAATTTATTGGTCCCTGTTCGCGGCCGGTCCACGGGATGCATGATTGAACAAGCCGATGACGCAAGTGTCGGCCGCTTATCGATTTCATTATTTTTTATCTTCCACGTTCACAATAGTTTCCAGGCTTGTGTAATGCTTCATTAAGTCCGACTAATTACAAGTAATCCTTTTGGATTTAGATGTATTTGACGTAAATACCTGTAACTATTGTATTATATAATTATCTACGCTGATACGCAACAGGAATATTCTGATAGTTATTACGCACTTACTGAAACTATTGAAACTGACGGAAAAATATAATTACACTGCTGTGACAATGACTATTTTTGGTTTGAGAGTATTTTTAGGAAAATTAGCCGATCTTTTGATATCTTTTTTTAAGTGAAATGAGCTGCCATTCCACCTGATGCTATTGATACCATTGATAGCTCACTTCTCCAAGTTTTCACGGTGAGATTTTTTCAGAATAGATCGGCTATTATTTAGAGCAAAATTGGAAGTCACACCGTAATATGCTCAAGGACTTTTCCGTCACCGACTTTCGATGTTTATTTTAGGAGTTTTTTTTTCCTTAACCTCGTTAAATTAAGAGTGGTTAAGGTATATTTTGGGTAAGTTTTACGTTATTTTTGGCATCAAATTGTTCTTCGTCACGTTTCTGAGTCTCGTGAGTGTAAAGGTAGGTTACATACAAGCGTGGCACGCGACGCGAATCGCGTGCGACACAAAAGCACCGCTCGTCGCGCGTCGTGCGGCGCCTTTGTGTCGCGCAGTCACGTCGCGCGCGCCTCGCGGGAGCCTTAAGTTTACATTCACGAAACTAAGTTTATAAATACTTGTATTTATAAAGCTGTAGGTTCAGACGTAGTATACCTATCTAGGTACCTAATAGGCAGATAATAGTAGGTATCTACCTACTATTATCTATTCTGTGGTAAACGTAACTTGTAACTAAGTTTTAAATATAACCTGAACGAGAAATATTTACTTAGTCGTTTAATGACATATTTTACTAACTTTAGGCTCTATTCAAAATACTGCTTACGTACCTACATTTCTACATTATTTTTATCAGGATTCAAAATATAATCTCATTATTAAAATACGACTATTGATATTGTTTTAATAGTTACGGTGTCATGGTAATCTAGCCGTAACAAGTGGTTTACAAAAGAAATAATCTCTTAAAATGTGTCTCCTGTTAAATAATAGTGCCTTTTCAGTATTAAATTATAAAGTCAATGAGAAAATACAATACTCGTTGTAAAAAAAATGGTTAAAAACGAATCAGATTGAATAAGAAACAGTGTAACTAAAAGCTTATACAACAGGGGCTTAATTGAACAAAAATAAAAGCTCTCCATTTTTTATCAAAGTCTGCGTAACATCTCAAAGCTATTAAGACACTCGAAGTGATGGCTTCAAAGAACCTTCTTAATTAGAAAGAAAATTGGTGAAGTTAGTCGAAACGCGTCAGTCAGTCTGAGCCCTACGTAATCTCTTGGTAACACTTGAAAACTTGCTCATACAAAAACGGTTTTCTTTCAAACTTGACGCGAGGAAAGTGGCATTGTTACTTGCATGTTTACATTTTTGAGAAAATGAGTTTTCGCCTACATCGCCCTAAATTGTTTGCCCGCGAAGACACCTATTCTAAACGAGTACCTACGTGCTTTGAAACTTAAATAAAAGCGAGATCTCGAAACGTTTAGCTGGAGTCATAACGATTAGCAGATCCGACGGCGATGATAAGCACATACGTCATCCATTTGTAGAGCGTCAAGGGTAATTTAGTTTACAGTTTCGGTACGATAGTCGGACAATGCTGTGACGTAGATCTAACCTTGAGTTCACTTCAATGAAGAAAGCAATGTCGAGGCTCGCTCAGCGTACACTCACAGAGAGATATTTTTCCTTTCCGAAGAAAAGAAAGAATAGAATAATACAAAAAAGAATACAATAATAATAGAAGATAAAATAGAAAAAAATAATAATAGAAGATTCAATATTCTATTAAAAATGAATAAAGGCTCCCACAAACAGGCGCGACGCGACAGCCCGACACAAAGGCGCCGCCCGTCGCGCGGCACACGGTGCCTTTGTGTCACGCTGTCGCGTCGCGCCAGTGTGCACGAGCTTTAATGGTACATACACAATGTATAACGGCTGGAAAATGTCACGACGGTTCCACGCGTATCATGTTACCTATCGATTTAACGAAAGGCATTGAAAATTTGATAAGTTCAAATTGAGACATAATGAGTTTCTTGTCGCTTACCTTCGCTCATAAAATATGGTATCCTAAATCTGCCGGAGAGCACTCTGTCCCTTAATGACTGAAGAGTGGAGCCGTCGAAAGGCAGCGCCCCACACACGAGCACGTATAACACAACGCCGAGACTCTGAGGAAAGTACATCATCATTAGTCTTGGAAACTTGCTTCGTTGCCTATCTGGGAGAAAGAATAATATATTTTAACATTATATCCACAGGAACTTGGAAATGTTTGTCTGAACTTGAAAGTTATTAAACATTTTACATTCAAGTTTCTTAGTGCAGCTTTTAAAGCTCCTTTAAACAGGCGCGACACAAACACCGCTTGTCGCGCGACAGGCGGTGCCTTTGTGTCGCGCCTGTTTGAAGGAGCCTTTATACCTAATTTAATATTAATAAAATTATAAAATTAATAATGAATACGAAATTTAAACCAGCCAGTTAACTTTCAAAACAAATAATTTCAAAAACTTACGATGACAATAATTATAACATTTAGGTATATTATTGAGTCGTAAATAATAAAACTAAACGAGTGCTGTGACGTTATAATGTAAGAAGCAGATATAGTTTCTAGTGCGTCGACTGTGACGAAATAAGAAGCTTCATTACGTCTACACTCCACCAACTGTGAAAAACAAATTAGCTTATAAAAATAGATTTGAAAATTGGCGATAGATTTGTGATTGGAAAAGTCTGTTGCCTACGTCTTTATGTGTTTTAAGGCTCGTACACACTGGCGCGACGCGACAGTATACACAAAGGCACCGCGTGCCGCGCGACGAGCGGCGCCTTTGTGTCGTGCTGTCGCGTCGCGCCTGTGTGTATGAGCCTTTATGCTACGGCTTCCTAGAAGAGCGGTGCCGTCACATTGTATCGGCCGTCATGAAATCTGTAATTTTCACCAGTACTTGACATTAAGAAGTCAAAAACGCAGTTACTGTGCAAGCCGCTATTGTGTGACCGGTCACCGCTATCTTAAGGAACCAAAGCTTCAGGCAGCAAGCTTGGTTAATGGTAGGCTTACCCATATGTCAATTTCTGGGCCTGTGTATCTCTTGCCCTCGAATACTTCAGGGGCGGCATAGGGAGGAGACCCACACCACGTCGCAAGGAGCTCGCCTGTCGCGTAGTAATTACTAAATCCGAAATCTGCAATCTTGATGTTCATGTTGGCATCCAGTAGTAAGTTTTCCGCCTAGAAGGAAAAGTTTTCTTTAGAATAACGTAAAATTCTAAGTCGTAAAAACTTTATTTGAATTACCTACTATACTAAAACTGTTCTATGCATTAATTTTATGAATAGCCTCATTCATGAAAGAGGAAATTAAACTTTGTACTTGACTATCCTGTCGCCACTTTTCCCTTGCACCATGAATAATATGCAAGTCACGAGTCATTTCAAGGTGCTGTACAGTTCGGTAATATACCTATTAATAGTAGACAATTACAGAGGTTAATAATAAAATTTTAATCGTCTACACAAAAATTAACAAGAATACCCAAATACCCGTATTTCCTCGCTGTCTGTACAATGTCCGTTGAGCAACAAAAATCTGACTACTTTGTAAAAAGTTATGCGTGGTCATAAATAAAAAAACATTAAAAATATACGCGAACCTCCTCCTATTTTTTCGTCAGTTAAAAAGCAACGTTTTCATGATTATTTTCTGTCCAAACAGCTGTAAAAGTTTGATATAATAATTTCCTATTCTCTTTATATGCACGAGTGGTTCTATTAAAGTTTGGAAACACATTTAAACTTCTCTCATGAAAAGAAACTTCAAATTAATTTTATACAACCACAGCAAAGAGGAGAATTAACTTATTTTATAGTTGGAGTTGTGGATTTACGTAGATGTACGAATGTAAAGTGACGGTTGAGAGGATACTGAAACGCTCCCGCGGCTCACGTAACTACATTTTAACACTAAAAGCGCGTGCTCGCAAAACTACTCGGCGTCGACTAACTAAAGTGAAGTTTGATAGATTTATGCAACATCCTTAGCCAAACTGTTATTTTAGTCTAGTTCCAAACTATGCTCAGTTATACTAACCACTTGATACATTTCAGCCGACCGACGGGCGTTTGAATTGTAGGAATGTTTTTTTTACGATAGGTAAGGGCTTAAATTCCTTGCGTAATAAAAATTAAGTCGGTCCCCGCAGCTTAAAATTATATTTTTATTTTTTAATTAACCTATTCCCTGCCAGTCGGTATAATAAATACTGGGTATCTAAATGGGTTAGTATTTCAAGGCTTCGCGCTTAACTTGCCCGGCAATAAATTACCCTGAGTAAATTATAGGTGGTAATGAAAGTTAGTTCTATTAGCCAAATATTTTACATTAATTAATAATTATTTCCCCAGTGCCAAGTATTTCAATCATTCGTGTTATTTTTAGAAATTACACTTCACTTTGGATTGGAAATTCCTCCTTAACAGGCAGTTCAATTTCTCTACCTCTTCCTTGTATAGTTGTACACATGTTTTATCAATCTATCTACAAATTAAGGCAGAAATAATTGAAGATATCAACTACAGCTGTATGACCTGTCCACTGACTGACATTGTC
The DNA here is from genome assembly GCA_916610205.1 of Griposia aprilina. Lineage (NCBI taxonomy): Eukaryota > Metazoa > Arthropoda > Insecta > Lepidoptera > Noctuidae > Griposia > Griposia aprilina. The sequence continues at coordinate 13,077,626 of OU744297.1, read as the reverse complement.
GGAACACGTCATACCACAGAACACATAATAGTATAAAGCAAATTATTAAAACATACAAAAAAACTCGACTGCAAAAACATATACCTAACTGAAAAGAGAAAAACCAGCATTATTATCTACTGAACTTTGTTTTGTGTAAGTTTATCGATGGCGGGGACAATCAAAAGTTACACTATATTTCAGGTTATTGGTTTAAGGCTGCTACAGAAAGGCGCGACACACGACGCTAATCGCAAGCGGCATAAAGGCGCCGCTCGTCGCGCGACAGGCGGTGGCTTCGTGTCGCGCCTGTTCGAAGGAGCCTTAAGGCGACAATAGGTGCCAGCGACCTTCAGCGAGTGGGAGGAGCATGCGAAATTTATAAGCGAATCAAATTGCACAGAGCGTTAGCATCTACCCGGACATTGGTCAGCGACGCACTGCCGCCCGTCGCCCGCAAGAGCCCCCGCTTCAACGCGCATCAAGATTTTTCGCAAAAATAACCCCCCTTGATTTATCAAATACAATACAAATAAAAGCCGTATATAAAAAATTGGGTAATTAAATTGTCTTTCAGATGGTGCAGATTTCATGAAAATACGCCCGATAGTTTTTGCGTGATTATCGTTTTTGTGTTCGCGTTAGACATTACTTTACAAATTAATAACACTATGTTATAAAAATATAATTTCAAATATTCACATATCAAATTACGAAGAAAATAGTCTAGTTTATCATATATTTTTTTCAAACAAATAAGACTATTCGTTTAGACGTGATGTTCAATTTGAAATCATTAAAAGTCGTATATCTGCGCCTTAATCCCCGCCTGCAATAAGCATACAGAAAAAAGTTCAATAGATAATAAAGCTTGTTTTTATCTTTTCAGTTAGGTATGTGTTTTTGCAGTCGTGTTTTTTTGTTTTAAATAATTTGCTTTAATGCAAGCTTTTTAGTTTTATTAATTAAGCATTTTTCATTCCAAAATACATTTAAATATATGTTTTATATATTTTTGTAAGTCATTTATGAAGCTCTTTATTTTGTTACCCCATACGATAGACTTGAGAATAAAAAATTAAGACATACATGTAATTTCTTGCCAAAAATCGGCCATTTTTTTTTAATAATTTTGATATACCCACTGTCACTCTCACACTTAAGACGAAATTAACGACACCTCTCAAGCTAAAATCCATCAAGCCTTTTAGGCTATTGAGTGTGTCAAAGAAATATATATATACGTACATACATACACTCGAAAACCATAACCCTCCTTCTGGCGCAGGCGGGTAATAAGTCGGGCGATATTTTAACGCGACGTTTTTTTATCGCGCATTTGATTTTCAACGCACTGCTTGGCACCGAGAGTTGGAAATCCAACAGAACACTGCTCTACTGGGTTCTCAATACTCTACTCAATCGCGAGAGATAAAGATACAGTGCGCGATAAAAAAAGAAATCGTCGCGTTATTTAATCGCCTGTGCAAACGAAGGCTAACTCTCCACATACCTTGAGATCTCTGTGAACGATGCGCCTCTCATGACAGTACTCCACGGCGGAGAGAATCTGCCAGAACTTGCGCCGCGCAGCCTGTTCCGCCATGCGCCCGTACCTCGCGATGTAGTCTGCAAGCAACATGTTGATATTAACCACAGAAATCTAAACGTGCGTTCTATCTCTGTGATGTTAATCAACATTATATAAATAAGAAACGATAAGAATCTACCCTGAATTAAATATGCACGTATATCTTGAAGTCGCACGCGCAGCGTAGAGAAAGATTTTTTGGAAACTCTAAGTCATCATCTGCCTAGTCTTAGCCAACTATGTTGGGGTCGGCTTCGAGTCTCAGCTGAACAGCAGTATTTTACATGGAGCGACTGCCTACCTGACCTTCACAACCCAGTTACTGGGTAACACGATACCCCTTCCTAAAACTGGTTGTCAGACTTTCGTGCTTCTGACTACCCATAACGACGGACAAAGAATGAAAGTCTTAAGTACTTTACGGTAAGCCAGGACGAACGTAGAAATGTCAGTCGATCATGGAGATTTTGCAACTCTTCATAAATTGATAGCTGAAGTATGTTGAGTGTGATGACATTTTCAAACTGTTTGGCAATAATCGTGTGTGGCCAACAATGAAAGACCACACCAGTATATACGATGATGCAATGTCTTAGTACTGTATTTATGTTTTTACATACATAGGTATAATAATTCAAACAATTTGTCGAGAATGACAACTCGTCACTCGTTTAGCACTTAAACGTTATTGTTCTACGGACTATTATTATCGGCAGTTTCCGGTAAAATGATGATGCATCTGAATACAAAGGTATCTAGCTAGAACATCACCCACATACATTAACGTAGGTACCGACAGTACATAGGAACATTAATAATAAAGAACTGACATAAGTATGTGCGTATTTACTGTTGTCGCACGCTGAAACTACGTCATAAAATGATTACCTAATTGCATAACACACTATCAATCAGAATCTGAATCATTTTGAAGCCTATAGCTAATCCATTGCTTCATATGTTTGAAAAATTCGTCTGCTCTTTAACGTAAATAACTCAATGAATGTTGTTGAACTGTTAAAATTAAAGCCATTCCGTCAGTCTGTTACGCAATTACCCCGCTGTTTATAAATGAAGTGGGTCAGAGTTTATGACCTGCACATACTGTCGATCCACTAACAAGAACAGCTGCGGACCTTGAGGCCCAAAGTTCGATTCCCAGATCGATAAGTAGAACTAGGCTTCCCTGTATGAAAATTACCTGGAAATTATTATCCGACCCAGAAAGAAGGCTCGCCTTAGGGGAGGTGATAAGTCATGTGTATGATTGGTCCTAAACGATCGTCACAAAGATATGGGTACACGACAGTAAGTTGAACATTCCGTCCCCTGGAGGATCACACTCCACCACATGTGATGTTATGTTACACCAAAAACGAACCTACAGTACTTATTTAATAATAAAAGCTGCTGTGAAACAGGAATTGTAAATTCATCCGCTTCGAAATGAAAACACCTGGCGCAGGTGTTGATAAATTCAAACAAATGCACATTGTGGCTGTGTTCTCATCGACTGGTAATCGAGAATTAATTACCTGCCTGTACCTATGTGCACTAGGTATACTTACATCTATTGGTGAAGATGGGACAAAGTGATGGGGACTAAATAGCAAAAGCGGATCCGGCGAGTAACAAAATTAATCACCCTTGCTAGGCAGATGTTGAGCCCTGCTGTCCCTTGGGTGTCGTAAAAGGCAGAGGATATGTCAGGACTAACCGCTGCTCATAACAACTTAGTGTTATGTGATCAACTACTATGTGACTACACCTCTACGATAGCATTTTGAAGCACGGAACGATGGTCTCATTACTGTCAAAAGCACCCTAATTACGAATACACTATCTATCACAATCTGAATCATTTTGAAGCCTATTGCTAATCCATTGCTTCATGAATATGTTCGAAAAATTTGTCTGCTCAACAACGTAAATAACGCAATGAATGTTGTTGAACTGTCAAAATGAAACCTATTCCTACTGTTAGTGTGTTACATAATTACTGGATTACATTTGATAGTGATAACATTTAAAATGTTTTAATAGGATGTAGAGTTTTACAAAGCCGAATTAAATCCTTGGTAAGTGATAATTAAGGAAATCTTAACAAGGTTTCCGCTTTAGCTAATTTTAATTAAAAGGAACCTTATAATAACTGTGCCAATTAGTAAGACATTTCCCTCTCATTAAAACTGAAGAATGGTAATCATTACCAAAGCCTGTTAGAGCGAAACCTGTGAGTATATTCGAGTGCATATTTAAAATGAGTGAAACAACTTGGCAACTTCTGTAGAACCAAGTAAATGATTTAAATATGAAGATATTTGCAAATCAGAAACACTCATTTAACATAAAACTCTTTTGGCATGAATCATAATCTCTGATGAGTTCATATTTAATGAAATTCATGCAAAAGAACCGGAATTCGAGCCTTGGAGATCGCAGTTGGATTTTGGGGAAACGTAGTCAGCTGTGCGCGAAATTGCTTCCCTCATCCACCCACTCCCCCTGCCACCGTCAGCGACACCCTGCCGGTGACGTCACGCCAGGCCTGCTTACGTCATAGACAAAGCGGCCACGAACTTACCAAACGAATACCCTTAATCGATTTCGAGGTTATTTACTACGTTTTATTTTTGGTTGCGTTCAGGAGAAACTGTTTACCTATTCGATGAATAAATATGAATATGTTGACTCACAGATTCATAGGCATCTCGAACTGGCTTTTTGTTAGAATTAGAAATATTCATTTAAGTTCAACCTACCTAAAAACTGTTTCTATTCTAATAAACGTCGGTACCTATCCATGTATTTAGCTACTAAAGTTCTTTCAACACAACTATACTCAGGTTATAAAATAATGTTTAATTCATATAAGTAAGTAGGTATGTAAAATAAAAACATGTGAACACGGCGGTCTACAATGACTAAAGATTGATGATCTCATTGACCGTATTCTGGAAACTTGCCAATGTTTAATACTTAACGCAGACTGTCTGAAATGAGATAACTAACGAGATCGTATGACAAATAAACAATGAAAATATGTAAAGTATGTCTGTGAGTATTGTAATATTGTTTAAAGTGTTTTCTACAAAATTCTCTCTTAGGTACTTAAGTGTCAGAGACTCTGTAACAATTTTTTTCAGCTAAATTGTCATACCGTTCATAGTGAATCGATGTTAAATCATTTTAAAGTATTTAAGTACGTATTTGGCATTTGCTTTGTATCCTTGAAAATGTAAAGGCTCCTTCAAACAGGCGTGTCGCGCGACGAGCGGTGCCTTTGGGTCGCGCGAGATCCGCATCGCGTGTCGCGCCTGTTTGCAGGACACTTAATTCTAGTCAAGCTTTACAATAAAAAAAAAAATGAACTGTACTTACCAAATATTTCTCCTTTGCTTGCATATTCAGAAACTATGTAGATCATGTTCTTTGTTTCCATAACCTGAAACAATTACAAAATTTTCATTAAGACAGACCTAGAGCAAAATTACCAACCGTAAGTTTTATTTTCTTGTACATGTCTTAAATGTTAAATAAAAAGCAATGGAGTAAATACACGATATTTCCAAACTTTATTGTCGAACAGAAAAATAAAATAACAAAATTTAACAAAAAAACATCACGCAGTTACCTCTAATTTTTATTCAATATTTTTTTTAAATTAAACTTAGCGTCAATTAGATTCTGCTAATAAATTATCCCTGGCTTATTACATGAACTAGAATTATTGGTAGCGAGTTTTTTGCACTAGTTTAGAGAACGCCTCTATACTTCTAAAGTCACAAACATAATTATGGATTACCGACGTTAGTTTAACAAAGTTTTGTAACCACTTACAGCTCAGTAACCTACATACTATCAATATTACGAAACCATTTTATATATTCTCAAATATTCTGCCTTTTAAATGGGCACAGATAATATTATAATAGGTAGGTACTATCGTAATATGGGTATGGTAGCGTTGAAAATAACATGTAAAATACATGTATCTTTCAAATGCCCCTGTATTTTTCAATAAAATACAGACACTTTACGCAAGATTTTTTCCCTTTGATTTTTAAATATGAATAATACACAGTTTTTAACAAGTATTATACGTGTATGATTTGTTTTTGAAATTTGCTTTTATGAAAATTACATGTATTTTATTTTATAGTAAAGATACAAAGTTTCCAAAAAATAACAAAATGTATCTTTCGCAATTTTCAACGCTAGTATGGGTACGACTCCAGACCAAAAATGGAAATAGGTACATCTAACTTATTCATAGGCCAGTAAGCATAGCTACCTACGCAGAACTAACTTCTGCAACTTTCGTATATAAACATTAGTTATGTGCTTTAGTACATCTACAGTCCCGTATTCATGAACGCTAAAACCATAAAGTCGTTAAAATTACGCAAGGTTCACTAATTAAATACTAAGGCTTATTTAATTAGAGTTTTGTAAGAGAAACTTTTACTTAATAATAATGGCCCAACAGATAAGGTAGCGGATTACACTTAAAGGCTCCTTCAAACAGGCGCGCCACGCGACGCGAATCGCACGTGACGTAGGGAAACCGCGTGTCGCGCGACGAGCGTACACGCAATTCATGTCGCGTGTCGCGCCTTTTTGTAGGAGCCTTAAATAATGTGCCTACATGTATGTATGTATGTACCATGGCAATAATTATTTATCTCCCTAAAGGCTCCCACAAACAGGCGCGACGCGACAGCCCGACACAAAGGCGCCGCCCGTCGCGCGGCGCCTTTGTGTCATGCTGTCGCGTCGCACCAGTGTGAACGAGCCTTAATTCTTTTTCCAAGATATTTTAAACCGTGTAAAGTACCCTATTATTGCAGGCGTCTGTAGGTACCTAACCATATATATATGTAGGTAGGTACGTTAGTTTGTTCCACTAGATTTTTCTCGCGGCTTCTGTCGCGTGGAGGACAGAAACAATCCCACGGGAGCGGTACTGCTGGGATAAAAAGTCCTATGTCCTAACCCAGCACCCTAATTACGTAACGCACTATCACAATCTGAATCATTTTGAAGCCTATTGCTAATCCATTGGTTCATATGTTTGAAAAAATTGTCTGCTCAACAACGTAAATAACGCAATGAATGCTGTTGAACTGTCAAAACGAAATCTATTCCTACTGTCGTATGTTTTATCCAATTCCGTTCAGCTGATAAGGCGTGAAAAGGTAACAGACAGATAGTTATTTTCTCATTCATAACATTAAGTATGGATTATATTATCATCATACCAATTAATAATTATTCTTTCATAATCGCAATCACTGGGAAAAACATTATTTTTCAGAATACGTAGCTATTAAACCTTCGTGTTGCATAATTATGAATTATGTACTTAGTTACAACCTACATAGTTAATTTATTACAAAACGAGTGATTTAAGGTAAATTCCTGTTAATTCTCATTATGGTGTAGCAGTCTTGCTTGTCCTGATAAATTATAAGTAGGTACCTACACCTAATTATTAATAAAACCAATCGTGATTTCATTAGCTTCTCTTGTCATCATAATATTTGGCTCTACACACATGGAGAGACTCCCGAAAATAAAATATGGTTATTAAAGGCTCCTACAAACAGGCGCGACACGCGACGCGAATCGTACGCGACGAGCGGCGCCTTTGTCGCGCCTGTCGGTGGGAGCCTAACTAAAATAAACTTCATGTTTATTACCTAAACACGGATGAGGAAAGATCCATCTAAAAAAACCAGTAGTCACAGAACGTACAGACATGTATTGTATTCAGTTCTGGGATCTAGGTATTCAAGTAAGATTTTTGAATATCCATACTTAATTAACTTACCAAGAGAACGTTAAAAAACTTTAAATGATTTATCATGGGAAACCCTGATGAAACTAACTATATGTAAGTAACTAATATTATGTAATTTAATTTCATTAGTTCCATAACGTAATGAATTTTCACACATACTTTTATTAGGTATAGTTTCGAACTTCGCAAAATTAAAATAATAGCCGGTTTTGTTTTATAGCGTAAACAGACAATATCATTATAATTCTTAAGATTCTTCATTAAGATTACCTACATAGATGAAAAACATAACCCTGTCTTTGCTGTCGCGCAGTCGGGTAATAAAAGAGATTCTATTTCAACCAGCATCCTTAAAAGATAATAAATAGAATAAAAAAAAAAAAAAAAGTTGCTGTTAGGTACCTACATCGAATAGTGAAAGCTGAGTTTAGTTATGTTAAGACGTTTGTAAACGTTATATCAAAGTAAAATGACAAGTCAAAATTAATTTCTAAGGATTGTAACTATTCGAAGTGAAGTCAATTGCCTTTCGTCCGAATAACGTCCCTTACCGCCACTTAATAATTTTGATGGAAATTTCCCATCTCGGCATTCAATGAGGGGCCTTTTAATAAATCCAGCTAAACTTTCTCGTATTAAAGTGCTTGATTCAAAATTTCAAATCTTTCTTTAAATTGCTTTGAGATAATGCTGTTAAAAAGAGGTTGAGCGTTATATTATTACTTTTTTAATTGAAATAGTATGATCAGTAAGTATTTCATCCTTCTTTCTTTACATCTGCGAGGTAATGCAACCCGAACAGTAGGAATGGTTTCCATTTTGACAGTTCAACAATATTCATTGCGTTATTTACGTTGTAGAGCAGACAATTTTTTCTAACTTATGAAGCAATGTATTAGCAATAGGCTTCAAAATGATTCAAATTGTCATTGTAACGCAATTAGGGTGTGGAAAACATCGCATAGGGTACACCATTGGTACACAAACGATGTTGTTTCACATGGTCTTAGACTATTTAATACATAATGTTTTCATACTACATTTAATACTAGTTGAAATAAGATAACTCATTGGTCCTTGGTATATATTTTTATATAACAGTGAAGTCCTCGAATTTTGTTAGTCCTTATCACCTACTGATTTGTATCGGTACAAAATGTTCATAATGTCCATCTATTCTAACTATACCACGGTCACGTAGTTTATTTATCGGTAAATGGAATCTATTAAGGAAACACCACTTAGGCCTCGAGCACTTTAATCCACTATTAAAATAGAGGTTTCCGAGATTAGTCAGATTAACCGCGCCCGTGACCTCGGCCTTAAAGTCATAGTTATCACTAAAAATACGAGCATGACTCAGTATTTCGATTCTGTCTTTCTAAACGGATTCCAGCTGTTCAGAAGTCCACTACGCCATGGAAATGAATGAAAAGCGTGCAGTGTTGTCTATAAATAAACATAGTGGGGTAACATGATTGTTTTGCAACTGAAAACAACGGATATGGGTGTTTGATTGTATAATGATAACATCTCAACAAGCGGAAACGTTCTCTTCCCGTGGGTTAAGGACACAGCTTAAACAGTTAAATACTAAGTGCCATTCACGATGACAATGTTTGTACACAAGGAACTTGGTGCCATTCAAGCTTTTAATAACAGTATCAAATCCATTCATACTTTGGCACGTGTTACGAAACCAGATTACGTAACATTGCATTGTTCCAATTACGAGAATTGGTAATGTGCCGTAACCTATTTGCCTGGTTAGTTTCATCCGTAGGACTGTTACTATGTTGAGATCAGTTTGCACGCGGGATTACTCCGTGCATACTATATAAACTACAACTGATTATAGTGCCCCCAGCGTTGAGAACATGCTATTGCAATGTCTCTATTAAATGCAATCATTTCAAATGATTAAGTCAACAGAGCCTTCTCATTCTTTCAAAATGGTTTCAGACTTTATTAAAACATTCTTTATAGTCTGTCTGGAGGCATTTCTTATGAATCAAGTGCTGCTTTCTATTCATACTGCTATGGCAATAGAAAGTATCGTGTGCATGCAATTATAACGTCCTATGAGCTCATCCACCTCGTAGTCCTCATCCCACATTAACTGTTATGACGCATATCTAAATATACCTAAAGATATCTTTGTGCCTTGGTACACTTGTATCTGTAATTTGAGTGGTTTTATCGTTTCTGATTCATTATAAAGTTGACTATTCTAAAAGTTTTCTAATAACACGCGGCAAGAGCATTTGCTGCTCTAGCAAACTATATGACAGTATTTACTAACGAGCCCTTGTCATATTTGACCAATTTTCTCTATTTTTCCTCCCTGCAATGAGCAATCTCATTGCGAAAGATCACCCAGTCCTTGGACAACGTATAAATGTGTAATTCTTAAAAATTTCGTTATTTAAAAATTGTACTTGTCTGTAACTAGTGTATGCAATCTCGATTTCGAACCTGTTTTAGAACTTCAATCTCGTGGGATAACGTTCATGAAAACTCGTTCGAGATCTCGACTAATAGGTACGAATGGCCAATCTCGACAGCGAGATGTCGAGTTGCCAATCCCGACTGGAGATTGCATTCCCTAGCTGTAACGTGTTTTTTTTTCAGAATCTCTGATAGTTTAGGACACGGTGTCTCTGTAGTAACTTAATCATGGTATAGTAATAAAATAAGTAATAACTCTTTTATTTATGTATAATCTATAGGCTAGCTATATTCCCAACCAAATATTGATTATTGATTTGTCACTTGTCGTTCGGTGGCTCGGAGTGTTCGTTAGCAGTAACGTGAGGGTGATGCACGTCTAATCAATTAGGCACGTCGCGTTCCGCACGAGGCTAGGTCCTCGCCTTCAGCGTCGTTAGTGCTTCCCGCTCATGTAGTTGCCGAACAAGGACCGAGCAAAATAGGTTAGCTTTTACTCAAGTTAAATGGCTTGGTAACGTAAGCGCGTAGCTTGGTGGCGTATAAGTAACTGATCCATAAATAATAAAACTGGCTACAAATTCATTTTCAAGTCTTCCAATTATTTGGTAAGTTTCAATACCGTACCTAACTAAATGATTATTACCATGCCTAAAAGAGCCCTTAATCCTATTTGAGGTTACCCATTATATGAAGCCTACGTGTCAACCTATTTTTAGCCTCACCAATAAGAAAGGTTCATATGTGAGTTACCAAATTTCGACGTGAAATATGAGAGCTAAACACGCGATTGCTGACGTAAATTGCCTCACACGTAAAAGCAATTCACATTGACTAACTTTCTGACGTAAAGAACATTTGAAAGACAAAGTATAGTAGTTACTTAGTATGTTGGACCACCGCTAGCTGTTGTTATAGTTACATGAGTAGAAGAACGACATTTCTTGTCATAAATGGCGCAGAACGACGTATGTGAGTCGGTCTCGTTGCCACGTAATTCATAATATGTGCAAAACATGACCTTACAAGCAATAATATGAGTCCGAAGCCGTCCCATTCCACCAACTTCTGCTGCCAGTACGAGTATAGTAATGTCACGCGTCAGAACAGCTAACGGTATGTCGTACTAGTGGCTCATTTTGTCAGCTAATGGCATTATTGTCGCATTATTCGGAGCGAGTCATGTGCACGACGTAATAGGCATATTGTATTCGCTCCATCAGGCCGTTAAGTCTGCTAATTTATATACATTTGTTTCGCTGCTTAACGTTGGCCTCAGGAGTTTCTTTTTTCCGACTGCTACTGACCTATGTTGATCCCAATAACCGTAAAGCTAGCCGTTTTTACAATAATTTGCACTAGGACCTACTATAAATCTTGTATGACATCACCATCATCGTCACTCACAACTTGTATTTACCTACCTATCATGCCACTGGTGGGTGCAATGTAAACCACATATTTACATCTTGTATGAACATCCCACATATGTATAATTTTAGTCTCTATTTATATGTTACGAGTGTATTCATTTTAGAACTCACCTGGTAAAGCTTAATTATATGAGGATGATCCAGCCTCTTCATGATGTCCACCTCTCTGTAGACTTTTTGAAGATTGCTGGCGTCTAACTGTGATTTATCTATTATCTTAATTGCTACCTGCAACAAAAAGTAAACATAACCTTAATTGACAAGTAACGTTAGTAACAGTGATAATTGAATTATTATCACTTAGGTGGTATGAATGAAACGTGCTCTTGGAAATTTTAGAGGGGAAATCTTGGTAATAAATAACAAACAAACAATCTCAAGAAAAACTAATTTGCTTGCTCAAGATCTTTGTATTCCCCGAAATCTTACAAATTGATCTTGACTGTTAACAACAGTTTGCCAAGCGATATTCGCACTTAGTGTCAGAGCGCCTAGACGACAGCCTAATAAAGTTTTTTCAGTGATCATAACGGAACAAAACCGTTAGTGGCTCGTGTGTTTCCACGCTTACAAAGGGGCGGTGACGTCAAGACGAACGTCATTCCGTAACGATTGAAGCAATTGACGTGATTGTGCCAACGGATCCGTCCACCGCAGCTGGGTTAAGTTATGAGGCAGCAAAATACCCCAGGAAAAGAAAGCTCTACATTACTGTTGCAGTATTATTTCTTACGGACAATGCAATCCGCGCAAGCAAAGAAAAGGTATCTCCGCAAGAAAAATGAAAACATGTCCTTATAAGATGGATGACTGAACAAGAATATCACAATGGTTTCCGAATGTTTTCATGTTCCTCTCATATTTTAGCTTCGAGAAGATTTAACGTTTTTCGAGCAATGAAAGCATTTGAAATAACAAAACGTGTGGAACTCCGGTCTTTTTGATAACCATTTACGATTGTTGGGTCCCCCACGAAGACCTTTATGTTTATGGTGGATGGGTGGATGCACAAACGCTAATGACCAATCTCTTCCATCGCTTTCTGCTGGCAATATGCAAAACTTTATGTTCTCGGTACCACTATGGTCTATCCTACTACGCTTGCCCTAAGAGTTTATAGTTTCTCCAGGGAGCACATATACTAGGTATTGGAAAAAGTCCGCATTTAAACAATGGTAAGTAGTGACCACTTAAATAACCAGCTATGCATTGTTATCTTGTCGAAATGTGGTCACGTAAATGATAGTTAAGTGAATTGCACAATATTTTGATAAAGCTACCTCAACATTCCACATCTACCTACTTCAAAAACAGTGTCAATTAAATCCGTAGTGATACGTGCATGACATGTATCTATTTGTTTCAATTGGTAGGTAAAATCTTAATCTTTATTCTAGTACTTTACATATCCATTACTATCAGATAACTGTATCCGACCTTTTAAAAGAAATAACTGCTCAAAAAACGGAAAACCCACTGCGAACTGGAAATAATATCAATAAAGTTAATGTTGTATGTAACTTGACTTCGTATCATGTGTTTATTATCTCTTAGCCTACAAACACGGTTCCTTGGACATAATATTATTAGAACAGGAGACAGGGACAGCTATGATTGTAATTGTAGTAACAGAAGCTGAACTACCGGTCAGCTGGTCTGACACTGACCTCATTGGATAGATAGCGGCATTGCGCACACGACTCTCTTACGTCACTGCATTGGAAACACTCCCTTATTCCAGATACACAGTGAGACTTACGTAACTTAAGAAGGAAAGCCTTCGTCAAGTAATTACGTATTTATGTACGTTCGTACTTTATTTCAGTAGCTTCAATATTTTATTTAACTCCGAAGAGATTCGTATCAACACGATACGATACGAATTTCTTCGGAGTTCGCATGAAACCACTGATGATTTCCGTAGCTAATATAACACGTGTACCTTTAGTGCGTTACTAAATGGCATCGCAAATGGAGAACCGTAAACTACATATCCTGAAACGTCTAATTAAAAAGATTTTCCAACCATATATTAATTTTAGTCTGATTAAACGTAGAAAGTGACACGACGCGAGCGACGTGACAAATGAAAGAGAAAATGTAATGGTCCAATTAAGTGGCAATCTGTTAATTATTGTATAATACCGACATTACTCACTGTCCACGTGACAGATTACAAGCTAGTTGTTTTAATGGTCTATTGTTAGTCCATTCAAGAAAAAGTGTTTAGAGAAAATTCTTTCATTGAAATTCTGATGTCATCAAGCCAAGCTGGATTTCATTCAGGAAACTGGAAGAGGAAACTTTTATTGATAAATTTGTAGAATCCAATAAAAACAAATCTAATTTTCTCGTGCAAGATATTTTTAAACGCAATAAAATTAAAAGGATCCGAAACAAAACAACTATATAATTATATAGAAAAATAAAAGTGCTATAGAAAGTACTAAACAAGAAAATATGTCAGACAGAAATCATGACATAGGTATAAAAATGGTCAAGATGAAGCCGTGGTCGCATGCCATAATAATTTTGTAGGTGTTCCTGGCACCCACATAGTTTACAGCCTTTTTGATATACCATGTGGGTGCCAGGACTGCATGGTATACAGCCTTGACTATTTTTGTACGGTCTATGTCTTGATTTCTGTCCGAAATATTTAAAAAGAAAATAATTATAATAAAAAAATATATAAAAATATATTTTATTCAAACTCAAACTCAACTCAAAGCATTTATTTCAAATAAACCAATTACAGGCACTTTTGAATTGTCAAGGGGTCGGTCAGTCAGAAAGATGAAGCTAGTTACCCATTCCAAAGCGTAGTAGGTACCTATGGAGAAGAACGGGCAAGAAACTCCATGGACACTCTTTTAAATCAAAAAATGGTTACAAAATATTGATTACATCGTTCATGTTGAAATTATGCATGTGAGAACGATGCAGAACGTTAAAAGCGTCCGTAATAAAAAGACAAAAGCAATTCAAATATTAAATTAAATTAAAATAAGCCGTGGCAGCCAAGAAATGACCAGTCCCCACTGACGGCGCCCGTTCACGAACATGACGCATAGATCAGCACCATTCAGCTCAACCATTTTGAAGGGAACTTAATGATCCAACACACACGCCACCACCAGCGAGACATTAGAGTGAGCATGACAAACTCTCAGCCGCCAGGGCACATTCAAGTCAATGAAAGAAAAACCTATTAAATGGTAGCTTTATAGTAGGTGCATAGTACTCACACCTGTGCTATGCAATTATACAATATAAAATATTATAATTATTATTATAATAAACAATGTATTTATTTACTCTTTTATTTATCACTTTTATTTTTCCGGTGTCGGGTTAACTACAGTTTTATAAACCATTTTATTTTGTCGTTTCTGTTTTAACGCTTGATAACACAGGTCTGCAATGGTTTTCCTCTCTGAGATCTGATTAACGTTTTCTATAGTTTCTGATGTGCTGATTACGAGAAAAATAATAAAAAAATTCTATCACGTCAGGATTCTTTGATATTGAATATTTAAGATTTTAACTAAAAATGTCTGAGCGCATACATTTTAAAATCTATAAAACGTCACTTAATTACTTCAGCTTAATTTTTATTGCATTTAATTAGTTTAAGACGACATAGAAATGAATGCAAATCAGTAATTTGTTAATTACTACATAATAAGTGTAAGTAATTCGCATTAACCATTTCGAAAACGGGTCATTTTGGCTTCATTTAGTAATGAGCTCATTAATACACGATGTTTAGGTGATATTGCCTAATTGTTGTTAATGTTGTTCAAAAAGGGTATAATGAAGAAAACAAAAGGTTTTTTTTTGTATAAGTACCTACTCTGAATTAGAAAACTAACAGTCGAAGTGCGCATCTTGCAACCTAAACTTTAAAATTTTACTGCCGCCTTTACACATCAAATTGGGTATAATGAAGCAGTTTGTGAAGGCTTTAAATAAAGATGGGGAAGGTTTCAAATATCTGCATTCAGTTTTTCCATCTTTATCAGATGCTAAGTTAAAAGAAGGAATTTTTGTCGGCCCTGATATAAGAAAATTGATGTCGGAGGAAAAATTTGATCAAAAACTCAATGATGTCGAGTTACAAGCGTGGAAATCATTTAAGGAAGTGGTAAAAAACTTTTTGGGGAACAATAAAAGCTCGGACTATAAAGAAATAGTAGCCAAAATGATAACGAATTTTGGTGTAATGGGTTGTAATATGAGCGTTAAACTTCATTTTCTGAATTCGCACATTGATTACTTCCCAGAAAATCTAGGAGCCGTTAGCGAAGAACAAGGTGAAAGATTTCACCAAGATTTAAAAGAGCTTGAAGTCCGGTATCAAGGAAGATGGAATGTCAGCATGATGGCGGACTATTGTTGGTTGTTGAAGCGTGATGATCCAAACCGGAAATATAAGCGAAAATCGCACAACAGAAGCTTCCAGGAAAAAAGGACCAGGTTCCACAAATAAAATTTAAGTGTATTTTAACCCAGCAATAAGTTGTTATTACGTGTTAATAGTTTTTTAAGTTAAAAATTAAGTACTTTTTTAAATATATAATTTTTTAAGTGAAAACTTGTCTTTTTTCTCAATTTTCTATCTGTAGCTTTTTTGAAAAATCAGGAGGTGATGGAGAAAAACTAAGTACATATTCGTAATCAGCGCATCAAAATACTCCAGAATCAGCTATCAAATTCCAGAGAGGAAGTTATGACCTTCATTTTGCAGGCCTGTGTAATCGTTACGACAACGTAAATAAGAGTAAAATACAATAGGTTAGTAATGAACTTATTAACTCTTTACAAAAAACATTTTTATCGTGGTTTCACTTTTGCTCGTTTTTAACAATTTTAACATAGGTACCTATTTATTTACTTGGACAATATGATATACGTATATACATATTTAGAATATGCTCGTCAAGACCTTTCTTTTGAGCACAAACATGTCATAATTACCTAAATAAAAAGAAATGTGGTCAGAAATGTACCTACCACGTGTAAAGTCCACCAAATTAAATTTAGGGAGAATTTACCTATATAGCCTATATCACTCGGACCATTATTACGAATCTATTGATATCTCAGTCATCAAAATCGGTTCAGTAGTTTAGGCGCTAAGGTGCAACACGTAAATACAAACAAACATACATACATACATAGACTGCTAAAATCACAACCCTTCCGCTTCGGCTTCGTCGTAGTCGGGTAAAAATACATTGCTTGTGACTTGCAAACGGACAAGAGAATGACCTTATTCAAGTATGCGTCATTTGTGTTACCGAGAGTAGAATTTTCCTTCAGTAAGGATTCATTGTAAATAATGTAGTGTAGGTACCAAATTATTTCATCATCGCGTTCGCGGCTGCAAATATATTATCTACAGATAACGTAATGCCACAGCAACCGTCACGAGGCCCAATGTTACGTGCTGGACATGATATTATTAAAACATCGCATATACGGATGGACAGTTTCCCACAAGAATTCAATACGGCCCGTAGTACCAACGGTTGCTTGTGGGTAGAGGTAACTGGCCGGCGCGGAATCTCGATTGCACAACGCGGAAAGACTTTTCTAACGAAATGAACCGAGGACGCTGCCAGTGCCAGGCTCCCCATCCGGATGTAGAGCATCACGGATACACCTCAAACCTCCGTTCATCATGCTATAACCTCCATGGTTGGGAAACTTGAGGTCATTGGCCGCCAGCCCCGGTACTTAACTTTAAACATTGGGTGAGGCAAGAAAAATATTCCCATACCTATTATAACAAACCGAACGTAAAGAAACTGAGCATTGTGCAGTGTTCGTGCACCTTTACTAATTATGTACTTATGTGAATATTTTTCATATTTTCCTTATGTGTTTTGGTGAACAATAAAGCATTTTCTAACTAAGTAAGTAGTTAGAATCTATCAATATATTGTTATAGAAATAAAAATATGTAGGTAGATATTATAAGTACCTCGTAACGTCTCCGATTTAAAAATATAAATTACGTAACCAAATCGTTCAGTGATTGATTATGTTTTTACTCATTTCTCGTTGCACAGATACATAGGTAGTAGGTACTGCTGGTTTTTACAGGAGGAAACATGTTACTTCAGTATTTAAAATTATTGTAATTATAAATTTGTGCAAGCACTTTGGTTCCCAGTAAGTTTTTTTAATGTTCAACAATGTATTATGATTTAAATTTCAATTCAGTGTCATTTAATTTCAATTACAGGTACCTATATAAGTAGTTACTCTGGACCTGATATTCCAAGAAATAAACGTCTGTATTATAATGATTCTTCTTGAAAACAATAGCGATTACATACTAATTCATGATTCTTGAAAACAATGGAACTTAGGTACGTAATTCATAAAGTCTGATTACCTAACCAGTCACTTTGTACAATCCCAGATATTCCTCCGCCTAGCCTTTTCATAAAGTTGGCTTGGGTTAGGCTACCAGTCCAGATAAAAACGTAATACAAGACCAGTTCCCAGACTTTTCGAGCTTTCGACTATGACCGCCATAGTTAATAATATAGACAACTGGTGGGGTTTACGTAACACCCTAACAGTAAGAATGGGCTTAATTTTGACAGTTCAACAACATTCATTGCGTTATTTACGTTGTTGAGCAGACAAATTTTTCGAACATATGAAGCAATGGATTAGCAATAGACTTCAAAATGATTCAGATTGTGATAGATTGTGTTACGTAATGAGGGTGCAGGTCCAACGGTTTAACTTGATCTTCAAAGCTAGCACTACCGTGTAGTAAACTGACCACGATAAGCGCAGTTACCACGCGACTGTTACATGCGCCGAGCCCCGCTCCTACAATAAACGGCAAACCTACTGAAAGTATCTGTTAGATCTGTGGTCAGCTATTAATAACAGTGTCACAGCACTCACAGCTCATACAATACGTATGACGCACATTGGCTATTAGTTTCCTACAACCCGAAACCCTAATAACTATAATTAGGAGGCCAGTGATTAATTAGCATTAGTGTCCTAACGCAGTGACAACGACTCTCGTATGTTTCACACTTTGTTGCTAATCAGAAGAATATCTTGGCGATGACTTGAAAGTCGCGGCTCTTGAATTGACTTTATCAACCGCAGTGAGGATTTACCTTAGTCCATAATACCCATGTCAATATAGGTGTCGAGTTTTTTTTTTATCTTTTGCAGCTTCGGAACATATTTGTCGTTGAACTTGTTCCGACGTGGGACTAAGGGTAGCGGTTCTGAAATTGAGGTGGGCAGGACACTTGGCTAGTAGACGTGGTGATGGCAGGTACAGCAGAGCCATAACGGAATAGGTACCGAGAAAAAGGGGCGTGGGCAGACCCAGAGCCAGATGGGTGGACGACGTACAGAAGATCGCGAGGAAGACCTGGATGAGACTCGCACATACCAGGGAAGCATGGCACGAAAGGGAGGAGCACACAACACGTAATAATGTATATTTAGAGTATTCATTAAGTGTTTGGATATTAAAGATGTGATACCTAATCATTCCTTCCTTTTGTGATTTTACACAGTGGGGTAATTGCGTAACACAGTAACAGTAGGAATGGCTTTCATTTTGACAGTTCTACAACATTCATTGCGTTATATAAATACGTTGTTGAGCAGACAATTTTTTCGAACATATGAAGCAATGGATAGGCAATAGGCTTCAAAATGATTCAGATGGTGATTGATAGTGTTTTCGCAATTAGGGTGCAGATCTCAAAGCAAGCTGTTTGCAGAGCTTAATTTTGAGTTTTAATTATCATACTTTGACATTCAAATTAATGTCGGTTTTGTTAACTTCGAGGAAGGCTGTAGATATTCTTAATTTTTAGATTTTTCTTAAGATTTTCCGGATTTCCAAACAATTAGGTATTGTTATGAAAAAGGTTTAAACTGCTCACTTATTTATCTGTATATTGTATATCATCCGGTGATAATAAATGGTAGAGGCAACTGGCCTAATGCTGAAGTTTTGAGTTGAATGCACGTTAGATGTTAAGAAAATCATGCTTCCAGAAATTTAAATAATCTGTATCATCCACCTGATTTGGACCTGGCATTTTGGATATTGTGTATAGGAAGAAAGTATTAGCAAAATATACGTATTCCTAGAACTGAATCGGTCTTATTTTATTAACCGACTTCACAAAAAGGAGGAGGTTCTCAATTCGTCTGTATGTTTTTTTTTTTTTTTTTTTTTTTTTTTTTTTTTTATGTGTGTTAGCTCATAACTTTTTTCTGGGTGAACCGATTTGGATGATTCTTTTTTTATTTGATAGGTGGTGCTTCACATGTGGTCCCATTTAAATTTGATCAAGGTCTGACCCGTAGTTTTTGAGTTATCCTTAATACTGCAGATTTTTTCCACTTAGTTTATATGGATGATGTGTTAATAATTTCCTGTCACTGTTATTTACACACCAAGTAGTGGTATACGAATTTGTGTGAGGTAGGTACCGCAACTAAAAAGTGAAAAATAAAAACTTTTTTACAAAAAAACAACCGACTTCCAAAAAAAACACTAAAAGATGTGAAAAATAACTTTAATTTCGGAAGTCGGTGGCCAAACACGAAAATACAAAACCAAAGGCACCGACTTCCGAAATTAAAGTTATTTTTCACATCTTTTAGTGTTTTTTTTGGAAGTCGGTTGTTTTTTTAACCGACTTCACAAAAAGGAGGAGGTTCTCAATTCGTCTGTATGTTTTTTTTTTTTTTTTTTTTTTTTTTTTTTTTTTATGTGTGTTAGCTCATAACTTTATTCTGGCTGAATCGATTTGGATGATTCTTTTTTTATTTGATAGGTGGTGCTTCACATGTGGTCCCATTTAAATTTGATCAAGGTCTGACCAGTAGTTTTTGAGTTATCCTTAATACTGCAGATTTTTTCCACTTAGTTTATATGGATGATGTGTTAATAATTTCCTGTCACTGTTATTTACACACCAAGTAGTGGTATACGAATTTGTGTGGGGTAGGTACCGCAACTAAAAAGTGAAAAATAAAAACTTTTTTACAAAAAAACAACCGACTTCCAAAAAAAACACTAAAAGACGTGAAAAATAACTTTAATTTCGGAAGTCGGTGGCCAAACACGAAAATACAAAACCAAAGGCACCGACTTCCGAAATTAAAGTTATTTTTCACGTCTTTTAGTGTTTTTTTTGGAAGTCGGTTGTTTTTTTGTAAAAAAGTTTTTTGTAAAAAAGTTTTTTACAAAACAAGTTTTTTTTTTAGACATGGTTTAAACCATCGAGCCTGTTTTTGAAATAAGAACATAACAGAAATCGAAATACAGTTCCTTTTACAAAACTGACTAGTTACTCCGGTCTTAGGTTGTCAATTTTGTATTAAGAACTTTTCTGAAGTCGGCATAAAGTTCGAAATACAAAAACTGGCTCGAAGGTTTGGTCTGGGGCTAAAGTTAGGTCGTGTTTTGTCATGGTCAAAACAGAGAAGGAAGAAATATTGGAGTTGGAAACGGTTTATTTATAAAAACATAACGTCAATACAATACATTTTACGTCAATACCAGCTGTTAATCTCTGCATTATTTTGTTATTCATATAATCATGTATGCATGTCACAATTTATCATAATTAACGGCGAGTTTTGATCGCCTAATTATGATAATTTTAACAATAAAGAGATGTTTGATTGTCTTGCTGTCGTTATTGACGCCTTTAGTGAAACGCGAACATCCACACTAAGAAGTGATGACAAACTATTAACCAAGGATAATGACGATAGAAAAGCATAAATTATATCTGTGAGTACCTACTGAGTGCATGTGATTACAGTGATTGACAGGCACTTGGATTGGATTATAATTATACTAACAGACCAACACAAAAAGTAGCAAGACGATATTAAACAAGGACAAAGCATCTGAAAATAAAACGTGGAAAACATTTCCTTCTTGGAAACTTGCAGTAGAACTGGAACAATATCGAGCTCTTCAACATAGTTCTCCCAAGATCGGATTCATAAGTCTTTGAAAATAAATCACGTATTTTAGCTCCTAAGCAGGAGCCCAAGATTCGACCGAATTCACGGACGTTAAGCCCTTCAGCACAATCAACAAGTCTAGACAACGATCAATATACCCGCCAAAGCGAGACAGCATACGTGAGAGGAAGACAGATAATATTCATTTTCTCCTCTACTAACAATCCTTAGCAAGGGTGTAGGGGAAATTCACAAAATGCTGTTCGGTAATAAGTGTCTTTTGATAAACGTTGTGAATAGAAGATCAGATTTTACAATTTAGAGTAAAATGGAAACGTAGTGGCGTGTAGAGCTTGAGCAAAATAAGCTGGGGGCTGGCGTCTGGGATACGGTTCGATATGAAAATGTATATTTAATTTACCTACGAATTGTCATTTAGGCTGTGGTTAATAACTTAATAATCCCCACAAGAGTGAAATAGCTCCCAAAGATCTGTTAAATCCCAATTTCAAATTCTTGATTTTATTAAGAATTTGACGACTTTTCGTAACTTAAATATTTTCGAACCTGTCAACTGAGGAAAGTTGTTCAATTACAGTCTTCTGCCTACGCATTTGAAAACAATGGACGCAAGAGTAGGCAACTTCTAGTAAATGTAGTACGAAGCGACGTCGGGGAAGCGTAGTACCCTCCATTCTAGTGCCCCCCTTCCATCATGTCGTCCGGACTACTACAGACGACTTTTTCAAGGATAAAAACGAGAGACATCACACGGAGCATTCAATTTGTCAGCTCTTGTCTGCTTCCCTGTTACTTCCCTACATCACTGTTTATACAAACCAGCATGAGTAACATACCACAAAAGGAAAACTGTGAGCAACGCAAGGTGCTACATTGTTACATATCATGGCAATTCGGTATTTATGACTGCCAAATGAATCGAGCTTAAGTATATATGGCTGGGTCGTAATACAGAAATCATAAAGCCACAGTAACCATTGAAACACTTCAGCAATACGTCACCACACATAAGCACGCCAATTGAAGAGATCTCTCCCAACTCACAATTTTATTACAGCCATTTTCAATTCAAAATTAACAATTGACGTCATGACAGGAGATAACTACTTATCGAGAACAAACAAACACGCGTGTCTCCACGTTATCATGCTGAGTTATCTGTTGATAAACGGATTGTAGTGCGAGTAGTTTCAACATATCTATGAATAGTTTAATATGTACCTAGTCATGTATGGACAAAATATAAAAAGAAGGTTCTGAAACTAAGACGGAGAAGACGCCGAGGGTGACCGCCAGACTGCAAAATGTAGATAACAACCAGCGACTGACGCAGAGCTCCAAAATAGATAACGCATTTGCGTCAAGCGCACATTTTTCAAACAGTGTAAACGGAGCGTGTGCCTTACTATATGATTTCCTGGAAAAATATTCGCCAGACTTGGGCCGATCACGCATCTCCTTGCTGATCACGCTTTCTTTATTTTACCAAGCGCAACGCAATGATTCAAACTGTCTAGGCGCACACCGTTTATCAATTTTACACCACGATGGATTGTTTGTGTGGCATTTGCGTTAACTGCTTGTCGTATAGAGGCGTCAAAGATATACATAACATCATACACACTACCTAGTTGATTAGATATTCAAGAATGCAACTGAACATAGGTCACCTTATGTTACAACATGAATGAAATGTTTCTCAATCTGAGCTACGAAACCGGTGACTCCACATTCGAAGCGCCGAATGTCTGGCCGTCACCTTGCTGTTAACGGCTTGCTCTGAAAAAAGTAAAATAATAAAAACAACACGATGCGTGCACCGGAGGCAAGGTCGATGCCGTGATATTTCTGGACGCGGCAGCCCGCCGCCGCCGGCGCTCGTTTCGACCTCATCCAACCGACTACGCTGAATCACTGATTGATAGCTGCGTTCCTCGAAACGAAATGTTTCGCCAAGTTTTTAAAATTACTTTTTTGGCGCTTTTGTTTATATTTACACCGGTTTTCAGAGCTGCTCACGCATTTACTTGTTAATTCATATGTTTAAATTGATGAACAGTCGTTGAGTTATGCCAGCACCCTACGGGCTCTGGTCTTCAATTCGAAGCAACTTTTACGTTTCTGGTAACATCTCTACCACGTATATAATGTTTGTAGGTTTATCCAAAGCAACACACGCATCCTACAGATTGTGTAAACATTAAACCGGATTTACGGTAACTAAACTTGTTAAAGGGTAACCATGTACATATCAAACACAGTAAAGCACCAGCGAAGGCCGAGGGCGTCCGTTCTGTTATTTTGGTGCATTCATTCAACGTCGCGTCCTCGTAAGTCACTTTCTGTAGTGCGTCATCTTTACCGTCGATTCTAAACAAGTCTTTATTTATATTCTGCTTTATAGTAGCAGAAACCCTGAAATCGATGTAATCGGCAGTTAAAAAGTCGTTCATAAACGCAGGCCGTGCGCCGTGAGTCATTCACGGTGACGACGATGTACAGTATTCGGCCAATGACCCACTTCGGTGCCACAGACTCGTACGACTGTAAGTAGCTTTTTATACCTGATGGCGATTGAAATAGTAATTTCTACAGTTTAGGATCGAAACATAGTTTGGCTTCAGCAATTTGCAATTGCAATACGAGCCTTAGATAGGAATTTCAAATTATTATGAGCAAAAGTTTAAATAAACGCTATTTTATAAGCTCCTTCGTAAATCAGGTGTAATTACAATAATTATAACATATAGATAACGTGATACGATAATATATAATTATAAATAAGGATAACGTGTAATTACAAAATTACCCTAAAGTTTTTTTTTTTAAATTAACGATTTGGTATAAAGAAAACAAGGGAAGCAATTATCAATCCTAAAAATTGAAAACTGTCTGACCCAATTTTTCTCTTGCATCATACAATACTCGTGTATGCCTCTATCTATGGGTTCTTCTATCGTTTCTATAGGTGCTAAAAGTTATTTCAAACCATATTCGGATTGCTATAGTTATATAGTAACTGCGTAAAATGCAAACTTCGTCCACTGTATCTGCTACAAACATACTTCAGTTTGAAGTTTACAAATAGAAAATGACCTTTGCAGCGACATTTTGCTCCTATCGCTCTTGAGTAAAATTACATTTCGAGTTCCATTGCTTCTTGAAAAATGTAGGTGAACAATTCTGAACTAATCTTATCGGGACTATTTTGAGGACGGAAATCGTGACTTTGGTGTGGACCTAACATTTTAGAGCGCACGTACTGAGAAAAGTTGAGTTCCTGCAATTTAACAATGACTTGGTAACCAGACAAACGGTCGCTGACACTTTAGAAGACTCAATCGTTCATTCTATATCCCGCCTAGTTGCTATGTACTTGCCACTGAGATAGGACGTTGGCATACATTCGTTGCTCTAGTCAATTTAAAAGGAATATAGGTGTCACGACGATTATTTCACAATCAATACTTTAAGTTCAAGTTCCGTTAGCGATGCCTTATAAACTAAACCAATACATTTGAACAATTGTCTTGAAACATTTAACTAGTAAACTAAAATGTAAATATAGGTAGGTATGTAGGTTCCGAACCGAACTAAGTTGTGGCATACGGCTTAGAAACGTGACTGACTATGTTTGGAGAGCTGGTTTACGTTTGCATGGCACCTAGTTTACTTTATTCCGATTATGCAATATTATTACTTTGGTCAATTAAAAGGAACCTAATTAAATTGCATAACATTAGCCTATGGAAGCAACATTTTTCTCCTCATGCTCGTTACGGTCGGTCGGGTTGGCCATACTCCAGGGTGCCGAATCCCAGACAGTTTTTTGATTGGGTATTTCCATTCTAGATGCCATCAAGAATAGCAGCCTGCGTTAGCAAAGTGACTAATTTTGTGGTGGAGTAGATCATTTGACAGTTTCTACTTCATATAGGTACATGCTATATATTATTCTCCATTGAGATTCATAGGACGTTAAAAACTTCCAAATGGCCTTCAAGAAGACTTTCCAGGTTTGGCAATTATTGCCAGCTGTTCAGGTCAATTGGTTGCTTCGGCAGGCTTCTTTCTCGAAGCTATATCGAGGAAGGCCAAGATCTGCCCTTTTTCGAATTAGAATTCATACCTATTTGTTGGACATGTTTTTTGATAATATCATCAATTCAACATTAGCTTTGCTATATTTGCATCAGTTTCTCCTATTTCATTTGATAATAAATGACTTCACGACAAACATACCTATGTTCTAAATAATAATGTACAAATCGGTACATAAAAAGGGGAGGTGAAAGAAACATAGGGCATCAAAAAATTCCTCCACATCGTTGTCAACAGGAAAAGTGCCCAAAAGGCTGGCAGCTTTGCCACGTTGTATGGCGTTGCTGATTATTTTGGCAAAAAATAGGCCAGCCCTCTGGTCCCGTGACGAGTCGACCAACCGCTTGCCAGTCTCCGCGCCTGCAGCGGCAGCCCCAGCCCATCGTGCTAGGAAGATGGCACGGCGCAAGGGTGTTGACACATATTGCATCCTACACCAAAGGCCGACCTAACTTCCAAGGCGTTATGGTTATTTCGTCTGGTCTCATCCCATCGTCGCGTATCAAGCCATTGGGTTCTAGAACAGCTGGCATACCGGCAGTGACAAGACCACGACGGATGATATCATTGATGCTGGCGTGCCTTGCTATCCGGCCTGCGCTTCTACTGCAGCATAGGCCATGGTGTCCGAGACAGTCGATAACTACACCGCATTGGCAGCGATGGAGAGCCCCGCAAGGAGCGCCCAGACGCAGACAAGTAGCGAACCGGAACGTGGTGTCACCCAACATAGTGCCTATGTTGGGTGACGGTAGCGCCTGAAGCCAGAGGCCCGACTCCCACTCACCCACAGCCAGAAGGCGGGCAGCGGGCACGCTCAGCAGATTTGGTGGACGTATAGTATTATTCCGTACCAACCTGCAGAACGGGTCATCCCACTGTCTCTGGGAAGTTGGGTAATATTATTTTAAGACTGTTAGCTTATAAATTATGTAAATATATAAAAACTTTATATCTGAATATTAAATGA
Organism: Griposia aprilina; assembly: GCA_916610205.1. NCBI lineage: Eukaryota > Metazoa > Arthropoda > Insecta > Lepidoptera > Noctuidae > Griposia > Griposia aprilina. The sequence continues at coordinate 13,051,290 of OU744297.1, read as the reverse complement.
TAATTCAGTTTTAAATTATATCATTTGTCAAACCAGTATCAAAACAGGTTTTTCTTTATAGACTGCACTAAACTTAAGTAGGTATACATGAATATCTTCAGTGATTGATTATTGCGAACAGTATGCACTTCGCAACACTCAAAATATTTTTCGTTTCGAGACATCTTGCACCGCAGTTTTCGTAACCCGCCAAATCTCGACCTTTTCGTCATTATTAAGTGTCCGTAGCGTCATTCCCACAAGTTTTTCATCATTATCTTCGATAAACTGATTACTGCAACTACAATCTCCTATTGTGGGTGTACCTAGTCACTGTACGCTTAGGTTAGGTCTACTTTCGTTTTAGGTCTTAGGTCTACTTTCGCTTGAGAAAGATCCTGCGTTAATTCGCCATTATGATCAATAGCTCGTTGCTTACAGGATGGTGATTACAAATCGTTGTTATTTTCGGTTTAGGAAAATCATGCTGTACGCGACACGGTCCTGTCCTGTGCTATATTTATAATTTGTAACAGCTTAATATACTTAGCTTATTATAGTAACTAAATAACACTAATTATGGGTTTGGGAATTGGGATGACAATCTTTTTAATTATGCGTGTTTTTGGGTAGTTGAAATAAAGTATCTACAAGTTTTAAATTGTCGTAATACGAAAAAAATATGCAGAAATCTAAATCTCTGATTACGATAATACAAATCCAGACAAGGGCACTGCCGTTGACGATGAGACTGAAGTAAAAACATTTGGAAACAAAATGTGATGTTTACCTATGCTCGGGGCCAGGGTTTTTAATTTACCCTTTTTACTGTTTCATTAAAAAAATGTGCAGCGTAAAAACGGCGATGTAGGTTCCTACCTAGCTATTGTAAAGATTTGGAGCAAGTGTAATAATTACATAAATTATCAAAGCTTATCTTACGGAAGGTAAGTAGCTAGGTTACTACGTGTTTTTATTACCTACCTAGTTAGTTACCTCATTTAGTTTGTTTTTTTATTTTTTTTATTGAAAACTTGGGTTTCCCAGGTGATGCTCCGAGTAGGAATGTTACATTATCTTATTCATGGTTTTAATGTTGCTATAAGTTCTGGAAAATTCTGATTACAAGTAGGTATTAAGGTAGGTATACCGTCTACTAATTTCAGCAACTCAACTACCTACTAAGGGTATTATAACAAATTATTTACTAGTAGTACCTAACTAGGGGCCTAACGTTTGTAAATATATAGCATGTAATGTTGGCATGACATGCCCCATGTGCATTAGGTGTCGAAGTTATCGATTGCTTGCTGTCCCTTACCTCAGTCTTCGTTATTCGATGTCGTGCTAACTTAACGACGGCAAAATTTCCCTTGCCAATGGTCCTCTCGATGTCATAAAATCCCACCCTAATGGGGGTTTTCGCAGGACGTTCACGGTCCGCCATTGTTGGTTATATTATAATCATCAAATTCCAACTGGATGTTTTAACACTTCGGAGGATTTATATAAAATCTTCCGTAACACTGTTTTGTTTATATCCATCGAAGGCAGTCATTAGCGCACACTAAAATTAGAGCTAGTTAACCAGCACACAATATTGAACGAACGTATAATCCCTCAATACGTCATTCAATAAATAAATACATGTTTTGATTGTGAATTACGCGATTCGTTACTCCCTAGTAGAGTAAATCGTATCAAAGACACTATAAAATATCGTGTTCCGTATAAATAAACAACACTTTATCAGATTGTTTTTAAAAACAGCTTAGGTAATCAGAATCACACACTAAATAGTTAATGTTTTTCATTAGCACGTTATATATTTTGTATACAAAATTTATTTACAATTTATAGAAAATCGCGCAGAGGCGGCGTGCGCGTATATCACGCTTGGAGCACCACGTCACGCCGCCGCCTCACCGGCTGTCAACCGGGTACTGAACTCGAGTCTCGAGTCGATCGAGTCGAGTACTCGACGTAGAACCAAGCACACCACCTACCGCGGCGGTACACGCGCGCGCTTTCAGTCGCTTACCAGCCATGTTGATTCTCTTCATGACGTCAACAAGGCGCTTAGTTGAACTACATACATAAAAACTATGTATAGTTTAAAAGCATACGTACTCATACAATTCTATAGCAGTTCCACAAAATCGTATACACGTTCCTCCAAATGGATTTTCTAAAGCACCCATACGATAGATCCATGGTATTTGTCTAATATCTACCCATTCGATGTTTACGTAGGTATTGTTGTAGGTGTACCTAGGTGGGAGTGGATTATTTCCCTATAACCAAGAAGGTAAGCTTCCAATTGAACAACACTTAACATACGTAAATAATCGCGGTAGTTAACGATTCGGTCAGTGAAACGATTTTTTAAATTCAAAAATACCCGCTTTTTAACTAATAGAGACCAGAGAGAGAGATTTTTTGTAAACATAATCCGTACCTACTCCGTTGTAGTTTTTTTTATTTCTTACAGATTATAACTATTTGTGTAAGAAGAATCATCATGGACCTAATTGAGAATCATACCTAATGATATAACTAAAAGGTTTTCTGATAATTTCACAAACACAAAGATCCGTGGCGCGTACTAAATACTATATTTATATTTTTTTATTAGTATTACACATCAAAACTGAGACGTATCTAAAAGTTGGTACCTACCTTTTTTTGGCCAATCTTCCCGGATTACGTTCTTAATACTTAGTATAATTTAAAATACCTTACTTTTATCAGGGTTGACTACATCGTTCATAGTATTAGACCATTTAGGTTAAATGCTCTAAGTTCATAGTTGCTTTATGGAACGCACGTCGACAAATATCATTTCTAGTATAAGTTGACTTATCATTGTACGTAAAGCCTAATAAGCCGTGAGGTCAGCTAAAACTGGAAATGTATAGCTTGAAAATGTCGCCGTGAGTACCACTTAATAGGTTGGGGAAAGAGTTTCTTCGCATTTTTTAAGAAAATTCAAAACATTTTTTAATATAGTTTATTTACATTTAACTAAAGTATGTAGGTACCATTTTGTTCGATAACTTTTTGCCATCTTGTAGGTAGAGACATGATCCCATTGCTATGGAAATTTTGGGACTTCTGATCAAAATACCGCGACAAGTGGTTTTGGCAGTCCTCTCGTGATGTTAACCTGACACTGCCTAAAGAATTCTGAAGAGACCGAAACAGGTGGAAATCTGAAGGTGCAAGGTCAGGACTATACGGCGGATGCATTAACACCTCCCAGCCAAACTCTCTTAATTTTTGCTGAGTGGCTAAATATGTGTGAGGTCTAGCGTTATCATGATGAAAAACCACATCCCTTCTGTTGATTAATTCCGGCCGCTTTCTCTCAACTTCGTGCTATAATCTCATCAGTTGTTCGCAGTAGAGTTCAGAATCGATGGTCCTGCCTGGTGGTAACAGCTCATAATGAATAATGCTCTTCCAATCCCACCACACACACAGCATCACCTTGTTGCGAGTTAACCCGGGTTTCGCCACAGTCTGTGAAGCCTGACTGGCCTTTGACCACGACCTTTTTCGCACGTTCTTGTCGTACGTGATCCACTTTTCATCACCAGTTATCAGCTTCTTTAAAAATGGTTCGGTTTCATTACGTCGTAATAAAGAATCACAAATGAGTACACGGTTCATTAGGTTTCTTTCAGTGAGCTCGTGAGGTACCCAAATATCGAGCTTTTTTGTGTACCTACCTACCCAGTTTTTTTTAAATGTGCCAAAACTGTTTTGTGGTCAATTCCCAGTTCTTCAGCTACGTCGTAACCACTGATATGCTGATCATGCTCCACTTTTTCAAAAATGGCATCCATTTTATCCGTAATAGGGCGACCAGAGCGACGTGCATCTTTGACATCAAAATTTCCGGATTGAAAACGCTTAAGCCAAATTTGTGCTACTCTCACAGACACTGCACTAGGTCCATAAACATCGCAAAAAATTTTCGCGGCTTGCGTTGCAATTTTTACCTTTTTTGTAGTAAAATTTTAAAATGTAGCGAAATTCTTCATTAGATTCGCTCATCTTGACAGTACGAAAAACAAATGAAAATCACACATTTTTTCTAATTTGAATTTGGAATTATGTTCTTTAAAATTTAAACTTTCAATGATACCAAAACCAGCCAGATACAAATAGTATAGCCAAAGAGATTTTATTACAAGTTCGTACATACTATAATGCGAAAAGACTTTTTCCCCAACCTAATATAAAGAGCAATGGATGCGTTGCTTATTTGTGGTCAAACTTCTGATAAAGGTAAGTATACACTATCGGAAGGTACTAGCAGGTTTCTTTTTGTAGCAACACCTTATCGTTTTTGGTAACACTGAATTGAGTTTCAGGTCAATTTTCTATTACGAATTTTAAGCCTTTGGAATTTTCTTTCTTTGTCTGATTGCCTGTGTATTCCCATATGAATAAATGAATAACGACGCTTAACAAACTACAGTTTTAGGGCACTGTAATGCAACTGATATTTTTTTGCAATGTGATTGTGGAAGGCATTGGACATAATACAAATTTCGTATATTTTCAAGAAGTATTTTCAGAATTCTTATTTATTGTCTCATTATTTTATTGATATATATATCTACTTTATCATAAGAAGGCACATAGATACAGTCAGGTCAAGTTTTTATGGGAACTGTTGCTTTTATACTTACCAAGATGTCGGTGATACTCTACAATTTTGACAAGAAAAAGATGTATGTATCGTTATAAAAGCTTATGTGCAATTTATATGAGCTTATAATCGTTTGAATGTGTAAATAATTATAGCTAGAATAACATCAATATGAATCAACTTACCGAAGAAAATGTTCAGAATATGAAGTGCAGTCAAATAAGCACGAATATGAAAAACAAAAGTAAAAAGGCCAAAGATCCTTCTGAAAATCCGGACGAAATAAGTATATCTAATCAAGAGAATTTAAGCGATACGTTAGCCAATACTCTTCATATTTATAACATCAATAGTAACCTAACTAATGGAACTAGTGATCATTCAAACGGTAGTCCCGAAGTTCTGAAGGATAAATCGGAAACTCAAGAAGATGCTCTGAGCGAGGACGTGAAAGATGTAAATAGTGTACAGTGTCGTGATGGAACATGTCAACGAGAATGCAATGACACATCTGCTCAACAAACAGGCAGGTGTATTTTCGATGATGCTTTAGAAAACCTCGAAAATGCTATCAGCAATGAGGAGCAAGAACCTCAAGATGACATTGAAATTATTTCTTACGAATCTGAGCTACAAATGCCGGAGATCATGAGACTTATACAAAAAGATTTGTCAGAACCCTACTCCATCTATACTTATAGATATTTTATACACAACTGGCCTAAGCTTTGCTACTTAGCAACTCACGAAGGGAAGTGCATTGGTGCCATCGTTTGTAAGTTAGATATGCATCGCAATGTTGTAAAAAGAGGCTACATTGCTATGTTAGCTGTTGATGAAAAATATAGAAAGAGAAAGATTGGCTCGAGACTGGTTCGGAAAGCAATACAGGTATTCATGGTTTATATAATATAGTATTTATGGATACTTATTTATAAACAATCCAATATCAAATTGCGCTTGTATGTAATGTAGGCCACACCCTTTGGTGTCAATAGTAGTGTTCTATTTAGGCTGGTGGAAATATTGCTACAAATCAATACTTTTCATGTCAATGGTACTCTTCCTTGTTGTTTTTTTATTTCTTTTATACAGTTTTAGCCCAGTAGGTGGCCACGTTGATTGCAGCATCAGTGGCATTCTTTAGGTCATCCGAGGTGCTGGTGAAAAAGCACTTAGGACTTTCCAGCAAGTGGGGCATGGTCTGTTCAGAAGCACTGCACTCGCATGTGGTGTTGGAGGGTTCAGTAATCCCCCACTTCAACAAATAGTGTCTGCAGTAGCCTACTTGGATACGCAATAGATTGAGAGCTTTCCGTATAGGCCACTGCAGATCACTCCTGGGAGGCAAATGTTCTGGGATTTGCGAAGTCAGGAGGTGGTGCATTGTTTCTCCATGCTTCTCTTATTGGGTGCATTGTTCTGTATGGCCTTTGTAGAGCGTAATGAACTCTTACAACTCTTAAGCCTGCCTGGGGTTGTTGTGTAATGGTAGAGGGGATGTCGGGAATCAGATTCATGGTTCTTTTTTTCCTGCGCGCATGCGGCATCCCTTCTTACTTCAGGTGGTGCGATTCCTGCAAGCTAATAGAGCTTATTTAGTGTAGTTGGTTTTAAGCAGCCTGATATTATCCAACATGTTTCATTTAGGGCAGTGTTTACTTGCTTGAAACAAGTGGATCGATGCCACACTGGACTAAAGTCATGCCAGTTGTGCGAAGGACATTGGGTGCTGCTCACCACTCAGTAATGATTAGGTGACGTAGCATATTATTACGGGACCTGACCTTCTGCTTCGTTTTGCAAGATTGTTACTTATACTTTAGTGCCCTATCTAACTTTACTCCTAGGTATTATTGGTTTGAGCTATGTTCAACTTATTTAAGTATCTGTTGGAGAGATGGAATGCACATTATACTGTCTGGGACAGATTCAGCCAGAGAGCATTGCTGTTGTAGTATTTTCCTAGGTGGTTGAGTGCCAGTGACAAATTATCTTCTACATATCAATTGTAGTACCCTATTGGAATTGATTTTAATTGCCTTTTGATAGAAATATTTACCTAGGTAGTATTAATCCTAAATGTGTTTGTTTCAGGCGATGATAAATGACAATGCGGATGAAGTAGTTTTAGAAACTGAAATCACAAATAAACCAGCACTGAAGCTCTATGAGAATCTCGGCTTTGTGCGGGACAAACGCTTATTTCGATATTATCTTAATGGTGTAGATGCATTGAGATTGAAGTTATGGCTTAGGTGAAATAAATAGGTATCTAAAGAGAAATTCTCAATGTTGTGTTACATACTTCTGGAGGCCATACTGTCTCAAGCATATTTAAAGCAGATTACTGTTGTTGAAATGGTGTAACCTTCTATTGCCATCCACGAGGATTTAGCCAAATGTATAGTTTGTTTCAATTATGTTTTAGTCATGTGATAATATGTTTATCTAATTTATGTGTTAAAAATTGTTAATGAAATATTTTCACCAATTCTTTTATATTTTGATTGTAAGATTTTAAAGTGGTTTATATCCTAACTAAATACACAACTTTGAAGAATTATATTGTAGTCACTGTTTATTTATACTTGTCACCCAGCAATGTTGATTTTTATCAAATAAATCAAAATCGTTTTTTCATCTTACTAACTTGACAAAGTAGACATTTTGTATCTACTTGATTTTTATGTACTGTTAAATAAATAAATAAATATATGAAATCCTTGAATTCATAGTAAAGTATTTGAACAATAGCATTCATTAGATTTTATTTTTTATCCCTTAATAAGTCCAATGCATACATAATAAAATCCCATATTTTGTTTAATCATAATTTATTTTCAATTGAGTATTTATTCAAAATGTAAATGTAGCAGTGTTAGTTGAAGCAGCATCATATATAAATGTATTATTCACTGGCTTATATTGTTTGGTAACAATTTTGATAGCTTCATGAGCCACACAGCCACCTAAATAGGCTGACACACTATGTATTTCTGCTCCTCCATACCGACACATTTCATGAACATGATCATCCTTTGGGAAAGGAGAGCATGATACATCACTAAGAAGCTTAGTTACACAAGCTTTCAACTTAGCAATGTCACCTTCAGGTTCCGATTCGCCGGGAGCTCTACAATGTTCTGATGCAAACATTTCAGCTGCTCTTAATAAAACATAATGGACCATCATAACATCAGGCTCCTCTAAATACCTGGCTATGTAAGATGCCACAGAACTGGGCAGTTGATATTCTGAAGCTATGCTTGATCCACTAATAAGATGCAAGTCATGTGCATGTTTACAGAACAATTTTACATCAGGTTCACTGATGGTGTCACAATGTAATTGGGCAACAATTTGTTGCACTTTTCTGTATACTATTTCTGTATCCATAGCAGCTTGTGTTCTATACAAATTTTGTAATTTGATATAGTAGTCTGTTGAAGCAGTCATATCTGGCAAAACACCTTTCACAGGAAGTTTGCCTTTTCCTTCACCCTCAACAAATCCTCTCAATGCAGAGCACATGATCCAGAAAGGGGTACTTTCTTTTGTTAAATTGGTAGCAGCACTGCAGTATAAAAGTTCTTGGCTCTTAACAGGCAAAAATGTGGGCATTAAAGCAGTATTAACTGCTCTTATGGCTTCTTCAAAATTTTCCTCGTTGATGGGAATATTATTCTCATCTCTTCTAACAAAGTCTTCAATAATAGCTTTGATCTCATTCTTCTCTTTCCTGCTCATTGGCCAGCGATTTTGATTACTGCCTTTCCATTTTTGGACAGCTTTGTATATAATTACAATCCATGGTATATGACCATGGTCTTTCAAATCAACAGCATCTATATCAAAACTATCTAAGAAGTCAGACAATGCTTGAAATGGATAATCTAAGCGTAAATCAGTTTGTTCATTATCAGGGTGAGTTTCAATGACTGCATGTTCCTTCATCTGAATTCTGAAAGATCCTAAAAATCCAACAGACCTGCACAGGATTAGTGGAACATTGATATCCCACAGATGTTGGGATAGATCTTGAATGGTCTGTTCTCCAAGTGTGGTAGCTATAACTACAGTGAAAGACTTGAAAAAATCAGGGTTTTCTTTGAGGATTTGGTCTGGTGGTTCTTGAACTGCATGACCTTGTACAGCCGGATTTAATTCTAGTAATAACCGCAGGGTCTCTGATCCCCTATTCATGCCTTTACTAGAACACTCCAGGAAAAAGTTACTCCCAATATCTTCATCACATACGGTTTTATCATCGACTATAGTTATTGCGCCAACACCAGGAAGGACTATAGATTTTAATACTTCAGTACCCAATGCCGTGGAGTTTATCAAACAAACATGTCCATGTTCAAGTGTAGATTGGCCATGGTCTCCCCATAAGCGAAGTTGCCGGTCGTATTGTTTTGTCTTTTCACTTTGTTCCGGAGATTTCGGTGACGGCGAAGCCATATTAATTTAGCAATTTCAAATGTTTAAAATCACTTTTATCAAATACCTATAGTGCCTACGACTTCTTCACAAATTACTCAAGTTTACCTATTATATTATTGGAAAATGAAAAAGTGCGAAAACTATCCGGCTCAGAAATTGACAAATGACAAATTGACAATCGTGACAATCACAGATAATCATAAATTAGTCGGAGATGAAAATTTACTTGACACTGACAGACAACACAATCAATAAAAATCGTTGTGGAATTAGTAAGTACTATACAATTAGGAGCATAAACTCTCACAGGCCAGCAGGCTTAGCTTAGCACGAGCACCGTTTTGTCGACGGAAGAATAGACAAAAATTACGTTCCGTGAATACAGTACGATGGCAGCAAAGTAGAAAGAGTCAACTGCACTTTATACGAAAATCAGTATTTATTAACGTTTTTCTTTTATTTTGCTTATATCTCGGAAATGGCGTGTCCTATCGCAAAAATAATGAAAATTTCGACCCCCTTTATGACACCCTTAAACCCCTAAAACTCAACATGTAGGTAATAATTTTTCACATTCTCCATACCAAAAGTGAAAAATTCCCTATTTCCACTTTAATTTCGGAAGTCGGTGGCAAAAAACTAAAATACAGACCCAAAGACACCGACTTCCAAAACTAGTTATTTTTCACTTTGTAGTTTTTTTTTGGAAGTCGGTTGTTTCTTTTATTTTTAAAGTTTTTTATTTTTCTCTTTTTAGTGGGTCAATTTTTTTTTTTTAAATTACAATAGCTGCAACTGCTCATCCCCTTTCACAAAATATTGCTATTCCCGATGCAGGGACATTAATTGTTGACGAGAAAACTAGAAGATTTCACCATATGCATTGTTACGGGCATAAATCGCTTAGCAACCATATTCAAGTAATCGAATCGCAACCCGTGAAATGCTTATTATTGAGTAGTTCCGGAGGCCAGCTGTGGTCTTCATCATCAGTTCCACTTCACCGAATGGTGCATTCCGAGAGCAAATGCACGAGTAACTATAAAAAATACCCAAATCACTATAGGTGTGCCTATAAAATTTGAGGATTTCCCTCGATTTCCATGGGATCCCCTCATCAGATTCTGACTCTGTGACAAAGATTGTCCCATTATGATACGGAGATGGCGAGCGCCGAATGTTACCTTTGATTTTAAGTTAAGCAGTTACGGTTCACAAGTTACAGGGAGGGAACTACACTGGAAAAAGTTGTTATAGATCTAGGCAAGAAAAAAATCGTCAAAGGACAGGTGTATGTTGCACTGAGTCATGTTAAAACCTTGGAAGGAATAGCGTTGTCTGACTTAGATTGAAACAAATTATTGAGTAGGCCACACGACGAAAGAGCATTGCTAGAGATGACGCGATTACGCAACTTAAATTCATTGACGCATCAGCATGTCTTTCGGCTCCATCATTAGATCGACTCCAGACCTTCATTAAATTGTAGTGCTTTAAAATACTTAATGAAAAAATTAACAAACGCACTAGTCGCCCTTACGATTTTCGAAGGTTCCCCTCGATTTCTCTGAGATGACATCATCAGATCCTGGTTTCCTTATCATGGGACCACCCTTGGGATATCTCCTTTCCAACAAAAAAAGAATCATACAAATCGGTTCACGCAAAAAAAAACTTCTGAGCTAAAACACATAAAAAATAAAAAACATACAGTCAAATTGAGAACCTCCTCCTGTTTTTGAAGTCGGTAAAACGATCGGTAGAAACGAAAGACAAAATGACAGATTGTAGAAGGATTTTTACGGTGCGATGTCAAAAATGGAGAAAAGAAATGTCACTTTGTATAGAAATAGCTATGTCTATTCTTCCAAGAAATAGAAAGCGTCATGCTAAGCCTGCTGGGAAGTATGGCACAAAAGGGAGAAGGCCTATACTCAGCAGTGGGTGGAACAAGGCTGCCAATCATGATGATGATACAATGGGTTGCTGCTGACAGAGCTAACACAACTCTACAAGGACTGTAGACCGGTGGGTCGCACTTTGTAACTCAGCTTCAATATTCGGGTTGGGCTATAAATTCGGGGACATACCCATGCATCTACCCGTTTTGAATGCCGGCGCGGCGGCGCGGCAGCGTGGTTTTATCCAAGCCTTAAGTTACGTATGTACAAGTAAATCCACATATATTTGGCCAATTGGCAACGAAAAAACATTCATTGCTAACATTCATTGCTTTATTTTGCCGTTGCCTAACATGGTTTCATCTTTTGACATACTAATTATTCTATGGTTACACCAGTGTCCACGCCGGTACAAATTCTAAAATGGGGAGAAAAATGAAGAATTTATTTCGGTGAGTCTAAGAAGAATCTCAGTCGCACATTTTGACATAACTGCAATAACATTTTGTAGGAAAAAAAAGCGCGGGAAACTTCAACTTGGTGGACGCGTCCTTTTTGAGATTAATTTTAAAATTAAAAAAAACCTGTTTTATAAGATCAGTAGTTGTAGTTTTTAGTGTTCTATTTTCTTTTACTTGTATTTTCATTCTAGTTTTGTTTAGTTTCTTCGATAGTGGTAAGTTTCTTTTTTATTATTTAGCGGGAAAATGAACGAGCCGCCTGACCCGGGGGTCTTTGTGCCCCCGGCAGGCAATTATGTTACTATCTCTAATGAATCGGGCATGGATACCGATGGGTCGTCTTCGGCTCGTCACTTAAAAAGAAGTCGTGTGCATGTTTGCAAACACTGCAATAAACGCCGCCGTACCCGTAAAAACCACGGTTCTGAGTCTTCGGGTTGTGGTTGCACGGACTCAACACCAATTACTACATTACAGCCTAACTGCACCGAAATTATTGTTTCCACCGATGTGCCTAATAATACAATATCTGATGTTCCTGCTCCGTCCATAATTGTTCCCACCCAGATAGGTCGAAAATCTTATGATAAAACTGACAGCTCACCTTTTGTAATTCATGTTCAAAAAAAAACCATTTCACCAGATGATGGAACGACATTGCACCCAATCACATTTGGCAAGTTCTTAAAACACAATGCCTTTCAAAATGTAATAAATGGTAGCGTCAAAAAAATAGGGCGCAATAAAATATCCCTATCTTTTTCAAATTTCCTGGACGCAAACTCCTTTATTGCGAACAATAGTCTTGAGACAAATAATTATAAAGCTTTTATACCTACTTTTAATGTTACTAGAATGGGTTTAGTGCGTGGTGTTCCTGCGGAATGGTCTCCGGAGGAAGTTATTGATAATATAACAGTACCAATTGGTTGCGGTCCAATTTTAAAAGTCAGACGCCTCAATTTTAAAACCATTGTTGATGGTACAACTCTTTGGAAACCATCCCAATCCATAGTTGTTACCTTTGATGGGCAGGTTCTACCAAAAAGGATTTTTATGTGTTATAATGCATTACCTGTAGATTTATATATTTTCCCTACTGTACAGTGCTTCAGTTGCTGTCGTTTTGGTCACACTAAAATTCAGTGCAGGTCGAAACCTCGTTGTTATAAATGTGGCCAAGGCCACACTGGGGACAGTTGCGAAAGAGAACAAGAAAGTGCATCTTGCTGCCTTTGCTCGGGTTATCACTATGCTACTAATAAGTCTTGCCCAGAATTTTCTAGGCAAAAATTAATTAAATCATACATGGCACAAAGTTCAGTATCTTATGCTGAAGCAGCTAAAGTATATGCACCTGTAACTAAATCATATGCTGATACACTTTTATCTTCACCTTCCAAAAAATTTGCAGATTCTCCCTCAATCTCTTCAGCTAATAGAATGCCCGCTTCAAGTAGCTATAAAAAGACTGTCTTTCTCAAACCACGCTCTCCTCCCAAATCTGTACAAGGTTATAATAAGGTGGCTCACAATGCCATTATTAAAGATTTTGACATTCCTCAACCATCAAATGGTTGTGGTTTTTCTAATAATCATATTAATGAAACAAAAGACACAAATTTTTCCATAAACGATTTTCTTTGCGCATTACACAATCTTCTGTCTCAGTTCAACATTTCACCGTCCAACGTTGCCCCTTCTTTTAATGTTTCTCACTCCACCCATAATGGACAACACATCCAAAATAATCCAGTGGAACTGCCGCAGTCTCATAAGCAAAAAGAGTGATGTTATATATCTTTTAAATAAACATGAGCCATTTGCCTTTGCTTTAGCAGAGACTTGGCTCAAACCTAGTCATATTTTTAAAATTAACGGTTATTTAACCATTAGAGAGGATAGATCTGATGGGTATGGTGGAGTAGCTATACTTATTAAGAATTCTATCCCTTTCTCTATTATTACCTTGCCTCCTCATAGTGAGGAAATTTCAATTGTAGCTATTAAAGTGCATCATACTTGTCTTGTTTCTATTTACATTCCTCACCCTTCTTCTTCTGTTCTTCAAGAAATTAATAATCTTTTTTCCTTTCTTCCAAAGCCATTCTTAATATTGGGAGACTTTAATTGCCATCACCAATCATGGGGTTGTTCAACTTCTAATTGTTATGGCGATGAATTACTAGATATAATAGACTTACATAACTTATGCATCTTGAACTCAGGAGCTGCCACACGTCGTTCAGATCCCAATCAGAACCGAAGCGCAATCGACCTTTCTATCTGTTCTCCAAACTTAGCCTCTTCATTAACTTGGCATACTCTAACCTCTACGTATGGTAGTGATCATTTTCCAATAGTTATTTCTTATCCTCTTCCCAAATCAAATACACCACTAAGGAGATCAAGCTTAAAACATAAACTTCCTAATAGAAATTGTAATGACTGGGACAAATTTAGAAACAATGTAGACGGAAAACTTTGCTCCTTGCCTGTTATTTCTGATGGTAATGAAAATAGTTGTGCTGAAGCTTTAGCACTCATTTTAATTGCAGCGGCAGATGAAGTATTTCCTGTAAAAAATAACAATATTACTGCAATCCCTTCGCCTCCGTGGTGGGACTCAGAGTGCACAGAATTGATTAACAAACGTAAAGAGGCTGAATACAATTATAACCTTCATATGTCTGATGTTAATTTTGATATAGTTACTAACTTAATAAATGAAACTTATAAAGTTTTTAAGAAGAAAAAATTCGAATCTTGGCGTACATTTTGCTCATCAATTTCACCGAATACTCACCCTACGATTGTCTGGCGCAATATTCGTAGATTTAGGTCCATTTATAACAACCCTTCTCCTATACCCGATTCTTTAGCCAGTAAATTTTTAGATAAATTAGCTCCTCCTTTTGTTCCTGAGGGTATTAACCTTAACCTGTCTCTCGTATCCAATATCCAAGACACCCATACGACGCTAGGTCTTCCATTCACTCTCACTGAATTAAAGGGTGTTATTCATAAAACTAAGGATTCTGCGCCAGGCATTGATGGCATACCGTATTCCTTTTTTGCTAATTTAAATGATGACATCCTCAGATATTATCTACAGCTTATTAATTCTATTATGAATACAGGTAACATCCCTGTTGAATGGAAACGTCAAATGGTGTTGCCATTCCTTAAACCAAATAAAATTTCATCTGATGTTTCTTCATACCGTCCCATAGTTTTGTCTTCAATTCTAATGAAACTAGCGGAACACGTAATTAAAAATCGCTTAGAATGGTATGTTGAAAGTAAGGGTCTTTTGGCAGAATCACAATATGGTTTTAGAAAAGGTAAAAGTACAACTGACTGTTTAAGTATTTTCACGTCCGATATTCGGTTATCCTTCTCTAACAACCATTCTACCGTTGCAGTTTTCCTTGATATTAATGCAGCTTATGATAATGTTGTCTTATCAGTTTTACAAAATAAATTAATAGCCTTACAAGTCCCATTAAATTTGTCCAATTTCATTATTAATATCCTGAGTGAACGCTCTGTTAACATGTTAATAGGAGATCATGAGGTATCTCGTCTTGTGTGGAGAGGTCTCCCACAGGGTTCTGTGCTGAGTCCCCTTCTATACAATATTTATACATTTGATTTGGACTCCTCCTTGACTAACCATGTTAAGGTCCTTCAATATGCCGACGATTTGTTATTGTATTCTTCAAGCCAATCTGTTGAACAAGCTACCTTTGTTATCAATTCTGCTTTAACTACTTTAGAGTCATGGTTACATCTAAACGGTTTGGATTTATCCACGTCTAAAAGCGCAGCTGTTTTATTCACCCGGAAGAGAAATATTCCCGAAGTAAATCTCTTTTATAAGGAAATACCTATTCCAGTAAAAGATAAATTCAGATACCTGGGTTTAATAATCGATTCTAAATTAAGTGGTGTTCCTCATTGTGATTATATTGTCAACAAATGTGAAAATCACCTTAACATGCTTAGATGCCTCTCTGGTGTGTGGTGGGGTGCCCATCCCTTTTCTTTGAAACTCGTTTACAACGCAATCATCAGAAGCACTCTGGATTATGGTTTGTTCGTTTTAGAACCTGCTAGTGTTATGGCTTTTAAAAAATTGGATCGCATCCAGTCTAAGGCATTACGCATTATTTCGGGTGCCATGAAGTCTAGTCCCATTAATGCACTCCAAGTTGAATGCGGGGAAGCTCCTTTATATCTTAGAAGACAATTCTTATCTGACAAATATTTGTTCCGGATTCTTCAGATCTCAACCCATCCTCTCATTCCCAAATTGGACTCTTTAGTGTTGCAAATTGAATCTTCAAATTACTGGTCCCATAAACGTGCTCCTTGTTTAGTTGTAAGCTATAAAAAATTCCTTTCTCTTTCTTCCCCTATTCACCGCTCCAATAAACTTCCCCTATTTAATAGTAGCTATGAGAGTTTACAATTCAGTCCCATCATAAAATATAACTGTGTAAGTAAATCAGATGCCGATTGCCATTTAAGTTTTAATAATTTTTTAGCTGAACACTTAGAGTACCACCATATATTTACGGACGCTGCCAAGCGTTCTCCGACGGGTTGTGTTGGAATAGGTACTTACCATTCCCAATACAACATCGTACAAAAAATAAAACTGCCTCCAGAGACTTCTGTTTTTACGGGGGAATGTTTCGGCATTTTAAAGGCCATAGAATATATCCGTGTTTTAAAGCTCAAAAAAACTATTATTTTTACTGATTCCCAAAGTGCTCTTCTAGCCATCAATAAATCCCCATTCGAACACAAATCGCAGTTGCCTATAATTTATTTAATAAGAGAATTTGCGTACAGAACCATCTCAGAGGGTAATTCACTACAATTTGGGTGGATCCCGGCTCATGCTGGAATCCAAGGCAATGAAGTGGCTGATACACTCGCCGGTGATGCGGTGCAGTGTGGGGACTTAGTTCCGTATACTAATTTTTGCTGTGACCTCGTGACGTTACCAAAGACTTTTCTTCGGGACACCTGGAAGGTGGCTTGGGATATCGGAAGCAAATCGAAGGGTCGTTATTTCTCACTTATTCAACCCGACGTTCCGGAAAAACCGTGGTTTAGCAGGGCAAAGTTTGGCAAGATGGAGACCTCCATTCTAATACGGATGAGACTGGGTCATGTCTGCTCTCCAGCCCATCTTGCCAAACTTCATATTATCAACGACCCCATTTGCCTGTGTGGCGCAGACGTAGGCGACTTAGATCACATTTTTTTCTCCTGTCCTTTATATGACCGTTCATCCTTTCTCAGTAACCTCTTGTCTCTCCGTACTCCTTTTCCTACCTCAATACTTTCTTTACTTTGCACAAATAGCTTTCCTGTATATAAATGCATAGTCTCATTCATTACTTTAAATAATATTAAGTTGTAATTTTTCGTCATTGTATTTAGCTCATTATCCTTTATTATATCACTGTATTTAAATAATACTGATCCTATAGATGTATCCGTCCTATCCTAAATCCCGTTATAATTTTTAATAATGATATTTTCGTTTCCCTAACTTTGTTTTATTCATACTAACTAAACGTGACATTGGCTAAATGCACAAACCGTGCGAAGCCATAAACCAAAAAAAAAAAAAAAAAAAACATTTTGTAGTCTGTGGTTTCTACCTGCAGCTGATAAAATGAAATGGCTCTTGTGTTGTGATTTGTGAGAATAAATCGAATAAATTTAAGTATTCAGTCATCAAGACTTGGTTTGTTTAAAGTGAGATGTTAAAAACATTCTACATTACGAATGTGTATGGAAATGAATTTACAAACTTTATTTCAGGATTTTAATCCTAGGTAATTTGTAATTAATTTGTATGTTATTGAAATGACTGGTAGATGATTCGTAAAGTTGTTTTAATATTGTTTTTGTTTTTCACAGCAAATTCGTGGTTCACAGCTGTTTGCTGATATTCACTGCATTATTAGCTTTAAAGTTAGATAACTCTATATCATGGTCGTACTGGGCCGTATTCACGCCAATATGGGTGTGGAAATTTCTTGTAGTTCTTGGTGCCACAGTTGGCACATATGTGTGGTGGCAGTACCCTCACTTCAGGTATGTGGTTCAACACTAATCAAAGACTACACTAATTGAATCCAGTTTTAGTTAAGTACCTAATAAAATGTACAACATACAAATCAAAATAAAATCAGTGAACAGTTACATAAAAAAAGAAAGGTCTTTCCAGTTATAATATTGCTTACCTTGAATCTTGATTAAGTATATTTTTTGTTATTAATAGTGTGGTATCTATAAAAGCTGTATGTATATTCAATGTCACTGCCTTTCACTGCATAACTTTAACGTGTGATACTCCCTGGCCGCGCCACAGTGGAAACATTATTAAAACAAAATCGGAATAAATGCAATAGTTATAAGAAATGCTAAATATCTGCGTATTTAATCGTTTTCTGACAATTTGTATGACATGTAAAAGTAACAGTGTTAATGTTGCTGACCGTACCTAATAAAAAGTACCTACCAACTTCTTATCGTCTTCTTGAAGGTCAATTATTCATGTTATGCATATAGATTTGTATTGTTTTGCTTATTTCTAGCATTTCTATGCAACCATTTCACCGAAATAATTGCAGTACTTCTAATTTGAAGGCCACATCTAGTAAGTACAAAGATCAGCAAGTCTGCTGATGTGCTTAATCTTAATTCGATGTTTTCTCTTAAGATATTACATTATTCCGTAATATTATTACGTTTTTGGGTAGTACTTAATGCGTACCATTCTTTAGTGTATATTAAGTCCGGGCACGACTAATAACTCTTTGGTGGCGCGGCCAGGGAGTATGATCCCTGGCCGCGCCACCAACGCAAGGCTATAATTTCTAAAGTAATTAAATCTTCGAATCTCTTTATAGCGTACGGAAAAGAACAATTTCCGTACAATTCTTTAGTGTATACTATGTCCGGGTACGCCTTATAAATCTTGGTAGCGGCCAGGGAGTATACTACCTGGCCGCGCCACCAACACAAGGCTATAATTTCTAAAGTAATAAGTTTTTTGAATTTCTTTATAGGGCACTAAAGAGAACGATTTTCGCACATTTTTTTGATGTTTCCTAGGTCCGGGTGCGCCGAATAGTTTACAGGAACCGAGGTGGCGCGGCCAGGGAGTATACTCTCCAGCCGCGCCACCAAAACTTCATTATATTTCATTATTCGTTGAGGTACAATTTTTTTTATAACATGTACCGTGTAGTACATAAATGGTACAATTTATCTACAAACATGTTTTTTAATTTTTCCACTGTGGCGCGGCCAGGGAGTATCACACAACTTTAACTATAACAAATATGATTTAAAAAAAAAACATATTTACCTAAGATAAAAGGATTAGCGATTTAAGATAGACTGTTTATTTGGAACAGTAAAAGCAAAATATCACAAGATATTTCAATAGAATGGCCTCAACACAAGTATAAAAAATAAAAAAAGTATTTACAGAAAAATCTATGACAGATTGACATATTTTTTAGACAAAAGCTGTCAAATTGCAATTGCAATAGGTATTTATTACTCACATAAAAGTTATCTGCTTATTGAAAAACCAGCCCATATGATCTTAAAAAAATATTATTTTCAGGTTGGAGGGTGAAGCATACATCCATTACAAAGCTATGCTGATAAGTCTTGCCATTCACTTAATTCTGCTAATGTTTGAGTTGCTTGTCTGCGACCAGTTGACCACCGGCCGCCATGTGTGGATACTGGTCTTTATACCACTTATCTTCATAAGCATAGTTTCCATTGCCATTTGTATATGGTCTGTGAAACATGATCGCAGCTATGAGGTTTGTATACATTATTCCTTATATGTAAAAGGTTTAATTCATTTCCTGATCCTTAGTATGTGATTCTACATTTCCTCACATATTTTAATTATGTTATGCTACATTAATATGTAAAGATTAAATAGTTATTTTGCAACAGTAGGCAATAATATTTGAACTCATGACCTATTTATCAAACAATATTTGTTGGTAAATAGTGCATGTATCAAAGTCCAATCATTGATTATTTGCTAATGTTAATTAATTGGACTATGAATTCAAAACATCAATCAGATAATAGCGATAATATTTTTATATATTGTTGATTAAGTTACAATGACATGTTTCAAAATGTTGCCTTGAAAAAGTTCTCCCAAATGTACAAGGCACCCAGTGCCATTCCTATTTACCATAAAATGTTGATAATAATGCCAGACAGATTGCTGGCTGTAACTGTCAAAGCCAAATTAGGAGGGTGTGCCCCACACACATTATAGGGTTGCCCATTTTCCAAAGTTAAAAAAAAAACAACATTTCTACTTAAAACTTTTTGTTACAGTTGGAACTATTTTGTGCTGTAAATATACTCCAGTTCATATTTCTGGCACTCAAGTTGGACGACTTCATAAGCTGGTCGTGGGAGGTCGTGTTTGTGCCTCTATGGATACTGATGTGCCTCAGTCTTGTAGGTGAGTGTATGTACGGCTTTATTCATGTTTTTTTTAGGGTACTTTAATATTAGAACTATAGTCGAACCGAAACACGATTTTCAGCCGAAACCGTAATCGAATATTCGGCTCCTCAGTTAAGTTCGCTACATTGACATTATTTTCTGAGATCCATCGCTTTTCTTAGGTTTGTAATGAGTTCGGTAAGATGCATCTGCTGTTGCCCTTAGAGCTTTTATCAATCTTCCGAAAAGCGATTCAGAAATCCCTAATCGCTGATACTAAAAGTAGCATGTGTGCTATGAACCTAAACCTAGCTAAAGACGTATTTTGTTGAGTTTTGTACACAAAGGGTGAAAACGAGACCCCATTGGTCTACGCCGTCTATCTATCTATTTGTTATTCCTATTTTATGAAAACCGACCGCTCACGCACAACAGTTTCGGTCGGACCGAAGGTTCGGTCGCGTTTTGGGCGGAACTGGCCGAAACCAAACCTTCGGTCGGACACTAGAACTAACTACAGTAACTTAAAACATGATAAAAAAGAGATTAGTCTATGTAATCCATGATGAATATCAAAGGCACACATATGTAGGGAATATGGGGTGGTGTCAGCAACATATAAAAGCAATAGAGGTGTCAAAGACTCTTTCTCCTTTAACCGACTTTCCCTCTCTTTAACCGACTTCAAAAAGGAGGAGGTTCTCAATTCGTTTGTTTTTTTTTTTGTATTTTTGTTACGCGATATCTCCGGCAATTGTGGATAGATTCCGAAAATTATTTTTTTAATAGATAGGGTGTGTCCCATATGAATTTTGTTAACTTTGCTTCAGTAGTTTGTCAGTAACTTCAATACGTATTTTTTCCACTTTGTGTATATCGATGATGTTATAATAGCATTCAGTCACTGTTATTTACATAGCAAGTAGTGGTATGAATTTGTATGGGGTAGGTATCATATCTAAAAAGTGAAAAATTTAAATCTTTTTTACAAAAAAACACAACCGACTTCCAAAAAAATACTACAAACTGAAAAAATACTATAAGTAATTTCGGAAGGCGGTGGCAAAAAACGAAAATACAAAACCAAAGTCACCTACTTCCGAAATGACTTAGTTATTTTACACTAGTCTCTTTTTTGGAAGTCGGTTTTTTTTATTTTTGTAAAAAAGTGTTTTGTATATGTTATTAGATATATATCTACTAACATATACAAAGTCACCTTCTTCCGAAATGACAGTTATTTTACACTAGTCTCTTTTTTGGAAGTCAGTTTTTTTTATTTTTGTAAAAAAGTGTTTTGTATATGTTATTAGATATATATCTACTAACATATACAAAGTCACCTACTTTCGAAATTACTTAGTTATTTTACACTAGTCTCTTTTTTGGAAGTCGGTTTTTTTAATTTTTGTAAAAAAGTGTTTTGTATATGTTATTAGATATATATCTACTAACATATACAAAGTCACCTACTTCCGAAATGACTTAGTTATTTTACACTAGTCTCTTTTTTGGAAGTCGGTTTTTTTATTTTTGTAAAAAAGTGTTTTGTATATGTTATTAGATATATATCTACTAACATATACACAAATTTCTAAAGTAACAAATTTTATCTTAAAAGTTTAACTAATTAGTGGCCACATACCACCCACTTTAACTCACATTATTCTTAAATAAGATTAGTACATTAGCTGATAAAAATTATCTCAATTACATTAATCATAGAATATCTTTTAGTTTACGGGGTCGCCCGACTATTTTTGCACTCAAACACACTAAGGCTTTATCATCAGCTCAAGAATAATATAATAATAATAATAATCTTTATTATAATAGAAACAGATTGCAGTATATGTAATAGTTTTTACAAAGAGGGTAGTAACATTATTTTTAATCTCTACAATCAAGTGGGTGACATGCTGCTCTCCTTGCTAGGCTATGGAATAGCCTGTATTAAGGAGTAACAGTGCCGATCACCTCTAATTGTATTACTACAATTTTATTTTTACAAGCTAATATATATATATATATTTATTAAGGAACCATAACACCACCTTTTTTGTAATAAACCTTATTTATTTGAAGATTTTTGATACATTAATCATTAAAAGCGTGCCTTCTATTCCCAGGGGTCCTATACAGCATTATATTCGCTGGGATCTTGCTCCGAACGCCCGAGGTCAACGTACAACAGCGACGGACTAGCTTTAATTCGGCGCTAGCTTACACGTTCACAGTCATACCTATATTAGTATTTCAGGTTTGTATAACTTTATTTTTATTTATAGGATATAGTCTTTAAAACCAGGTACTCACTAGCTAGATTGTAAGTGTAAACAAACATATTTTAACCACGGTTTTTGTAACAGTAACCTGGTCAGTTCTTGTTATAGTCAGCTAGTTGTGAATATAGTTGTTGTATTTCAAGAGTGCGAGTTCAAATCGTGTTCATTGTAGTTTGAACCTTATATGAATGACATAAAGGTTACATGACGCGCGCTTGTTGTTTGTGCTTTGTAATATTGATAAATAGTCATTTTATGGTTCATGCAAAGAAGTCTGTAATTAATAAAATTCCTTGCCTTGTTTTGTTGATGTTACACTGTTCGAAGACTGGCAAAATGCCAAGGGAGTTCGTTATTTGAAATATACATGGCAATATATCTGTGATACATAGCAAAAATAACAGACATAATATATAATTATATCAAATCATATCTTGACCCACTCTATTTTTTTTAATTGCAACATTGAAAAAGAAATAATTAATTTCCATTACTATTATTTAGACGTGAGGCAGGTAAGTTTTATATAAACAAACTTTTCAGAACAATATTATTACTTTTTAACTGACTTCTAAAAAAGGAGGAGTTTTTTAAAATGACTGTATTTTTTTGTGTGTTACATCAGAACTGTCTTCTAGAATCTAGGTGAACCGATTTTGATGATTCTTGTTCGTTTAATTTTGCTCTGTTCGCAACATGAATATGTACATGTTCGTTTATACCCCAGAGAAAGTTCTTATGCTCAATGTTGTATGTCCTGCAGGTGCTATTAACAAACAAGCTGGACGATGGACTCCCGCTGTCCTACACCGTGGTGGTCAGTCCACTGTTCGTCAGCTACGCTACCCTCATCATCATGTCGTTTAGCTCCAAAGGCGGCAATAAATGTTAGTATTATTATTTCTTATTATAACGCAATGTTTCACTGACCGCTATAACTCGGGAACCATTTATCATTTTACAAGTATTTTGTTTTCGTAAATGTTCTCTGAAAAAGCTTTTGAAGCAGTGATAACATTAAACCCTCGTACCTATGGGCGATTCTTTATCGTGCACTGGATTTCCAACGCACTGCTTAACTCCGAGAGTTGAAAATCTAACAGTTAATTTTTTTGGCGCCCCAGAGTATCCTGTAACCTGTTGGATTTTCAATGCTCGGCTCAACGCTGAGAGTTGAAAATCCAGTGCACATAAAAAAATCGCCCGTGCGAACCTGTGCCAAGTCAATTCCGAGAGAAATTTGCCAGGAAGGTTTGTACTAAATCAACACTTGAGAGCAATAAAATCGCACACCCCTTGTAATTTGGTTTATTACTGTTTTTTTTCTTAAATCTAAAGATATTGAGTACAGATCATTAGGCAAAATTAAAGAATACAAGCTTAGCTTTAAAAAAACACAAAATTAAAATCATTGACCTTCACCAGAGAAACCAGCCGTACACCAAATTAGCCATATTCACCCGTTAGCATTCTCACTACTGGCACCCCTTACCCGCAGGTATAAAAGGGTCGGTTTTTTTGGATTTTTAATTCTCTCCCCCGACCCTTGCTCGACGACGCGCCAGCCCGCGCCGTAGCTGAGCCTGTAGCTTTAATTTCCCCGATTAATAATAATATTATAAATTCGATCCAGCCTGTCCCACCTTGCTGCCCTCCCCTCAGTGACGCCCTAAGCCGAGGCTCGTACCCCACAGGGGGTGCCCTTAGTCTGCGGTCACCTAGAATTTAAGTAATTCGCCCATGGCTGGAGGCTTTAAGTTAGTAGCTTAAGGCACCACAGGATAGACCTGTTAAGTAGCCAGGACCACAGAGGTCACAACTACGAGTTGGCAAGTTAGGAAAAAAAAAAAGAAAAAATATAATTTTTAATCAGTTGCATACCGAAGGTCAACGTGATAACATCTCTACTGAAAGCATACGGAAAAATATGGATACCACGCCTGCAGAAGCCGCTCAAGTTATTGCCTTGCTCGAAGCAGGCCATAATCAAAGTGAAGTTGCCCGTCGACTAAATTTGAGCCGCTACTCTGTTCGTCGTGTGTACCAGAGGTTTCAAGAGACCGGTGGCTACATTCGGCGACCAGGATCTGGCCGGCGACGCAGAACATCAGATTGTAATGACCGCTTTCTTGTGTCGAGGTCTTTAAGAAATCGGCAACTGAATGCGGTTCAACTGGGACAAGAGCTTTGAGAAGTTCGCAATGTCAGTATAAGTTGGTGGACAGTCAGAAGAAGACTTGGTGAAGCAGGACTGACTTCACATCGCCCAGCAAATGGTCCCAAATTGACCACAGCTCACCGACAAGCCCGACTACAATTTGCCAGGGAACATTTAAATTGGACGTATGACCAATGGCGGTCTGTTATGTTCTCTGGTGAGTGCAGAATTACATTACATGGTCACGATGGACGCTCTAGGGTCTACAGAAGGTCATCAGAGCGATTTTCACAATGCTGCATAAGCGAACGTGTGGCTTTTGGCGGTGGATCATGTATGTTTTGGGGTGGCATAATGTTGGACACTAAAACTGACATTGTATTCATCACTGGGGCGAATACCGGCCCGAGATCGAGAGGATTGACGGCTGCACGATACGTCGAAGAAGTGCTCGAAGGACATGTGAGGCCGCTTGCGTGGCTTATGGGAGAAGATTTTCTCCTAATGCACGACAACGCCAGACCGCATGTCGCTAGAACAGTTTGCGACTACATGGAAGATGTTGGAATCACTGCGATGGAGTGGCCAGCTCGTAGTCCTAATCTCAATCCGATTGAGCACGTCTGGGATGAGCTAAAAAGAAGAGTTCGAGCAAGAAGCCCTGGTCCTACGCGCCTCCGAGAGCTTCAACTTGCCATTGAAGAGGAGTGGAACGCTATACCACAAGATTTCATGGTAAAATTAATACGGTCCATGAAAAACCGATTAAGAGCTGTAATTAAGGCTAGGGGAGGGAATACACCTTATTAATAAACAATTTGATCAAGAATTTTGAGTTTGATTTCCATTATTTCTTAAGCGAAATTGGGTAATTTTACCCGTTTGTTGGGTTTTGTGCCGTAAAACCTCTTATGGGTATTTTGTACACTGTATTTGATATCATTAGAAAGGTAATGAGGTAGACTTTCAATTAGTGTGTGTTTTTTTTTATATTTATTCAGATTCATGAAAAAAAACTGCCTTAACAAAAAAAAGTCAAGTTGTGCGATTTTATTGCTCTCAAGTGTAGTTCACATCGACCTTTGAAGTAGTATCCAAGTATGTGTTGTGACGTCATAAACTAAGCATGCTCCAGTTAGGTTTGCGATAGACGTTGCCCTCACTCAACATCCCGCTTGATAAATTCGCGTTTAGGCGTAGAACCGCTATTTTCAAAAACATTGTGGCTGACTAGTGCCACCACCAAACGGTGGTTAGGTAAATTGTAGTGTACAGGGGCGTAACTATCGCCGCCGCCGTATGAATGATACAGATACATTCGTAAAACATCCAAAACCTCAAATTCTTGTTGATACGAGGCCCGTATTGAATGGATATATAATGAAAATACGATGATCACACAGACAACCTATCCGAGCAATGATGCTCAAATGTTCGATCTTGCTTTACTAGCTCTTGCAGTCTCTTAGTAAAATCACAATAAAAATTAACTTATCTCAGTTCAGAATGCTCCGATTTTCGTGCTCGCTTCGCTCGCACTTGCATTCTCTTAGTAGGGACACAATGATGGCTGAACGTCCCGAGTCACGAAGCTATTTTATTTATTTTGCAAAATAACAATACCCTCCTATTGAGCTTCGCTGCAGTCGGGAAGGGACTTAACAAAGGGGCACAATAAATTATGATACAAGGCCCCTTTAGGACTAGCTACGCCACTGGTAGTGTAGTGACCACAAAGGCGTTCATGCCTCATGATGAATAACTGATCGTTACGCTTAGTGACACTGATAGTGGACGGATGTCCATAGAGTCTGCAATAACCACGAATATGGATTGATAACGAAATTAAGGTCGCTCGTTTGAATATGGTCAATAATTTTTGTATTATTTAAGTATTTCTGTATAAACGCGAATATTTGCTTCGGAATCTACCTACAAGTATAACTAAGTATTGTCGCGTATACTTATATAAATGGTAGTTATTGGCCCTTGTAGTAACCATTTTATGGGTTAAAGAACTGTAAATTCACAAACCTTGACCGATACATCAATTCGCTTTATTGATTTCACTATTTCAGTCTCCAATGCGTTGCTTTACCTTTAATAACGATACATTTTATAGTCAGACCGAGCATAATTTTCTAGACTCGCGTGCTATCATGATCCCAGGAGTACTAAATGTATTTTCGTCTACCTGTCTTTTGTGTCAAGATAGTCTGAATTGAAATAATTTACATATGTACATACATACAAAAACTCACGCCTTCTTTCCATGGGGGTAGGCAGAAGCTACAGATCGCCACCTGATATGATCCTTACACGATCTTACGATCCTTTCTTACAATCCTTTTATCTCTTTCGTGTCATACACGCACGCCGCCGCCGGTTGCGAGTACTACGCTCCTGACGTTTCTGAAGAACATCACCAATAAGTTCAGTATAAATGTCCTCCTAGGGCGTTCCGGCGTTTCCACTCACATGAAGAAGATGTAGTGACAAAAATTGAAAAGAGTACGCTTAGATGGTTTGGTCATGGTTGAGAGGTTGAATGAAAGGCGACTAACGAAAGGTTGAAATAATTTAAATATTCCTTATCATTGTATTTATTTCCAGGGTGGTTCGGGATCAGGAAAGACTTCTGTCAGTTCCTCTTATCAGTATTCCCACTGTTACAAGAGTACGCGAACATTGCGTACAACAATAACGTCAACCGCGGCGCCAACGTCGTACCGAGCGACCCGCCCGAACCTTACCGAGACGACGAAACGCAGAAAAAGGTCAAAGAAAGCAAAAAATCACAGAAGAATTCAAAGAAAAACGAATTCATGAAACCAGTAGTGCCTATTACGAGTATAGACATGCCAGATTGATGTTAACATAACTTGGTAAGTGCTGAAATGTGTGTTCACTGGTTAGATGATATCTTCTGTAATTATCGGGCTTCTAAATATTACAATGAAGCAATATTAAACATTGTTAAGTTTGATATTAGGGCTAAGCTACACGTTCCGTGTTTAGGTTAAATTAGAAAAAGATATTACATTGTGTACATTACTTTTTTGTTATTTCTATGTAGGCTAATTCATTGATGTTTATTATAGAACAGTTTTATTTGTTGCTATGTTTCAATCGGCCTTATTAAGTTTTGTTTAGTCAAATTACCCCACAATCAAGTTTTGTAATACCAAATAGCATTGTTTTGTTCTTGCTCGTTTTTGATTTTTCTGGTGTAACAAAATAAGATTTTACATAGACAATACAAAATGTATCAATGAATAATTTTGGTATAGTAAGATATTTTGCAACATATTATTATGTATATTGAAAGTGATAAAATTTAAAAGTATTTTTATAGGATGTACCTGTGAATGAATTAATCTCTTATTTAATGAAGTGGCTTTAGTATTAAACCTGGCAGGTAATGGTGATAATCGTTAGTCATATCAAAATAAGCAATCTTGCTGTGTAGCGTCTAGTATTGTTAGTTCTCGTCACATTTACTATACTTACCAAGTTTTAATACATATTTTGCCATTATTTTTAGTTGCAAAAATATTCTAAAAGTCTCAACTCTTAGGCGTACGAATTAATATTTATTTTGCAAATCATGTTCTTAGGAAAATTCGTAGGATATAATTATATTTTTAACTGACGGGCATGAGATATACTTAACAATGTTAACGTGTTTGCTTTGCACACATTTATAAACGGACGAATTGTCACAATGACAATACAAAAGTTTAGTAAAGTTAGTGTAAGATAATTGTAAAACTTGCCCTAACCTAGTCCTTACGTTTGCGAGAACAAAAAAGTATAGTATGAAAAGTAAGCGAAAAGGATTTTTCATTCTTCCTAAACTTTGAATAAAGCTATTTTTTGCGTTGAAACAATATGATAGATTTTATTCGCGGCATTGACCCGGTAGAGTATTGTTAGTAGTTAATTGAATAGAGAATTTAGGAAAATTTCCAATACCTATGTAAGGACTGTTAATACGGAGACGTGTTCCAATTTTGAAGTTCGTAAACGCTCTTGTACTTCAGTAAAGCCCACTTAAACCACAAATCACTAAATACGTTTAGCGCTAAACGTATTTAAAACATCATTATGTGTCTGTCATCTTCAAACAATTGACAGAAATAGAACGATATTTTAAATTCGTTTAGCGTTAAATGTAGTTAGTGATTTGGGGTGCAAGCAGGCCTAAATGTTTTAACTTTTAAGATCAATACATTATTTCAATATCAAGTGTGAGTTGACCTTTAGTGATCTAAGAGCAACTGTCTTAAAGTCTTGCCAGACTTCAATGAGACTGAGGTATAAGAACACAAACTGTTTTAAAATAAGTAAGTATTATGTAGTCTCGACGTACTCTCTATGTATCCCTCTTAGTTTTTCTACAGAAAACTGTGTTATGTTAAAATCACTAAATATAAAATTCAAGAGCTCAGACTACTTTGCGCAAAAGAAAATATACCTTACGAACTTTTAAAATGTATGTACCGTCGACCGGGGTGAATATCTTGTTGGCAACAAATTATATTATTTCAATGTTAAAATCCCTTTTAAAGTTCGTTCCGATTCACCCCTGCGTCCCCTATTCACCCCGTTTGACGGTACCGTGAGTTACTTTTCGTAATGCAAGTGAAAAATCATACTGTAAAGAAATCCTGGGACATCTTAATATTTTTACTGTATTCTACAATATGTTGTTAAAACAAGTGTATATTTCCGACTAAATTGTTCTGATGTAGTTGAGTTCGTTTTAATAATACTGCTAGTCAGTGGCGAAGGTTCCATACAACTCGCTTACTACCGGCTTCCCTTTAAAAAATGACACAGTCAGTATTCTATAGACAAATAATATAATCACATTAAAGATATGTACTCCGGCTTACCTCTTACAAAAATTGACACTTTGCTACTGCTACCACTAGTACTTCCATTTAACTACTCGGTCACTATCTTGTCAGACATATCGTTAGACATCAACCTTTGGTATTATTCAAGCTGAATCAAATATTTTAAGATATCAATACACATACAAGTAACGACTATTTTCCACAGGTGAGATATAGGAATTAGTAATTACTGTTTTACTTCCACAAATTTACTAATGAAAAGCAGCGAGCCTATGGAATACTTGGATTGCCCATTATTTATTAGCCAAAGTACCAAGATTTTGGTTGCAACACTCCATTTACCGCACGCATATTAAAAATAGGTGAACGATACTACAGTACAAGTTACGTGATAAGAAACCATTCATGTTACACGAAAAACGCTGTGATATTTCAGCTGGATGGCGATAGTGACACCCTAAAGGGCAACGCGCACGCACCTCCTATGATTTGTTACTACGACAATATTTATAGCTTATTTTGCCATAGACCTAATTTATGCTACCGACAAAGAGGGGTTGAAAACCGGTACGAATTTGGGTTCCGGTAATTCATTTCGGTTCTTAAAAAGGTTCTTTTTTTGGGTACGGTTCCAGTTCAGATTCCAGTTTGGTTCTGGTTCCAAAGTACGGGTTCTAAATAAAGGTTCCAATATACGTTCCGTACCATCTGATTTAAAGGTTCTCTAAGAAAGAACTACCACAAGATCTACCAAAGCTAAAGTGCCCCTCTCACCTCTCACAAAAACTCCAACCTCTTTACCCTACGGCGGCCGCCCGTACCTCGCCGCCGTCGTAAAAACCTTCGTCCTGCGCTGAGCGGCATCGTATGAACTCATTCGGACTCGCTTTGAAGAAGAACCGTTAAAATAAAGGTTCCAATTTAGGTTCCTGTTCCGGTTCGGGTTCTAGTAACGGAACCACTAAATACCGGTTCTTTACCGGTATTTTAGGAACCTTTTCAATCCCTGCCGACAAATTAGACTTAGGGCAAAATATAGCCAGTGTTGTGGTGACTTATTAACTACAAATGTTCTAAAAGTTTTATTTAATACTATTTATAACAACATAAATATTTGGGTTCTCAACAACGAAAGCTTGCTTTGTCGCGAACATGTAAAATTAAATCTTCCATCAGGCAAACTTAGTAAAACAAATGAAGAAATTAACATAAAATAACCTTTGCATGTCTGACAAGACTAATAATAATTATGCCAACTATGTACTTATCGAACAATGCAGAACGAAAGGAAATATATCATTTAAAAAGTTATAAAAATGTCGTGTGTTGCCGCGTCAATAAAAAGCTAAAGTATTTTGTCATACATGTACTAACGTAGTAATAAATTAACATAGTTACATGAAATAACCTTTTAAACTGTACCTATAGGGCTATATACAAATTATGTTACTGTGATATTCTCTTCCTATGATGTCGCAATACGCAATATTGTTCGAACAATTACCTGAATATTTTGTTAATAATAATATTTGTTTATATTGTTTCGCAAATTATTAAAAATACTTATCAACTATACATATCCATGTGTTTTGCTTATAAATCCCTCTTCAACATTTACGTCGCTCATTCATCTGCATAGTACGGTAGTAATTGGTAGTGGTAATTGCGTAACACACTAACATTAGCAATGGTCATTTTGACAGTTCAACAATATTCATTGCGTTATATAAGTTGTTGAGCAGACAATTTTTTCGAACATATGAAGCAATGGATTAGCAATATCATTCAAATTGTGATTGATCGTGTGTTACGCAATTATGCACAAGCATAATCAGCCTATAATGTTCCCACTGCTGGGACACAGGTCTCCTCTCATTGAGAGGGAATGGGCTGTAATCTACCACGAAGGCCCAGTGCAGGTTGGTAGATGTCACAAGTCTTCGAATTTTTGGTTCTAGGACATGCCGCTTTCCTCACGATGTTTTCCTTCACCGTTTTGAGAGCAGTGGTGATAAAATTATTTACACAAAGTAAAGCGCCTGCTGGGGTTCGACCCCACAACCTACAACTCGTAAGTCGGGGCCGATACCACTGGGCCACCACTGCTCACGCAATTATGGTGCTGGTTCATTTTAGATCAAACCCCATGTTGGCTCAATTCGGTTCATTATTACTTTGAACGATGCGATCATAAAGGTAAAAATATTATTCGAAATGATATTGACGATCAAAGAATAATTCAACCATGAATCATGTATCCGCAGGTTTGCTATTAAGTATTCTTTACGGAACTCAAACAACTTATGCTCATGCGGGGCAAAAATTACCGAGGAAAGTAAAATATTACCCTTTTTATACGTCGATAATAGGTAACTACTCTGCAATAAAGATAGGAAACGGTAGGCCAGTTCCACAATTTGCGTTTTTCACCAAGGACGCATTTCGTTTGCAGTTTAACTTTCCTTGACCTGTCATATGAAAGACGGTTTTTGCCAGGACACATCGATTTTGACAGCAAACAGGCGCGACGCGACAGCACGACACAAAGGCGCCGCAAGTCGCGCGGCACGCGGTGCCTTTGTGTCACGCTGTCGCGTCGCGCCAGTGTGCACGAGCCTTTAAGATGTGCTATCGCTAGCTATGTCTACTGATCTACTATTGTGCTCATTGTCCTTTGTAGCCGAACTTGAAACGATTGCTTTTATGTCATAAAGACTTGCATTTGACCACTAGCTCACCTGATGTTGACCACAGCCTGCAGGTCCCTGAAGTTCTTAGATGAGTAAGTTAGTTGGTTGTTACAGCAGTGAGTCGATTGGTTGTGGCTAACTCGATATCCGGCAAAGCTTCATGGGACTGTATTCGTTTATCAAGTGCAACCTATGCACAAGGTAGGGCAACTGCGTAAGGTTTAACCATACTTATTCCTTAATAAATTCTATATTCTCCGTATGTCCCTGTCTTTACAACCAATTTGAATCTTTTAACAACTTTACACAGAAAAGTCTTGAACAATTTCCCTAGTCATAAATTCAAGGTTGAACACTAATAAAAAGTTTAACGATCGCAATTCGCAAGTTGTCCAGCAAGGGTTTAGACGCTTCGTCGAAATCACCTCGGGCGGCTGGCACCGACGTCGCTACACATTGATTTTGTACACAATACTATGCAGTGATCCAGTCGTTACCATGATACCAACCAGCTAGTACAGACCATATAGTACTTTTTTATTTTTATTTTAGGTATAAAATATTTTTTTAACAATGTTATCTACTAAAGTGACCAGTAAGAAATGGATAAGTGAGGAAACTCCGGATGAAGAGGAGCTTTTCTCTCATTGTCGAGAGATGGAAATGGTTTGTTTTGCAGTTACTAAAGTGATATTAGACTCTGATAACAAATGGAAGGGTGCACTTGGCAAGACAAATTCACATTCGTTGTCCAATCGGAATTATATTATGGAATTAGTGAATATACAGGTAAGCAATGAAAGGAGCGTCTTTTGTTTATTTTATATTTTTAACTTGTTCCGACTTTTTTATATTATCTATACAGACGACATATTCAGATGGCAGAGGCTTAGACAAGCCCTCCGCCACTACCGATTTCCCGTGTAGCAGGATCTGACATTATAAAACGTATTTGTTTAAAAGCTAGACAGCAACTACCTAACTCTAGCTCTTAAAATGAAAAAGTGAAAGAATTAAAGAGAAAAAATATATGAAAGAAAAGTGAACCAGTAAAAGCAGAACAAAGCCAGCTGATTCATTCGGCTCCATTTATACGAGGGTGACACTGAAAGTTCTTAGAAAATCAAAAACTGAACAAACTAGCAAGTTATTAGTTTTATTATATCTTTTCAAAATAGTGTCCATTTACATCAATACATCGCTGCATCCGATGGAACCACTGAGAAAAGCACTTTGCCCACTCATCCTTAGGGGTCTCTTCGACGGTATTTTGAAACGCAGCCACTGCTTCCTGGGCGTCCATAAAAGGTTTTCCTCGAAGTTTTTCTTTTATTTTCGGAAATACCTAAATAAAAATCGCAAGGTGCGAGGTCGGGGCTATCGGGCGGGTGACCCAGTAATTCCACGTCTGACGTCGCCAAGTAGTCGATTGTTTGCTTGGCGGTGTGCGACGAGGCGTTGTCGTGGTGAAGGAGGATCCTACTGCGAGGTCGTTTCTCCCGAACTTTTTCCAAGACAAGTGACAAACAATTGTTAGTGTACCACTCCGCAATAACTGTTTTTCGATCCTCTAATACAATTGTTGCGTAATGACCTGTCCTTCCGAAGAACGACGGCACCATCTTTTTTCCAACGCTTCGACCTCTCTTCACTTTAGTTGGCAACTCCTCGGAAGGAAACACCCAGACAGCAGACTGTCTCTTAGTTTCAGGATCATAACAATAAATCCAGCTTTCGTTACCCGTAAGTAGGTATGTCGAGCACTGCATTTGAGTCACCTCCGTTAAATCTTTGAACCATTTCACGACACCAATCAACATGACGGAGTTTTTGGGCCTCTGTCAAATTATGGGGTAAGTATCCACCGAGCACAAAGCTTCCTGACCACTAAATGTTCATGGAGGTTTTTGTGCACTTGACTCATACCGATGCCTAAGCTTGTCCGAATCTGCTGATAAGTGACTCTTTTGTCAGGCTCTATCATACGCCGCACAACACTGATATTATCTTTAGTCGTCGCCGTAGAAGGCCATCCCTCACGCAGATCATCGGTGAGATTAGTGCGGCCACGTTTAAACTCATTAAACCAGTTGTAAACAGTGGCACGAGATGGGGCTTCATCGTGAAAAGGCCAATCGAAGTCTATCATAACTTTCTTGTTGACTTAAATGACATCGAAAGTAAAATCATTGTACGAAAATTTTCTCGCGTTAAATTCATGCTGATGTGACAGACAATTTTCAATTTGCCGCCAAATCGTAATGACAAATGTATACAATACTACATTACCAAAGGCAGAGTTCTATTTTCAAAATTTGAACTTATTTTTTTATTATGTCGTTTACAAGTGGCCAGTTCTAAAAACTTTCAGTGTCGCCCTCTTAATCGTTAGGTAATCGATAGGGTTGTCGAAACGAACTAACACGGCGTTACTAGTGTTACTATGTAGTATTGTTTAATTTTTTTATGAATTTCAGGTATTAGATCAAATAATAGAATATTTAACGAAATTAGTGAAATCATTTTACAAATTGAATCCTAAGTTGGCTCGATTGAAAAAGGATAATGGACTTCTTTTGAATAAACATGATCATATTTTTGATAAATTGTGTAGCATACGATTTGTGATGTTACAAACTATACATGGGCTTATAACCACAATATTGAATACTTGCCTGCATCGAGAAGACTCGAGGAAGATGATTGAATCGTGTTTGAGGTAACATTTTTTTGACCACTGTACTTATTAAAAATTAGTCAGCTCGTGGCTAAATAATAATAGCCATACGGGTCGATCGAAGGTTAAGCTACGCTTACCGCGGTCGGTTCGTGGATGGGTGACCATCCATTACATATCGAGACTATTCGAGACCCCTCCGTGCCTCGGAAAGCACGGCTGTTGGTCCCGGCTGTCATTCGTAGGCCTTTGACAGTCGTTATGGGTAGTCAGAAGTCCAAAAGTTTGACAACCAGTCTTACCAAGGGGTATCGTGCTACCCAGTAAGTACGTAACTAGGTTGTGGAGGTCAGATAGGCAGTCTCTCCATGTAAAATACTAGTATTTAGCTGCATCCGGTTAGACTGGCAGCCCACCCCAACATAGGGAAAAAGCTCGAACCGCCCACCGCCGCTCGGATCGACTTTTAAAAACTTCTTTAATTTTTCTTCGTGATTGTTTTACTATAGGAATTATATTTTTCAGTTTGGTGGGAATATACAACGACTTAATCGGATTAAGTTATAAGAAATTCGCAGCAAAATTTTATATTGGAAGCAACTCATATCCCAACGTCATCAGCGAAACGAAAATTTTTACTTTGACGAAGATTGTTCAAGTAAGTAATACGTTTTTTATTGTTATTTCGGAACCCACTCGATGGCATAACTTATGTTTCGTTGTGTGGACTGTACCTAGCATGCTGCATTCCCACGGCTTGCTTTCACACAGGCCAGATCCCGACAGACCGTGGCAACCTGCGATGGCCTGTCGTTGCCTGTCCGATCCGTGAGGAGTCGGTAAGTTTAAAGGCGCGGCGCGGGGTCGCCTGTCGCGGTCTGTACAGGTGCGTTTTTTTGTTGTTGTTGCTTTGTTTATCAAATGATGACCACTGAATAAAACGGTGGGAAGGCTCGGCACGGGCCGCGACAGGCCTCGACAAGCGTAGCAACGCCTGGCGCAGCCTGTCAGTTAACGGGCCGTGGGACCGCGGATTTACCTAACCAACACCAACGGCACCATATCAAGAATCTTTGAATTGATTTCACAAAAAAACATTCTCATGGCTCGTAGCATCGAATTGTATAAACTTAACATATCATTGGAAGTTCTGCGCTGTTATTTCCTAATTTACAAACCCTTCCTGAATAGCAATCGATACCATTGTTTAGAAAACTTGATTACCCTTTAGGAAATAGATGCCAACATTGAATACCTCGAACCTGATGGCATAGATAAGTAGATACCTAATACAAACAATAGCTAGAAACATATTCGACGATAAATCTATAACTTAATGATCAGTGAGCACAATCTATTCTACCTAATGAAATATTCATTATTCGTACGTGGGCCCTGAAAAATAACAACTATAGTCCTTCGCTTCGTTATAATACTCATGTATTAAAACGAAGCGAAGCTACTAGAGACGTACCTACTACTTAGTTTTGAAATAAACTTTTAAAAGGTTATAAAAGCAGTCTTATCTTAAAGACCGACCGAACTTTGTTTTTTCGGCTGAACGCGTTTAATATTTTTTTAAACCGAAAACCAAATATTTATTTTCACAGGTTCTATCTAAAAGCCGCGCTGAAATCAACTGTCAGCGCCTGATTAACTGTTTAGTAAAGGTATATCAACCTGCTCATAACTCCGACAATGATTCAAGTTCTAGTTCTGCTGAGAGTTTAGAAATCTATCAGTAAGTAATACATGCATAAGACTATGCTACTGGGTATCCTTTGTCTAGCTATGAACTGAGAGAAGCAGTTGATTATGAAGGAGGAATGCTATTTTCTATTGCCAACTACTTTGGCATCCTCTCCCGATGCCCGATCAATTCACTTGTGTTACACACAAACGACTCAAGTTCCGCCATTTGCATTTAACTTCCTATAGACAGGTCATTAGCAAAGTAACACCCTACCCACACGATGGGGTAGGTACCTTTGCGAGGCCAATGCCAACGCTGTCGAAGTAGCCGAATTCTGATCGAAACTCATATAAAATATGGATACGACACAAGAAGGAGACTAACTAAGGTCATTAATATTTTCAGCACTCTAACGAAGCACATCACCCCACCTACGTCTACCATGTCTCGACATGTTGATAGGCGACGAGACGCATTCATTGTGAATAAAAAACTGAAAATGAAGCAAGCGCAGAGCCTCATTGAGTTGAAAAACGAACACAATAAAAGACTAAACGAATTGGTGACTACGCAGAATTCGGATGCGGAAGTACCGTACTTGTCACTCTTGACTAATGAGTACACTTTAGAACATATTTTTAACAACGAAGGTAATTTTTGACCATTTTGTTGTATATTAAAGGTTTTTTAAAACTCACCTTTCTTTGAAAATATTATGATTCTATTTTGTTTCAGACAATATAAACAGTATACTGCAAAGCGAAGAAATGTACATAGAAATACTTTTAGATACAGTAGCACATATGTCACCTAATCTACTAGGACCAAATGGTGTCAAGAAGTTAAAAACTGGTAAGCACGTTTTCTCCACTTCTAATCAAAATCTATAATCGCACCCACCCCTTTTGAATCTACGAGTGTAATGTTATGTTAGTACCAACCCCACCCCTGGTCCGGTTTTGTAATTTTCGTTTTTCTTCAGGTCGAATTCAAGCGAGTAAGAAGGCAGCTCACAAAGTGACTGAATACTACCAGAACATACTTTGGGGTGATGTTGGGAGTTGTCTTGAACACATCGTTCTATGGTGGTCTCATTATCCTTTGGCTATGAGGTAAAACTATTGCCTTTTTAGATTAAATTGAAAAATTAAAGAGTAATTTTTATAGTTTTAAATATATTTTTTATTTGTCTCCTCGCAGATCACCAAATACAAGCCAAAATCTTCGAGAGTGGTTATTTGCGACTTTCAATGTTAACAGTAAGTAAACTCTGTCATAAGCATAAACAATCATTTACAATTTTATTAATATATACCCCCTTTTTGTTTCAGATACTCCAGAATTAATTCTATCATCGTTGAGGATATTAGCAGATGCATTAGGATGTCATGTCACATCAACATCTTGGGATAAACATTTTGGGTGGGTAATGCAATATTATAATAATATAATAATTAATTTGAAATCTTAAACCGTTATTTCCTCTATCACAGCGCAACTCTGACTACCAATTTACAGTTAACAACACTAAAAGTCAATCCCGAAATATCGTTATACATAACTGAGGTAAGCAATTGGAATAAGCAATTTTGTGGAGTAATTTGTTTTTAATACGACTTTTTTAATATTTTATTTATTACAGAGTACAGAATCTGGAGCAAGTTTCGCGTTGATGTTACAAGCGTTAGTAATGCTGAACAACCAGTGTGAAGTAACATGGGACTACATGCTAGGAGCCCCATTAGAAGACTTACCCATTGTGGAGCAAATACCTATCCTACATCGACTAGGTACGAAATAATTACGCTGAACTGACATCATTATGACAATATTCGTGCTACACAAAATAAATAAAAAACGGCTTTCTGATCAAGGATAACTTATATCCACAGTCATTAGGGTTAAGGTGTTCCGAATTCTGGGCCGGTCGGCCGAACTGTGAGTCCGGATGTCCCGGATCGCGGAGACCTTTTCCCGGAACTATAAAGTCATAGTTTAACCCATTCGCAATGTTTCAGATCATTCTATACACACATACAGACTCTGGTGTCTAGCGGAGACGCGACGCCTAGCAAACTTATGGGAGATGAGAGATTTCTTCCGCATTGCACACAATGATATGCAAGCCTGTATGGAACAACTCATCAATTTGAGATTTGCTGATCACACGGTCACTATCGAATCAGGTAAAGTCGGTATTTTTTATAAAGCTCGAACTTAAATTGAAAATCTAATGACAACTTTTGGTTACAGGAAAAATTGGAGTTCACGAGAATGTTTGCGCCAAAATGAGAGAGAAATTAGTATCGGAAGTTAAAGTTAACATCCAAAAACTCAAGGTATTTAAGTTTTGACTGATTATTTTATCGTAATATTGAAACTATGCTAAATAAAACTGCTAAATAAAGAAATACTTAGAAGTAATAATTATCAGTCCAGTGAAGTACCATTATCTTATTACCGATAAGTCATGGGGATCTTTTAGCAAAACCTTTCCTCTTAGTTACAGATTGACTCTAGACCGCTTGTATTTTAAATTATATTTTTAAAGAACGATTATGCGCTTTATTTCAGGACGCAACAGAGGAGATAATTCAAGTGCTATCATCAGTATGTGTGACTACGAGTTTGGCGCACCTGACCATGATATTCCCGAGCAATGCGGAGTGGCGGCTTGTAACTAGACCACCACTAACTATCAACTCAATTTATGTACATGAGTTCCTAAGTAAGTTCTGCAAACTATAACTATTTCCACTGAATAAATCCAGTATCAAATAAAATCTAGTTTTGGTCAACGAAAATAGGCGACGACACGATCGGTCCCTTATTCGCAAGTTTTGTAAATTATTTCATCGCGAGCATCAGAGCCAAATGACTGAATCTACGTAGGCTAACACTTAACTCTTGCAATAGCCTCATAAATTATGCACCTACATTTTTTACTAACTAATAACATAATTTTTGCTTAACCGTACCTTTGCGCAGACTCAACTGTGAAAACCACCAGTTAGATCATTTCTTTTATGGTTTACAATTATTTCCACTGTTCCAGATACAATGTTATTACCAGTAATAATGGCAACACAAGACATATCGACTTTGAACATGGTGCTGAGATTAATGTGCGAGTCGTGGCTACATCATATCTACGTCGCTAAAGTTAAATTCACGTAAGTATTTAGAAGACGTTACGAAATACCTTGGAAAAAAGAATAATTATGAAAAGTCGCAGTCGAAGTCGTATCGTTTGAGTAGTCATTTTATAAAATTTGTCTTTTTGTTGTTGTTTTATAGCAAGGATGCAGCAATGCAACTTTTGCATGATTTTAACGAAGTAAGGAACTGGCTGAGCGATTGCAAACACCTCGCCTCCGCATCGAGGAAACAAATTCTACAAAATGAAGTCCTAAGGTAAAAAGCATAATAATTATGGATATGTAGAGGTATCTATACCTCCACATGCGAGCTACACGTCACACTGACGTCACGCAAATCCTGCATCGCGCAAGCAGAGCTTACCGCGCGACTAGCATATATACAACGTCCCGACATCAACCGTCGCGTCGGGTAGTTGCCGACCAGACACAACACCCGTCTGGTCGGAGGATCCTCCCTTTTCCATAGAGTATGAGTGAGCTTTACACCCTGTTTCTCATACCTCTATAGATCTTATACCTTTCAAATTAAGGTTCATATAAAAATAATTTATGTTTAATCTGTTCAGGAGGTGTGAAGGTGTGGGTAGATTGCTACTCCACGCTCCTGGAGATCTGATATCGATGCAAGACTCCACTATGCAGTCTGCTCAGCAAGTTCGGAAGGAAAGTCAGTAATTCAACTATTGCCACTTAATCAACTATCTACTTCAACGTTATGTACCTATTC
The DNA here is from genome assembly GCA_916610205.1 of Griposia aprilina. Lineage (NCBI taxonomy): Eukaryota > Metazoa > Arthropoda > Insecta > Lepidoptera > Noctuidae > Griposia > Griposia aprilina. The sequence goes on along the minus strand of OU744297.1, from coordinate 13,011,064 downwards.
TTAGTTTATTTTTGATTGATTGTAATAAAACGGTCCCAAAAAATTCGTTGGCAATGATATTCGAAATTTGTAATGAATGAGTCACATTGAGTTTGGTACCCCATGTATTGCCAATTTCCGTGCTATAGACAAATCATTGCTTATTTTTTACTTATTCTTTTCTCACCACCTTACTAGATAATAAAATTAAACCTCATTCTTTACTAGACATATTATGCTCTTAATTAACATTAACTAAATTTTCCTCTTTTCCAGTATCAGAAAACGATACTCCGGAACAACTAATGCCTGCAGAGATGTATGTTCCCAATCAGAAGCAGTGGCTAACTTTACGCGCTAAGAAAATGAAAGGACCAATAGCTTTTACACTATGCTGCATCGTGTTAAGTTGATGTAGGTAGAAAATATAAATAAAAGATATATATTACAACATTAAATGTCATTTATTATTTGTCCATAATTTAGTATAGACATGAACTTATTACAAAACGATTCTACATACATAAATGAATATTTGGAATTCATATTATTTTATTTCGTTAAAATAAAATTGATCTTAAATGTTTCATCAGAGATTTTGTTTTATAACACACCAGATTTTACTTCATTCTAGATTTAAAAAAAAATAGATATCTTAAAAAAAAAAACTAAAAACATGTAGCTTTATGGGAACAGGTCCTGTTGACTGCTTTACATTGAAATTCACGGAAAACATCGATACACAGCTCGATGACATAAAAAAAACCGTTTTATTAAAAGATTTCATAGAGAAGCGGATAACTAACATTGCAACAAAACAAAATAGATAAATTATTAAATTTAATAAATTTTAAACAAAATACGTAGTATCATTTACTTATATTAAAAAAAAAATGCTTTTAAATAATAACGCTTTTTTAATATTATTTTATTAATTAATATTACATATTTTTAATTCCTTTATAATAAGTCCTATTGAATGCTTTACATTGTAATTATACGGAAACCGTCGATACGACATCCATACATATTTTGATGCCATTCAAAAATTTAATACACTCCCGGACTCGTGAATCGAGCCACCATGCATTTTAATGTTTAAAGGCTTAAAACATCAAAATAATGATAAGTCAAATATATTTTTTATGCAATTTTGAAGCAGACTTACTGGCCATAATTTCGATATACCTATTGTTCCAAATTTGAATTCGCGAATTTGAAAAAGAGAAGTAAATCGGAGTTTGGTCGCTCTTAGGCTCATTTGCGCGTCCATGGGTTATCCTAAATAACTCGGGAGTTAACTACTAACACAGGGTTAATCAAATAATTAATCTAGAAGTAAACCTAGAGTTAAACTTTTTAATACTAAACCCGCCGATGTGGGAGAGATAAAGTCGCTAAATTCCGGGTCAGTCAAATAAAATCAAAATGAATGTCAAAATAAATTGACGTTATGAGGTACCTGATAACTTATTTTTATTTTATATTGTTCGACGTTGTAGTAAGTGAAAATTCGGAGCTGGCAATATATTCATGAAGTCATATAAAAATAAATACAAATTATAAAAAAACTAAAAACATAGTTTTCCTTATACTAGGGGCGTTGAATGTATTCTCGGTATGAGGATGAAATTTAATTAATTAATTAATTAATGACATTATCTAAGGGTATAAAGGTAAAATTTCATATAGTTGTGATCATTAGTTTGCTAGTTATCCTTCGTCAACGACAACTGACATGGCTAACGTGACAATGTTGAAAAAAATTGAGCACCGCGCAGTTATTAAAATCCTTACCAAACAAGGAAAATGTCAAAAAACTATTCACAAAGGGATGGTGGCTGTTTACCAAGATTCTGCACCTTCGTTATCTACGGTTCAAAAGTTATCAAGTGAATTTAAAAGGGGCATAGAGAGTATTGAAGACGACACTCGCTCGGGCGGCCCAGTTACTGCCTCTACGGAAGAAAACGTGTGAAAACTAAAGTTGAGAAAGTTATATTGGAGGATGCCCGAATTAAAATGAAAATGATATCAGAGATGACCCACCTCTCCGTTGGTACCGTGCACACTATTCTACATGACTTTCGCCTTTCAAAAGTCAGTGCAAGATGGGTGCCGCGAATGCTCACGCGGCGCCACAAAAACAAGTGTGATTCTAGTGCTGTAGAGAGATTTTAGAGGTCTGTGCTGAAGTTCCATCAAGTATTTTCGATCGATTTTTTACTGGAGATGAAACGTGGGTTCATCTTTATGACCCTGAAAGTAGGCAGGAGTCCATGTTCTGGCACAAGAAGGGTACTGCGCCCCCTAAGAAATTCAAAGTCAAAAGATCATGGCTACAGTGTTTTGGAACTCAAGGGGTGGTGGTGAAACCATAAACGCAGCATCCTACGCTTCACGAAATTTACAGGAAGCAATTAAAGAAAAAAAAACAGGTATACTTCCTACCTGTGTGTTGCTCTTCACGACAACACCGCGGTCCACACGGCGCGTGCTTCCAAGGCTGCTGTGCGAGATTGTGGATTCGAAGAAATTAACGCTTCGAGGCTTTCATGGACTGACTGTTTACGCTCGAATTGTTAGAAGGAGAATCGAGGAACGTGGCCGGAAACCTCATAAGCCAGCCAATGGTCCCAAACTGACACGAGCTCACAAAATGGCGCGCCTTCAGTTAGCACGCGAACATTTTCATTGGACTCAACGTCAATGGAGCCAGGTTCTTTTTACGGATGAAACCAAAATTATGCTGTACGTAGGAAAATTTACCAAAAACAGGGAGAACGTTTTCAGTAATGTTGCATTGAAGAGGAGATGAGTTATGGCGGTGGGTCATGTGTCCATGACAGTCAGTGTCATGTTATGCCAGTCTGAGGCGGAATTTCCACCGAAGGTAAAACTGGCCTTAAGGCCGTGACGGGACCACGGTTCCCGCCACTAAATAACGACCGATACATTCATCAAGGCCTGGAGGCTCATGTGATGCCATAATGATAAGTTTGTGGACCACGATTTCATTTTTATGCATAATAATGCAAGGGCGGTCTCTGCAAGAATTGGTCGAGAATACCTGCATGATGTTAGTAACGCAGACTCGCATTAATGGAATGGCCAGCAAGAAGCCCTGATATTAATCCAATAGAGCACTTATGGGATGAGCTGAAGAGCCATTTTCGAACTAACCAACCAACTCCAGAAACTTTGCAGGAGCGGAAAATTGCCATCTTGGAAGCATGCGAGAACATTCCACAGCGCGTCATTGTGGCATTAATTAATTCCATGCCGAACCGCATGACGGCCGTCGTAAATGCTCTTGGAGGTAATACAAGTTACTAAATAAACGTTTCCTCTATGTAAATAAAAAAAAAATCTTCTTCTCAAATCAACGCTAATTTTGTCCCCGAGGAACACGAAAAGATTGAAAACTTGAACAAGACTTGAAACTGTTTCTTTTTAGTATTCCAATTGACAAACGGAAATAATAGTGAGTGACTGGCTTCAAAACCATGTATTTTTTTTTTTTTTGTAAGTATTGAATCATCATGAATTTAAAAAGATAAAGTTCATTAAACAAAAATATGGCTTGATTCAGGTGTCCGGGAGTGTAGATTTATATAGAAGTCATAAAGGCTTTAAACAAAATATATAAATTCATTCAAAGTCAAAAAATCATTGATGTTCTTTCCTTAAAATATAACATAGATTTTAAAATTATTTTTCTATTGTTCTTCCCTTACCAGTTTATAAATTGAAAGCGGTCATATTTATCGGCAAATATAATGTTTTAATTGGATTGTTTACGTCTTATCTCTATACCTCCCAAAGGTCTCAAATCTCAAATCTATGACTCGGAGGTAAAAAGACCAATAAAATAAACTTAACTTATTTAATAACTTCATTGCAATTGATTAATATTGTTTTGAAAACACTACTTGAGTGACAGAGCTGCGTGTTGATTCATCTAATACATTTAAATATGATGCTTAAAACTAATGACACTTTCTCCACATTCATTCAATGACTAAACCAGTCTCGATTAGCATTTGATGCTTCATCACGTCAAATTCCCTGCTTACTGGTCAATTCTAGCGAAAGCGCTTCGGACCGACGTAATAGAGGAAGACAACGCTATACAGAAGCTAAGTTCTGGAAAAAGAGCGAACTAGTCACGAGCCCCATCGCTAAATAACGTACCCGTACATTGAGGGTGAAAACCATAAATTGTCATTTTCCTGTATTTGTGTCCTTTTCTATCACTCAAAATTGCACTTCGCTAGAGGGAGAAATCCATTTGTAATTGTACGTAAAAGCGCTTTCTTCAATCCGATTGAGTGCGGATGCTTGCGAGCGGACTTCTCGCTATAGTGGATGACGCCGCTTAACGACAGAAAGAACCAGAGATACAGAAAAATGTTGATCCGAGCGTAGTAGTATGATTTCACCCCCAAGCTCATAATATCATTAATTGTCATCCGAATCAGATCGTCGACACTTTTCCTTTAATTTCTCATACTCATTCCGCCTAATTAAATCCTCTTTAATCTTCTGCATATCGCTTAGAAGACTGCTTACCTGAACTTTATCCAATTTATCGTTATGTATTGAAGAATCGCTATCCAAGCCTGAATCATCGTTAGATTTATTCGGTGCGATGATTTCTACGTCTGATAATTCGGGGCAGGATTCTTCTGAGCTCTCGTACTGTTTGTCGAGACGGTACGCTTTCGGCACTTTGTCATCAATTTTCTTGCGATTGCTCAAAGATGCGGCGTCTTGTGAGGGACTGTTACGCCCGTCGGCGCGCTTCTTCTTTCTGCGCATGCTCTTTGCGATTACTCTCTTCTGGTGCTCCAGTTGTGGGAATAGTTCTGTATAAAGAAAATAATGTTTGAAAATGTACGTGCTGCCCTTTACGATAAGCCGATTTGATTGATTGTTTTTTTTTAACAAGCTTTTATTAGCTTCACTTGTAACTAACAAACAATGTAATAAAATCCTAGGAGTTAATTTTAACCTACTTCTAATTGTCGTATCGAAATGAAACTAAAAAATGTTTATGTAGTTCGGATGACAAAACTATAGTTTGGTATCTTGGAGCTGATCTGATGATGGTTCCAGGAGGTGGATAATGGAAGTCTTCAGTGACTACTAGTAAACCCTTCGAGTTTTGGCTCATATATTTTCACGCCTAAACTACTGAACGGATTTCGATAAAATTTGGCAATGAGATAGATGGCCTCCTGGGAAGGGTCCAAAGGAGTGAGCATAGGCTACTTTTTGTCCCGGTAACACATTCCGGTGGTATAATTTCCGACATATACGCGGGCGAGGCCGCGGGTAGAAGCTAGTTGGATATAACAGAAGAACTAATCAAATTTGATTATTTTATAATTTTTAGTGCGTGATAAAAGCGTGTTTTTTTTTAAACTACATATTTTTTGGTAATAATACTTTTTACCAATATTTGATTATTAACCTATTTTTATTCATTATTTCGTTACCGGTGCTGTTTGTAAAGATAGTAATAGGAGTGAGACTTGTGAAGTGAGGACATTTTGCGATTCTCTTTTTCTGTGTTATTTTCTACTATTACATTCTCAGGAGAATGAGTTTTATTCTTGCGAGCCAACTAAATTCCGTATGAACATTATTGCGCACACGCACTTTTTCACATCACCAAACACTACCAATACAACTAAACTATCGAATGCTGTATACAGGGTGGATTTTTGACCTTAACCTTAACCGTTGTAGCTACAGGAAAACGGTCTTAAAAGACTTTCCTTAAGTTTTTGAGAAATTTTGATTTGCATTCACAGATTTTGAAAAAAATGTACAGTCAGCAGGAAAATGGGCAGTTTTCACCAAAAAAAATTATGCTAATCGATCATGTTTCATATAAGGATCAAAAATCTCTATTAGACAAACTGAGCCTTGAGTACCTACTAGAAAAGTCAGAAATCGCTAAAAACTTTTCCCATACATTTCGTATAAAATGAGACTACAAGTTACAGTTTTACCATCGATAAACTGACAGCTATAAAAAGACTAATCGAAAAACAAATACAAAATAATAACTTCTACTTTGAGTATTATTTCACCTCAAAATTAAAAACTTGAAACTTTACATTTGGACTCACCTAGAATTTTTACTTTTGTGCTCTAAGATATGAGGTGCTCAAAATGGTAGCCGATTTGACGTAGGCATAGGTTTACTCTCTTTACTACAGAGCGGGTAGCAGCTGATAATATGAAAGGTGGAATGCCATAGAGAATCGTGGTAAGTGAATATTTGAGTTCCTGAACACAGTCGTATTTCTTTTTTTGTAAGTTATTTTTTTAATATCGCTGGCCCCGGGCAATATAGCGATAAACACCGGTTACGCCCTTTTTAATGTTATTTGATTTTTGGTTTCTCTGAGTATCAGTCTATCTGTCTTATTTTTAACCGACTTCACAAAAAGGAGGAGGTTCTCAATTCGTATTTATGTTTTTTTTATGTGTGTTAGCTCATAACTTTTTTCTGAGTGAACCGATTTGGATGATTCTTTTTTTGTTTGATAGGTGGTGCTTCACATGTGGTCCCATTTAAATTTGATCAAGGTCTGACCAGTAGTTTTTGAGTTATCCTTAATACTGCAGATTTTTTCCACTTAGTTTATATGGATGATGTGTTAATAATTTCCTGTCACTGTTATTTACACACCAAGTAGTGGTATACGAATTTATGTGGGGTAGGTACCGCAACTAAAAAGTGAAAAATAAAAACTTTTTTACAAAAAAACAACCGACTTCCAAAAAAAACACTAAAAGACGTGAAAAATAACTTTAATTTCGGAAGTCGGTGGCCGAACACGAAAATACAAAACCAAAGGCACCGACTTCCGAAATTAAAGTTATTTTTCACGTCTTTTAGTGTTTTTTTTGGAAGTCGCTTGTTTTTTTGTAAAAAAGTTTTTTTAATAATTTTTCTGTAGAATAAATGACAATAATTTTAAACGCCTGTTTTGGATCACTGTACGCTGTACTATAAACAAAAATTTGCTTCTTTTATTTCTCCTGTAAAATTAGATTTTTGATATTACCGCTTTATTGCCCGGGGCCAGCGATATCTCCACATAAAAAAATCAAGAGGCGTGAGATCAGGACTGCGAGGTGGCCACGGTATAGCGCCATAATTATGTTCCTATCTGCTGCCTCCCGAATTGCCGCTTCTAATTAGAACGGGTTTGGCGGCTGTTGTAAGGCGGAGCGCCATCTTCATCAACAGAGGTCATTTTTGTCACAGAATTTTGGAAATCATAACCAACCAGGCAACAAACTATCTCGATTCTGTTTTTAAAGCAAATTAAATTATGACGAGTACTTATTCGTTCGAAATTAGAAGTTTAATATTTTTTGTTTAGTAGGTCCTTACATATGAAATTAATGTTTTATAGAACTGGCCACTTTGATCTCAAAAAATCGGCGTTTGGTTAAAGAATTCCAAATTCAAATTTATTTCAATTTAAAGCGTGTCTATTTGTGCTTCGAATGTAATATTAATAATAATATTCATTTGTTTTCGCGCCATTTAATTTTGCTTTGACATCGTTCTGGGCTCAATATGGAAAACATAAAATATCGCATTATTTTCGAATACGAATTCCATCGTGGCACTAGCGCTGCAGAAACAGCTCGAAGGATTAATAATGTGTACGGAGAAGCCATTGTAAAAGAAAGCACAGTACGTTTTTGGTGCCAACGCTTTCGTTCTGGAAATTTTGACCTCCAGAACGAACCTCGTGGACGGCCGGAGACCCTAGTTGTCAATGAGGAATTGAAAGTGATCGTGGAAGCGGATCGATCTCAAACCACGTCAGAGTTAGCTGCAGGCTTCGGTGTGAGTGATAAAACCATTTTGAATCATTTGAAACAAATTGGAAAAGTGAAAAAGCTTGAATAATGGGTACCGCATGAACTAAGTGAAGCAAACCAACAAACACGAGTCGACTGCTGCGTCACGTTACTCAACCGTCACGATAACGAGGGTATTTTGAATCGTATCATTACTTGTGATGAAAAATGGATCCTATATGATAATCGGAAACGCTCAGCACAGGTTAAATCCAGGAGAACTGGCTAAATCCTGCCCCTAGCGAAAGTAGACTCAAAAAAAGGTACTGGTTAGTGTCTGGTGGACCAGCGTTGGTGTCATCCACTACAGCTTCCTAAGATCTGGTCAGACGATTACGGCAGATCTGAATTGCCAACAATTGGAAACCATGATGGAAAAGCTAGCCGTTAAACAGCCGACATTGGTCAACCGTTCTAGCCCACTGCTGCTTCAGAACAACGCTAGACCACACACTGCACAACAGACGTTGGCGAAACTAGAGGAGCTAGGATTGGAATGTCTCCGTCACCCACCATACTCCCCGGACCTTGCTCCAACCGATTACCACTCTTTTCGGAATTTAGAAATTTTCTTAATTGGAAAAAAAAAACAATTCAGATGAGGCAGTCCAAAACACCTTCAAAGATTTTGTTGATTCTCGTTCCCGCAATTTTTTCAGCAAAGGAATCAATGAACTTTCTATAAAATGGCAAAGTGCATAGATCACAACGGTACCTACTTTGATTGATTAAATAAAAAAAAGGAAAAAAAAAATAGTTTTGATTTTTCCATATAAAACATCAATTTAAGTAAGTAAGGACCTAATATATTCTGCCAGACTTCATTGTAGCGGTTAGTCTATCCATAGTAACAATATGTTGTAGTCTCATTTCCTACGAAATGTATGGGAAAAGTTTTTTGCGATTTCTGACTTTTCTAGTACTCAAACCTCAGTTGTTCCAATAGAGGTTTTTAATCCTTATATGAAACATGATCGATTAGCATAAAAAAAAGTTTTTGTGCAAATTACCCATTTTCCTGCTGACTGTACATTTTTTCCAAAATCTGTGAATGCAAATACAAATTTTCTCAAAAAGTTACGGTACGTCTCTTAAGACCGTTGTCCTGTAGCTACAACGGTTAAGGTAGCTGCCCTTGCTGCCCCATCTCAAAAATCCTCCCTGTATAAGAGGCATTATTCTTCAAGTACAGTAATTGCGTTACGTACCGTGCGCACAGCTCAATGCCTTTTCTGCGGCATTCATCTCAGCCTCTTGTATGGAGTGTCCGCGCGCCGCCGCTAGTCGCTGTCCGCGGAAGTACACACCCACTGTGTATACACGCGTGTTTGTTGGGCCTAAGCACTCGATCACCCTGGAATATATCATTCATGATAGAGTTTCAAGCAGGTACGGCTAAAGAAGTCGTTCTTACAACCATTTCTAACACAGACAAAAATATGCTGACACAATTAACTTCGCAATTACACTTGAGCTCTGAGTCGAATGAACAATGACGAATACTCCCGTCTGCGGGGCAACGGGTTAGTTCGATCAGCTTAGTCGTGCAATAGACACCCGAATTCGTCAAGGCTGGCAACTGTTGCTGGGCGCCGGAATTTGTGATATTTGCGCCTCGCCTCTAACTTGAGACGACACGAGATAATACGCATAGTCACAAACTATTTTTGGTATTCAAAAGTCCTGTTTTCTATGGGATTTTTGTATGAACTATTGTTTGGCCAGGACAACGTCTGTCGGGTTAGCTAGTAGTATAATAAACATAAGACATACTTGTACACCGGTATATCGGGTTCCCCTCCCTCCATAGAGCGCAGTGTGAGGCAGCACTGCTGCAGTTTGGACTTGGGGTCGTTCCAGTCCTGGTTCATGATGAACTCCTGCAGCCGCGGAAAGAGGCACGCGTTGCAGAACGCTTGGCAGTAGTCTAAGTTCTGAAATAAAGTGATATTTGCCTAGGTACTTTTTCTTCTAGCAGGCAGATTCTTAGTCAGTGCCAGATTTTTAATGCAAATTCGAGCGTACACAACGATGTTTATGCAATAAAATACCACCCATAAAAACCATCCCAAAACCCATCCCATCCCATTCCAAATGATACTTATGACACAATTTTTTTTACCATGAGAAATGGAACCATGAAGATCATCACGAACAACGATTGTTTCTGCGAAGAATTATGATAAATAATTTTCATGACCGCAATCTTGGGATTGAATTCCAAAAACCACTGAAATCATACCCATGACGAAAACGCTCAGATTAACGCATTGACATGTAGCCCATGTAGGTACTCCATTGGTCAAAGCAAGCGTTTACGAGATTATGCACTCAATTTGTGCTACCACGCTATGCTGAGTTAGGCCGGCAGGCGGTTGTACGTGGGGATCATGCGATTCATGGCTCTGTATGGGGCCCCGGTGTGGGCAGGTGACCTGATGGCCCGCACGCCGTGACCTCGTTTTGGAAGTGGGAAGCGACCTGTCGCTACCGGCTGTGATTCATTCTATGGTCGGCGGCGCAGCATCGTGGGATGCGGTGATCATTTCCTGCGAAAATGTCATGTCGCAGAAGGAGCAGCGGAAAGGGAGAGGGAGATTTCGAGTGCTCTCCCGGCCCGCAGCAGGCGCACCGGGCGTCGGCAGAGGGCAGATAATGCCCTATTCCGGCCCCCCTAAATGGGTCCAGAGACGCCGGACACGGGGACGTCCGCCACCCCCTATCATATAAGACCCGAGGTGGCGGCGCGTAATGTTCCACACGCGCCACTCGTAGTCGTCGCGGGGGGAGTCAAACACCTCACTCCCCCCGCTTGACCAGACTGGGTCCGCAGAGGCGGGCCGGACCAGTCAGGCGAAAAGTGCGAAGGAACACGGGGTGGTTTTAATCAGTAAAAGTCTGATGACCCCTCCGCTCGCCCCAGGGCGGAGGACATCCATGAGGATTACCAACCAGTTAAAAAAAAACAAGAACCCTGTTATACACGGCACGTTTTCTTTACGGTACGGCGCGCTAGCCGCACCGCAGAATACTCGTGTGAGCTTATTTAAGGCACGGTTCTACGGCGTACGGCAACGGTGCAATGTCGTAGTGCCGCCTTATCGTTAACAAACTTCCATAGTGATCCATACGACACTAACGACCGCTCCTGCACACGGCGAATAAACTGTAGTATTTCACGGTAAAAAAAACATGTGTGTACAACGGGTCTTAGTCCTTTACTTACTTTGTCAATATAAAGTGCACCAAGGAACGCTTCAAGCAGATCGGCCTTATGTTTCTTAGTGGTGGGCTTCGCTTTAGGGTTGTTGTATATCGCGTACGTAGACATGTCGAGGTCATCGCACACCATAGACTGAGTGCGGTTGTTGACTAGAGATGAACGGAGTAGCTGTGTAATAAAATACACAGTTAATAAAAACGCAGAAATAGAGGGACATCTGGCCGTTGTAATACCAAGTCAACGATTGCCTAGACATAACCTTTTTGTTGCTTAATCTTTAACAATACTTTTGTTATAAAAATATTTTCCCGTGATTGAACAGAAGGTAACATCAATAAATGATTGAGCCATTTGGCTGTGTAGCTCTCGACGAATTATAGATACCTCTTTTACCCTGAAAACTTTACCGAATCGCCGAAGAATATTTTGGTTGCAGTGTGCGAAGTATAGATAACTATCTAATAGATGAATGTTACTCACGGACAGATGTCCCTCGTGATGGTCGGGGAAGTGTCGGTACAGTCGATCGGACACGACCAGCTGCAGCACCGTGTCGCCGAGGAACTCCAGACGTTGGTTGGAGCCGAGTGTCAAGTGTGTGAAGCCCACGGAACGGTCGGTGAATGCGCGAGCCAGAAGACGGATGTGTTTGAACTGGACGCCTACGGAAAACATAGTTATGCGTGTTTTAAGGACTCCACAATATGAAATTGGGTAAGTAACTTTACTAACGAAATATATACAATCGCGTGCGCAATAGAGATTTGATTTAGATTATTCTATTTGCAGATAAGACCGCTTTGTCATGTGTAAGTCAAAGTAGACCCGTAAAGTCACTTAAAACCGCGGGTGTAAACAAATTGCATCTTTCATTTTGATTAAAATCTCATCATACCAATCGAGTTTTCGAAATGTATGAGCCGCTGTAGAAACTCGAAGTCCTTGATATATTTCCGGTCGCCGAGTGGCTCTTGTTCTTGCAGCGGGTGCGCTCTGTCCTTCACCCATACTTCGAGCAAGTCTGGCTGGTTGTGCCATAATGCTAGAGCAAATACGCAGTCTGCGACCTAGAGGGAAAAATTCAATAAGTATGATGGAAACAGGAAAAAGAAAATGATTTTATTTGGGATACATAACCATAGCAATATTTGCGGAAAGAAACCAATAATTGAAAATCTAATAATTACGAATATAATCTGAATGACTATCTATCACTACATATTATAAAACAAAGTCTCCTCGCCGCGTGTCTGTCTGTTTGTATGAACGCGATAAACTCAAAAACTACAGAGCGGATTTTCAGACGGTTTTCACCAATGGATGTAGTGATTCATAAGGTAGGTTTAGGTGTATAAATTAATTAATGTAATATGACGATTGTTAGAGATGCCGGCTAGGAGCTTTAATGGCGTGCGCTGCGTAAACCAATAGTTATATGAAAACAATGTATTATGGAATTATTCCCCTAAGGTACTTTTAATCCCGGTAGTACGTTCCCGTAGGATATTTTCCGACATAAACGCGGGCGAAGCCGCAGGCATAATCCAGTAAAAAATATAAAACGAATAATCAGGACATGACAAAGATTATTTTCACCTGGCCAAATGGGCTCATTTCTAAGTATTGAGGTTCTAAATTCGTCGCACAAAATGACCTATCATGCGAATCTTTTCAAGATCCTGTTATTCAGAATATGCCTAAGCAGGAAGCGCCAGGTTGCCCACGAAATTCAATTTTTCTTACGTTTTTTCCAATTTGCAAGAGTGTCAGGTTATATGTTGAATAAAATAGGCTTCGCGACCGTAACAAGTATGTAGGTATTTACAAAACTATAATCATTAAAATCATCAATACAGCCGTGTAAGTTCATATTATCCTATTGATTGGTATTTTATGAAATTGTCTTTCACTAGGATTATATGAACTTAAAGGGTTGTTTTGATGATTTTAACGAATATAATTCTGTAAATACATACTTGTTACGGTCGCGAATCATATTTTATTCAACATACAACCTAACACTGACCAGCAAATTGCAAAAAACGTACGAAAATTTAAATTTCGTGGGCAACCTGGCGCTTCCCCCTTAAAAACCGCTGAGACTAACAAAGTTCCCTAGACATCTTCCATTTACCAGACCAGCTCCGCCTCGCCACTAGTAGAGTCTAGACTACTAGTGTAGTAAATGTAACTTTGTTTGGATTGATCATATCTTCACTTACGTCAATCCCAGCATCCAAGAACAGAGATCCCATGAGCGCTTCGAAACAGTTGGCCATGGCGTGTCGCATCACCACCTCACGACACAGATCCGAACCGTGCGCGTATAGCATGTACTGCTCCAATTCTATGTTCTGTAACAAATTAGATTAGGTTAATTTTGTGGATACGCTTTTGTTGTTGGTAACGAGAGTTTACGAGAATGAACTGACAGTGGTAGTTAGCCTACCAGGCAACCTAGCAACGACAACAACAACAACCAACAACAACGGCAAACAGGCAACTAGGTAACATTTTCACAACGGTATACCTGTAGGCTTTTTGTCATAGCTGCTTCGATACAACATATGTGTTAAGATCATATATTGAAAAAAATGTGCTTGTTTTTTATAAGTGTACCTTTCTAAGTATATGGAATCGGGATTTAAGATTTTGGTGTATGTTTTTGACTATATTAAGGCCTAATCTCCTAAAAAACGAATCCACGATACAATTAAATATATTCTCGATACAAAAAAAAAACAAAGTCTATAAGTCTGAGTCTGTAAGTCTATTTTTATGACTTTTTATTCAATGCAGTTTACTTTAAAACGTAGAGAGTAATCGTATCAAAGCTTAATAAAAGCAGTTTTAGTTTTAATAATACTTTTTATTTACAAAAGACGGCAATTCGTTTCGGCACATACGTTGTTTTATTCCGAGGGCACACACATTTATGCCATCCCTTCTTTTACCTATCAAAAGTAATGTCATCACTCTCGTTCCTTCATAAATCAGTCGCTCGGTGGGGCTCATCGACGATAAATCTATGTACTTTTTTGCAAATCGGTGCGATTAAATTTACCTGATCTAAATAATTGTGTTTACAGAAAAGTTAGTACTTTAGCAACTTCAAGTATGTAAATATTTAATACAATTAGTGTTGAATAGGTATTTTGACTGTGTGTGTGTGTGTGTGTTTTTGTGTGTGAACAATATAACATTTTATTTCTATTATTATTTCGTGACGACATTTAAATCCTACTATCCTACTAATATTATAAATGTGAAAGTTTGTGAGGATGGATGGATGGATACTTTTTATCCCGGTAGTACGTTCCCGTGGGATAATTTCCGATCTCCACGCGGGCGAAGCCGCGGGCAAAAGCTAGTTATTTATAAAAATGGGAAGAAATATAAAACCAATTTGAACAGTGCCTGCAACGTTAGGAGTATCTGCACAGGGCAATCAATGAACTCATTTTACAGGAATTCATTAGCAATAATATGATGATATTAGTGAGTCGAATTCACCCACCACCTTCACTAAAGCATTTACAATCTATTCTCGCCTTGCAAAGTTATATTGGGTAAGCATTATTTTCTAGAGAAGTACTTTCTTTTTTATAACTACAACTTATAATAACCATTTATCTAAAGAAATAGGCTAAAATATATGATTCGTTTTTAGGTTTGAAATACGTCAAAAATACATCAATATGTCAAGTTGCTGTACCCAGCCTGGCTTCGCACAGGGAGCACTAAGTATCTAACACCTACCCTACCTACCTACCGTACCTACCTACCCTACCTACCTACCCTACCGACCTACCCTACTTGCCTACCTACTCTTCTGTCTCATTCACTCACAATTAAAAAAAAAATCTTTTATACAAACCTTGTCATACATACATTTCGGCGATTCATTTTTATTTATATAGATGTACTCTGTGTACTACACTACGAATGATAGACCACAAAAAAGAAATTGAGTCACATTTGGATTGTGAAAAAAGGTGAGTTTTTACCCAACTACGGCAAAGGTTAGGTTAGATTAAAGGAGGGTTATGATTTTAACAGGCTATATATATACCAACATCCACTTTTATATAAATATCACTACAATATTAATTTACTATTTTTAATTTATTGTTGTTCAATTTATATTTAAATATATATATTATTTTTAGTTTCAAAGCCCCATGCTACGTAACGTTTCTAAATTCCAGTCAGTTCTTTCGTTACTTCTACTTTTGGCCACTGGTTCAGATAAGTTTGTGGCGACGACGTGGTGCCGACCGCGAAAGATGGAACAGCCACTCTCCGCGTGCGAGAAAATAAGCCACGCCCATCAAACTACTATTTATTTTCAAGTTAGGGCCTTAACAATACATTGTTGTAAGCATAACTTTAACCTACAAAATACTTCTTTGAGACAGTTTCCTCTGAAACCGAGACAAGCATTGAAGGTATTGTACTGTCTTATCCAAGTGCGAGTCGGGCTCGCACACGAAGGGGTCCGTATCACCGTACAATATTTCAGACAGCATTTTTTTTAAACACGTTTTTTTTATGGGGTCCCCTTTAATTATTTACTTTATTTTATTTTTATTATTTGTTGTTATAGTGGCAATAGAAATCTCAACTGTCTGCCGCTGTGGAAATTTCAACAGTCTGCCTATTACGGTTCATGAGAAACAGACCGCTGACAGACAGACGGACGGACAGCGGCGGCTTAGGAGTAACAGGGTTTTCATTGGCACACATTGGGTATGGAACCCTAACAAAAAATATCTGTATAGGAAGGGGAGCTGTCTGAAGTGATTTAAGGAAGTCTATTCTTGATAGATTGTCAGGTAACCCGGTTGTTTGCTCCGGGTCGGAGCAGTCTTTAGTTTCCCATACTTGTAAACAATAAACTCATCTTCCATTCTTCCTCAAACTCACCTTAGCTAGCTGCGCTAGATGCTGGTTCTGCACAATAGAAGCCCTATACGTGGCCAGGCCTCCTTCAGCAAGTCCGGGGAACATTCGGAACAGGTGTATGGAAGAGAGGAACTCCACCACCGCGTCGCCGAGGAACTCCAGACGTTCGTTGTGCTTTATGTCGGATTCTGTCTCACTGTGCTTGCCAAAGCGAGACATTATGTTTATTAGGGTAACAATACCTGGGAAAGAATAAGCAGATAAGCAAGAGGATTTATGAAGTTTCGTTTATCATGACTACCTTGTTGATGGTACAAACAAAACACAACCAATGATAATGTCTATGGTACTAACCAAGCAAAAAAAAAGTGAATATTATTTTGGAGTGTTGTACTTTGTGTAGTCGCTGTATAATTAAATTAAATCCATTTAAGTAAACGCTTTCCTTCGCAGGGTGCCGGAAATCGATATAAATTGTGTATGATTGGAGAGGTTTGTGACTAATTGTGACCAGTAGTGGATTTCTATAGGCAGATATTGATGTAAAAACAATACTTACACAAGACACGTTTGCAGCGGCATCTACAAACGCCGCATGCGAGCGACGTCACGCAAAATCCTGCATCGCGCAAGCAAAGTTTACCGCGCAAATAGCATATATACAACGTCCCGACATCAATCGTCGGGCAGTTGCCCAACAGACACAACCCACGTCTGGTCGGAGGATCCTCTGTTTTCAAGGTATGAGTGAACTTTACATTCTGTTCTTCATACCTCTATACGTTCAACACGTCATACATTTCAAATAAGATAAAAGTTCACACAACCAACCTTTCTTCCTAGTATAATGTATCCTCCTATCGCCATACTCAGGTTGACGTATACCACAGTTAGAAAGACTGTTCCTAGCGTGATCAGGATTCGTTCCGAAGTTCTCCCTGTACGAAGGGTGGGTCAGGGCAGTTTGTAACAGTGCCCGTTGTTTGAACACGTAGCCTATCTTCCTCTCGAGACTGTCCAGGGATTTATGGAAACGGAGGTGTCTGACTAGAACTGGGATTAACATGGCGTGCTGAAAATTAAAGTAGTAGTGATAAGTATTACTTTAAACCACCTTAGATGTATTTTTGTTGTGTTTTTGGACTCGGCCTGTGTCTATTTTGTGAATTCATGCCGCTTGCCGAACGTTTTGGCGTACACCGAAGTCGGCATGTATTTTAGAAGGCTTGCTAAGTGTTACTGGTAAGTCATCATGTATCATCCCAATGCCAGGCTTAGCCCTGACCATGACTTCCAATTTCAGTCAAAAGCATTAGCATAGTGTTGAGGCCATTACATGCTATAAGAGAGTGCTTTCGAAAGCTTGTAACATTCTTGGACGTAACCCAAAAGGAATAAAATAAACAGCAGCAAGGTCTCTTATCTTTCTTTCACTTCGAATTACAGAGCCAGAATAGTAGAACGAGGGAAAGGTACTCAATCAAGTACGCTCACGTCCTTTGATGCTCCAACTATGCTTCAAAATCTAACCCTAACTTCTAAAACTTAACCGAAACATCCCAACTTACCTGCACAACATCACACATAAGCCCCGTAGTATGGAATCCCTGAGACGAGATGGCGACCGTGACATCTCTCTTCATCTTACTTTGAGTCCTCATCTCTTGCAACTTGGTCTCTTTGGCGGCCAGCTTCTGACGCTCCTTGAACGATGGTTTGGCCATGTTTGCGATTAAGTGCCGGTATTTAACGTAGTAACGCCAGGCTTTTTGGTATCTGGAATATTTAGCAATTATTTGTACACATCCGAATAAGATAATAATGTGGCATTTCTGAGGTATTTATTCCGGAGTTTATACAGGGTGGATTTTTGAGACGGGGCGGTAAGGGTATGTACCTTAATCGTTGTAGCAACGGGAAAACGGTCTGAGGAGACTGTCGATAACTTTTTGAAAAAATTTGATAGCATTCACATTTTTTTTTATTAGTGTTATTAAGAAAATGGGAAATTCCTCAAAAACTTTTTTTGATGCCATTCGAACCTGTTTCTTATAAAGATCAAAAAACTCTATTGGACCAATTGAGGTTTGAGTCCCAACTTACTTTTTTATGTTGGATAGACTGGGCGAAAATTAACAAAAAGTATTGAATTTCGAACGAATTCGCGTTATTATTTTAATTGCTTTGAGTACTTACAGAATTTTAATAGTTTGTTACTTGTGATTTCTGACATTCTGAGAAAAAAAGTCCTCAAATAATTCAGAACGTTTAGACTTGTATGGGAAAAGTTTTTTGTGATGTCTCACTGTTGTAGTGCCGATCTATCCATCATAAAAAAGTAAGTTGGAGTCTCATTTCCTACGAAATGTATGGAAAAAGATTTTCGCTATTTCTGATGAATACTTCATTCACTTACTCTGGGTTCCCAGCATAACTGAGTTGCGGTGGTCGAATACCGAAGTGCACGATCTCTGGGAAGTATGTCTTTAGATCTGTAGAACACCCAGGATCGTCGTAGGACGAGGTAGGCGGACTGCGGTCCAACTGGTCGACTCGCACGGAACATGGCTTCTTGCCTGGATATGTTACTATCATACCTGAAACAAAAAAACAACAAAACTTTATTAGACTATGAATCTATTGCTTACGTTTAATTTTTTTTGTTTTTTTTTATGGTGATTTGTGTGTGTTTTGTTTAATATGTTTACATACTATACATGCTAACAGACTTCAAAAATTATAATAATATGTATATAAAGAATTTAAAGTAGTAGTACATGTATATAAAGAAAGAGGAGAAAGAATCAGAGCTTCAAAAATTCGTCTGCATCGCTGTTAACAGGAAAAGTGCCCAAAAGGCTGACAGCATTGCCACGTTGTATGATAATGCTGATTCTTTTGCCAAATAGGCCAGTCCTCTGATGACGTCAAGAGTCGACCAACAGCTTGTCGAAATACCAAGTGGGCACTCTGAACCCATGACCCTAGTGTTTCAACCCCAAACGGCTTTAATATATTGATGTATATACACATGGTGTTCATTATTAATAAAAAAGTAAAAATTTCGCGAACATTTAAATTGAAACCTATTAAATAATTCGCATGCTATTGTATTATGATTATGGCGGAATGTGTGCTGGATCTATAATATCCTTTATATTTACCACATTTTATGCAAATTTACTTACTTAGCAGAACTGAACTTCCATATTACGGACGTAAGGTTCAAAATGCAAAAACAAAAGTTAAATGGAAAAAATTTAGACTCATGGTTTATCACAAGGAGAAGAGATTTATGCCCTTGCAACACACACACACACACATGCACACCTCACACACACACTCTTACAGCATGACCTCTGCAGGGGCCAGGGATATATATAATCCCGAATAATATAATGTATCTCAAAGTCTTCATTTTTGATAGCACCTCTTAGTTAATGATTTAGATAAATCTATGTACCTTTAATCCTGTCAACGAACTTCTGCCAAGTATAATGGTCCATTTTATGAACATGTTCCAATGTCCCTGGTGCTATCAGTAATCCACTTTCCGCTATCAAGTACTTCAGCACTTCGCACATCGATAAAACCTGGAGTAAAAAACACATACATTCAACTAATTATACTCATAAGTTACAAAATATTTTTTTTTCATTGATCTAATGATAAAACGTAGTCCTAAGAATAATTAATTAAAAGAAAGTTGTTTTCTAAAGTCTACAACTACAGTAAAACATTAATTGGGTATAATAAAAGGAGAAAAAGGCATAATTAACTAAATAAGGATAGTCATAATAACATACACACTGACCTTAGACGCCTGACCAAACACGACCAGTGAGCATGTATAAAAATAATGATAAATGTGGAAGAAGCAAAAGAAGTAACCCTACGTCCTGGGTGAGCGACAAAGGCAACGATGAGAAATTATCGAATAGTAGCAAATTTCCCTAGTAACTATAGCGACTATAAGCACGCGAAAAGATGCGACATTAAAAAGAATATCACATTATGTGACATTCTGTTGACAGGCTACTGCAGGCGTTGACGCGTGCCGCTCGTGTATATAAGCACTTAGGCGTGCTACACACTTGTGCGGTCAACAAAGCCGTCCCGAACCAATTACTACAGAATATTAGATTTTACCGCCCGGCTGTGCCGATTAATGCCAACCCAAAAAATTGTGTAGCACGCCCTATGAGCGTATGTCCAGCGTAGACATTGACACCGCGTAAATGCATACGCTGCATAGCGATTGTCGCACCGACATGAGTGTCCCTAAGCTACGCTGCGTTGTCGCCTCTGCGCAGCATTTGCGCTGTGTATAATTTCGATGAACGACTACGCTGGACCAATGCCATATGCTAAGGTTCACATTAACGTTGGTGGGAGTCTCTTTTAAGTTATAAGATAACTAGTTATTTCAAAAATAAACCGTTAGAAATTATGTTTTGAAACATGTCGCGCACATAGGACGCAGGGACAGGATAGTAAAACAGTTAGTAGTTACTTAAAACGAAATTGGTGACGTTATGAATTAAATCAATGACGGAGATATTTAGAATAAAAGAAATAAGTAATTATACCTCACATCCGCCTTCTGGTAGGTATCTTATGAATCTCGGCATGAAGTGGAACTGTGAGCATGTTGTGTCAGTACGTTTACCCAAGTCTAAATCGACGAGCTCCAGCAATTCGTAGAACAGAAATTCCTCTGAAAAATATTATGGTCATAATGAATGCATTCGGCAGACGATGATAGTCGCAACTGTCAGGGATGATTCAATAAGAACAAATTATTTGATACTGTGAACACATTGACTTTCAGTTCGATTCAGTCTGGTTTTCCATGTTCTCCAGTAATGTGGGATGGTGGCGGTGTGTGTGGAGGTGTGAGCTGTGCGAGGCAGGTAGGATGGCACAGCGCAACTTTAGTGGGTGACACTTAAACGAAGCGAGTTTTTTACCATACACGGCCAAACAGAACATCGACTCGCTTAGCTAACACCGTAAAACAGTTTTTTTGCTACTTTGCTCACACAGCCATGGTGGAAAGCCAGCCTTGGAGTAGAACATATTAATACTATTATGGTTTACCATCAACCAGGCTTTTATAATTACACTATTACAGACTAAACAGGATTAGAGGGACATGGTGACATACTGGGGCATTACAAGGTTTAATGATTAAATGTAGTTTTGACATAACCATAATTAAAAGAAGCACTAACCAAACAGATCCAGTTCTTTCACAGTAAAGTTCTGCGGCGGTGGCTCTTCCACATACAGGATGGTGTATTCAATATTGAAACGTATCACTTTACAAGTCGGCAACTTAGCGAGTTTGTAATGAGAAAACATCGAGAAGCCAGAGAATAGGAACTCGTGCTCATCGTGACCTATTATAGTCGGCGATTTTATCAAGAAGTTTGTAGGTGGAGACACTGTTATTCTGGAAATGAAAGATGTGTTATAGTTTTTTAAATGACATTTCGCAAATACGGCCCCTTAGATCGGAAGTGGTTTACTGTTACTGTCCCTCATATCACATGCAACACCTAAGAGGTTAGCCAATGTGTTGGTAACATTAGAAATCAAATGGAAATGTCTCATAAGTATAAGATTTTACCAACTTTACTAGAATACAGCAATGCTGTTTGGCGACAAGAACGATAGGTAATATTTTTCCTAGATAAGCTCTTACAACGACCTCTATTAAGCTTTTTAAACTGATTGATCTATATTTGGTACAGCCAGAACTGTCAAAAACTAAATACGTAAAAAAGAAAACAATCGATGATTCGAGCGTTCTGCTGCTCGTAATCCCGAGTCACCTTATCGCAGGGATTCCATTGAACTAAAGTACTAACTGCTCACCTGTAATGATACAGCTTATCAATATTGCTCTGCGTCGGTATACACTTGGGGAAGACCTCTTCGCTTGCGTACACTCCGTGCCGCATGCCCTGACGTCGTGCGCGCGCGCTGCAACGGCAGAGCGGTCCACCATTCATTTCGCCAGTGTTGTTGAACCTTTAGTAAGGGTCGGTAAGTAGCCGTAAGAAGGAGAGTAATAGTTTTTGTTATTCTTCAGTTTTTTCCTTAAATTCAGACTGGATTGCCTCTACCGAAACTGGCTTAAGCAATCATCAAAAAAAACTTTTTTACTTTTCACACACTTTCACAGTTTTTTATTTTTCACTTTTTAGTTGCGGTACCTACCCCACACAAATTCGTATACCACTACTTGGTGTGCAAATAACAGTGACAGGAAATTATTAACACATCATCCATATAAACTAAGTGGAAAAAATATGCAGTATTAAAGATAACTCAAAAACTACTAGTCAGACCTTGATTATATTTAAATGGGACCACATGTGAAGCACCACCTATCAAATAAAAAAATAATCATCCAAATCGGCTCAACCAGAAAAAAGTTCTGAGCTAACACAAATAAAAATTTTAAAAAAACATACAGACGAATTGAGAACCTCCTCCTTTTTGGGAAGTCGGTTAAAAAGAGAGTGATTGATACTTTTTGGTGCTCAATGTTCAACATTCTTGCGCAATTAAACTGTTTTGTCTGTTACTTACCACATCTCAGGATGAAGTCTCCTAGGGTGGCTTTGTTTCCTCTGCAACTCCAGCATAATCCTGTCAGTGTAACCTTGCAGGCCATCTTCATCCAAGCATTCATCTTCACTCTCTGATGACGAACTTCCGTCTTCGGCTTAAAATAAATAAAGAAAAAATAATGTAAATGCTGCAATAATGTTGGAGGACTCCTGGAGAAGTCCTGTCAAAGCAAGATCGGCGCTGCTCTGTTATCAATAAATCCTCAAAAAGACTGAGAACTCTCTCACGAATTGTTGGTTTCTAAATTAACTTCTTTGCGTCATTTTATAATTGACCGAAATGAGTGTAACCTGGCAAAGACCTGGCATAATTCTTTGCCAAATTCCCCTCATATTGGTAATCTTGTACATTAAAAAAAATCGGTAAAGGCGTAGCAGTTGGCCACCATAATAAGCTTAGTTGATTGATAGAAGTAAGATAGTATATTTTAAACTGTAAAATAAAAATCCTTTATAAACTTACATGTATGTTTGCACATGGCAACTTTAGAGGGCTTCAAAGGCGGCAGCTCGTCCACTTCAGGCCTAGCCTTTCGCCCCCTAGCAATCAGTTGCTTGAAGAATGTGTCACAGATCTTCTCTAGCTTGGGAGTTTGTTGGACACCCGGCCCATCATCTACTTGATTGTAGTATAATTCTGCTGGGGAGCTTCTGTACCACATTTTGGATCCCTAAAATGTTTAAATTGTAATAGAATGAGGTCGTTTTGTGCAATTAGCGTGTATATTCTTCCCATGTTACGTTTTACAATTTTATTTGCTATCATACCTAAATTCGCACTAAGCTCCAGTAAGTAACATTCACATTTTCCATGTTATGTTACACAGTTCTTATTATAAGCAGGATCAATTTATCTAATAAGTATATTTTAATCTCAATCTTAATTTATCATGTATTTTGAAAACTATTTTTACTTTGATTTTGTACAAATTTTATTCAGATTATAATCCGTTTTATAAATTTTTGCATTAATTTTATTAAATTAAAATAATACATACCAACCCTATTTTATACAGGTAGTCTTCTTTTCTGTTAAATCCTTATTAATATTGTAAATTCGAAAGTAACTCTGTCTGTCTGTCTGTCGCGCTGTCACGCCAAAACTACTGAACCAATTTAAATGAAATTTGGTACACAGATAGTCTAGAGCCTGAGAAAGGAAATAGGCTACTTTTTAATGCGATAAAAGGGTTGAAAGGGGGGGATGAAAATTTGTATGGAAGTATCGTCATTTTTAGAGCTAGAGGCTTGAAACTTATTTTTTAAGCTTTTGATTCGATATAAATAAATATGACATTCAAAGTTCGTAAAAGTTTTACCCTCAAGGGTGAAAAATAACAATAGGGAATAGGGGATGAAAGTTTGAAGTTTGAGTTTGAGTTTGTTTGAAGTATTTATACATATGTGTATTATTTGTAAAATAATTAGCCTAAATAATTAAAAATGCTACCCAAAGACACTCCAATCCACGCTAACGAAGTTGCGGGCACAGCTAGTGTTTCATAATGTCATTATTTTAATACCTATTTACATTTTTTATTTTTATTAGGCTAAGACTAATACTGTTGTTTCTATAATGTTACGTTTACACCGTTTGCCAATGTTTTTATGTTTAAATGTTGTGATCATCTATAATTGTTGCAAAACTAGAGTTGTTTTTAAATAATGTATGATTAGTATAATATTACAGTATTTGTAATATTGACGATCCTTTAATACAATATAATAAATAAACTTTACGCCAAAAACAAGTAAAATTAAACTGCAAAATAGCTTATTTTAAAAATTAAAGCCTGAAATCTGCACTTGCTAAGAGGGATTTGAACCTTATGACTAAAACAAATATGTACAAAGCCGGAAGGGAAAGCTCAAAATATCATTGAATTACCCCCTCATCATCTGAATTGTGTTCCTTTGACCACTGCTCCATTTTTTGTATGAGGTCCTCAGAAGTTTTGCAATAGTTTTTCCTGTAAATGAAAATATTGTTATTGTTTTGTAATTCAAGACAAAAATACACATAAGCCAGTGGGGTAATTGCATAACATACTTACAACGGCAATGCCTTTCAATCTGGCAATTCAACAACATTTATTGTATGTTTTACCTAAGCAGACCAATTTTTCAAACCTACAAAGCAATTGTTTAGCAATTTCCTTCGAAATCCTTCTTCCATAGAAAGCGTTACGCAATTGGGGTGCTGTTTGCAAAAACAAATGTAGACATTATTTCATAAAATCCAATATTGGAGCTGCACGTGTCCATTTGTATATAATTTTTATGTTAGTGTTGTGATATACTAAAAATCATTTACACACCTGAATTCTTCTAAAATTTTCTCACGGTCAGACAGCGGTTTTGAGGAAGATTCATGTCGTGAATGTCTTGATACATGTGACATCTCCCTTGTCCGGCTGCGAAGACTGGAATCTCTTGTGGGTGATCGCTCACTTCGCCTGCTGGGAGTCCTGAGCCTTCTTGAGTCATGAGACTCAGCTCGACTGTGACTTCTAAAGTCTCTGCTCCGAGATGTGCTATGATGTTTTTCATATTCACATCTTTTTCTCTCATACTCTTGTCTTTCATCAAATCTTTGCCTATATGACTTTTCCCTATCTCTATGGCTCATGTTTGACGGACTGCGACTGCGGCCACTGTGACGACTGACAACTGACTGACGACTTGGACTACGACTGTGTCTGCGTTCACGGTATCTCATTTCCCTTTCTTTTTCACGATCTCTATCGTAACTTTTGTCACAACTAGGAGAAAAGCTCCGTTTTGACGTAGAACTGCGAGAGTATCTGTCAATTGAATCCCTTCCCTTTCTAACATCCCTTCCATTGTGAGATCCTGATGATTTTGATTTTCCAGAACTAAAAGGGTTTTGCCAGTCTTTGGAGCCACTTGCTGTTGGTCTTGCATGACTATTACTGTGGAGCTTCACGCTGGAGTAGTTTGGTGGTTTTGCATAGAAAGGTGGCGGGGCTGAGCATACATTTATTGGCATCACGGGATAAGGTCCGGATGGTGGAGGTACATTCATTGGGGGTAAGGTCGTCATAAGCCCGTAGGGCGGTGGCGGCTTGTCGATCGCTGGCAGGGGAGGCGGCGGCGCGTACGGTGGTAGACAGCTAAATATCTGCGGAAGCGGCACACTCGACGGTATTGGAACCGGCGGTGGTATGTCCAACCGCGGCGGAGGAACGCTGTAGTTCACTGGTGGCATGGACATTTTCGTTGTCAAGTTAATAACTTCATTTGAGTCAAACGTGTCTTTCTAATATTAATTTTAAACCAAAATTTACATTACACCCAATTCATGTTGCTCAGATGCTATCAAAAATTACGATTTTCTTGTTCTGACATTTGGTTACGATCAAAAGCAGGAAAGCTGATACAAATTTGCGTGTGAAAACAAGAGAACACGAGATCCAAAGCTCAAAAATACATTACTACTAATTTTGTTTGTTGACTTTTGACTTTGACGTTTCCATCATCTGGTTGTAGTCTTTGGTTGGTTCGATCAATCGATCGAATCACAGACAATCAAACAATGGTTTTTATTTTTCTTGAAATCTCTTTTCAGCGCCCGGCAGGCTTCAGCAACACTTTTCTTGGATACTTACTTAACTACCTAGAAGTTAGAGAACTAAACAAAAAATTCGCCCAAGTGCGTATTGGACCACGCACAGTGAAGGGATCCTTAGTTGGGATGAATATTTATGTACACAGTGGTATTGATTTTATGTGGTTAAGACCACACGATAGAAGCGGAAACTTACAAAGTTACAACTGGAGCCGAATATAGGCGATTAGCGTCTCCGACCGATTGGAGCCAGGTATACCCGATTCAGCATCAGCAACCCGAGCGTGTCGGTGCAGTTTCTTTCGGTAGAAAGAGCGCAAAGAGAAGTTTTCACTTCAAAAATCACTTCGAAGTTCGAACTAATTTTTCGTGCAGTGAGGACGTACGAAGAATTCCGTAAAATAATTAGCGATAGCTTTATGTGAGGACAGGAGACGACGGTAGGGTGAAATAACCTGCCATTATTATAAAATGACTCCCCGTATTTTTTTTTAAATGATGTTTAAAACCTCCTTAATAAATATTTAACAGTTTTGAAACTTTTATTATTTTGTTCATCACGTGGTCATCCTATTTTATAAATGGCCTACGCATCAGCAAGCCCGTTCACTAGATGTTGTATTAGACGAATCGGCTAAATATCATTCAGGCCGCTAGTTGAACGGCTCCGTTTATTATAAAGGCTAGGCTGTCAACTGAAAAGCTATTTGACGACATACAGGCTGCAAAAAGACACAAATCACAAAGCCGTCAACTACGCATACTGTACATCTAACTATTTAAGTAGTTTTGCGTAAAAATTATGGGAACCTACTTTTATTTGTATGTATAAAAAAGCTAGTTTTTATTGCACGCAATGTAACCCGATCCGAGGCAAACGGACTTAGTGCTGTTGCGTGAGTTAAGCCCCGCCCCTTCACTGTACATGGTACGCGTAATACATGTTGGGTACTCGCGGGTGGGTACGAACGAAATAAAATAAATGTTTCAGTGATAAATGTACAAGTATGTACCTACTGACGACATACACGATTTTCTTAGTTTAAAACTCTTAAACACAATAGATTTTAGATAGCTTGTGTCCTACTGTCCATCGCTGTCATCATCAAATATCGGTGGCCCGACATACACTGACACTCACGAGCACACGCTGCGGTTCAAACTGCCGACGACCTCCCACCACAGATTACTAATTGTTCTACCTCCCACGCGGAGACAGACGCGCGCCCTAGTCAGGGTATTTTGATGAACCCGCTCCAGGACCCCTTCTCGCTCTCACCGCTGCTTGTGTTCATCAAAAATATTAATGATTCTCTGACGCATCTCAGCAGTGGTTTTGCAGGGACGGTCAACACCCTATCCTTGACGTAGCCTCACAAAAAGAAATCCAGTGGGGTTAAATCTGGCGATCGTGCTAGCCATGCGTAGGGCCCATACCGCCCAATCCAATGGCCGCCGAACAGCTGCGTCAGCTGCTCGCGGACCGGTCTCACAATGAGTGGCGGCGCGCCGTCATACTGGTACCATATATCTGGTCAGGTAACCGTTACTGAGGTCGAGGTAAGCAGGTGGTCCGTTAATTCTGGGTGGCAAGAAAACGGGGCCCAGGATCTGATTTCGCACAATGCCTGCCCACACATTATGTTTCCACCGTGTTTGGAAGCCCGTTTCCTGGGTTTGATTTGGGTTCATGTAGCACCAATAGTGTGCATTTCGGCTGTTCCACATACCGTTATTTGTGAAGATGCTTTCGTCCGTGAGTAACTTTTTGATGTGAAACATCTGTAGCCGCGGGTAAACCGATTGTTGGGGTGACGACGCGTCGCCACGCTATATTTTCTTTACAAAATAGTTTTTGATGTGGACCTTGAACATAGGGTAAATAATAATGAATTGGCAATGTTAAGCTTCGCTTGCCAAGGGTCAGTCTTTGGATGGGTGACCATTTTGATTCTTGATTATTTCGCAATAGTGAAGCCGCCAGGTTAAGCAGCGCTTGCCAAGGTCAGTCTTTGGATGGGTGACCATTTTGATTCTTTATTAGCTCGCAATAGTGAAGCCGCCAGGTTAAGCAGCGCTTGCCAAGGTCAGTCTTTGGATAGGTGGCCATTTTAATTGATGATTAGCTTGCAATAGTGAAGCCGCCAGGTTAAGTAGCGCTTGCTAAGGTCAGTGTTTGGATGGGTGACCATTTTGTTTTATTTTTATTTATTTATTTATTAAAACTTTATACACAAGTTAAAAAAAAATACTGTACAGAGGCCGACTTAATGCCTGAGGCATTTTCTACCAGTCAACCTTAGGGTGATACAGAGACAAAACATGGCAGGTGCAACATAAGGGATATATAACTTGAAAAATAATAAATACTAATACAGATACATACATACAATTATGGGAAAGATTAGGGACTGTACAAGCATTGCCTTTATGTATGATGGGAGAAAGTTTTTCAACCGATAGAGCGACCGCAACGTTCCGGTGACTTTTTCACTAACAGTCGTGACCTGCTTTCGCCAGTCAAGTCAAGTGTCGACATGTAGACCAAGATCCTTAACATCGGAGCTAAACGGGATGACTGCGTTGTCGAACATTACTGGTGGCACTGTTAAGCTATTCAGCTTCCTCATACTGTGGGGGCTCCCTACAATGATAGCTTGACACTTGGTAGGGTTAACCGCCACCCCAAATCGATCTGACCAGTTTTTCATCACGTCTAAATCCCGATTTAGCTCCTCAACTGCGTCTGATATATTGTCAGCACTTGCCTGGCAGTAAAACTGCAAATCGTCATCATAAAGATGGTACGCAGTCCGAAGCTCGATGGTAATGAAATTAATAAAAATGGAGAACAAAATAGGCGATAATATACCGCCTTGAGGAACGCCAGCTGCAAGATCACACAAACTCGACGAAGAGTCTCCAGCACGAACAGACTGCTGACGTCCCTGAAGATAAAAGGCAAACCATTCCAATACCTCCCGAGAGCCCATAAGATAGGAAAGGATGGATAAAAGGACTTCGTGACTGACGGTATTAAAAGCATTGGAGAAGTCAATTAACACTAAGACTGTAACTTTAGTGTCTTCCATTCCCCGCCTTATATCGTTAGTCAGTTTAAGGAACGCTGAAACGGTACTGTGCCCGGGCCTGAAACCGGATTGTAATGGACTGATGAGGGAGTTGCGGTGAATAAAGTGGGAGAATTGTTTATGAACACTGGCCTCGAGCACTTTAGATAGAAAGGGAAAGATGGAAATTGAGCGAAAGTGACTAGGAAGAGGAGGATTGGGTATCTTAGGTAGGGGCCGAACAAGGGCTTTACGCCATAGGGAAGGAAAGACACCGATGTAAAGGGAGAAGTTTATAATGTGGGAGATTGCGGGAAGGAGTTGATCAAGAGCCGCTACGATTATATGCCGGCTGATATCATCGCAGCCCACGGCTTTAGATTTAATGGAAAGGATAATCTTTTTGATCTCCCCCGGGTCGACTGGGGTGAAGACAAAGGGGTTAATATTGGGACGCGTCAGACCAGCAAGTTAATCGAGGGTTTGACATTTGGTTAGACTATCCAGAGCGGGAACAGTGGAGAAATGGCGATTTAGATCGTCCAAATCAATTGTGTGAGGAAGGTCCGAATGTCGCGATTTGCCGATGCCTAGAGTTCCAAGGAACTTCCAAATATCGGCAGGAGAAGAAGAAGTGATATTATTTAGGATATTGCGGCGTTTAGCGTTGCGTATCATCTGATTACACCGATTCATAACAGCCTTAAAGAACGCCCAATTGTCCTCCGAGCGATCCTTTTTAAATTTCCGAAACGCGCGGTCCCTCCGTCGCATTGCCATCCGAACTCCCCTGTTCATCCAAGGTGCAGGCGGACGCTTCAACTTGATCTTCTTGATAGGAGCATGGGTGTCATATAGCTTGACCACAACATCGTTGAAGAAACTAAGTTTTTCATCAACTGAAACAGCTGCTTCCAGGGGTGACGAGTCAATATTGGACGCATTATATCGTGTTTTACCTTGATTAACTCGCAAAAGTGAAGCCGCCAGGTTAAGTAGCGCTTGCCAAGGTCAGTCTTTGGATGGGTGACCTTATATCTTTGGATGGGTGACTATAGCCGCGGGTAAAACCCATTTGTTGGCGTGGCGACGCATGCCGTTGCGACGCGTCGCCACGCTAAACGACGGTATGTTTCACATCTGCCAGGCGTCTCGTGACGGCTCTTATTGGAATTCTTTTGTAACGGTTTTTATTGGAATTCGGTTGTGTTTTTTTTGTAAAAAAAGTTTTTATTTTTCACTATTTAGTGAGTCAGATAATAATTTATCTAAGTTACAATAGCCCATGGTCTAAAAAAACAAGGTCTGGCATTCCGGGAGTGACACATGCTTACGTCACTATCCAGTTGCAACGTTATTGCAATAAAACACGAATTATGGAAACATTTTGAGTCACCATTCTGTTAAAAAATTATATAAACCATTTAAACTATCGTTTAATTTTTAAGGAAAAAAAGACGATGGTGGATGATTAATCGATCGAGTGATTTCCATGGTAGTATAATGAAGAGAACAGCGTCAATAATGGGTAGGTTGCGCCAGCCCCGGATCTAGGGGGGGGGGGGGGGGGGGGCAAACCAGGGCCCATGGCCCGGGTGACAACTTCAGGGGGCGGCAAATTTAAACGTGGCAGACAAGTGCACCACCCAGCGAAACGCAACTCTGCGCTAGGTGCGGGTGGCGCAATGAGGAAACCACTACGTGAATTAGCGTAGGCATAGCATGAGTGGGTTCCGGGCGAAGCAGTTGAATTCAGCCAGGCACCCAGTGTTTTTAAAGCACATGCTCCATTTTTATTTGGCGATATAAAAATATTAGCTTTCTATCTCTTGCAACAGATCTATGCCGAGGCGAAACAGGGTGGATGAGCGCCTCTGTCACCTCTGTGGCCAAAAATTTAAGGAACAAATCTTTTATTTTAGAAATATTGCTTCGCGTAGCGGGCGCGCCGGGCGTCCCGCCCTATGTAGGTAAGTGCAAAGGCGACACGATTTCCTTTAATTGTTTACCACAGCGTTGGTGCAGTGTTGGGATTGGAGCATTATCGATCGATACAATTTTACTAATGTTTCTGGCAAAATATTCAAGCTCACTTTGCTCGCTCTTATAGCCTAGCGATTCTTAATTTTCAAAACTTTTCTGTATAAGTCGATTATGGACTTAAAAAAAATCTAACTTATCTGAGTCAAAGTGCTACAATATTCGCGCTCGCTTCACTCGCTCGAGCATTCTAGATTGTATTATTTGGTGTTAAGCTTTAAAATCAATACATCATCACAAAGACAATCAGATTAATTATGACATATTTTTTTAATTCTAAATTTCTAAGCTTCTACTATCTCTAATAATAAAGCTGAAGAGTTTGTTTGTTTTTTTGTAACGCGCTAATCTCTGGAACTAGCAGTTTGATTTGAAAAAATCTTTTTGAATTTGGTAGTCCAATTCTTGAGAAAGGTATTTAAATTTAACATCGCGCTACGACCCTTATGAAGCGCATGCGGGCCAGCTCGAACAGCCTTCTGAGCTTGTTCGTGGGCCGCTGGGACTCGCCGATGTGGCGGCACTGGATGCGACTTCACACTGCGGGTGGACCCGTCCAGGGCTTGCCATAAACTGGCACTCCTGTGTGGTGCCACTTTTATTTTATTTATTTCTTCCTGTGCTTTGTTTTATATACTAACAATAGTTTTATAAGGTTTTTTTTGTGTTACTAACAGTATATGGACTACGTCTGAAATAAATGTTTTATTATTATTATTATTATTATAAACCGAGCATTAAGAAAAAAAAGTCAGAAAGAACGCTAAACGAAAAGGAAGTAATATCGTGAGCGAGTGATGCGCAGCGATGCGGTGGGTTGGGGGCTGAAATTTCATGCGGACGAAGTCGCGGACAGAAGCTAGTATGCTATAATCTCACGATTTATTTCAAATATCTTGTCCTATCCTAATTAAAATAATTGTTCGATGTGTATGTATTTTTAAATAAATAAGTCTTCATGTAAAAGGTTAAGGCCCTACCTTGAAAATAAATAATTGTTTGATGGGCGTGGCTTATTTCCCCCGCACGCGGGGAGTGGCGGTTCTATCTTCCGTGGTCGGTCGCCACGTCACCGCTACAAACTTATCTGAACTTGAACCAGCGGCCAAAAGTGGAATTAACAAAATTACTGACCGGAATTTAAAAAGGTTCCTTACTTAGCATGGACTAAGCATTATTTTTGTCACTGTCGCACAACTGTCAATGTAAAAGTGCAAGATAAAGACGGAAACATATTTATGAAAAATGTGCGTGCTAAGTAACGTTAATTTTATCTCGGTGTATGAAATTTTCGCACTATGCATCTATGGAGTAGACAAATAATACAAAATATTTAATCAATATCCAAAATATTTATTTTATTACTTATATTATACAACATGAAATTAAAAATAGTTAATTAATCTTCTTTATTTATATAAAATGGATGTTGGTTTATATGAGATTGATAAACTCCAACACCGTTTCACCGATCACCATACACTGGCTTGGTAAAACACTCTTTTTTTTTCACTCACCTTTTATTACATACATTCCGTCAATAACGTAATACTCTTAACTTTTCTATCGTCTCCTACTTTTCAAGTAAATGTATGTTCACCTTACTAAAAAAGGACATACTACTTGCTCAGTTTTCGCTTTCAAGATTAATTTTCGGTGCTTGTAAGCAGTCCATTTGAACTATAAAGTGAATAGTAATTTCATGCAGTGTAATAAATAGATAAAAAAGATTTATTAGGTAGGTACTCCAGATAGTTTTGTACACCAGAAAAAAGAAAGTAAAAACGTAATTGCTATCTATGCCAGGCTCTATGTTAGCTTAATAGCTCATTGTACATGAACTAAAATTAAAATGGAAGTTATTCACATTTTCTTCAAGAGCGATTTCATATGGCAGTGGTAATCTGTATGAATTATGCCCTAATTACATGAAATATATTTTAGCAATTACGTTACGTTACTCCGGTTATATACGAAAACCGAAACCGATGTTATTTTGTTACTATGTCTTGTTTATAACTTTTTAGCTCAGATTTTTGTCGTAGTTGGATTTTAGTTTATAACTTTGTTTTTTATTTCAATTATTGTAGGGTTAGGGATCATTGAGAGGAGGTAGCAAATAGAATTTGATAACAATAATTTGCTAAGCAGCCTTCATAACATTTTAGAAGGATGTTTAGTGTTACTGAAAACATTCTGAGTTAAACATAATAGTTATGATCTTATTTCGGGTTTAGTTATAGATATCCAATATATTTTCAGAAAGTACTCTTTAGGAAATTTTATTAGATACCAAACAAGATATATATATATATTTTTACCCCGTAATTCTTCACATCCGCTATTAGCTGCCATGTTCAATTTTATGTGACATCATGTAGCTTAGAACCCGCGGGACAACATTACGTTTCCAACGATATCTCGTTTGTCCAAATACGACGAGTAGTTATGAGGAAACAGATAAACATATATACATACATAGCCTGTTAAAATCAATACCGGCCTTTGGCTTTGCCGTAGTCGGGTAAGAATTCACCTTTTTTTACAATTCAAATGCGACTCCATTCATTTTTTGTGGTCTATCATTCGTAGTGACAGTATTTGACATATTGAAGTATTTTTGACGTATTTCAAACCTTAAAACGAATAATTTATTTTAGCATATTTCGTTACGTAAAAGACTATTAAAAGTTGTAGTTATAAAAACAGACGTTCTTCTCTAGAAAATAGAATGCTTAGGTACCCAATATTACTTTGCAAGGCGATAATAAATTGTTGCTGGTAATTTTTTAGTGCAGGTGGTAAATTCGACTCACTATTATCATCATTTTATTGCTATTGAATGAGTTCATTGATGCCCTGTGCAGACAGCAGATACTCTTATCGTTGAAAGTATTGTTGAGTTTTGGTATTTTATTTCTTTCCATTTTCATAAATAATTTGGATGTCGTCACGAAATAATAATAGAAATAGAATGTTATATTGTTCGCAGTCACAAGAATACACACACACAGAGTCTAAATACCTATTCAACACTAATTGTAGTAATAATTACTCGACTTGCTAAGCTACTAACTTTTTCTGTAAACACAATTATTTAAATCACGTAAATTAGATCGCACCGATTTGCAAAAAACTTACATAGATTCATCCTCAATCAGCCCCACCGGGCGACTGATTTATGAACGAACGAGAGTGATGACATTACTTTTGATAGGCAAAAGAAGGGATGGCGATAATGTGTGTGTGTGCTCGGAATAAAACAACGTATGTGCCAAAACGAAATGCCGTCATTTTTAAATAAAAAGTATTATTAAAACAAAAACTGCTTTACTGAAACTTTAATACAATTATTCTCTATGTTTTATCGTAAACTCCAATGAATAACTCATAAGCGTTACGCCTTAATGCTCAAAAACATAAACATAGACAGTACTTTGCATTTTTTTGTATCGAGAAAATGTCATTAGGTCGTGTATTCCTTTTACACGTTGCTAGGAATAGTCATAAAACATACACCAAATTGTTAAATACCTATTCCATATACTTAAAAAGGTACACTAAAAAGAAAAAGCACACTTTTTTTCAATATATCACCTTAACGGATTGGCGGGTGCGGGGCGGCAGACCACAGGGAAGTCTCCATTTGTAGGCTAGGCATGACAGGACACCAACCGATCACCTTGGTATCGGTTTACCTCCCCCCCACTAACGGTTCAGAGAACTTCCAACTCTTGACTGACGACCTGACCATCCTTCTCGGCTTCAGTGACTCCGTTATCATAGGGGCGGATCGCAATGCCAAACATCACGCCTGGAATAATACCAGAATCTCCACCCGAGGAAGACACTTGTTCGACCTCTGTCCCGTTCTGAATTTCGATGTCATCGCCCCGATGACTCCCACCCATTTCCCCCTCGCGGTTGACCACACCCCTGACGTGCTCGATGTGTCACTTCTAAAGAATATCAATCTACGATTGGATTATATAATATGTAACAAAAACCCTTCTACACAATGATGTTAATACGTCATTGCTTCTACATACGTTTTAAGAATCGGTATACATACGTAATAAAGCAAGTCATTTATAAAAACAGTTCAACAAAAATAATTAAAATAGATATTTAATTATTAATACTTGTAATGTTTAACTGATTTATTACCTCTGCAATTCTGCATGAAGCGATGACGCGAAACCAAAAATAGGTACAACGATCCCGCCAATCTCTTTGATCGGTGCCGCCGCGCCGCGGCTCCACCGTCGCTAGCTACCTATTTTTCTACACAAGTTCATGACCTTGTCAGCTGTTGTTTATCAGAGGGCCTAGACAAAGTAACATTCGATTAGCGATGTTGCTAGTAGAAAAGTTAAAATGTATGGGGTTGACATAAGCTATCGAAATGTCACGTGATCATAGGTCAACGAATAAAAATTAGCTAAACAATGATAACAACATTCGATTATGAAATGAATCGACAGCGTCGAAAGATTAGGTACTTCCACAGAGATGCATAGCCAAGGGACACTTTTTGACGAGCGTTATCACTAGTTTTTGGAATCATTAGCGAAAGCGATAACGATTGTAGAAATAGAATCGCTCCGAAGCGAATGCCATTTGTTTAGGCCCTCAGTATCACTTTATCGAATGAATCTTTGAAAATGTGGATTTACGATGCTGAAAGTGACTTGGTTTAACAGCATGCGGGTTTGTGAACGACCACACGTCCTCATTGTGCGAATTAAATATACCTGTTCTGACAAATGAGCACTCGTCGGTGAAAAGTATCTATCTCCAGAAATCGCTCTCTTGTTCGATCTTGTCGAGTACCCATCTACTGTATTTTATTCTTGGCTCGTAGTCGGAGAGAAGTAGTGATTGGACGCGACGATAGTGAAATGGGTGCTGGCCATCTTCTTTGAGTAGGTACCTACTCTCCAAACGCGCATATGGTTTGCTCCGAGTTCGTGTCCCACTGAGCGCATACTTCGCGTTGGATCGTGCTCAAACAAGTTGCTCCTCGATGTCACTGTATCGAGTCATCGGTCTGCCTGCGTCAGCTCGATGTTGGTTTCGTCCGTGCACACTGCCGGCATTGTACATACGCATGTGCAAATGTTGAAATGCTATCGCCGAAGGTACTGGTAGACTCGCAAAACGTTCTTGGTAGAGTCTGCGTGCTTCTGCATTATTGCAGTCACATTTCCCAAGACACATCAACATATTAAAATATTCTACGTTAGAATAAGACATGGTTAACTTTTACGTAAACAAAACACAAGTCACTCACTACGTAGGTCAACAATTTTAACATCCGTTCGGA
The DNA here is from genome assembly GCA_916610205.1 of Griposia aprilina. NCBI lineage: Eukaryota > Metazoa > Arthropoda > Insecta > Lepidoptera > Noctuidae > Griposia > Griposia aprilina. The sequence goes on along the minus strand of OU744297.1, from coordinate 12,974,394 downwards.
AGTAATCTGCACGGGAGACTAAAGGAAAAGGAAGTGATTCGCAGGGCGGCGGGTGGCGGGGTAAAGGGGTAGGTAGGCACGTGGTACAGACGTGGGGCCTGTACGCCGCGGTAGTGACTGGTTTAGAAAGTGGAGAATCGAAGTCAATCCCGACAAGAGTCAAGCGGTTCTCTTTTCGAAACCGCGACTCAGTCCCCCCCCTGTCCGATCACCATTTTCGGCAAGCCTATCCCTTGGGAGAAGCGAGCTCCCCTTGGTTTGCTCGGAACGAGATCCTCCATCTCGATCTTAAAATCCCCACTATCAGTCAATTCATGAAGCGCATTTCCAAGCGTTTCTTTGATTCCGCAGCCTCACATCGCAACCCTCAGGTTGTCAAGGCTGCCAGTTATACCCCCTCCCGTATCAGTCATACCCGCCGTCCAAGGCATGTTCTCACCGACCCCGATGACCCCATAACCCTCCTCCAGGAGAGCAGTAGGGCCACCAGTACAGTGCCCAAACACAGACCGCCATCGTTCCGACCTCGCCGCCAAGGTCCAACGCGACGCCCACGACGTAATTGTCCCCCCCCCCCCCCCCACCCCGACCCTTGCTCGACGGAGCGCCATCGCCAGCCCGCGCCGTAGCTGAGCCTGTAGCTTTAATTTCCCCGATTAATAATAATATTATAAATTCGATCCAGCCCGTCCCACCTTGCTGCCCTCCCCTCAGTGACGCCCTAAGCCAAGGCCCGTACCCCACAGGGGGTGCCCTTAGCGTGCGGTCACCTAGAAATTAAGTAATTCGCCCCTGGCTGGAGGCTTTAAGTTAGTAGCTTAAGGCACCACAGGACAGACCGGTTAAGTAGCCAGGACCTCAGAGGTCACAACTATGAGTTGCCAATTAGGGAAAGAAAAAAAAATAAGGAACTAGTCACCCGTCCGATCACCATGTTCGGCAAGCCTATCGCTTGGGAGAAGCGAGCCAAATACCTGGGTGTCGTATTGGACAAACACCTCTCCTTCGGTGAGCACTTATAGCAGGCACGTTCGCGCGCCGCTTTCGCTCTCGGTAGGCTCCACTTCCTATTGAATGCACGGAAATAATTGTCACTCAAGTGCAAATTGCGCATTAACACAGCGTGCATTCGCCCAATCATGACCTACGCGAGTGTGGTTTTCGCACACACAAAACCCCCCACACCACATCCATAGGATGCAGGCCCTCCAAAACCAGTTCCTCCGTAGGGCAACCGGCTCCCCTTGGTTCGTTCGGAACGAGATCCTCCATCTCGATCTAAAAATCCCCACTACCAGTCAATTCATGAAGTGCATTTCCAAGCGTTTCTTTGATTCCGCGGCCTCACATCGCAACCCTCTGGTTGTCAAGGCTGCCAGTTATACCCCCTACCGTATCAGTCATACCCGCCGTCCAAGGCATGTCCTCACCGACCCCGATGACTCCATAACCCTCCTCCAGGAGAGCAGTTGGGCCACCAGTACAGTGCACAAACACAGACCGCCATCGTTCCAACCTCGCCGCCGAGGTCCTACGCGACGCCCCCGACGTAACTGTTCCCCCCCCCCCCCCGACCCTTGCTCGACGAAGCGACAGCCCGCGCCGTAGCTGAGCCTGTAGCTTTAATTTCCCCGATTAATAATAATATTATAAATTCGATCCAGCCTGTCCCACCTTGCTGCCCTCCCCTCAGTGACGCCCTAAGCCGAGGCCCGTACCCCACAGGGAGTGCCCTTAGCGTGCGGTCACCTAGAAATTAAGAAATTCACCCCTGGCTGGAGGCTTTAAGTTAGCTTAAGGCACCACAGGAAAGACCGGTTAAAACCTACCTATGGTACCTACTACTTATTCTTGACTTTGGCACCACAGAGTACTTTATACTTTGGCACCCTCTGGGTTCAGCAAGCTATAACCATTTATTTATTTTTACTGTACTATTCATTTCAATAAGTTGATAAGTAAATACAGGTTTGAATTACATAAAATTCCTATTTGAAAAAGCAACCAAACTAAAACAAGTTTACTTATTCTTGGCATTGGCACCCTCTGAGTTCAGCAGGTTAAAGCCATTTATTTATTTTTACTCCACTATTCATTTCATTTAGTTGATAAGTGAATACAGGTTTGAATTACATAAACTTTCTATTTGAAAAAGGAACCAAACTAAAACAAGTTTTGTAAACACTAACAACTTTATTCAATAGTAAATGGTTCATCAATTCAAAGAATAAACTAAATTATGACAAATATCCTTTATCTTGGCACTCCCAAGGCATTCTCCATCTTTATAAAGAACTCCAAATTGTCCTTCTGTGAGTGCCCTTAATTTATTTTCTAATAATATAGTAAGTCCTTCAGTATTTTTGACTACTCTACAGGTTGTGAGAGGTTTAGTGTGTTGAAATCTGAAGTGGCAATTAAATACATTGTTGTTGACTAGTGGTGATGGTTCACTGTGGATCCAATGAGGAGGGCCCGTAAAGCAGATGTTATTCCACAGTGCTTGATGTTTCGTGCCAGACACCTGAAGAAAAAATGTTTATAAAAAAAAGGAAACGAAAAGCTGGACAAATCTGGGGGAGGCCTTTGCCCAGTGTAGTGGGACATTGTAGGCCAACAAAAAATAAAAAGGGTTGGTCTTCGTGTTTTGGTAATCTTTTTTGGAAATACAGTGTAAACTCTTTATAACAAAAGTCAAGGGAGAGAACAAGCATATTTTTTTCGTTATGTGGATTGAATAAAGAGAAACAACCAAATAATAACCCAACCAACAAGACTTTTCAATATTTGTTTAAATATGTAATTAAATTATTCTAAATTACATAATATAGTCTGTTATACAGGGTGTTTGGCAGAACGTTGATCATACGAAAATGGTGATGGTGGTGGTCATCTGCTATTTACTCAGCCCTAATTTATTTGGCCCTGGCCGCTGGATATTCAAAAAAAAAATGTTTTTTTGCTTTCTTCTAGTTTCACCACTTTCTAAACTTTAAAGTGTATTTTTTATTAAAAATGGGTAAAACAGACAATAAAAAAATATTTAAATAAAAAAATATAAAACAGTTTGAGGACTCATATCTTTTTTTCTAGCTAACATCTGAATAAAGCAATTTTTTTTTATGAATTTGCCAAAATTAAAGCTTAAAAAAAATATTGCCTGTTTTACCCATTTTTAATAAAAATTACACTTTAAAGTTTAGAAAGTGGTGAAACTATAGTGTGGCCATTAGTGCTGTGCACTCCCTGAGGTATGCGCGGCGAGGTGGGAGGCGAAGAAAAAAGTGCATGAGTTCACATGAGATCGATACATGTCGCACAGATCTTACGATATCAGTTTGCATTTCTAAGGCAAAACTTGTGGCGGGACGATCGTCGGAGGCTATCTATCTGTAATATATTATACTTACTTAGTTGATTAAAATGTAACCCAAATATACTCATATTTTATTAAAAATATGCAGGTGATAAATAAGAACTAAACTTAGAATTCAATGCAGGACTTGTTTTATTGACCATTTTTTTATATTTACAAACAATTATATATTCTAACGAAAGTTATTCTGACATAGATTCTGTTTCAACTTCATCTTCGATTTCGTCATCATCTTCATCTTCCACTTCGCCACCGGAACTTGAATCAGAGTCTTGCAAATTTATTATGAATGAATCGATAACATTATCGAACCTACTATCGCGACTGCAGTAATCATTTTCATTTTTCTGGACATGATCGTCGCATCTCTGCCATTTTTCCGCTGTGAATTCCGAAAACAATTTATCCAATAAGATTATCTTTTCGTCTAGAGAAGAATTAATATAGTTTTGGGCTATGTGGTTTTTAATATCAGCCCAGACCAACTCAATTGGATTTAAATCTGGATGGTACGGAGGTAAACGCAGAACAGTGTGTCCACTGGCTTTCAGGAGTTCGTCAATTCTATACACGGGTTCTTTTTGTGTATTTTTGATATGAAGTAGCAGTTGAGCCTTTGTCATGGTTCCTGAAAATTCTACATTATGGCGTAGCAACCAGTTCTGCATTTCACTTTTGAGGCTTGATATAGTTGGTTTGTTCTCAACCTGAACTCTGTGGTAAGACGCGTTGTCCATTACAACCACAGAATTCGGCAGCAACTTATCTTTTAACTTTTCATCTACCCACTTATAAAAAATAAGGTCTGGTTCTAGCATCTGATTTGAATATAGTCAATGCATCATCCACTAAGCCATTTCGACACCCAGCGTGGAGAATTACCAATCGCCGTCCTTTCCCAATATCAGCATGAATTCCGGGTTCTGACGATGATTGCCAACATTTGCTGGCATGGTGACTGGAGTTGATGTGTTTCATCAAGAAAATATATGTTGCGGTTTTGCGTTCTGTAATTTCTGATTTGTGTAAGATATTTTTTCCGCCACACTGTAATATTAGGATGCTCTATAAGGAGATGTCTCTTTGATTTGCATTTTTTGAAACGGTAGCCCATTTTGTGTAAAAGCTGTCTTAAATATTCCCGTCCACAATTCAATATGCCATCCTTTCTCAAACTTGATAGTAACTTACGGACACTTGGTATTTTTTTTCAACTTCTTAAAACTGATGAATTTTTCTTCTGATAACTCCAAGGTCAAAATCATCCACAACGTGTTTTTTCTTTAGAACTTTTGGTTTTTTTGGCGATTGAAATTTTAATTGGATTGAATTTTCAATTGATAAATAACCCATAGAAATCACATTATGCACGGTTCTTTTGCTGTACCCCGTAGCCTCCGCTACGATTTTGGCAATATTCACATCATTTTTAAATTCAAAGCTTTCTTTGTCTGCTTTTCTTTTCTTAAAATATTCAGCCACCTTAAAAATGACAGTCTTCATATCGACCCATCTTTGAATATTTATCCCATGTGCGTCTGACATAGACAGTCTGATACAGATAACACTACCTGCCGCCACGAGCGCTGACGGCGCACTGACAGAGCGCAGCAGCCGATTCTCCGCCGCGCGCATACCTCAGAGAGTGCACAGCACTAATGGCCACACTATAGAAGAAAGTTTTTTTTTTTTTTTATGTCTTGTGGGTCAGGGCCAAATAAATTAGGGCTGAGTAAGTAGCAGATGACCCCACCTATCCACCATTTTCGTATGTTCAACGTTCTGCCAAACATCCTGTATTTGCCTGACGTTTTTTGCTATGCCAGTATTTGTTTTGTATTTTCTTATGTATTTTTGGGGCCAACATTCCTAAAGACAATTAAATCCAAGAGTAATATCACACGTGTTCTAGGTAATTAACAATAAGAAAAACAAGGCGGCTGTTTACGGCCTCAGGTGTCTTTCTTAGAAATTTCAGCACCATTGAATGAATTTCTATGTTTAGGTTACAAAAGGTTTACGTTATATTGAAACACTTTATAATGAGTGTATGAAAATGTGAACATGACATAGAATAGAATACCCTTTATTATGTACACCATAAAAATTACATACTAACCACATAAATATTGTTTGTCTCCAAATCTTTTTTGAATATGAAGTATGCCTCTTTGTAGCTAGGCACACAGCATCTCTGGCCCACAGTCCATTTGTGAAGCCCTCCATGTTCACCCACTACTTGTCCTGTATCTATGTCTATGAATGTCCCTTTTCTTGTTTCAATGTACTGCAAAATTAAAATAAAATCATTACATCAGAGATTTAGATAAATAACTAAAACTGCCATTGATATAGATCAATCATAAATGATTTTATTTCTCTAAGTAGGTTTGTACAAACAATTTTACACATCAATCATATTTTAAGAACTAGATGATGTTGAAGGCCAAAACAAACTGAGATATAACTGTTTATGTTAAACATATAGACAGTGGAAAGGTAAAATGGCTAAAGCGCTAAAACCTGAAACCTCAGAAAATTAATTTAATAGTAATAACTTTAAAATTCGTTCCTCAGATGTCAGGTTTTAGCGCTTTAGCCAGTTTATTTTTCCACTGTCGATATTTACAGTTAATCACAATAATTAAGATACTTTTGGCAAGACAAAAATCATTATATTAAGTCCTGCAAAGTGATTGCATCAGTACTTACTTCTTCGATGAAATTCTGAAACTTATTTTTGCCAATGAAGCATATTCCTGTACTGTCCTTTTTGTTGGCTACATTCAACAGGCCTTCGGCTTTAGCTATCTCTCTGACTTCCTTCTTCAATAATCTGGCTATAGGAAACATGCATTTCCTGAGAGAAAATTGCTTCACTTGTGATAGGAAAAATGTTTGATCTTTGTGCTTATCAGTGGGCTGTAGCAACCTAACTCCTGAAAATCAGTAGTCATTATTAACTTTTAAATTCTTGTTTGTACAGATTTACATTGATTGGTGCTTTTTAGTGCAAAAATATACCTTCATTCTCATTATATTTTTCCAAAAACGGTCCAAATGATGTATTCGCATAGTGACCAGTAGCAATAGCATCAATACCTAAATTGTTCCTGCAATGTTGGAAAAAGCTATCAAATTTAATATATCGATTGCACAATATGTCTGGGTTGGGTGTTAGACCCGTCTCATACTCTTTAAGTATTACAGTGAATACGTCGTTCCAATATTCTTTTATAAAGTAAACTCTATGCAAGGGAATATCGAGCTTACGACAGACGTATGTTGCGTCTTCAAAATCTCTTTCATCTGAACAAAATCCGGCTTCATAGTTGTTATCCCAATTTCTCATAAACACGCCTTCTACTTGGTACCCTGTAAGTATTATCAATAAAGTCTTATATGATGATAACTTTGAACGACAAGAACTCGTCATAAAATGTTACATGTTGCCCTTTGAAATTACCAGCTCGTTTGAGAAGAAGTGCAGCCACGGCGCTATCAACACCTCCTGAGATCCCCAATGCAACTTTTTTAAACATTGTGGATGTTTACTAAATCAGTCTTCATAAATACATTTTCTAATTTTTACTGCAACCTCGGACCCTCCTGTACATAAAGTCCTTGTACCACAGAGCATGTAACTGTAGACTGTATTATTTTTTTTTTTTTTTCTTCCTTTGGCGTTGCACTATTCGTGCTTATTGCCACTAACAATATTTTAATAAATAACAAAAACGTAAGAAACAAGTACTCGCGAAATGATAAAGTATTACAACGGGAAATTTGGAAATGGAAAGGAGATTAGTTGTTATTACATAAAATTAATAAATTATGATAAGTTAACTGTAGGGAAATATAATACAACAGAAAACTGTAACCATTTAACGTCACCAGGTGGCCCAACAAAAAGGCCGACTTGGTGCAAAAACTTAGAACTACATGGTAAATTAAGTAAGTACATAAATTAGTGTTTAAATAGCTATATCATTATTTACAAGGAAAAGAGCTATTGTTTTATAAATATCTACATTAAAATTAAATAAAATACATGAGATCGAAGTGGGTAAAGGGACTCGGAGGGAAACAAGACTTTGGAATAGTGAGGAGTGGTCATAGAGGGAGCAGGAAAAAATAAGGTGGTTCAGATCTCCCACTTCAGCGCCACATTCACACGCAGGGTTCTGTACAATGCCAAGCCTGGCAAGATGAGCAGGAGTGCACACGTGACCCAATCGCATACGTATGAATATTGTTGTAATCTTTTTGCTTAGCTTGTACTTGCTAAACCAAGGTTTAACAAAAATGGATGGCTGAATAGTACGATAAAATTTCCCTTTCACTGATTGCCCGGACCAAAGCTGACCCCAGGATTCCTGTAGATAAACCTTGGGCAGAGCTGCCAGATCTTGGGTGTTATTTTTGTACGGGAAAACGTCTCCACACAATACGGCATCATTAGCTAACTGGTCAGCTCTCTCATTACCTAGAATGCCACAATGCGAGGGTATCCACGCAAAATGCACTGAATACCCCTTAATAGAACACCTATATAGGAGTTCACGTGTATCAAATATAATATAGGGATTATGAGAATAGAAAGGGAATCTGGCCAAAGATTGCAAGGCACTCCTTGCATCAGTTAATATGAGTGAATTCCGTAACCCCATCACAAGTATATATTCGACAGCTTTGAATAGACCGTAACATTCTCCCGTAAATACAGATGATTCGGGCGGGAGCTTTATTTTTTGGACAATATTATATTGGGAGTGGTATACACCTACTCCCACACATGAGTCTCTTCCATGCTTCGAAGCATCTGTAAACAAGAGCTGACAGCCCTTCCAGTCTCTATCCATAGTGAAGTTGAAGTTAAGGTTATGACATACGTCATCTCGGTAAATGCTAAGGTTATAATGTATATTTGGTGACATAATTAATGAACTGTAATTACAGTGAAATATAGGAAGAAATTCAGATTGGTGACAAGGAGCTTCAATTAAATTGTATTTTCTAAAACTTTTAACTAAACACGGAGTAGCTTTGTGCCTCCAGTAAGTGGATGAAATTACTTCTTCAGAGAGAGTGGAAAGTTTATTTCGCAAAGGATGATATGTAAATTGAAAACACCGAGCCATAAATCTATCAGCCAAATATTGACGTCGCAAATGAAGTGGTGGGTCTCCACATTCCACCTGAAGACAATTAATAGGACTGCTTTTCATTGCACCTGAAACCACTCTAAGTGCCTTGGACTGAACACTGTCCAGTTTCTTAAGACCAGCAACATTAGCAGGTTCCAGCAAACAAGTCCCATAATCCAATACGCTTCTAATCAAGGTGTTGTACAGTAGTTTTAATGAAAAGGGATGTGCTCCCCACCAAACACCAGCAAGACATCTAATTATGTTGATATTTCGTTCGCATTTAGCAGCTATATAATCACAGTGTGGTAAACCAGTAAGATGTGTATCCAAAATAAGGCCTAAAAATTTAGCCTGGTTTTTAACGGGCATAGGGATATTATTATACCTTACGGTAACTATAGGAGGCTTACGCATTCTAGTAAACAACACAATGTTGCTTTTATCAATTGACAGGTGTAGACCATTGGTTTCTAGCCAAGTCTTGAGTAAGCATAAAGAAGAGGTTAAGGAAGTACAAATATTTGCAACAGAGTTACCAGATAAATAAAGAAGTAAATCATCTGCATATTGAAGGACATGTACTGACTCATTTAGAGAGGATTCCAAATCATAAGTGTAAATATTGTAGAGAATTGGACTAAGTACAGAACCTTGAGGGAGACCTTTCCATACTAAACGGGTAAATGAATACCCTTCAATATGAAGATTTAAAGATCTCTCTGAAAGCATGTTAATTATGAACTTAGACAGCATTGTTGGAACTTGTAATGAGTTCAGCTTTTGTTCTAGGACTGATACCAGGACATTATCGTAAGCTGAGCTAATATCAAGGAAAGCAGCAATTACAGAGTTATTAGAAGAGAAGGCTAAGCGAATATCAGTTGTGAACACACTAAGGCTGTCCATCGTACTTTTACCCTTCCTAAAACCAAACTGTGATGTAGCTAGCAAGTTTTTGCTTTCCAAAAACCACTCCAAACGATGCTTAATGAGATGTTCAACAATTTTAACAAGAACTGTAGAAAGTGCAATTGGCCGGTACGAAGTAACATTGGAAGAAGGTTTGTTTGGTTTCAGAATAGGAATAATTGTTTGAGACTTCCAACTTGATGGAATGTTGCCAGATATCAAAGCTGTATTGATGAGATTTAAATATATTAAAAGAACAGAGTCGGACAGATTAACTATAAATGAATATGGTATACCATCTTCACCAGGAGCTGAATCCTTAACATGTGAAAGGACTCCCTTCAACTCACTTAGTGTGAACGGGGAATTCAACGCAGAATTAGGAATAGGAACATAGGGAAAGTGCATTAAAGACCTCTGTTCTGGGACTGAAGGAGGAGCTAAATGATCCATAAACTCATTGGCTAATTCTAATGGGAGTTTTGAGGCTGTTGTGTCACTGAATGCTGACCTGAATCTCCTAATATTTTGCCATACTAGAGATGCGTTAACTTCTGGTGAGATAGATGCACAGAATCTTTGCCAACCTTCAAATTTCTTTTTCCTAAGGAGCTTACGAGTTGTACGAGCAGCATCTAGGTATATCTCAAAATTGTGACGAGTCATAGTATGGCCATAATTTTTTTCTGCTTCTTTTCTTTTTTTAATGGCCTGAGTACATTCAGCATCCCACCAAGGTGGTGAAGGAATTTTGCCTGTAGCACCATTCTTAATAGGGAAAGTATTATCAGCCACCTCTATTAAAGTTCTTGTTATTTGATTAGATAATAACTGAGGATCATGTAGTTGTAAGGAGTTAGTTAAAGCAAGAATTCTTTCTTCTACACAATTTTTGTATGTATCCCAATCCGCATTTTGAAGTCTATACTTTAATCGTGGTGTTGGATTGCAAGCATCTGGTTTTTTATGTGGAAAAGAAATGATTAAAGGGTAATGATCACTACCATAAGAAGACGGTAAAGGAGACCAGGATAATGTCGATGCTAACTCAGGTGTGCAGATTGAGAGGTCAGGGGCACTTATTCCCTCATCTGGATTCGATTGGCGTGTTGGGAGACATGTATTTAAAATACACATATTATTAGAGTCTAGAATTTCTAATAACTTTTCCCCATAGGAATTGGAACTAGAACTACCCCAGGACTGATGTTGTGTATTAAAGTCGCCCATTACCAAAAATGGTTTAGGTAAAACTGAAAGAAGATTACTTATTTCAGAAAGAATATTTACAGTGGGACGAGAATAATATATACATACTAAACAGATTTTATTTACAATTGCAGCAACAGCAGATATGTCGTCACTGAGACTTGGAAGAGAAAAAGCTTGAAAAGACAAGTTATTTTTAATAAGTATGGCGACGCCGCCATACCCATCGCTTCTGTCTGTTCTTAGACACGCATAGCCAGGAATTCTAAAAGAGAAACCTGGTTTAAGCCATGTCTCACAGAGAGCGACTACAAAGGGATTGTATTTGTTCAATATGTAGGACAGATCAGATTTTTTATTCACAATGCTGCGACAGTTCCACTGGACAATCTTGGGTAGATTTGGATCCATTATGATGGTTGAATAAGTTAGACAGTGTATCAATTACAGTGGCAACGTTGGACGGTTCAATATTATTATTTTTAGATAAGGTATTAATTAACATGATTATTAAATTTAAAATTTGACTCTCATTATTATTTGTTGTTTTATTTTGGAATGCAACACCATTCCCTGACACAGAAACTTCATTACTGATTAATGCTTGATGAGCTGCCCGGTCATACCCCTTAGCTGTTTTTGGAGGATCCCGAGGTTTCAGAAATACCGTTTTTCTTTGTGAGGAGACAATTGGTGTGTTAAGTGATTGGGGCAAAGGTTGTGAAAAGAAAGAATTTTTTGTGGTATGTGATGGGGCAGATGTTACCACATCTGCATACAATTTTGAGATTGGTGGATGTAACTGCGATGCTTCAGCATACGACACGCAGCTATGGGCCATATAATGCTTAATTGATTTTTGTCTCTCAAATTCTGGGCATTTTTTATTGATGGCGTAATGAGTGCCACCGCAATGACAGCATTTACTATTAGTCTCGTCTTCAATACCGCAAGTATCAGCAGAATGTTTCTCCCCACACTTGAAGCACTGAGGGTTCGACCTGCATTGTACCTTTGTATGGCCAAAACGACAACAATTATAACATTGAATTGTTGGGAATGTATACAATTCCACTGACATGGAATTGTAACAACAAAACACACGTTTTGGTAAAATTTGTCCGTCAAAGGTGAGCACGACTGTTTGGGATGGTTTCCACACAGGGGTCGGTTCGTGTATTTTGTAATTAAGACGCCTAGCTTTGATGACTTTCCCGCATCCAGCGGGGACAGATATATTTTCCATTATTTCCTCAGGAGACCATTCGGTAGGTACGCCTTTAACAATTCCAATACGACACACATTAATTGATGGAACAAATGCCTTTAATTTCTCCTTAGCCAAACTTGGGTCATTTAGAAAAGAGTTTGCATCTACGTAACGGGAGAAGCTTAGTGATATTCTATTTCGACCAATGCGTTTTAATGAACCGTTAATGATGTTGTTAAACCCGCGTTTTTTAAGAAAGTGCCCTATAGTTATTGGGTGTAATGATTGAGCCGAGTTTGGTGTATCAACATTTTTTTGGATGTGTACAACGTATGGTGACAGGTCTGTGGCTTCGTACAAAGCCCTAGCAACCTGTGGCGCCTTCTGAGGAAGATCTGACTTTAAGAGGTTTTCAGTCTGGGGACCATCCACAGAACGTGGAGTGGCTTCTTGGTGAACTGAAAATGAATGTACCGGTACGTCTGATGTTATTTTTGGACTGAATGTGACTACCGAGTCATTATCACAATAGCAATTGGTTTCGGAGTTATTTATTCCTGTTGAGTGACCATTTCGTCTTCTTTTATTGCAATTTTTGCATATTTTGCGTGGAGCTCTAGTCCTTTTCCGCTCCGATTTGGTTAAGGACGAGTCTGTATCCATACTGGATTCGTAAATAATAACATTATGACCAACCGAGGGGACTGTGCCCCCCGGATCAGGCGGTTCATTGTCCATTATGCCCACTGGCCAGAAAAAATAAAAATAAGACTTACCCTAAATATGAAGAAATATATTTACAAATAATTACACTATCTAATTTAATGAATATTTACATAAATCTACACAACTTATCTCCAATCGCAAACGTTTTTTATAATTTTTATTAAAACGAAAGAAAAATCACGCCCGCCAAATTCGATGATTCCCGCGTTTTTTTCGACTGTATTATTGTACTGTGCAACCAATATTATTTTCCTGTAATGCGGTAATGACATTGACAATGACATCAATGACGTCCATAGTATGAAATTTTTGTTTTCTATGACCGTTCGAGATCCATCATCCAATGGACCACAGAGTACATTTTATATAGGGAGAATGGACCATATACGACCAATCTGACAAGGAAATATTTTATTACTGGCAGCTAGGTACACACGGCACGGCCACGGTTTACGCTGACCTCGCATTGTATGGAGATCCTATACAGTGCGAGATTAGCTTATACTGGAAATGTACAGCTTGATGTGTAGCCGTGTGTACACTCAAGCAGTGACTTTAGTCGGCGACGACTCGCTGGCGATTTCAAAATTTCTTGTCCACACACACAGTTTGACATCTGATTAGTTGTTACCGATGTCAAAATCTAAGTGAACGTGAGATTCAGACGTAGCAGGTGGTCAAAGTAGCTCTTTCGTTGGTAGTGGTGAAGGTTTAACACGTGCTTTTTTTGTGTTACGAATTTTTTCGATTTTAGTGAATTTTACCTTCTATCGAGACTATTCTTTGTGTTTGTGTTGAAGTGTAAGGTTTGTTTTAACTCTAACTTATTTTTTTTTTTAAAGATTTTACCCAGTATCCACAATGGATACCAAAAAGCCCCCTGACCCTCCTGATCCCTTTGAATACACTCCGGTGTTAACTGTTTCTCTCCCCGACGACAATGTGCTAGAAAATACAATGGACTCCGAATCGACAAGTAGAAAAAGAGTAGCTACATCTCCCCCGGCTACTATAACAAACCCTCCAAAGCTACAAAAAAAAGAATTTGGTAGACAAGCGTACACGTTAAGGGACAACCCACCCTATATTGTACACGTTTCTTTGAAGGATGGCCAGACCCCAGGTACTGTTCTGCACCCGGTTAAATTTGGAATGTTTTTAACAAAAAATAACTACAGCAACATTCTCCTAGGTAGTGTCAAACGCCTGGGAAGGAACCGTGTGTCTGTTGAGTTTAAGTCTCACCAGGATGCGAATAGTTTCTTAATTAGTCGTACATTAGCCCAAAATAACTTTGTTGCAACTATTCCTCAATTTAATATTACTCGTTTGGGTCTCGTAAGAGACGTACCAAGTGAGTGGACAGAAGATGAGGTCATAGAGAATATTAAGGTTCCTGCTGAATGCGGCCCCGTTATAAAGGCAAGGAGAATGAGCCGTAAGGTGACTTCTCTGGGTGTTACAGAGTGGAAACCCACTCAAACTGTAGTTCTCACTTTTGATGGGCAAGTCTTACCTAAGCGAGTTTATTGTTTTTATTCTGCCCTTTCAGTCGAAAGGTATATGTACCCAACTATTCAATGTTTTAACTGTTGTCGTTTCGGTCACACTCGCACTGTATGTCGCTCGCAACCCCGCTGTTTCAAATGTGGTCAAGACCACCCAGGTGATGGATGCCAAGTTACTGGGTAAATCTTTCAAACGTCAGATATCATTATCCCGATAATTTTGAATTTTTGACAGATTTTCTGTACATAATCTGTCAAAAATTCAAAATTATGAGGATAATGATATCTGACGTTTGAAAGATTTACCCTACTACTGACTGTGCCATTTGCATATCTTGTTCTGGCAATCATTATGCCAATGATAAAGCTTGTCCTGAATTGGGTCGGCAGAAGGGTATTAAAGCTCTCATGGCCGAGAAATCTGTTTCTTATGCGGAAGCAAGTCAGGTCTTTCCACCAGTGTCAAGATCATATGCTGAAGTGTCAAGAGCTTCTCAAAAATCCAAACCAACAACCAATTTTCCTCAATACCCCAGTCCAGCTCCCCAAACACCAAAATCATACCGTAAAACGGTCTTTCTCAAACCTAAATCTCACGCCCCTCTTTCACCTAGTTACGATAGGCAGGCTCATCAAGCCCTTACTCAGGATTACTCCTTCTCTCCTTCCCAAAACGGTTGTGCCTTCCCTATGGAAGGTGCTAGTAGTCCTGATAAGTCTGAAAACATACTTAATATTATAGCCAATATGCTAATAACTGTATTAGCTAACCCTGCACAATCTTTACCTGACCACGTTGCCAATAAACTGAATTCAATTGTCCATTATATTAATAACATTCCATCCCCTGACATTCCTGCAAGGGAACGTGAGGAGTATTTCTCCCAGAAAACCTGACCTACTCTTTTTAATTAATAAATTTAAACCATCGGTCTGCGGCATCGCTGAGACGTGGCTTCGTTCTGAAAGCAATTTCAGAATCCCATGTTTCGGTGGTGTTCGTCATGACAGATCAGATGGATATGGAGGATGTGCTTTGTTCATCAATAACAAAGTATCATTCTCCCAGATCCCTTTACCCTTCGTTGGCGACAACATCAATGTTGTTGCTGTTAAGGTTGAGGGTATAAATATTTTTTCTTTTTATATTGCACATCCACATTTTGAGGATCTTGTTTTAATTAAAAATCTGCTACGTAGTGTAAACGGCCCATTACTTGTCATGGGAGATTTTAATTGTCATCACTACCGGTGGGGATCGGATTCTTGTAATAGTACTGGTGTTGGCCTGGTGGATATATTGGACGATCTTGACCTATGTATTATTAATGATGGCAGTACCACACGTAGGTCTGGATTAGGACAAAGTAATAGTTGTGTTGATCTGACATTTTGCTCATCCAGCATAGCCAGCCTTTTTGTTTGGAGTCGTTTAGATATGACCTACGGAAGTGATCACTATCCCGTTGATCACAGTTGAAATTCCTTCTAAATCTCTTCCTGATAAAACCTCCCCTCCCTTACTAAAGTACCAACTGAACTCTGTGGATTGGGATCTTTATTCAAAAATTTTAGACCTTCGTATCTCCTCCCTCCCACCCATCAATGTTGAAACTGCTCAAGAATGTTTTACGTCTTTTTCCAACACCATATCCGCTACAGCTAATGATTGCTTCCCTTCAAATAATCACCTACAGGCAAAATCCCTTCTCCGCCTTGGTAGGATAGGGAATGCACTACCATGATCAGGGCCAGAAATGAGGCGGAAGAGACTTTTAACCTTGAATCATTTCAAGGTTAAAAGTCTCTTCCGCCTCATTTCTGGCGAGAAGATTATCCAGGTTCATACCTGGATAATCTTCTCGCCTTCAATAGAATATTGGCAAGGTCCAGGAAATTAAATAGAAAAAAGAAAAGAGCAGGCTGGGTATCGTTTTGTAGTTCTCTGAGTCCATCTACCCCAGCGTCGGTGGTGTGGCAAAGAGTGAAAAGTTTTAGGAACAGTTTAAAACCATCTCCCACGAACAACTTGTCTGAAGATTTGGGGTACCAGTTTTTCTCTAAAGTCGCCCCAGTCTATGTTCCTGGTGTAGATGAAATAAACTTTGATGTTTCTGTAACTTCGAACGATCCTCTTGATAACCCATTTTCCCTTGACGAACTTAAAACGGTTCTCACTTATGTCAAGGATTCCGCTTCTGGCTAGGATGGATTCCCTTACTCTTTCATTGCAAAAGCGGGTGTAAAATGTCACCAATATTACCTGGACTTAGTCAATTTCAGTTTCATCTCTGGGTATATTCCTCCAGCTTGGAAGGTTCAAGTGGTTATTCCTCTATTAAAACCCGGCAAAGATCCTAGTGATCATTGCTCTTATCGACCAATTGCTTTATCGTCTATTCTTATTAAACTTCTTGAACATCTAATTAAAAACCGCCTGGAATGGAATGTTGAAAATAGAAAACTACTTCCAACGACTCAATTTGGCTTTAGGAAAAGTCTGGGTACTACTGATAGTGTGGGTATCCTCACATCAGAGATCCGGCTGACCCTTAGTAGAGATGAGTCTGTGGTAGCCATTTTTCTAGACATATCAGCTGCTTATGATTCTGTCCTCCTCCCAATTCTCAGGCAAAAGTTGCATGAGCTGAGAATACCGGCTAGGATTATTCAGATCATCTGCATTATTTTTTCAAACCGCACTCTTCAGCTAAGGATTCCAGGGGATACCTCCGAGCAGAGGGCGACCTGGCGAGGTTTACCTCAGGGACCCGTAATTAGCCCCATACTTTATAATATCTACACTTCCGATCTCCCTTCATGTTTAAATTATAATTGTAAAATTCTTCAGTATGCTGACGATATCGCATTATTGGTCTCTGGCAGTTCCATAGAGGATGCCGCTCTTTCTTTGAATGTCTCTTTATCCTCATTAAACCAATGGCTTCTCGATCACGGGTTGTCTTTGAGAGCTCCTAAGAGTACAGCTGTTATTTTCACTCGCAGACGTCTTGTCCCCCAGGTTGACATTAATATAGATGGTCAAGCTATCCCGATCAAGGAAAAGGCCAGGTTTCTGGGAGTTACTCTGGACTCCAAAATGTCAGGTGTGGATCACATCAACAATGTTGTTAAAAAATGTGAGCGCTCAGTATCAGTCATAAAAGCTTTATCTGGAGTCTGGTGGGGAGCTCACCCATACACTCTAAAATTAGTGTACAATGCTCTGGTCAGAAGTGTGATGGACTATTGCTGCTTCTTACTTGAGCCCTGTAATAAAGAAGCGCTTCGCAAACTTGACGCCATTCAAGCCAAATGCCTTAGGATTGTCGTAGGAGCAATGAAATCCTCTCCTATAAATGCCCTCCAGGTAGAATGTGCAGAGCCTCCCCTTAACATACGAAGGCAATACTTAGCAGATCGTTTCCTGTCAAAAGTTTTCTCTCTTTCATCCCATCCCTTACTTCCCATTTTAGAACAAATACACCTCTCTTTAGAAATATCCCCATATTGGAAACATAAATTGTTTCCCCCTTTGATGAATAGGTACAGAGAGCTTAAAAACCTCTCCTCACCTGTTTGTCAGTATCCCACCCTACCAGTATTTTCTTCCGCATACGAGGCGGTCCACTTTAGGCCAAACGTCGTTTTGGAGCTTGGTATTTCAAAGACTTCCGAGGACGTAAAAGGTGACTTTGATCGGGCTATTGAGAGGTACTGGAGGGGTTGGAATCTATTTTACACTGATGCGTCTAAATTAACTTCAACAGGATGCACAGGAATTGCATCATATTTTCAGAACTCCAGAATTGCCCTTCTCTTTCAGTGCCCTCCGGAGGTTTCGGTATTTACAGGGGAATGTATTGGCATTTTAGAAGCAATTAATTTTATAAAAACGCATAATATTCAAAATTCGGTAATTTTTTCAGATTCCCGCAGTAGCATTCAGGCTTTAAGTCAAAATCAATTAAAATCAAAAATTCATAGCAAAATTATTATAGACATTCAAAATTTACTCTTCACTTGCTCTAAAAACGGTTTAAGCATTGAAATAGCTTGGGTTCCCAGTCACTCGGGTATAGGTGGCAACGAATGCGCCGACTCGTTGGCTAAATATGCTACATGCAACCCTGTTGACCAAAAACATTATGTCGTCCATAGCTATGATTTACGGGCTGATACAAAACCTAAAATGCATAACGCCTGGTCAACAGTGTGGCAGGTAACTTCAAAGCTCAAGGGGGCATACTACGCCAGTATCCAACCCGACATCCAGCGGAAACCTTGGTTTTTTAAATGCACTAAGTTATCCAAAAGAACTGTTTCATCCTTGTGTAGGCTAAGACTCGGTCACTGCTGCAGTCCAGTATTCCTGAATAAGATTCGTGTTCGTGACAATTCCCTGTGCGAATGCGGTCTTGACGAAGGTACTCTGGATCATATCTTTTTTTAATGTCCTTCAAATTCCCAATCTTTTGATTTGTACCATAAGCTTCCCAAAATTAATATCACCCTTCCTACTAACTTCCATTCCCTCTTGACTAACTTTTCGCCTAAACTAATCCAAATCCTGTCAAAATTTTTAAATGACAATGATATTAAAATGTAGTCTGATGTGTAATAAATAATAATTATAACTTTGTGAATGTCTGTGTCGTTTTTTAATAGAGTAATCAATCTATTAAGATTTTTAAAAAAGAAAACATGTTATTTAACAAAACTTGTCTTGTCCTTTCAGCTACTAAAACTATTAAATAACAACTACCACAAAGTGCAAAGTTCGAAGGCGCATCTTGTTGTGCTGCTGCCGTCACTACATGACGCTGGCAGAATAGTCGACATCGGCTCAGTTGCCAAAAAGGAAAAAAAAAAAAATAGATGTAGCTGTGTGTGTACCTAGCCTTAGAGTAATGACAACGGCTGCGACTGTCTCAAAAGTAAATGGTGAGGTTGCCAGCCCCATTCATTTGTAATTCTCAATAGATTTCCTAACATAATCTGTGACCCGTATACTTAGAGTACTCTTTGTCTGTGACACTCGGTGATTTGACAAGATTGTTTGTTGAAAGAAGTTTGCTTGCACAGTAACGTAGGTTATTCTTGCGGTATTTAAGAATTTTTGGGTATTTTTATTAACCAAAATGTCGAACATTAATCTGCAATGTCTGTTAGGAATACAGTGTAATGATTTCGTAATGATAGCAGCCGATCAGAGCACTAGCCACAGTATTATGGTGATGAAAGACGGTGAGTTAGCGGTTTTTGATCATGGAATTAAATAATACTTTACCATGTTCCTGTACTATTATATATCTATTCGTTTCTAGATGAGGATAAGATTCACAAGATATCTGACAAACTGATAATGGGTGTGATTGGTGACCAGGGTGACTCTACCCAGTTCGCTGAATACATTGCCAAGAATATTCAGCTGTACAAAATGCGTAATGGATACGAGCTAGGGCCCACTGCGGCTGCCAATTTCACACGCAGGAATCTCGCCGAGTATCTGAGAAGCAGCGTATGTATAAATCAAAACAATATCCTATTAGGTTAGTCTTTAGACGAGTTATATGAGAAAGCCTGCAGAAACTGTCTAAAACTAGACAGAATTTCTGATATACAGTCATACAACTGTTAATATCAAACCAAGATGAAAAAGTAAAGTCATCAGAGTAACATGTTCCCTTGCCCATGGTTGTTAAGAAAATAATAAAATCTAATGTTTCAGACACCTTACTTCGTGAATGTGTTGATGGCTGGTTATGACAAGGAGAATGGCCCGGAGCTATACTTTATGGATTACCTGGCATCCAGTGTGAAAGTACCTTTTGCTTGTCATGGTTTCGGTGGTTACCTCAGTTTGAGTATAATGGACCGCTACCACAAGAAAGGTAAATTAATATTGGCCACATAACCTTGTATACAGGACGGCAGGGACTTAATCAAGTACTGAATCCATGGTAATAGGTTGTGCATCGGTACGCACAATCTGTTACCATGAATTCTGAACCCCCGTGTTGAAATTTCTTGTCATTGAAAAATTGTTGTTCCATACGTTTTCACTGTAGGTTCCATACTTTTCTATGAAACAGTAGTTTTTTTTTTATCACTGAGAAAATTTACGCTGCGGGTCTAGACTCCCAAACTGAAACCAGGTTTCAGTTTGCGCATTGCTGTCCCTGTCAGCCTGTAATATCTTGTTTTCTAGAAGTGTGGTCAACTTATATGTAACATTGTGTATTGTGAATAAAATAGTCGCTTACTAGCCTAGCCCACACTATGTATAATCTCCCCCTCCCCTCTATATAAGATTTTTTTTCTCACTGCCTTCGCTATCTTGATTATGGTTATATGTTTTTTTTCTACTCCATCAAAATAATAAGATAGTGATTTATAATCCATTCATTACTTTTCAGATGCCACTGAAGAGGAAGCTTATGAGATACTGAAGATGTGTGTGAAGGAGGTCCATAGAAGATTATTTGTCAGCCTGCCCAACTTCCAAGTGACTGTTGTCAATAGAGAGGGCATCAAAGTATTGCCTGTTATCAATTCAAAACTGCTGCAGTAATTTTCTTAATAAAGTAATATTTTCATCATAATTGTTTTCTTAATCCAGCAATATGTTAATAATTTAACATGTCATTGGTTGGCGAAGGGTCTGCTAGTTATAGTGGGCCCCGCGTCAGTACCCACGGCGTAAGGGCCATTTTCCTGTCACGCGTGTTTGCGCCTCACCTGCATGGGTGAGCGTAGCGCGTGTGATGCACTTGCAAACTACGAAACGATAGGAAAAAGACCCTAACATGCACAAACAAACAATACTGTAAAGGTTTCGCTTCGGCTTGTTGTCCGCCGCAAGCAATGTTACGTCTCAAATCCACGCTTATGCGTGAGCAGGTTCATGTGGTCAAATTAACGCGTGAATTTCCTACGGTCGTTGCGCTGGTTTTCGCCCTTTTAGTGGAGTTGTCAACTTTAGGGCACTAGAAAAAGAAATTGCCATTATGTTAGCCTAGTGCTATTTATGTTTATTTATAGCCTATATAGTGTAATTTTCGTTATAATAACTCATTGGTGCTACAACATGAAACTTTTTTTTATAATAATTTTTGAAGTGAAAAATGGGTAAAGTGCTAGTTTTCGGCCACTAGAATGTTAGTTTACGGCCATTACTTTTTATAGAATAGAAAGTCAGTAAAAATCGTAAAATAAATATAATAAACGTCGTTTAGTGCTTTCGATATTTTGTATTTGCATTCATATTAACTAATAATATCATAATTCATATTAATTTTTGGAACTTGAGAGGGCACAACGTTTCCTGCTTAAGGTTATGCTCTTTAAACCCTACAGATTCCCTACCCAAAGCCTTTACCTAACCTCTGACCTCTTTTCTGTAAGGAAACTTTACCTACTTCATCTTATCCTGAGAAAGCACAAATCCCTTCCGTATGATCCCTCAAATCCGACTATTAGTAGCAGGAGAAGCTACTTAGTCGCTCCAACTGTCCCAGTCAGATCTGTTTTTGCTAAGAGACAGTATGAAAGACAATCTTCCCATTTATACAACTTACTGAATAAAGAGCTACACATCTATCCCCTGAAACTCCGTGACTGTAAACTAGCTGTGACTGAATGGCTCAAGAATAAAACCTACGACGAGATTGAGTCCTTAGTATCATCGCTTCCGTAACTATCCTATAATTAACAGGACCGCGGTAACGAAGTTGTTAGTGGAGGAAGCTGTGCCTGGCTTCTTCCGATCCCAAGACTTTGTCGCAGGGCTAACCTAAACCTAAACATAAACCGAAACCTAAAAAAAAAAAAAAATTAACCCAAATTAAATTATCTCATATATACAATGCACACTATTACACGCACACACACACACACAAACACACACGCACACACACACATACACACACACACACTCGCTCGCATACATCACACTAGCGCTTACTTTTTACTTGGATTTTCTTTTTCTTTATCTTTGTTTACAATTGCATTACCGTTTTAATGTTAAGTGGAGGGGCGGAGTCTCCTAACACAAGCATCCTCTTGCTTAAAAGGTGATCTCCAACTCATGTGTGTAAAGCATTTTATGTAATTGCAATAAACATTTTATTATTTATTATTATTATTATTAAAATTATTATAAATCAGATACAATCATAAGCTTTTTGTTAATCTTATCAAAACCACTCTTATGAAAATTAACAATATTGAAAACAAATTTATTTTAAGTATTACAGTTCCAAAACTATCACAGTTACATGAGTGAAGAATCATAACTCTTCTCTTTTTAATCATAATATAACTTAAATAAAAGTCGGATTTCTTATTTTTAAAGTATTTTTAAGTATAACGTTGATTATCATAATCAGTCATCATTATCAGCCTATATTCTCCCACTGCTGGACGTAGGCCTCTCCTAACGAACGCCACTGAGCCCGATCCTCGGCTCTCCACATCCAGTCTCTGCCAGCCGCCTTTCGCAAGTCCGTCCCCTCCCCCCCTGGGCGGCAGGCGTCCCTCACCACTCTAGATATCGTTTTCCCCAACGATTGTCGGTTCTGCGAGAGATGTGATCAGCCCATAGCCACTTCAGCTTGCTTAGTCTTTTGGCTATGTCGGTTACCTTGGTTCTCTGGCGGATAAACTCGTTTCGGATTTTATCCTTCAGAGAAACTCCAAGCATAGCTCTCTCCATAGCTCGCTGAGCGACTTTAAACTTATGGACCAGTCTCACCGCGAGTGTCCACGTTTCAGCTCCGTAAGTCAGCTTCACTGGTAGGACGCAGGCGTTGAAAACTTTCGTCTTTAGGCACTGCGGTATGAACGACGAGAAGACCTGACGAAGTTTACCAAATGCTGTCCATCCCGGCTGAATCTTTCTATCGGCTTCCCTCTCAAAATTTTTCTTACCCAACTGCATATTCTGCCCGAGGTAAATATATTCCTGAACAACTTCAAGGGGTATACCGTCAATGACAATCGGTCTCGGGGTAATAAGGTCGTTAACCATAACCTTGATTTTGTCTATGTTCATCCCAAGACCGGTGCGTCGAGAAGCGACAGCTAGGTCAGTCACCTTAAATCAAGATCCTGCAGTGCCTCCGCCATAAGAACAATATCATCGGCTAATCGTAGGTGTGGGATGTACCTACTCGCCATTTATGTTTATTCCCGTTCCTTTCCAGTCCAGCATCTTAAACATATCTTCCAGGGCACCAGAAACAATTTCGGGGACATGAAATCCTCCTGTCTCACCCCCGTGCGCAGCTGGATATGTTTAGTCTGCCGTTTCTGTACTTGGACGGACATATTCGCGACATACAAGCATCTCATCACATCGATGTATTGCCAGTGCACTTGCCATCGCTGCAGGGACTTGAGCACAGCCCGGGTCTTTACAGAGTCAAATGCTTTCTCATAGTCCACAAAAGCAAGACACAGGGGCTCTTCGGTCTTCTGTATAACCTGCCGCACTGTGTGGATGTTGTCTATGGTCCCGTAACACGATCGAAACCCGGCCTGCTCTGGAGGTTGAAACTCATCAAGTCTTCTCGATAGACGATTCGAGACTACCCTCGAAAACAGCTTATAGGACATGGCTCAGAAGCGATATGAGCCTGTAGTTTTTAAGGAGTCTTTAGGATAATCAGTCATCTGATTTTTATTCTTATAATAAAATATTTGGTTACTATTTTCATTATTTCGGTAGGTTTTGGAGGAGCCATCTGAAAAAGGAATAACTTATTGAAATAATTATCTTCCTTCTAAAAATGCATCGTAAATTAATTATTTCATGAAATGACCGAAAACTAAAGTTTTATTCGATTTTCGGCCGCCCTATTTGTTCATACAATTTTAAGTTGGGCGAAAACTGAATAATAATTATAGATTTACTCTAGTTTTCGGCCACTGCCGAAATGGGTATTTTAGTCTCTACTTTGGTGGCCGAAAACTGAAAGCTAGTCACTTCGAAACGTTACGATTCATTATAAATGAAGAGAACAATAATAGCGTGTAACCAAATAAATGAATGAGACAAAAGTATTTAGGCTGAACGCGAGCTATTTTCCGGCCGCATGGCCGACAACCAGATATTTGGAGAATTTTTTACGTCACTATCCGGCCACCTAATTTATCAAATTTTTCAATAAAATATTGCACTAATTAATGTGAAAATACAATGATAAGTTATTTAAACACTGGAATATATGCACATTATTAGATATTCATACTAAATACAGCACAAAACTTACGTTTGAGTGGAACGCGCACCACTATTTTTTTCGATCGTTCCCACTCCTTTCGACAGCTCCTGTGCTGGCGCTTATCTGAACAGTTTTTTAGGAGTTACGTGTTGTGGTTACCCAATTAAGTAATGTTGCTAGATATAATACAACTATTTGAAAATGTATTAAACTTCATTTCGTGCCATAAAATGTATTATAATCGTTATTAAATCAAATTTACGGCATCACCTAGTGCCAAAGGCCGAAATACAGACCCGGCCAGGCTTACCGGCGCAACGACCCTATATAAAAATGTACACTGCGCACTTTTCATAGAAGATTATGTTAGATATTTCCCTGAGATGCCCCTTTCCACCTTTGCGTCCATCATTCGTCGCAGGAGGCGACAGCATCCCGCGCACTGCTGACCATGGACATAATGATGCTCTGTGCCATGGACTGAGCCACAAACGGGAGTAAGATTAACTGCAGTTTTAGGTATACACTACTTTTAACTTCATTTACCCCTTGGTTAAACACATGAAGTAAGCAATATCAAATAAATTAAAGACCAATTAGCCTTAAATTGTATTTTTATTTAAATACCTACTAAATCTGCTTAGCCTAAAAATAATAAGTTTCATAATTTATTTATCCTCCAGCCTTGCTTCGGTCTGGGCTAGATGCCATACTCGTGTCTTGGTTGTCCATTTGTGAACTATTTGGGTTTTCGCCATCGCCCATGTTGTCACCTTCATTGTCTGATGGCTCTGTAACAGATATTCAGATTATTATAACAGAAAACTTAACATCAACAGGGAAACAGCTCATAGAAGAAAAGGGCATTTTATTGAGCATTTTTTTTTTTGTTTCTTTACATTTTTCCTACTTTTCACAATGCTTGACCCAGTGGTATAATGCCATACGGCATTAAAGATGATTCTATAATAAATATTTTCAATGGGACTTTATCTGCTGTTTGCCTATCTACTATTATTGAGCTTTTTTGGGCCATGTCAACCAATAGGGTAGTTTTGATATTGTGGAATAAATAATTACTGATCTGAAAAGATTATTAGAATTACCTTTCTTATCTGCTGGCATATCTTCAGTTCTATTGGCAACTTGGAAGTGGTACTCCAGCTCGTCAAAATCAAATACCTGGTCTGTTGGTAGCAGACATGGTAAATATGCTGGGAATGTGGGTTTGCAGGCTATTACTGAACAGAAAAAAGAAAAACCATATCACCTCATCAACTACAACTAGTTGAAGTTGAAGCAGTTACATAAGATGCAACAATGACTGGAAACATTGCATTTTGTACTGTAGTGCAATCTTCTATCATTTCAGTTTTGATAACTTATTTATTTATTACTGCAGCACACAATTGTACAGAGGCGGACTTAATGTCATAGGCATTTTTACCGGACAACCTCAATAACTTCTCCTTGCAATGATTGGTTATATGTTGCCACTTACAAGTTATCATTAGCAAGAGGCAACAAATAGAAAGTCACTGGCAGTACTTACATGGGAACACTTGATTGTCCTCTGTATTGAACAGGTTGTGTGTCTCACTCGTCTTTGCTAGGAACTTAGTCAATGCTCTCTCAATGTCTCTTTTCTGTGAGGCTGCTTTCTCTCTGATTGCTTCATATTCTGTTACTGGCTGTTTGTGGGTCTGAAATGGAAGGATATTTAAAGTTAATTACTTACTTTAGAAATACTAGTAGAAATTTAATTTTTGAAGTGATACTTCTAATGCGGACTGAGATTCCATAATTTGACGAGAATTGAGTGAAATTTAAAGGACGCGTCACCGTTTAGGCACATTTCGTTACATGAGACAAGAAAGATGTCTCTTTCTGTCTCTCACACTGAATCTCTCGTATTCTTTATTTTTTAAGAAGTTTCACTTCTATCACGTGTATGGTGCTGCACGCGCGATTTTTCAATTGAGTTATCAGGAGAGAGATGCTGGAAAACTTGTATAGAACTTTCAACAAGTTGGAAATACAAGTTTGTTAGTTTTTTGTACAATTACAGTTCTTATTTAAATATTGGTTGGTTTAGCAACACAAAGAGAAGTGTGAAAAAATATGGGGCAGACTATGGCAGACCTTTGCCCAGCTGTGGGACAATATATTTGTGTTAAAATAAACATATAATACATTTATGGGACAATACATTCTGACTTATGTTGCTAAGCTTTTAGCACCAAAGGTCAGTTTTAAAAAGAAGATTGATTATGAAAATGTTTTCAGCACTTACAGGTGTCCTAATGTAAGCATGTGGATCAGGTAGAGGAGGCAGGTGGAATGGTATATGAGGAGCAGGCTTTGCTTTAGATCCTGCCGACAGCATGGCTGGTGTTCGAGGAGCTGGGGCCTGCTGCGGTGGCTGAATTACATGCCTGTTGGGTCTAGCGGCATACTGTTCTAGGCCTTGTAGGCTAATGCCTGTAAATGGACAACAAATTATGTACCTAATAATCATATTTCATAGAATGACTGAAGTAGTTGTATATCAATGAAGAAAAAAAAGTAACTCTAATCTGAATCTGGAATTTCTCAAAGCAATCTGTTTTCAGAAGTCATGTAAACCTTTACTTATCCATGTCTTATGCATTGCATGCATGTATGACCATAAATATAGCAAGAGGACTATGTAAGGATTGTAGCAGGTGGCATTCTGTAGTTTCTGCCGACCCCCATGGGAAGAAGGCGTGAGTTTATCTATGTGTAAAAATAGAATACTTACCCATATTAATGAGGGCCATAACCACATCTCCCAGTACTGGTTCTACTCTGCCCGAAAGCTCACAGTAGCCTTTAGCTGAGTTGCCAACTTCTGACAGAACTAGAAAAATAATGCAATTTCTAAATTGTATTGATACAGTTGCAGAACTTTCAGAGTGAATTATCATTTTTATTTTACTAGCTTTTGCCCGCGGCTTCGCCCAATTGGACGTGGGAAATGATTCACCGGGAACATACTACTGGTATAAAAAGTACCCTATGAATTAATCCAGGATACAAACTATATGTGTTCCAAATTCCATCCAAATCCATTCAGTAGTTTTGCGTGAAAGAGTAACAAACATCCTCACAAACATTCACGTTTATAATATTAGTAGGATGGAGTAATACAATAGGTAAGTACATTACAATACGTGTGACTTAAGTGGGCCATTATTGACTTATTTAAGTCACAAGTATTGTATACTATTTTATAACTTGTGTGATATAAGCCCAAAATCTTATTAATTAATGGAAACAAAATTAAAAAAGGAAATTAATATAGAATTAATGATGAAATGTATTGTATGCTGATGTATACAATCTTTTAGATTTATTAGGAAACAAATTCAATGCTATGGCCATTTTTCTAATTGGTTCTGGGACCATTTTCAATTCTCATCTTCACTTAATTCACTTCCCGAGTGGTTCATATTAAAATCATAGTGTTAGCACTGAAAAAATATGGTTATCCACAAACAACAAACTGATTTATGATAATATTACAAACTGAAAACCAAACCTAGAAGTGGAAGGTTACCATTTCTGAAAATGCGTTGTCACTTTTTCTACAGCATAAAACTGTTTATATGCGATATGCTAACCTACCCCTCTTTTGAAATTTGTTGAACATTTAAAAATATATTTTCTTGTTTATATTATGCATCTGTGACGTTAGTAGACTGATTTTCGCACAGTATAAATAAAAATTCACTACTTAAGTCACAGAAAAGCCTGACTTAAGTGCGAGTTTATGTCACACAGGGCTATAAAAATTTACAAGAAATTTCTCCTACCAGTATGTATAAAGTAGAGGATGTGCAGGCAGATAATGTAAGCACATAGGTAATCTGTACATTGGAATATTTGAACTTGCTGTAGGCCAGCGAATTTTTGGGGTACTATTACAAAAATCCTTTCATATTATTAATCAATTTAATTATTTGGCAGATTTACTTACAACATTGAAGCATTTCAGTGAGAGTTTCTAGTGCCATTTTGTTAGCAGCATCGAAGCCAGTTTCTAGCAGTACCGTGGAAACTGCTATATTTAGTATTCGCCTCCGGGCATCGGGACCACTCTCTACTTTTTCCGTGTTTTCTGCCATATCCTCTAATGCAATCTTAAGCAATTTAGAAAAATTACAATCAACAAACACAACACGAACGAATATTTTATTTTGCTTTTTGACAGTTTGTTTGTTTTTTAAAGTTGCTGCAGCATTTAAGACTTAGCCTTTTACGCAAGACAGTTATAGTATTCTGTGCGCAAGACATAGACAAAAAATAAAATAGTCCTGCAAAAACTAAAAGCGGTTATACACGACATTACTACATTTACTTGCTATGTAGGTATTGATGATGCACACTTACTGCTATGGTAAGCACGCAGTGACTTTAGATGGAAACAGCTACTCGATGGCGATTTCAATTTTACGTCCACGCACAGATAATGTCAGCAGATTCGTAGCGACAATTTAACTAGACGCTAGCGAGCATATAATTATGGCGTTACCTCTGTTTGATTGATTGATTGATTGATTGATTGATTTAGTATGTTTTAAATTGTAAAAACGACGGGATTGTAACTTGGAACACTGCCTGATTTTCAGTTTTGACTTTTGCTACTTTTGAAGTTTTGACTGACACCTTGCTACATTGCGTTTTTGACGTTTATGCGTAAGCACAAAGCATCGATTTCGTCACAATTTATACGAATTTTTGCTCTTTTCAGTATTAGCTTAGGTAAAATGTATCCATTCTGAAAATAAGGTAATTTTGGAGGTTTGTGTTCAAGTTCAGATGAGAAGTTTACTTCGAATTAGCTTATGTATAGCTCACCGAAGTCACCAATTGGAGTAGTAAATTGGGTAAGTGCCTTGCCTAATCATAATTACATTTGTACAAATCTAAATTTTTCAGTTTAATAGAGCAGAATACCAACCCACCAGGACAATTTTGTATATATAACGCTAAGAACGCCATTGTATAACTGTCTATTTCTGAGTTTTACATAATTATTATAAACTTTCCAATAATTTGTAACTTATGACTAGTAATTAGAAAGTGAGATTAACAAGAAGAAGCTTCACTTTGCTGTGAGTGATCTTATTTTACTTATCTGCAATATTTACCTCAATTTCAGTTAACTTGGAGTACCTGAAGTAGTTAAGTTTGCTATCAAGATGGTAAAAATCTATGCATTGGGTGTGCTTTACAAAGGTGTGAACAGTGCTACTCTCCTCAAAGCAGCATACAACCTGCAGAGCTTCAGTATATTTCAACGGGGCTCAGTCCAAGAGTTTATGGTCTTTGTTAGTAAAACAATAGTAGAAAGAACTCAGCCAGCATCTCGACAGTCTGTTAAAGAGGGAGAGTACATGCTACAAGTGTATGTGAGGGCAGATAACTTAGCAGGAGTCCTAATATCTGACCATGAGTATCCAAACAGAGTGGCTCACACATTGATTACCAAAATACTGGACGACTTTACTGCAACAGTGCCTGCAAGCCAATGGGCAACTGGTACAGAGGTCACAACAGATTTCCATCTTCTACCAGAATACTTAACAAAATACCAGAATCCCCGGGAAGCTGATGCATTGACTAAAATACAGAATGATTTGGATGAGACTAAGATTATTCTACACGATACTATAAAGGCAGTGTTAGAAAGAGGTGAGAAATTAGATGATGTTGTTGCTAAGACTGAGAGTCTATCAATGCAGAGTAAATTGTTTTACAAGACTGCCCGAAAAACTAACAGCTGCTGTAATTTCTAAAACATTCTGATGTTATACCTGACTTGGCCATAGTTCAATTAATTTATAATATGGTTTTGATGAGTTATGTGGAGTTTGAAGGCTTGATTAAATATTATTGTGGCCATTAATATACCCACTGTCAAAGTTGTTAGTTAAAATTTAGATTTATTTTTCTGTCATTCTTTACATTTGTCATAATATGTATTTGATTAAATAGGTATTACATAAACATAATGTTTTGGGGTTCCATGTATTACTGGAAATGTTTTTGAATAAGTTTAGGTGAGACAGTGGTCAAATTCATGTTTGATCACTCCTATTCTGGTTTAAGATGTTGCTATGATAGCAAACCAACATGATCATCACAATGTTATTGATAAAGATACTGAAAAGTGTATCAGTAATTGCTTTCACTGTGGCCTAAGTGTTAAATTACAATAATTCAAGAACTTTATGGCTGCACACATCCTAACATGTATGGATGTACTATCATTTCATAATATAATCTCTTGTATCATAATATATGACATTGAACAAAAACCTAGTAATTATTATATTGAAGTTGTGTTCTGCTTACATAGAAATAAAAAAGTCAGCCAAAAATTTGTGTAATAATATTAATGTCTCATGAATTATTGCCCATTTTTTTGTCAATGGTGTGGTGACTCTATTTCAGCAGTAGATAATATTGATTATTATAAAAAGAGAGCTTTTACCCATGTTTGAAAAAGACCAGGAGTACTGATTGTTATAACCCAGGGCCTCTGACTCCATGAGTGCTTGGGGGTTCCAGCACCCATGAGAGGTAAATAGTGGGGGCGGAGCACCAATGAGTATAGATATCAAAACTGATCAGTCAATCGGCTTTGTCCGAGCTCTCTTTAAAATCACATCATGTTGTTATGTATAACCTTTTTAACCGGGATGCTAATATTCTGGAGCTCGATTCACTCGCTCTTGCATAGTACATTTTCTTCAATACATATTTTATAAACTTAATTAATTAGAAAGTTCTTAAAAGGATGAAGAAGGTGCCTGTCTGTTCACTGAACATGAGTTTCACTGGATGGATTTAGATGGGATTTTAGGGATTAAGCAGGCCATTAAAAAATAGAACCCCATGTTGGGCTGGAGAATGAGCACCCACAAGGTTTTCTAAAAGTCGGCGCCCCTGTTATAACCACTACTTATCACCACTACTTATCAGTGTAATTATATAGAGATGAAGTTGTTTATTTATTCTGAAGCTTAATTTTTCCATTATCAAAATATATGTTAACTGTAATAGAGTCACTATACTGCATGCAGAATACAATAAAGATTTCATAGTGTAGGAACTGGATGTGTGTATGCCATATTACCTATAAATATTAAATTATGTATGTCCGTAATGTAGTAACTGTTAAAAAGCTAGTATAGTATATGTACTGAGTGTCATGAGATTTAATGTTGAAAACAGGAAGTAAAATGTATTTAAAGTATTTTAATGTGTCTATAAAATATATAATAGAAGTTGGTTAATAAAAAAACCTATATACTCAGCACACAGTTCATCATATAATATGTATAATTTATCTACTACCTAGATAAATATTCAACGACCTTGTTTGTTGCTCCCCACCTGACTAAATTGCCAATTATCTGAGATACTTAATTTTATTTGCTACTTAATTTATAATTTAACTGACGCAGCTCATACATAGGGTACTGGTGACAAACATGGGATCTGATAAATGAAGGCGCAATGCAGAAATGCGGGGAAATCCATGAGTTTCGTGACTTAAGTGCGCATTAAATTCTGTAATGAGGTTCCTTTGTGATGAATTAATAATATTGATAACAAAAGTAGTATCTCCTTTCTAATTTGAACTAAAAGACATACTAAAAAACAAATATTAATAAATAGTTATTATACTGTCTGTATCTACATTGTTGCTTGTTGCAGTGTTTGCCCAATTGCGACGCAGTCATGACGTCACGACTAAGTTATTCAATGTTGTTGATACAAATTATAAATTAATGTAGGACAATCCGTTTCTTTGTAAATAAAGAGCCGTAAGCGGATGGTATATCAATCAATATTATACTTTCCCTTCTATATTGTATAAAATACTATCACAAATGCACAGTTGCTAATTTGTACCTATTGGTTTAATTATATCATAGTCGGGTCATTTTAAAAGCACTCTGTGGTTTATAAACCTATAGTTATTGCTCATTTATATAGGTTACAAAGAGGTGGCGGGAGCACTGACGCGAGGTCACATTTTACCAACTTTTATATCTGACCTAGATCCTAGAATTTGACCTGATTTAAATAGCGGCTACGTTTTATCAGTACAATCAACAAAAGAGATAGGTATTCTTATGCAGGCAACGAAATTCAACTATTTTTTAACCCGACTACGGAAAAAGAAGGGTACTGAGTTTTTCCGCATGTTGTGTGTGTGCTGATGTTGAGTAGGTAGTCAAGCCTTTGGCATCGCCGTTCTGAGTGTCTTTAATTTGAGTAAGTAATAACGGATACATTTTCAATAAAAATTGTCAACATAGTGCAAAGATGATATATTTGTTTGTACACCCAACTCTTTTGATGACAGTGCGAAGGTATTCTAAAAAAAAAACTACATTCCTGCTTGTTGGTAGATAGATCTGTAAATTGTAAAAGGCAGCCGGACTCTTGCAGATATTTAGTATCCAAATGAGGATAAGATTTATTTATGTTGTATTGGTATGTATACATGTTTCGAGAGAAAATAAACCTTTGATGATAAGACGCCGTGATAAGGGTAGGTACATATTTGTTTAGCTTGGCAAAATTGTACTATTAAATTAATAATCGAGTTGAGTCATTTGACGTTAATCAGTGGTCATTTTGGCTCTGCACGCGTAGCATGACCACCATAGAAACGGGCTTGTCGAATGAAGAATAGATAAAATGACAGATTGTTGACAGATTCCTAGTTTTTTTTTAAAATTTTTCATTTTGTCTATTCTTTCGTCGGCAAAACCTGTTTCTATGGTG
The DNA here is from genome assembly GCA_916610205.1 of Griposia aprilina. NCBI lineage: Eukaryota > Metazoa > Arthropoda > Insecta > Lepidoptera > Noctuidae > Griposia > Griposia aprilina. The sequence goes on along the minus strand of OU744297.1, from coordinate 12,941,251 downwards.
GTCATGCTACGCGTGCCGGTGTACTTATATCCTACTTCATACTTGGGAATCAAACCGACTAGTACGCTATTGGCTATCACTTAGCAATGCTCAAGTTACCTATGTGGTCTTGCAGCCACTGTCGATTTAATACAATGTGTACCGACTTTTAGTAATGTAGATAGAGGAAACTATAAGATTACCCTTTGTGAATTTTGATTGTGATTTGAAAATTTATATGTACGTGTAATATCTACTTTGTATTAACTTGTTAATGGAAGTTGATGTTATTTATTGTAGTATATACGTGCTTCATGACGTGTTAGTCAAATAAAATCGGTATTTACAATTTATTCTCAGTACTTTTTTTAATGCATAATTTATGTTATGCAGTTCGGTCCTCAGGTAAATAAAAGTCAGATATGAAATAAAAATACATATATTAATTACATCAATTAATATTATAAACCTAACATAATCATGTAGGTTACAATAATAAAATATACCTATATAATTTTATAAACAAAAATAAATAATAAAAACATTGATTTCCTTATTAGTAGAGCTAACGCTAAAATCATTGACTCTTAGCAAACGCATAGTCCAGGTAACATTTAAAACAATCCTCCTACAAGCAAGGGAGAGCTCACTTATAGTATTATTATGGAATTTACTCATTAATTCTATGATTAATTAATAATGAGTATTGATGTCGGGCGAATCAGCACATGAGCATACTTGTAAACAGCGTCCATTTGAAGGTATTTTGTGCTCTAAAACTATCTCCTACACATAAACTACGATAAATACAGTTGTAAGTATGCTAACGGATTTAATAGTTTTTAATTAAAACTGGGAGTTCTTATTGGACCTAGATACTAGGTTTGGACCATAATAATATTAGCTGGAAAGTCAGGCGCCGACTCCCCCGTCATCCTTTAACCTAAATAGAAGGAGTCTGGTATTACATCATTACTGAATAATAGAATTTTTGTAGCAAAATTTTTGGCATCAAGCAATGAAATAGAAAAGAACAGAAAACATAAGCTTTGGAATAAGTAGACCACCAGTGAGATTATGGCGTATAGTACTTATGAGAATAATTAGAATATTTAGTTGTCGTCCAAAGTAATGGATTTTGCACACCACTATAACTCGACTCCCAGAATAACGCGGGGCCCACGAGGGTCCAAGTGGTCTGAAGTGGTCGTCGACTTCTCTTAGTTGTTTTTGGATTTATACTGTACGTGACCCAATAAAGGTCACATTTCAATGCTTTACGAGTTGCTTTGTTGTCGAGATATTGAAGTGTGCTTAAAGTACCCAAAAAAAATTAGGTTTTTGAACCGTTATATTGAAGCACATTCTTGGGGATCCTTAGATCCATACTGACCCGTTATATGGCCATAGTTCTTCAGTCTTTACTATCAACGTAGGTACGTATTGTGAATTTGTCAGCAGGGAAGGTTACTAAGGTAGGCCAAACTTTGGAGTAGGTAACTCTTCCGAATGTCTGGATTGGAAGACAAAGTGTTTCGACTCCACCTGAGGCGGACGAGTCGGTGGTTAATCAGTTGAGTGGCACCTCGCAGATTGCAAACTCATAGCTGACTTGTTAACTATTGTATCCCTAGTCCAGTTAGCAGTAGGTTTTAGCCGACATGTATGTGCGTATCTCAGGATTGCACTAAAAAGATTCTAACATTTTTTTTTAGACCAAAAATGTTATGTCTAGGTAGAGCCTTAGGGAAGAAACATGAAAAATACTGTAAAGTAATGCCTATTTGGTGTGTACGATTACATCGCTTGACTATAGAAATTCTAGTTATCTATCTTTAAACGGAATGCACATTTCACATGAATCGCAGAGAATATTACCTCCATTAGTTCGGAATTATCAATAGTTAGTGGTTACAAATCTCACTGGATAGATAACAAAATTAGCAAATACTAAAACAAAATTATAATATGTACAAAAATAATAGTCAACACAATATAGAGATACATTGTAGGAAATAGTGAAGGCAGGAAATGATGTAGGTAATAGATAAGTAATCAAATTGAAACGTGTAAATGCCCATTTAATTTTCCACACAGGAAATATAACGTTAAATATATATTCTTTATTTCGATCGCACTACTTAAAATTAAGTTTCTAATGATAAAGAGATTTCACTATTATAGTCTTACAATATATCTCTTTAACACCAAAGTGGTTTTTTTTTGTTTACATCTATGCTCTAATATTACATTTAAAATATGTTACAATGTTCCCATTTGTTATTTTCCGTAAATTGTAAATATTGCCTGACATGTAAATGAAATAAAAATCTTTTTGAATTTAGATGAAGGTAATGTTGCTAAATAAATAAAATAAATAGGCAACATGTTAAATTTTCACAAAATCAGTCTTCCTGCAACTACTCTGGAGTGTGTATCAGAATGGCGGGTGTAATTTCCAGATTTGCCTAAATTTATTACAGTTATTTGGTACCTTCTGTGTACCTTTACGTACCTCTCTTGAAAATCTGTGTACCTACACCCGTATGATGATATTTTAAAAATTAGGTACACCCGCCATCCTGATGTCAGAACCGCGGGTGTACTGCTAACCAATATATGTAGCCAAGCGTACTGTTTATGTAAATTTGGTACCTCTTGTGTACCTGCAGATAAAAGTATTAAATAAACTAAATACTGCAAGGTTGCTGCGAAAAATAAAAAAATATTTTTTTATTACACGACATTACTTTGTATTTTATAATACTAACTAACAATAGTAACGACGTCAAAGGATAATAACAATCTTCGGTAATTGAACCTTGAACCTCCATATTAAACATATTGCCAAGATACGTTTAATGTGTACCTAATATCTTTAATAGTAATCCCAAACCTCCGTGTATCATTTAGTCACTGTTGCGTGCGTGACTATACCGGGAATCGGAAATGAAATTAACGGACACAAGTTACACACAGACTCAGGACAACACTTTAAATGTGATCCGCAAATTGTTGTTTTATGTGTTCTGTTTCACAACTTCGTGTTCAGCAGTCGCATACTACGACCACTGGACCACTGGCAGTCTACAATTAAACTATTTTTATTTGATGCATTTGTATTACTCTGATGCAAGGACGCGGTCATTATATTTCCTTGTTGCCTGTTTCCTAATGATTCTGATATCAATAGTAATAAAATATGAAATTATTTCCATTCAGTTCCAGGATCGAAATAGATTCATAACATATATCAAGCTAGATAATGTATGCATATAATTTTCTTGTTGAGACATACTTGGTTTATCGTTTCGAATGAAGGTAGACGTAAATATTAATATATTACACCAACCCTCTAACGACCATTTGACGATATAGTAATCTTACAGATTGCGTAATATTTTGTTGTCTCTCGAAAAAGTGTAAAGAAAAGTGAATTTATTTTTATAAAATGAAACGTGGTAACAAAAGTTGTGTACCGTTACAAGAGCAAAAACAAGCGTTTGTAAAATATCAACAATATTTCAAATTAAAAGATGATTTGCCTTCACCCGGTGATAAGATATTTCATGAAATTTCTAAGGATCTACAGTGTAAGATGTCTGCAAAGGCTTTGTATATATCATTAAAAAGGAACTATGACAATTTTTTTGATTCTGAAAGCCTTCATGATGTGTCGTCTGATAACAGTGATTCAAAGAGCATTGTTTCAAAAAGTGTCATAACAGAATTTTCTTCGGATTCTAAAGAAGATTCTGAAGGTGCTATAGAAGATGAAGACGAGGTCTCTAGAAAACATGAGGTTTTTACATTTTTTCTTGACTTATATCATTGGGAAAAAATACAACCTATCACAAAATACACCGTACGAAACAAATTTCAATCTAAGTCGAAGACTTCTAAAAAAAAATTTGTTTTACCCAAACATGAATGGGCTCATCTGTTACGCGAAGAAATTTGGAAAAAAACAAAAATACCATGTAGTTGGACTTTTCAAAATCATTCCGTTAAATATGGCGATACAGTTACATGCTATGGAACTTGTGCACAATGTAAGGCTGGTGTCAAAATACGAATCAATTGGCCGACGGATAAAATTATTGTTTGTGAAGTTGTTATTACATTGATTATAGTTTTGTAACAAATTATAAGGCCGAGTTAAATGCACATGGAATCAGTGCGTTATTCATATATTAATCCTTTCTTATTTCGTTATCGTGAAAATTAATTAATATATCCTTTAGAACTGTCTCTTGTTTCATTTTGATTCTGGAAACACTGATAGACAAACATCCTAATTCTATAAATCCTTCACAATTCTAAAATGGGCAATATGTTGTTTTTGTAATTATGTATACATATAGTTTTTTTTAATATTTAAGATAAGTTATCAATACGTAGATTGTTATTTTAAAAGATACGTTTTACGAGAAATTTTTTTTTATTATTTTTGCAGCAACCTTGCAGTATTTCGTTTATTTAATACTTTTATCTGCAGGTACACAAGAGGTACCAAATTTACATAAACAGTACGCTTGGCTACATATATTGGTTAGCAGTACACCCGCGGTTCTGACATCAGGATGGCGGGTGTACCTAATTTTTAAAATATCATCATACGGGTGTAGGTACACAGATTTTCAAGAGAGGTACGTAAAGGTACACAGAAGGTACCAAATAACTGTAATAAATTTAGGCAAATCTGGAAATTACACCCGCCATTCTGATACACACACTCTGGACCGGTCCTAATTAAAACAATTACATGCTACTTTGGATATTAAAAGGCCGAAATGCAAATTTAAAATCAATTCCTTCGAAGGCAGGGTTAACGTTAATTACTTCCGTTCTATCGGTTAATTGATATTATTAGAAACTTTAAAAATCTACACGAACGCGCCTACGGGGAGGTATAGCTTGTAGGCAGGGCATGGTACACGATGCAGAACTTAACTGAGGCAACCTTCACCCCGTTACCGATTAAAATTACGTTCCTATTTCATAAAATTATAAAACTTGCAAAATTTGTGATGTATCAATAACTACTTAATTTAATTGTTGACTCTTTGAAAGAGTCACGTATATTTTAGAAACTTAAACAGTATGGTTCGAAAAGATACGTTTATCGCGAGCTACGTGGCACCGTTGTCTGTGATGTATCAGACCGCGAACACAATATACAGAAGAGATCCAATCGCGACGATTCTGACATTGCTCACGCGCAGCTGTGTTCTCTTAAATAATAAAAGAATAATTTAATATAGACTCTACCTTGACAACAATACACAGACAATATAACCAGATAATGTCTGTGCAACAATATAACAAATAGGTACATAATTAAACATAAATTGTAATAATTATAAATGCCTTTTCATTTTCCGAGTAGCCAATTAAATATAAATGTCATACAAAATCGTATCAGCTATACAGAATAGTCATCGAATCAGTACTCAGCATTTCTCATCACTTATGCAAGAGTGAGAATAAATAGGACATTCGCTCATCTTAATTTCAAGCAAAAAGAAAAATATATTGCTATACATAATTATGCATCTTCTTCAAACATGATTTCCTTACAACTACTTACACATTATAAAAGGCATCCTTTGATAAAAATAATTATTCATCCAAATTATTTGAATACCGCAAATCACTGTAAATCTAAATACGAAAGAAACTTCTACGACAAATCACGACACAAGCAACAAAACTGACCGATCGGCGATTACTAAACACAACGATTACGTAAATAGTTTATCTTCACATAACATGGCCACAGGTCACACATTCTACGACTTGCACCCGGGAACGCGTTTTTGTACTAATTTAAAGGTTTGCGATGAGACACTACTAGATAAATGATCAAGTCCGTAGAGGACAGGCGTCCTTCCACCGTTTTACACCGAGGTTCATGAAGTACCGCCGACAAATAAGTGTTAAAAGTTCGTAATGTAACTTTGGTGTTCACTTCCTTTAGACAAAATACATTATAAAAAAATGTTGTGACGCATCCGCAGCGCGTCGACGCCTCATCCTCGGTGCACAGATCGACACAGATTTTACGAACGATATCCAGAGGGTATCGTGCGGGGGGGTCATTTATTGGGTACGTGTATCTTCTTGGACCTGAAGTCGTATACTTTGCGGCAGAAGAGCACGAGCTCGGGCGACACAGAGGGGGGCAGGCGACAGTCGTTGGGTGCGAATGCCGGGTTGACCTCGCTGGCCTGTAGGGGCGGTACTATCGATGAGGCCGGGAAGCCTTCCTCAGCTGCTTTTAGCCGTTTGCGGTACCTGTAACGTTACAACTTTGATTAGAATTTTAATGCTCAAAAAATTCCTAAAGTAGGTACCTACTTACGGTTATAGATATCAGCAATATGGTCTTAATAGCAAGCCGTATGTCGACGCGACAGAAGTAGATACTGACCGGCAATACTCGTTGAAGGTGAGAACGTAGCACTTGTCTTCGATGCAGGCGACGGAGTTGGCGTCGCGGTGTCGTGACGCGAATACTTCATCGGGCGCATCGGCTGGTTGTCGACCGAGTTCCGTGTGCTCCGGCCGGTAGTACCATACTAGAGACACCATCATTTCACCTGCAGAGGAAAAAGAATACGATTGAGTACCTATTGAGCTATAGAATCAGGAAGTCATTCTCCTTTCAAAAGCTAGTTAGATAGTAATATATGAATGGTTCTCACGGTTCTCACCATCATCAGGATTCTCCCATAGACTGGCGACCCTGGCGACGTAGGGCTGCGCTCGCGCAATGGACGCCCGCAGTAGTACGCAGTCGCCTCGCGCTACACTATCGCCGCTTGCGTGCGTCATACGCGACCAGCACCGCGCCGTGCGGTCCAGTCGAGAGTCGTTCTGTAAGAGTGTATATGGGTTCATCAAGATAGATCATGAAAAATTCTTAAGCTAAAGGGGAGTAAATGGATGGAGGATGTGAAGATGTATGTAGACAAGTCAGATGACGAGTTTTGTTAATAGAACTCACATTGAGGTAGACTTTGGATAAGTAATGTTCTCCGTCCCAGTTCCAGCCGTTGCTCCAGCGCGGCGGCGCGTGCAGCTCGAGCGCGGGCAGCGCGGGCGGCGCGAGCGGCCGGCGGCCGCGCCGCGAGAAGCCCGCGCCGCGACGCCGCGCGCGCCGGAAGGCTGGCCCCGTCGGCGCAGGCGATGCACAAGCCTCCTCCACCACCAACGTCGCTTCATCCGTCTTAATCGCCGGCCTCTTTGAAACCAACAATTTAACCACTTTCTCCACATTCTTAGCCTTCAGCTCTCCGTTTGACAGTTTGCATCGCTTCACTGTCGTCCTGTCCAGTTTCACTGGTTTCGACTTCTCCTTTTCAACCTCTTGCATCTTTTTTTCCTCGTCTTCAAGCTTTTCCGTAATCTCGGCTTCGATAGCCATTTCTTCAACATCTTGTTCAAAATCTTCTTTTTCTTTTAAAGCTAAAGTTATCTGTGCAGGTAGTATATCGATATCCAACGCAATAGCGTTAGCACAATTTTTATTGTCTTTTACTATTTCTGGTACATCCTTTTCGATTTGAGGTAAAATTACTTCTGATTCTGTCTTGGCACATGTCCTCAATTTATCATCAACATCATCGGACTTGCTTAAGGGTTTACGGTCTTCCTCGGGACCAGATTTTACGGTGGGTGTTTTTAATACTGATTTTACTTCATGAGTAACTTTGGAATCAACTTTCTCAACTTTACACGCCATTTTCTTGCCTATTAGTTGAGACACTGCAGCAAGTGTATTGGCACGAACTCCATTACCTGTGTTTGCATTATCTACGATATTATTGTTAATATTTAAAGTTTTCTTGGCTGAATTCTGTGCGATATTTTCAGTGGGAGAAAGAAATAGTTCAGCAGGATTTAGCTCAGCATCCAAGCCCTTTGCGTCAGGTCTGTCAATGCTATTTTTTCTTATGAGATTGTCGAGAAGTAGGGCGCTTTTATTTTTTGGTTTTGAGGGTATCAATTCATCCGCCACTGCAGCGACATTTTTAAGCCTGGCGTCCTCTTCAGCAGGTTTATCGAGTAGCATCTTTTTTGCTTTAGTCGGGTGGACACCCGCAGTGCACTCTGATTTTCTTTTTGCGCTCTTCTTTTCACCTGTCGGCGACTTAGGCGTTCTTTTAGGTTGCGTTTGTTTTTTCTTCGGCTCCTTAGTGACAGTTTCTATCCTTTGAATATCGGATTGATCACCCGAAACCTTTCTCCGCTTCACGAGTTTGACATGTTCACCAATTCCATTCGTCTTGCAAGCTTCCTCAAGTTGAGTATCTTTCATATCGATCTCTAGTTTAGGTTTCGAATATCTTCGCTTTACCGCTTTAGCCGCGTCAGTGACAACGCCAGCCTCCATAACAGTAGTACTGTTATGTTCTCTAAGGGCCTGCGAGTCTGGTTTTCTTGCTGCGTTATATGTTGGTCCTTCATTTTCCTTTTTGACATCGACTAGAGGGGTCGACCTCTCGTCTGACGAAGATAGATCAATTGGAGCACAGGTCGGAGGTGAAATAGCGAGGACGTCGTCATCGGCGTCGCTGTGTAGTGCTAGTAGTGGAGGTTGTGGCGTGGACAGCAACAGGCCGGTGTCGTCGCCTGCGAGGGAGCGTCGCGCCATGGCCTTGCCCAGGCGAGCGCGGCGCGGGGCCACGGGCGGGGGCTGCGGCGCGCACACGCCGGCCGAGCCGCGTGCCGGGGATGGTGGCCCGAGTGCTTCAGATGAGCCGGGGATTTCACTGGCGATTCGTAACTTATCCCGGACATCGTAGATCTCACGTTTAGGTGAGACGCCGCCCATGGCGGGCATAGCACAAGGATGTGGAGCATCCGCTGCAGCTGGTGGTTCCAGCTCTAATGGCGGATCCTGTAACAAAGGGGTATAACATTAATCACCCCTACAATTTTATTATTTGTACTTTTGCGTTTAAGACAGGTGTTTTATTTTAATAAGGCAAATTCAAATCACAATGTGCGTGTGAGTGTAAGAAGTAGATAGACTAAACCGTACCTTGCCGCTGCCATGTGTGTCTGCGGCAGCGTCGACGGCGCACGCCCGCACCTTCGGTCGGAAGGCGGCCCCGGGCGGCGCGAGGGCAGGGGGAACGTCTGCTGGGCCACCACCGGTTGGGGCTTTACCAGTAGCGGGCCCAATAAGCACGTTTTTTGGACACGCGTTTAATGGGCACGGGCATCCGCGATATTCTGTAACAATAGGTAGATACATAAAGCATCTGGCATGATCGTGATGTGAGACTTTAACTAATTAATCTTTGAGTTGATTGTCTAAGCAAATAGAAGGATACCTATATGTACGCCCGACGAGGCACAGGACAGGACACTTATTGTTGTTATGACATGGCACGATCGAGTCTACATGGAAAATTGCGCACTAGATTTGGATGTGGTTCGACCCTTGAGGAAGTTTTAAAAAGGGCGTTGTTACTCACCTACGTATGGTATCCTTTGAGGTGAATGTTGGTAACATGGCGGAGTACCATAATACTGTGGTGGTGGGTACGGTTCACTACCAACGCCAACCATCTGAAAATAAGCAACTATAAATTAGCAGTACGTAGAGGTCATCAACAATAATGTCAAGATGATCACAGCAAATATGATGAAATAAGAGTGAATTAACAGGTATGTTTTGTGTGGCTGTTTGTCCTTTTGAAGTTTCTAGCCATTTAAGAGGTCCAGTGTACAGGGTGGCAGTGACATCGATGCGCAGCCTGTTTCCATGGATTCAGTGCATGATTCTGAACGAAAAATTGTTGTTCCAGTCATTTTGGCAGAGTAGGTATCGCACAATTTTTTTTTTTTTTTGATAGCCGACCTTAAATTTCTACGCTAATCATGTGCTGAATTCATAGTTACAGTTTTCAGTTTTTTGCGTCGATATCTCAGCAACCCTGTATACTGCTTGCTTTTCAATAATTTGTACCTGCGCATCCGGTTGTGGTGGTGGCATGTGGTAAGATCCCGGAGGCCTGTAGTAGCGGCCATAACAGAGGTCCGGGTAATATGGCGGTCCATATTGTTGCAGTACCTGGGAAAGAAAGAAAAATGTGTTAAAAAAACAGATGCCTCAGATTTTGGATTGATTTTCTTTGACCAAAGTGGCGTCCAAAATTTCCTATTAGAAAATTACTTTACCTACAATAGCTTAACCTTTATGGAGTTGAGACTCTGTTTAATTTCTATTCCGAGTATTTAACTCTAAGTGCGACCACACACCAAAGATAGATTACGGCCGATTCCTGTGTTACTAAGCCACTACACAAAGCCGCTCGGGTTATAGGCTCGACAATCGACGTTGCTATGCCAAGGACTGACTTATATGCGGATTGAGTTTCATCGGAGGAATCATGGTATACTTTCTCATATTACCAACATACGAAGGCTCAGTGCAGAAAGATGGCTGTCACCATTTCTAAGAATTTTTGGGTCTAGGACATTAGATTCTTAAAAAAAAAGACCGTTTTAATAGGTAGGAAATAAAACTGGATATCTGGGTTCTAATCCAGAATCTACAACTTCTAACTCGGGATTGTTACCACTGGGCGACCTGTGCTCTGCTTTCTCATATAGGTATGCTTTTAGTACTTTTTGTGGGGTTTATCTACATACAGCCTCCCAGATATTAATTCTGGGACCAATGGTATGATCAAGTGTTACATTTTTACCTGACTTCCATAAAAGAGGAGGTTATATTCTGTTCGGCTGTACCTATGCATGTTTTTTTTTTATCTTTGGTGCTTACCGGTGGATGCGGCGCGTGATAGTGTGGGTGGTACCTGGCGAGCGCGCGCTCTGCGTCTGCGCTCGTCTCTTTGATCAGCGGTCCTGCCGGCTGATAATATCCTGTAACAACGAGGAAAACAAGTTTAATACACTGATAATTTGTATATAACTTAGTATATTAAATGCGATTTAAAGTTATTTGGCCAAAGAAAAGAAAATTGGGTCTTGCCAGGCCATTGATAATAGAAAATGGGCAGAATATGATAGAGGAGGGTTTATAAGTGCATTGAAAAGCATTTAAGGGTTTCAAAACCTAAGCCTATAAAACGGAGTTTAGAAACTTCTACCCGAAGTTGTGGGTTATGGCTAGTAAAACGAGCTTTCGATCAAATGTGTACCTAGGCAATGGAAATCGTCGTTCTACGAAACATTTTTGGGCGAAAATGTAAGCGGGATAAGTGAATTATCGTTCAAACGAAGCATCAGTGGATGATACGTTAGTTAGATAAATGATTTTCGGCCTAACGTTCTATCGTTCACTCAGTGCTTCACCGGTCATTTGAAGAAAGATGTTCTTTCCTGTGGTGGTTATTTTTCTCATTATGGTTGGCATGATTCTATAAGTAAGTTTTACCTAAAATGATGATAACGCGACCAAAAATAACGATGACAAAACCTATAGGAACGTCATTTTCACCACCGCTTATGACCTAATCGAATGTTTGCGAGATCTTCTAAAATCGGAATTAAGAAATCTCCCGAATTCGCAGTTCTCGACGTTTGGGTCCAGTGAAGGCTTTTTAAAGACCACGAAATATTGCCATTAGAAGAACTGCCTTTACTTGACTTATGGATCCGTGATCCCCGTTATATTGTCGTAACCTGCTAATGTATTACATAAACAAAGGAAAAACTTGAAACAGTTTTATCATGGCCGCGTATCGTCTATCTGTCGGATGTGGTCAGCACAAACGCGACGTGTTAAATTCTAATAACCCGTGCACACCATCAGACGGCACGACTTCACACCGCATTTGTAGATAGTGTGCGCCACCCACTTCCGATTACGCAAATGTGTAATTTTAGCTTCAAAACTGTTTTATGGGCGGTTGCTTAGAATGTTTTTGATGCAAATAATTTTTGATTTTGGGTTGGGAATTAGTTACCTACTTACCGAGGCACGTTAAAAATAAAGGTTGTGGAGATTTTGATGTTACAACATCTGAAGTTGTGTTAATTAATGATTGAATGTGTGGAAATAGTTTATTTGCGTTAAATAATAATTTTATAACCGCGTAAAAATAATAAAATTAAACTGAGTAAAATCTTCCAAAAGCGTTCCACAACTATCACTCAGTTATCGACATAGTTCCGGTAAATTCCGTGCGGCGCTAGTGTGCAGTCGTACCGTTATTGCGAACTTCGTGGTCGGCTGATACGAGGGCGGGGAGGCGGCCCTACTTGGAGTACACCACTCCAACCGTACCGCCTCTCGAAGTGTAGCGGGCCTTACTTGCACGAGCTTTTTAGATCATTTGCTTTACAAGATCATTGTTTGTTACTGTTAGATCGTTGGAAATTTAGTTATTAAACATAATTTTTTAAACGAAATTTACCACACAGACTGTCGGGTAATTCTGTCAACTCCTAATATTTTAATTATACTTGTATAAAACTAATAATGAAAATCTTACAGGTCAAAATTGTGCAGACCTACAGACTACTAGGTACCTACCTAATATTCAAAATGTCCAAAGTGCAGCAAAAAGTGCTCTTGCTATACACGGTAACGACAAGAAAACTTTTTGTTTTAACAATTTCTTACGAATATCATCATCACTATGACATGACAATGATGAAGTTAGTTCAACTGTTTCTATAAATCAATTTCAATTAAATCAATCGTACTTCCTATTAAAACCCAATAAAGCTATCCTATCTAACAAAATAAGCCTCAAGTCATAAATAACGTATATGTTCATTAAAAAAATCCTAAGAAAAAAATATTACAATATCGTAAAACAACGTCGGAGTGTTCATTAATTCATTCAGATCACAATCACACCAGTAATAATGGCGATAAAAACAAACATGTGAAATTATAGAAAGAGAGATCCCTATGCTGGAAATAATGTGGTGGATAAGGACGGAGATATCAAAGTCGTGGGCAGGTGCATTCAAAGGAGTAAAACCAGACAGAAAAATGCGAATAAGTGAACATATTTTAACTTAATTCTGTCGGACTTGTAGCGAATGCTGATCTAGAATCTCAATAGGATCAAGGAAAACGTGTTGAGCTTTTACTATTTTCTTTTCTAAAATTAACAATGTCTTTTTTGTTTTGGATTTGTGGCCAATGAGTTAATTTGATAAACTTTTGAGCACACAATACAACAAATTGAGATGATGTTTAGCAAATCATTACAAAATAGAAACACGTGTTTCCAATAAACTGCTCCTTAAATAATAATAGAGCTATAACACCATTTTTGTCATCAGCTTGCGTTTATAAATTAATTAAATACCGACTTCCACTGCAGTCCATAAACTAAGAAGGCATTTAAAACTTATCCGTGCCATTGTAAGCTCTAGTACCTTGGGTAAAAAAAAAAAAAAAAAACAATTTACGTTGCAAAACGGGGCCTAAAAGAAGCAGGCGGTTTGCCTTGAGCCGGTATGAGGGCAGCTGCAATTCTATAAGGGGCTCTATTTCTGAAACAACTTTTTGTAGTTATTTTATTTATCTACCGGTTTCATTGTAATGTTACCTACAGGAGTCAGGAGTACGCGCGAAATCTTGTGACGCCGCTGTTTTTGAAATGCGAATTTTGAACGCGCTTTTGTTAAATAGGTAATGTCACATAGTCTGTGGTTCGTTTTCTAGATCGTTGATCAAGTATGGATCTTAGAATTGAATTAAATCTGAATCGAGATTATGTTCTGGAATAGTGGTTATTTTTAATTTTTAATTGCTTAGCAAGTAGACTGGTTTTCGAAGTTTTAAAGCAATCGCAATCACCATAAATTAGGTAGAACAGCTAGCAGGCCCTAACTGGGATATCCATACCATCAACGACCTGAAGAAAGCTGCTGTCTCAAACACGGATCTCAATGACCCAGAACAGATTGTTACCTACGTCCGGCGATGAATGACAAGACTAGACCCGACATGAAATGCGATAAGGCTGGAGAGAGGTAGACAGAGAGAATACAATTTTAGAAATTTCCTGATATCGCCGTGATATTTTCAACTCATCTATGATCCCAACACTCTATTTCACCCAGTTCAAGTAAAGGAAAAGGAAACCAAACAAACAGCCTACCTAACGAAAAAAAAAAGCAAATCAGCAAATCACATTTAATAAGCCGCTTAATCGTTTAACAAACAGCGCCGGACCGGTACCGGCTAACCGTTCAATTAGCGACAGTCCGGCCAATTAGAACAGCCGCACACTGCACCACAAAAAGCGGCGGACGACGGTGTCGGCCGCCCGACACTTGCAAGCGATTAGCAGCCTAGTACTGCTAGTACGTATTACGAATTTACGACAGACGAAGATTAAGCTTGTTGCTGCAATACGACACTTGAATATACAATTCATGGTTCTGTATAAGAAAGGGTTCCGGTTGGTGAAAAGGAGAAAGATTAGGGAGTACCTATATGAAATTTGTCAATTTTGGTGTCGTGTTCGTGACGCAAAATCTGTTTATGAAATCATTATTCTGAAACAAAAAAGTACTTTTTGCGGGAGATCGCCAAAATTAAAACAGTAAAACACGCTTTTCTTGCAAAGTTTCATCAACAGGTTTCTTTACTTATATAAACGAGCAAGTATTGTTCATTTCGACTCCCTTGTTGCTATTTAAAGATGTTTCCAAACTTGGAGAAGTCAGTTAAAATCTAAAGTTTACCGACACTGGAAACAAACATGTTTGCACAACGCTGGCATAGAATGTCCAATACTATTTTAAAGTCTTCATTTCACCTCTAGCGGATTCTATCATTAATATTTAACTAGCTAATCTTAGCTGTGCTAGAGTGGGAGGTACTTTTAATATGTTCTATACACAATATTGTACACTTTGTTTTAAAAATAGCTTAGTACAGTCATGGCTTGATTGGTAGGTTTATTTGTCATATTTGTGGAATATTGAAACGAAGTTGTAAACAGACCTACAATTTATTATGGTCACTGTGTATTTACTCTTGTATTTTCCTTTTCTATAAAACTGGTTTGTATACGAAAATCTGAAGCGCTATAGGCACTTCCCGCATTGCTAAGCCACATAAACTCACGTCTTCTTCCCATGGGGGTAAGCAGAAACTACAGAACGCCACCTGCTACGATGCTGACATACTCCTTTTGCCTCGTTTACGTTCATAGATCTTGTCATACCCACAAGCCGGTTACGAGTACTACGCACCTGACCTTTCTGAAGAACATCACCAACAAGGTCACTATATGTCCTCCTAGGGCGACCCGTCCCGGCGTTTCCACTCACATCTGCCTTAGACATGAGACATATTTGGATTAATTGAAGCAACTTGCGTGTCTCTTACGTAATCTTTTTAATATAATTAACAGCTAAACAGCTGTCTCTAAAATGTTCGTTACCAAGGATTTTTCAATGTTATTCAATTTGTAAACGCAGGCAATGTGCGATAGAATTGATTGCTTTCATTTAATATAACCCCAGGCCATGTAGACAGTACTTGACACGAGGCGATTGGCACAGCCAGCCGTTCCCCTCTGCCTAAATTATATAGTCGAATAATATAAATACGCCGCGTATAAATCTTCTAGGGTTTATGTATGGCTGAATTTTCCGACATCTCTAGCAGTAATCTGCGATGTAAGTATTTAGATAGAATAGAATAACAACAACAGAACTGGCGAAATGTGGGTGTACTATAGGTTCACCTTTTCCTAACCCTTCGGGAAACACTCTTTACTGGTCATACTTGAGTTGGAAATATTTAAGACGCATGCGCACACGGAACCTGGTTATGGTATCATGTGCTTGGCTTCATAAACTAACTCTGCAGTAGGTACCTTCTTACAAGTCGAAAAGCCCGGCTTGGCCAAATGAAATCATAATATTTAAATCTCGTCACGCACTCTGCTAGGTTGCCAGATCTATCGCTAAGCCCTTAGCTTATAATGTCCCTTACATTTATGTTTAAGTAAATTTGATATGAATATATTCCTGACCTGTTTAAATTTCCGTGCAGCTCATGAATATAACGTCTTTATACACTTCGTTAACTTCCCGAAGATTCCGCAAATTGTTGCTTTATCGTTTTAATGCTAGAGAAAGTTTTAACGTTTAGCACAATATCTACAGCGTCTAAAGTCAGACAGTCGATGATCAAAGAACCATCAAACGTATGCAAAACAGCTGCATAGTTTAAATCTTCACTTAGATACGTTCTTTGATATTAAGTTAGAAAGTATTTTGGTTCGTCAAACATAATTTATTACGAGATCTCATTCTCCCCAAAGCACAGTTAGGGTTTCTTGTTTACTTATAAGTTTTTACATTAATCCCTGTTACCGGAGATATTGGGTATCAGAAAATGATTTCTGGAAGAAATAATATCCAACAGAATTCCCGCATCATAAATAAAGTCTTCGAAACCCCTGATTCGAACTTTCAGACAGATTAATAAGGCAGACGTACGTACGGTGTAATCTACGGGCGATTGAATGAACAAGATTAACCGCACGAACGGTAGCGGTATGATCGCGGACTCACAACCGGCGTTTTAGAAAATGATCCCAACTCAGCTCGGGCTCCTCGGATCTCGGAGAGAGGCATAATTTTTCAAACGTGAATTTGTAACGGTCGCGCAGTAGCGTAATGTGCGGACCACCGAGGTTGATGGATGATGCCACCGTGGCAAATACTACGATCTATTGTATAATTGACGCTTGCGTGGAACGCGCACTTTAAATAAACGTTATGGACGCAAATTATGCAAGTTGTATTTTAGATGCGATGACTAGTTAGCTTGTTGCTCTTTGTGTACTGTACACACGAGAAACTTTTTGAGATGTTACGTGGGATTTAAGCATGTAAGAAAGTTGATGTTAATTTTTTTTGCTACGAAATCCCTTTTAACTCAATGAGTTTTTACTTTATAGGTTTTTTATTAACTTATCAAAAGGCGAAGAGTGCTGTTATTCAACGTTTACTTTTTAATACGAAGAAATCATTTAAAAAAAAACTCGCAGAAGTAGTCGTAAAAGGTTTTGAAAAGAACTTATCGTTGGAAATAGCTTTGCGTGCCTGACCGGACACATTCCTTTATATAACTAAAATAAATAATAGCACTATGGATGACCGTAACTACTCTCAAATCGATATCAATAAAATTTTAAACTGGCCCACAGAAAATGCCGAGCGCTATTCGAATTTTGAATTGGTCATTCGATATGATTTGAATTTAGAACCGTGCCGTGGAGTTTATTCACACTAGTCAGATCGACCGTGAAATGAAAACAATCTAGGTATCGCCAACGATCCGTTCCGGTGCAGTAGAAGTATTATAATAGGTCTTTACCTATGAAATTGCCGTTTTGTATGAAAAAATTTAAACGAATTTTTTTCATGAATTTTTTATTTGTATTAATCGAAGTAATCACCCATGCAATCAATGCATCTTTGCCATCGCAGTGGCAGTTTATTGATGCCCTTCTTAAAGAAATCAGCTGGACGGGAGGCAACAAATTCTTCAAAGGCATTTTGTACTGCCTCTCGGGTATTAAATTTTTTTCCCGCCAAGAAGTTATCCAAATTCTGGAAAAAGTAGTAGTCTGTAGGCGCAAGGTCTGGTGAGTAGGGCGGATGACGGAGAGCTTCCAACCCCAGTTCTTGCAACTTGGAGACCGTCTGCTGTGCAGTATGAGGTCGCGCGTTGTCGTGCAGGAGCAGCGGAGACGAGCGATTGACCAATGCTGGTTGGAGATGCGCCAGCTTCTCCATCATTGTGTTCAGTTCTTCACAGTACACATCTGCAGTAATGCTCACCCCGTTTGGTAAGAAGCTGTGATGAATCACACCGGCGCTAGACCACCAAACAGTGACCATCACTTTTCTAGGGGTAAGTTTTCGTTTAGGGCATTGTTTAGGTGCTGAACCAGGATCCAACCAACTTGCTGAGCGCTTACGGTTATCAAACAGAATCCATTTTTCATCGCAGGTAACAATGCGGTTCAAAATTCCTTCATTTGTGTGTCTGTTGAGCAGTGCAAGGCACGTCTCGACGCGTACTTCGCGCTGGCGATCATTGAGTTCGTGGGGCACCCATTTGTCAAGCTTTTTTACCTTGCCAATTTGACGCAAATGGACCAATATTGTTTTGACGCTAACGTCGAAAGCTGCTGCTAATTCAGCCGTAGATTGTGTATCATCAGCTTCCACAATCGCCTTTAATTCGTCATTGTCGACCAAAGTCTTCGGACGACCGCGAGGTTCATTTTTCAGGTCGAAATTTCCAGAACGGAAGCGAGCAAACCAATAACAGGTGGTGCGTTGGTTTGTAGTGTTAGCTCCGTAAACGTCGTTGATGTTGCGTGCCGCTTGTGCCGCGTTGCTGCCACGACGGTACTCATATTCCATAATTACTCGAATTTTTAACGTATCCATGATGACGAAAAAGATTGAAATGCGATGAAAATGTAACACTAATCAATAAAGAAATGACTACTTTTAGAAAAAAAAATCCATGTTTTTAAAATAAAATTAATTTGAAATTAGAATTCTTAGCCAAACAAAAATTATTTTGATTTGAAATGGCCAGTACTGCAGAACGGCAATTTCATAGGTAAAGACCTAATATAAAAAAAAAACTGAGTGCTGTAAATGGCAGGTTAAGCTTTTGGTTAAGTAAATCTAGTTTTATCGCATTTTAATATTGTATCACCTTAGTATGCGGGCTATGCGGATGTGATTTGCCAAATAAAGCGTCAAAATCGATAAGCACCAGAAAGAATTACCTAATTGAGTTAAATGCATTATGAGTCTTAATTGGCTGTTTATTCAACGTTTTGTTGATATACAGAACAGAACTAAATTATTTCCATTAAGGATTTTGGATAATTGCTGCGGGCGTTAGATAGTTACGGTTGACGGCCCGTGGGAATAACGTTTCTATAGACCGAGGGCAGTCGTTAGAAAAAACCAATTACCTCGTACAAAAGTCAACATAATAACGTCATCGAGTGATTGCCCCGCGCCTGGAATCAATCTTGTAAACAATTAATGAAACCAGTTAGGAAAGAAAACGTATCAATGAATATATATTATTTATCGCACGAGTTTGGGCGTCGTGTTTGTTAAATAATAGTTACCTACAAATAAAAAAAAAAAAAGTTATAAAATATTTGAATACGAAATATGAAATGTGTTTGGCAGTCCTTCTTGTAAAAGCGACTAGTGTGTCGCGTTTTATTAGTTTTACTTTTAGAAAGTTTTTACTAATGAACACTTTTCAGTTTGACTTCGCGTAGGTTTTTAATGAGAAAAGCGGAACGTTTATTGCATTTTTCATTTTCTTTAGGGCAGGTATCACATCTCACCCGCGAAACCATAGCAGCGAAATCGCAGTAGTTCCGCCATGACTTGTCGGTTGTACCTACGATAAGCGAAACAGGGGATCTACTCCCACAATACGAAATCCGTAGTTACGGCCGAAGTTACGTGCGTTTCCTACTCCGTTTCATCTACGGACTTAAGATTACTTTGGAGCCCGAATTAAGACAGTTGTCCCTCCTAGCGATGTGTTTTTGCCCGTTCGAAAAATTTAATTTGTCGCTTGTTTAGACGGATCAACTATTTTTGGATGGTCCTGTAGTTTAGTTGACAGACTTAGAGAGTAGACCCCCAAAAGCGAAACTGCCTGCTGTGATTGTAGATCTTTCCCGCGTGATTTCACCGATCTGTGCGGAAGTCAGTTGACACCTCCGGGCTCAGCCCGCTATTTTGTTGCGGGGCCGCTTTTGTTTCGCACGTATCTGTGGCAGACGACAAATTTATAAAGCGAAACAATTTTTTTGTTTTGTGAAATAGATGCAAGTAGATCTCACGGAAAAACTAATCTAAGAGGTCCGAAGTAGACCTATACAGTATTTACTAAGTCGAAAGCGACGACATTCTGTTCCGGTTTTTACAATTCCACTGACTCTCATGATGATGATGATGATGATGTTCCGCTACTTGAATCGCGACATAATGTAGTAATGTTTCTTAGCGGAATTCGTTAAGCGGTTTCCCATCATTATTTTCACGGCGGAGGTGTGCTAAGGCCCTAACATCAGCATTATTTGACAGATAAGCTATTTCTTAGAACATAAAGTATAAAGATTGCACGTAGTTAGAGTCGCCATAATAAGTATTTAAAGTCCCTAGCTAAATGGTTCATTGCTACCCTAAATCTTTGGTAAATTTATCAATCTGACTCTTGTCTCCTCTACATCCTCCCTCGGCTCCCTCACAACTACGCTATAAAGAGTAAAGACAGTAAATTTTAAAATAAAGGGATGAATATATGATGGATTCAGAATTTTAAATCGAAACATCAACACCTACATAGTAGCTATAGCTAAGTAGTAAGTACCCAACGATCTACTAAAAGTGACTCACGGTGTTACTAGTATTAGACAGTCATTTTTCTTTTTTTGTATATTGTCACCTAGTAGGTATTTTCTTAATATTCATGTAATTTGTCATTATTTAATTTTCCTGTTGTATGTATGTTGGCTGTCTTTTGTGTGCACGAAATACATAACTGATTATCTGTATATCATCAAAAACTGTCTCAATCAAAAATATTGGAAGTATCCAATACCCAGCAAGTACAATCACGGTTATTTCAATGGGATTTCAGTTGGTTGGGGTCAAGCCGCAATGTGAACGACCGCAGCCAATTGTGTCGCAATCGTATAATCATTCAGAATAATGAATACTTAGTGAAAAACACCCATTACAATAACAGTGTTGCCAGTTCATGTTTGTTATTAATTCATTTAATCCGTTTCTACAACGACTGAAGTTTTAAGAACGTAGTAAAGTATCACAAATCCGTGTAATTTATGCATCATAAATAACACGTATAGTTATACGTAGACGGACAAATAAATATAATTCTGTAACATATTTTTCTCACTAAACTTTTCGCGGCGAATTTTTCATTTTACGACATGACGATTAGGATTTTCACACATCCGGCTCGTTAACAAGAGTGTGTTGTTTGCTAAGTTTCAATTGGATAACGTGCCTTGTCATAAGACGAAAATTGAATGACTATAGAATAAAGCGCCTAATAAAATGGAGTTCATTGTAAAAAGTTATACGGTTGACGCACGAGTGTGTATCCAAACGTGGAATAGCAAAAAGTGAGACTGTGTAGGTACACGGATTCGCGAGGTCATCGCCCTCGGATTGGTTAGACACGACTACGGCGCGTTGTTTTTTTTATCGCGTCTTTTTGTCGTTCTCGCGTGCGTTACCCTCACATCACTGTTTGTAATAGGTCTTTCCTGTACTTTCCGATTGAAGAGTCGCGTCTCTGTGATTGTGTTAAATGAAATTCGTAGTCAGAACTATTAATATATTAGTTGAGCCACCGCCAGATTACCCACTAGACGCCTGGTAGGAGCGACTCAATGAGAGAAAATGACGACCCAACAAAACATTAATTTCAAATCACTAGCGGTTAACAAAGCAAAAGTGATAGTCAAGGCTCTACCTATCAGAATTGTCCAACAGGTCAACTTCCTACATATGCAAATTTATGTGCAGTTTAGTGCGCTTTTATAGGGTGTAGCACAAGGAATTAATTTCTGAAAACATGCTTGATAATACTGCACTTAAGGCCTTCAGGATTCGATTCCTAAATGTAGGTAGTTAAAAACTCGAACTCAACACGGCTAGTCATTACATTATGTTTTAGTATTGCATGTATCCCTAAAAAACCAGAATAATTTTGGTAAATATCAGCTCTAAATTGATACCTACCGCAATAATAAAATCAATCCAACTAAAAATAACTTTATAGACGTCAGCTAAGCTTACTGCCGAGTCAAAACAACTTCTATTTCTATCAACGTTTATTGTTTGGGTTTTATATACAAAAAAAAGAATAAATAACCAATAGATATGTGATAAAAAACCTACACGCGTGCTCAGCCACGGTAATGTTACTCAGCTCACACATCCAGATGTCATATTTACAAATCGGCGCTGCAGTAAAAACAATTCCGATGATCGTGTTTCGCGGAAAACGTTAATAAAAGTCGTTCGGTGAAACGAAACGTTCCTATACTAGTGTGGCCCGCACTATTTCGATTTGCGTCGTATTGCCTCGTGCACTATAAACGTCGGAGGCGGCATTAACTTGGACACTACGCCGACTTCATTGCGGCAGGCGGCGCGGCGCGGCGCGGCGGCGGGCGAAGTGTTAATTTACATTTTTTATCACTTCAAGATATATTATACGTGTTGTTGTAGAAAAACTGTAGTGTTTCTTTATTATATTTGATTAACATTTTACTAATTTTGTATTGCTTGGGTAATACTTATTTGTCATCGTTACAGCACTACGTTAGACAATTATTAGGTACAGTGTGGAATTGGCTTTGTAATTAATTTATTAAGAAAATTAATTCAACGAACGAGTTAACGAGGCAAAAGGAGTATGTAAGCATCATAGCAGGTGGCGTTCTGGTGTTCTGCCTACCCCCATGGGAAGAGGCGTGAGCTTATGTGTATGTTACCTACCTATCCTAAGTTTTTATATGTCTAATACTTACTCAATTAAAAGTTTTATACCAGGTCATATAACTAGACATACAAACCATTAAATGACACATTTCAGAACCACAAGTTATATGAGACCATAAAATCAATAATTCGTAACAAAAGTAAATTCAATCGAAAGTCAATTTACAAAAAAAAAAAAAACTCCAATAGTGTTGTAACAATGTCACTAAAACGTTTATTTATTCAGAAAGGTACAGAACGTACAAAATATAAGAGGCGCGCATCGTAAAGCGTAGTGTACATAAATAAAACAAATTGTGTACGCTGTGCTCACCCCTGCGACCTTGAACGGGTAGGGTTGGCCCCCTCCGATGCACGGACCGATTCATCGAGTGGTTATTATCGTGCAGTAAACACTGTACATAGTTAATGGTTTTATAACTGTAGCCACCTACATCACTATAAACCGCTTTGCCCGCTTTTGTGGCGAACAAAAGACTTGTATACGAAATATCCGACACCAAACTATGTATGTGAAGGTTTACGAATGGATATTAATAAACAAAAATTATATTATCAAAGATAATAAGTAAATGTGAGATAACATTTTTTATGACATTTAATGATAAGATAATTTTCTTTTGAAGATATTAGACTGATGATTGACAAATCTAATTTAATTAGGCTGAGGATTATTAGGGATTAAAGTCAGAGCCTTGAATGGAGCAGATGGTGGCGCTAGTTTGGGATACATGACTCGGTAGTCATTCAATTTGCAGTTAAGTAAACGGTAGATAGTCCCGAACAATGTTAGTTAGACACTTAAAAGCCAGTGTAATGTTTAATCAATAACAATATCCGGATCCAATCAGACAATTAGCAAGGACTGTCGAGTACGATCACGGAACGCTTTTATCGACGGCGGCGACGTGGGTACAACGGAACAGCGACATTGACATAATTACAGCTAAGTAACGTTTGACATCTGCACTGAACCGTCGCGTCGATCTCCAGCCATCAATCGAGCTTCAACAGGAATTAAGAGGACGCACACGGGTCCACTAGCTCCACTCCATTAAAAAAATATTATCTCGTGGCTGAGAAGGAATTTTGAACAACGGCTCAATAAGCACCCTCAGTAAGTGTGTATAGAATTTTCTAATACCTTTTATAAACTTTTATATTGAGACACGAAGCAACAAAAGGAAAGCGGCCACATTCCTCTAGATCGTATTTTGTTGATTGGTGTCTTAATATGATAGTTTATAAAAGGTATTAGAAAATTCTAGACACACTTACCGAGGGTGCTTATTAAGCCGTTGTTCAAAATTCCTTCTCAGTCACGAAAAATTTTTTTTTTTAAACGAGTGGCGCTAGTGAACCGGTGTGCGCCCTCTTAACGTTCATTTGAAATACTGTGATAAAAACTCCTCAATGGCACTTAGGGGGTTTTCAGTTTTCACATTATGATCAGAGAAGCGATTAATGTTTCACACACCATGAATGTGACACATACTTTATTGTTCATAAATATGATTCGAACGCGTATTGAACATCCTTCATTGAGAATGAGCGTTTCACACCAACAAGTGGTTTCTCATGGGAATTTTAGTTTTGATTCAGTATATGAAAAGTATACTATGATTTAAGGCGGTACCCCGACCAAAACCTTGTCATAGTGCGTTATTCAGAGGCTATTAACTCATTCACTATGGGTAATAATACTAATAATTAATAAACTACATCTAAAAGCACATTATTAATGTTCGATATCCTATCATCATATTGCACGTTATGATTTGTTTTTATGTGTTATAAATACATCTAAAATCTCCTTGTAAAAAAGTGACTAAAATTATTGATTGCATGCATCTTTTGCTAAAGGTGACGTTCTATTCATTTGAGGATTACACAAATGGATAGATAATTTAAAAATCTAAATAATACACGTTTTATTTTATTTTAAAACTTCACTTGTCTTTTTTTATTCAAATAATTTCATTATTTTTGTGAATTTTATGATAAATGAGCGTGCGGAGAGAGCGAGACAGAGCGAGACTCAGCGACGGGATAGAGAAGGACCGCACGCTCAAGGTCGTTTGGTCAGGGAACCGCCTTAAACGCGGAAAAGATCTTTATTTATCGATTCTCAAATCATGCCAAGCATGCATGCAAGCATGCTGATGCTTAGCATTCAGTTAAGGCGCTGCCCAAAAATGTATAATGACACTTATGACACCGTAACGCTCAGTTTTTTGTCGCACAGTTAGGCGTATTGGTACATATAACAAGCCAGAAAAAAATTAGCGTATTGTCAAATGTTCAAAGAAAAGACTTATTCAAACATATTTCATAAAAATAAAATAGAATCATGAGAAACCGCAAAATTTGGTGGTTATTCGAGACATTCGATTCAACTAACATCAAACGCAACGCTGTTTTGAACCGTATTTGTTGCCGCGATGCGCTATTGTCAATACGAGTAACAAAACAAATACCCAAACAAATTACTTCTTACCGCGCTTTAAGTTAAAATATCTTTCGAAATCCAATATTCATGAGCTAGATACTTAAATCAAAACGAGAAAATGTTTCAACGACAAAGACTGAACAAAGAAAGGACTAGACTGTCTGAGTATGACATTACCATAAAATCTAGAATAGGGCGTGTTGTCTACGCCCCGTTCTAAATATAATCGCCTAAAAAGGGAAGTGTGTCGATGTCCTGAATGGAACTGGGTAGTGTAGGCACAGTATTGACAATGGGTTTGACTTCAGTGGCCAGTCGGATAGTCGCGCCTGTGCGCAAAATGAGCACCCTGGGGCGCCACGCCGGGCGACCTGCTCTATATCCCATGCTTAGGGTCACCAGGACGATGTCTACGAATGTATTATGCTTTTGTGCATAGCAACACTTTGTGAATGTGTCTCATATACTTGGATGATTGGATATCTGTACATTTGCTAGTTTGTCTAAAAATATGGGCACTGTATCTAATAGAAAAGATAGTAGGTATGATACACAAAAGGCAACACAAGAAAATGTATTAATAAATTAGTTGGAAATTTGGTTTGTAGGAACGAGTATAGTTACTTGATGGAGTAAACTTTTGAATTTGTAAATACTCAAAACTAAGACCAACGAATAAAAAATTATAGAAGATACCTACTATGAATATTGTTAACCCAAAACCGCTATTAAAGTGTGGGTTTACTAGAAGTATACATAATTTAAACCATTCAAGTATACCTAACGACATAAAAGAAACTAAAACTGCTATTTCATTGCGGTTTCAGTAAACATTTTCCTGTTCATATCGATACCGTTTACACTAAAACTATTAGCTGTTCAGAAACTTCGATACGGTTTATAGTGTCGGGCGAATTTGCCGAATGGATATTTTCGGATATTCACCGAACGTTCACCTCATCGTGCTAAAAACTAGGACGATGTCCGTGCGATGGAGCGGATGGCAGCCCTAATTGCGACCAGACATTTGAGTGATCAAGGCGAAAGAGGCCGCCTATAGTCTGAAAATATTGAGAACGATACCTACTGCCTAAACAGACAATGTGAACTACAACGCTTGTATTATTCCTTCGTTCAGATGCTAATTCTCATGAGTTAAAGTTATGTTAGTAAGCGGTAAGCGCCTTCCGTATCAAAAGGGTTGATTGCGTTCGCCACATTTTTTGCAGCGCATGAAAATTTCGCACGCAAATTAAAAGTGTACTTAATTGTATGTTTACAGTGAACGTGGTTATAATATAAATATGCCTTTCATCCTAAATTACTACACTTTTAATATATTGCGTGATATAAATCAAGTGTTGAATTAGCATGTCGGCTTTGTGTTGTATGGAACATAAAATTGGTCGTTCCAAGGCCAGTGGGTGTTATGTACACTTGAGTAAACACCGTCTGCCGGAATCTTAATGAATACCAAATTATTACCTTGTACGATGACGTGGTAAGTAGGTAGGTACCTCATTATTGACCTATAGCTAAATAATGAGGATCTTCAGTTCAGTGTATTTCTGTATCTACATAATTTATTTGCCATTGTTTGATATTTAAGGTATGTTTGGCACTGAAAGGTTGATGAATAAATAATAGGGAAATTGAGTATATTTTTCCTCAAAAAACTACCTACTATTTTAATGCCGCTAATATAAAACACGTTTCAAACACTCACTCATTTATTAGAAATCAGAACAGTCATTTTTTAAATGTATTTATTTATTTCATGGCGCCAGTTTACGTATCTAGTTTTATATCAGGATAAAAACTATAAAATTCGTCGTTTAGCAATACATAATCCGTGTTGAAATATTGTCATACTTTATGTCTGTTTACTCTCTGGCGAGTGATTTGCATGAACAAATCATTGACCTTGGCTGTAGACAGAACATCATCGTTATGATAGAAAAAAAACCTCTTTGATACCGATATGATAGTAAGGAAACTTGATTTTGTATTCGACCATTAAGGGAACATGTTTTGGTGTATTTTATATAAATTTTAGTAGGGATTATCGAACATAAATACGATTTATGATCCTGGTAAAGATGTTATGGAATTCAAAGTTTGTTCAACTAATCGAATCGAACTTCATAAATTCGTATTGAAAAAATTAAAATCAATTTAACATAACCATTACGTCTTGTTTTCCCGTGGGGGTTTGGCAGAGGTGTACCCATAGGAGGTACACCACATTTCGCCTGTTATGTTTAAGTCCCATGTAATAGGGGGCGTGACTATTGCCATCGACCAGTTTCAGAATAACCACGTAACCACATGATGTGTTCTTTTAAATTTAAAAATATACGGTATTTAAAACTTCACGCCCAAAGTTAAATTAAGTACCTACTTATTAATTAACTAAGTAGGTACTTCCAAAAATTGAGTGGCACAATAAAAAATCAGGCATTACTTTAATTACCCTGTAATATTAAACGCACAAAAAGTACATAAAAATGTCGTAAAACTTTAATTTGGTAATACAAAATACGAATAATAACATTATTAACTTAATTTAAATAAGTATCAGAACTTTTCAAAATGTCACTTACTACCTTGGACAGCGGTTACGGCAATTAGAAACTTCATAAGTCGGTTATGAGATGAAAGATAAAAGAGTATGTAAAGTCATTGGCACATCGCATCGTGCTGGCTAACACGACCCAAAACTGTTTGAGATAAAATCTAATGTTTTTAAAGTTGTCCGTCTCACTGTTCCAGTAACATCGTATTCCACTTGGTAGTTCCACTAGAACATTCTATTTGTGTACCAAGTATCTTAGGTTCCAGGTTCATTCCTAATTTGATTGGAATTTGAAGCCGGGTGAGGCGTCATTTTGATTGGTCGCTAAAAAAGGATGAGAATTTGTGCTACGCCGTAGCGGGTCTACGAGGTCTACGAGATTGGCTGTGATATTCAATAGGGTAGATTTTCTTTTTATTTAAGGGGTGATTTAGCTGTTAGAAACCTCAACTACCTGAGGTGCTTCAGCTCAAGTACTCTGCTTCTCTGCGGAAGAATATGCGTGCTCAGTGTGGCATCGTTCCGCACACGCCAAGGAAGTAGATGTTGCTCTAAACGAAACTTGCCGAACGATTACCGGCTGCCTGAAACCGACCCCAGTCAGCGCACTATATCCCACAGCTGGCATAGCGCCACCACAAGTCCGAACAGAAGTTGCAAGCGCAGTGGAGAAACACAAACAGGAATCTACTACTAGACACCCAATATCTGACGCACAACTACCAACGCAACGGCTAAAAAGCAGGCACAGCTTCTTGAAATCGGCAGCGTCTCTACCAGGAAACCCGGCCGACGCCCGTTGCAAACTGTGGCAAGACACGATTCCCCCTCTTACTTACTATCTAGCACCAAAGGAGCATCTTCCTGCAGGATGTAACCTTTCGTGGTCCACTTGGAAGTCCCTGAACCGTCTCCGGACACAGGTGGGAAGATGTAACTCCAACCTGGTAAAGTGGAGCTACCTCGATGGAATGGCACCTGGGTGTGGATGTGGAGCTATGTCGCAAACTATGCTCCACCTTCTATCTTGCTCTCTGTGTCCCAAAACTTGCAGTCAAAGTGACCAATGCGCTGCCATTGATGACGCCGTGAAAGTGGCGAAGTTTTGAGCTAATAAAATTTGAGAAAAGTCAGGCCAGCGACACGAAGAAGGAGAAGAGCTGTTAGAAAATTTTATGGAAAGCATCTTTAGAAAATAAATATTGTTTTAGAAACTATAATGTATTTTACCTACGTCGATTACACTTCGCACGATTCTCCTTCGCACGTCATCTAATAAAATTAATAGGTAATCCTTTTATTTATTTTTCACCTCAATCCTTTTCTATCCTGCCAGTCTCATCTGTTGCAGTCTCACAATACTAGAAGTCAGTTAAGGTTAGTCTCCTTACTAATCCCGGATTTAAAAAGAGAATGTTGGAAAAACATTTCCCGCCTTCCGTTGTAGAGTTCACCTCGGAAAATGGGTTACTAAGGTAGGTATTCTAACACGACATTTATTAGGGCGTATAAACTGTTACTACTTATTGCAACACCCGGTACTGAATTCTTGAGGCTTAACCTTTAGTTAAGCTTCCATGGTAACGGCGGTTTAACAGATTTTGAGAAGGAACTCGGTGTCAAACTGGCACTTAGATACTTGCTCCTTTTAGGGATTGAAAATGTTACTAGCTTTAAGTAAAGGAACTTTTCCGTCTACCTAAAATTAAGCGCGCACTACGTATTTTAAACGTTTCGGATAATAATCGCAAATCTGTGATACCAATATACTAGTCCACGTACTGCGGTAAAAAATCGCTTAAGAATTCGCTTGAAAAAATATTTTTGTTTGCGATTTTATTTCGCAGTTTAAAAATCGCAACGATCAAAAAAAAAAGCAGGCAGTAAAGAATTATGGTATCTATATTTGTATTTTGTTTTAATAAGTTATGGTAACTACAGATTTTCACAAATAAAATGTGGATAACGAAGCAGTGACACACGTGTCAAAATATGTTAACTTTCGAGTTTTGTTTTCTAGTAAAATATCCATTATTAACTGGCTCTATGTGTCCAGTGAATCCGCTAGAGAGCCAATGACAGCGATGCTGTCCGACTGCTGTCTAAATTAAATCCGAGCCGACAGCGAGCCGCACTCAAATGTATACGGACTACATCTAACTAAAATATATGTTCGTTAGAATTAAAATACAGAAGTCGGTATCAGTTAAAAATATTTACCTGAATAGTTGTAGGTGCTTTTGTGTGATTTATAAAAAAATCTGAGCAATAATTTGTAGGAAGTATTTTTTTATTTATTTGGTTGCCTTTTTGAATAAATTACAAAGGGCAAAAATATTTGTAGAATTAATAATGTATTGTGAAGGCTTTTTTAAAATAAAAGTTATTACTATTCAGGTATATTTGTGGTTACTCGTAAGTAAGTTAGATGTTATGAAACATTAACAGCATAAAAACAACGCTTAGTTCTCCTTTTTCAGAATTTCCTCTAACAACACAGAATGCCGCCCAGAAACATGCCAAAGCAGATAGAATAATGATACATCAAATTCATCCACATCAAGTTGGTGGTTATAAAAAGTATTATGAATTCGAAGCTCGCGCCCATGTGTCAGATCCCTGACGGACGACGAATTTTAAACATCACTCAGTTATTGGTAGTGGATTCGTGTCGTGTTTTATTTGCCATTCTGTTAAATGTGCCGGAGACGACTTCATTGAGAACTAGCTGTTGCCCGCGACTTCTCTGCGATCCAGGATGAATAGTAGCCTATGTCCTTACCCAAGTCATGGTCTATCTGTGTGGCAAATTTCATCTAAATCCGTTCAGCAGTTTTAGCGTGAAAGCGTAACAAACAAACTTACTTTCGCATTTATAATATTAGTTAAGAAGTTAGGATTATAGTTTTGAATTTACGGTAGATCGAGACAAAAAAACTTTATTATTGTCGTAAAAGTTACATTCTAGATTAATACTCGGAATCTACTCATAAATGTTGCTGTGCTAGCTAGAATAAATGCTTTTAAATGTGAATTGAAAATCTTCTTTTTGCGATCCTCATGAAACGCATCCTAAGTCGAGTGGAAAAACAAAATTGTGCGGTTTTTAGGTCAGACCAAGGTTAGAGCAATTTCAGTTGTAACAAATCACATTTGAGCGTATGACGTGTTACTGCATTATCATAATATAATTGCGGAAACATGTAACGTATGCGACATCTTATTGTTGGCGTAAAACATTTTTTGTGTTCAAGTTCAGATTTGGCAAGTTAATTCACTTTGCGAATAGCCTTGTGTTGGTGTAATTTACAAAACAAGCAAACAGCTATAAAACATTGCGTTGAATACTCTTGAGAATTCCTCAATATGGTTGGCAAAAAAAGTTCGCAATTATTTGACATAGAAACTCTAATTAATTCGCGTTCCCTAAAAAAGTTGGTAATGGCTAACAAAAATGTGGCAATGGTAATTCTGATTACATTTAGAGTGATTTAGGTGGTAAATTGCAGAGTGATAGAGTGGTTAGGTAATATTATATTTTTTACTACATAAACCCCACCTACACTGATACAATAGGACTTAATAAGGGTAATCAATAACGTGTAAATACCAGATAAAAGAAAATAAACGCCTACTTACATACTTTGCGTAAAAAAATGGTCTTTAACCCAAATAACCCTTTGGAAATTCCGTTTCGGTCGAGTGCGGTTCAGGCCGTGAGTGAACAACATATTGGAAACGACAACCCTATCTACAAGGTACGGCGGTTAACACGTCGCCTGCCGCCCTTTGATTCATAAGAATTAATAATAATATTTAATAGTCTGAACATACACGGTACTTAATATGATAATTTAATAGTGTTCGGTTGAAATTAATTACCTATCACATAACGATAGATTGGTCATTCATTCATTCATTAAGTTTTTGATATAATCGTCGGTTTTAATCAGTTTGACAATATATATTTTTATTATTATTATTATTTGTTTTTATAGAATTCCTTGGCTATCCCATGATATATTGGGTCAAAACATTGTATACGTTTTTAAGGATGTTGCATGTGCAATTGTAACTTAAAACAACTAGAAGCAAAATCTAGAGTAACTAAGTCGGAATCTGTGAAGGAACTTCTTGAAAATTCAATTACCTTCTTGAACGAGTTTTAAGAACTAAAAGTTGCTTTCATGAAACGTCTAAGATTTTACCTCGTTGGAGGCAAACGAAGAACTATCACTAAAATTGATATTAATTGAGGTTATATTTAAAACAAGATATGAATACCTAACTATATTAAGTGAATATGAGCAACATGATTCGTTTTTAATGTTATTGCATACGATATTGTATTTGATCGCAAGTAATTTAGATATGACTACAATTGAATAAAATGGCGCTTGGACCACTCTCGCTGATTGTTTTTATTGAACTTTTCAATTGTGTGTGCTACACCGTGGGTCTGAATCTTACTCTATTAAGTACATTGATAAATTAACTGAACTCATTATCTGAACTCTGAAGTATATGGAAAGTATTATAAAGGTATATAAAAATATTTCTGTTGTTTCAAAACATGTTATTGTCGGGAATAACGATAGAAGTGTTATCACCAATCAAGGGCCATGCCATGAATAAATACATGCAATATACATATTGTAAGTAGGTATGTACCTAGATTATCCTTAACTTATCAGAAATTATAACAATGTTAAAAACTATTTAATTAAAAGTACCTGGTAATAACTGTATTATTTTGATAACTTTTCCTCTATTAACCAAGCTTTTGTTATAAGCAAAATAAATTAATAAGTAAATAATTGTCAGTTTGCTCGAAATATAAATAATAAGTACTAGGCTAGGCTACTGAAGTCATATTAAATAACGGTTTTATCTAAAATTATGTTTTTAATGTAGGTAGGTACTTAATTATACGGACTAATATGGCAACGAATGGCAATGAAACGAGCAGATGGAGCTTGAGTCATAATCTATATATTATATAGGTATATACTAATACTAATAATAAATATGAAGAGTTTGTTTGTTTGTTTGTTTGAACGCGCTAACGTCTGGGACTACCAGTCGGATTTGAAAAAATCTTTTTACATTTGGTAGTCCAATTCTTGAGGAAGCCTATAGGCTAGGACCCTAAGGAGCCGTGCATAAAGAAAAAAGTCAGAAGGAACGCTAAGCGTAAACGAAGTAAAGGCTCGTACACACTGGCGCGACGCGACAGCGTACACAAGGCACCGCGTGCCGCGCGACGAGCGGCGCCTTTGTGTCGTGCTGTCACGTCGCGCCTGTGTGTACGAGCCTTAACTCAATGTTTCTAATTGTGAACAAGGAAAAACACGCGCAAAATAGAAAATTAAACAAAAAATAAAAGTGCAAAACAACAATCAATTTGACACTTCCCGATTTGCGATTAGACAACAGCTCGCGTGACAAAATTGAACAGTCATTCAAGGTCGAGCGATACAACGAGTGAATGAATGAACGGACACCAGACGAATGAACAAATAAAATAAAGGCTACCCTTTGAAAAAAAAATGGACTTACTGGCTGGCAGCTTTTTCCACATATTTATAACAATAAATAAATAACAGTACTTGAAACTAATATAGGTAAATATCGCGTACGCGTCTAACCAGGGCAGTAGGAAGCTACAGAAGTAAAGGCTATCAAAAGGCAGTTAGTGCGCAAATCAAGATAGTACGACAATGATAAACGCGAGGTCGAATCTGCTTTTTGCGAGGTCTCGACGCGGCCTTCACAAAAATTAGCGCGATTTACATAACGCCTAGGTAGGCACATTATACATATACATTATCTGAACGAGTACGGATATTGATAAAATAAATGAAGATAACGGCGATGAGATCACATCCAACGAAATATGAGGAACTAGGAAATGTCTAGATCAAACCTTGCTAATATTATAAGCTGTTTATGTTTTTATTTACAGAACAGACCACAAGTCAGATAAATCTATAGCAAATAAATAAACTTTACGTCGTCATAGGATGCTTCATCAAATTGCAAACAAAACAATCATACAACATAAATCTAAAGCTACAATAAACAGAAAGTAACTCCTCTATTCTAATGTAGAGAACATTACAATAGAAAGCGTATTTCATTTTGTTCACAAGTTAAACCTAAAAGCATCGTTTGAGTAAATCATGCATATTGTATTGTAAGATTATAATGTAATCCTCAATGTCACTCGACTCCCAAGTCTGTCATTAACCAGTAACGTAATTACAGTAGTATGAATAATATAAGCGAAACATGTTATTACAAAGTGTCTCGTTAACTTTTAAAAATAGACGAGTAACCCCAATCACTATTTTTAAAATATTTTAACACGCGTCGTGTTTTCGTGCGGCAAACACGGACACCTAATATATTAGAACTTGGGAAAAGCGTCTAATTAACCTAATTAAATTGTTTTCAATAATAAAATGACCACCATTTACTAGCTGATGTATTAGGAGGCGCTACATTCTTGTTTAGATTAATTAACGATAACAGACGCGACGTCTTCTATTATTATCATCAATATTTAAACACGACCTAAAATAGATATTTTATATCGCCAGATGAACGATAAACGCTCCGAAAGAAGAGTAAGCACGATTTTATTTAAATCGTAAAAAGGTACCGTGGGTGGCGACGCCGTGATTGCCTCGTCAAAGTATACAGATGAGATTCCCTACGGCTAATTATATCGACAATCAATCGAGAAAGTGCCGCGTGCGACACGAATAGAATTGCTATAATTATAGTAGTTGAATTGAAATAATAGATTGGGTGTAGGAGTGCTTGGATGGCTAGCGACGCGACGCGTGCCGCCCCAATCACTCCTTTTACAGTTATTAATGTACACGATGCGGGCCAACTAATATTATTTATTAATCACCCGATAGAACCAAACGATGCAGCATGAAGACGTAGAGTTAAGTTTTTCGAGGGAAGCAACCGGTGCGTACTTCCTCTCAATGAGCCGAGGGTTACGCCAACGAGGGCCGCACCGAGTGACGAAATTAAATTGCCGTCAGCATTTAACCGAGCAATTAGCGAGCGGGTTTATTGGGCCAGTATTAAATTACGTTAAATACAGAGCACTGTATGATTAAGATATGTATGGGGAAACATGATACGCGTCGATTCTGAAGGCTATGAAACGCAATCAACTATGGTTTACATTGAAATGTGAAAGGTTACAATCGATTTAATTGTATTTATGACTGCGATTGTCAAATTCAAAAGCTCAGAAATAATAGAGGCCACAGCATAAGCAAATGAGAACCTCCACAAACAACACTCGCATAAAAAAGATCTCGCGCTTTATTCGACGTCGATCTATGATAATCTCACGCGCAAACAAATAAGGAAACAGGAAATAAATGAATTGCAAACGTTGAACGAATTCGAATTTACATTTTAGTATTGTGGGCTGGCAGTGAGACGTCGTATAGTGGTATCGTTCGGGATAAACAAAAGAGTTTAGTGTTTACGTGGTGCGTAACATAGGGGTGAGATATTTATTGGTCGTTTTTATCGTCAGTTATATTTGTGAATAATGTAACATGGGAACGCGGCGGCGCGGGCGGTGGGTGTCGGGACGATGCGGGCGCGCGCCGCCTCGGAACGACCCGCTGACCCACTCTCGTACCCACTTGATTACTGCACCGAGGATTCAATTGGACAAAGGCTGAAAACACGGTTAATGCGATTATATTCATAATGTTCCCTTACTGAGCCGGTGACGTTAAATATGCAAATTGGCCTGTAATTTGCAACCTCTGTCCAAAGTGGTTGAGAGAAAGGTCAAGGTTGTATGTTGTTTTATTGTGAAACTCACCGTAACTCGAGGTACGAGGCATTCTGTCACATAAGCTGCATGTGCAGGCCGGCTTACCTGAAACAAAATGCGGACTTGTTGAACAATTGCATAAAGCAGACTAACTTAAAGTTTAATTACATCTACATCTGTGTCCCACAGTCATATGCAGGTAATAAAATTAGGAGCACGTATTCAATTTCACAGGACGACAGAAATTACAACGTCGCTGCAGTAGGATTTAAGTCCGTATGAGCCTATAGTCCAACAACTTTCTGCATGGAAATTGAATTTCTATTGTATGAACGTCATATATACCAACGTAATAATTATCCATGGACTTTCTTAACGCTGCAAGAATATCATTTTCATATCATACAAAATTTGGAACAGTATGGTTCTAAGATTTTTCCTAAAGAAGGGCCGATAAATGTAAAGAGAGTGAAGGCACTGCATGTAAAGAGGTCCATTACTGCGAAGGAGTTTTCAAAAGACACGTTTAAGTCTAAGCTTAGTTTGCCTCCAAGAGTGTTTCTTGTGATACTCTAGAATAGTAAATAGAATCTGAACTGGAAGCTGAGGATTGTAATCGAGCTGTAGATATTGCATCTACGTGCAATATATTTGTATATGCTAGGGCAATTTAAAGAGAGTAATAAAGGGAGAGAGAGTCTACAATATAGGTATAACAATACATGTTTTAGCCAATTTAGTATTGATGATAGCTAGGTAACAAAGAGAGAGAAAGGAGAGTACTGAAAATACAAAAAAATAACACGATAGAGAATCAGACTGGGATATTGCCATATCGATTTTCAAATCCGTTGTCTCAGATCATCGGCATGGTCAGTGTCTTTAGATTGATCATTGTTATTGTTCAGAATGACAATCAAGCAAAAGCCGTGTCTTTAGCTACTAAAATGTCACACAAATAATAACTTTTTACAAGCAACATAAAGTGTTAGACACGTCTATTTGCACGAGGTTATTAAGATTCTAATGGATTCTCAATAGAACACCGTCTGCATGCATAGGTAATATTTAATGATCGGCTATATGGCCGCGCCTGCTTGTAGGAACGCCTTAGTGAACGATAGCCTTTCATTTAGCCAATTACTTCTTTAAATATTACTAACGTTTGATTGTTTTTTTTCTGTTTGTATTGCATTGCATGTGAATTACATGCTTTCAGCTATACCATTACCAGGTGTTTCATTTCCCTTGTTAATATAAATTACTTTTTTAGTAGAAGTAGTTCCGCATTTGTTCAGTCCCTTCTTTGTTTCTGCTGACCTATTACCAACTTCGTAAACAACTTCATTTGTTATTGACTCACTTTTTAAAACGTCTTACCTAACGTTTTAACGATAAAAGCATTATTATAGGTATCTGTCAGTTTAAACATAAGCTAATTTGTCATAAACATGTTTCGTTGTTGCTCAATTTTGTCTGACACACCTACAAGACCTCAATGCGTAACACGACAAACAGCCAAATGATTAAATATCGTTCAACATAAAGCTACAAGTGGCTGTAATGTTTTATGATATCTATAATTCAATGCGTGGCATTGCAAAAGCCGCCGCAGTCAATACAGTAAATAAATAATTCATTAACGTGCCCTTATAAATGCCGCGGATAGCTGCCAACAAAAATACGTTTCACTAATTATTTTTAAATAAGAACACGTCCAAGGAGTTTAATTATTGTGTTTTGTGATGATTCGTTTAAACCAGGCAATACAATTTTATGACGGCCAATAGATGAGATCCTATTACGGGCCTAATTACGTTATAAATTTTATTGAGTAAAAATTACATAAAGTAGGGTTAAAAAACTGAACATCGCGCAATGTAGGGTTTAATTTTAGAACATATTTATTAGTGGCAGAATGTTTTAAATATTCATGTGTTTCTTTTTATTAAAATTACAAAAAGCTTTTGCTTTATGCATAGCGAGTGTTTAATGTTTACGGTTGGAAAGAGAGGGCGAAGGGCTAAAGGCCCCGCTCGACTGATTATTGTTTTACTTAACTTTTTATAGCCCATCACGCGGCCACCATTCCCTGTTCCGAAGGGTTGTATTCTCGTAGTGTTGGGCCAGAATGTTCTTGCGTGTTACTAAGTTATTTTAGTACGAACTGTTTTAAAACTTTTAATTGAGTTTTAGTTGCTTGCGGATGTGTTATTTGTAGTTTACGGCACCAATATGGGTTTATTAGCATTAAATAAACGTTATTTTAATAAAAGGTTATTTGTTTTAATTTTATGAACTACCACTTACCTTAATGTTTTAAAACCAGATGTAAAACTAATTAAGTCACCTATGATTTTTTATTACTTATGCACAAACTTATTACGTTTTACGAGTTCATTTTTGACACTTTCCAAAGTCTATTTCCAAATAGGAAACAAAAATAAAACATGTAGCGTACAAAAATCCAGTGAGAATATTCCCGAAGTGTAGCGAAGAGTCTAGTTATTTCTATTCCCACAAACTCGAACATTCGTGAACCAACAGTATTGAATCGCGCCGAGAGGCGGCACTAAACTGGAGTGGCGGAATAAAGCTCACCATGCACAGAATACATTTAGTATTTATTTTCCAGTAGAATTGATCTTCTTACTGAATCTTCCGAGTAGGTACTTATAAATCGGATATGAGAGATTTGAATTCCTGAATACAGTTTTCATGTTTTACATAGTATGCTCGAAATTTGTTGAAGATCATTTATCTTCTTGAGCAAACTGAGATGTGGTATTGAATCACGGAAAGATACTCCGTGTATTGAATATTAATTTTGTTTCAAATTTATCTGGAATTATATTAAATTAAATCTACTCCGATTATAATCGGAGTAGATTTTATTCTTTGTTCCTATGTTTGCACAATATTTCTGTAGATACCGACTGCTGGTGTAGGTAATAAAGATAAAAGTTGCTCAATAAATTAGATCCTAAGTATTTCACAACTGTCAAACAAAAACACAATATGCCAAAGTTTAATATTATAATATTAATTTAGAAGAATAAATCGAAATAAAACTTACCAATACAGAACATCCCGAACACAAAAATTAAATTACAATATGAAAGAGCGTTATTTAAAAAGCGTATGAATGAATAAAATGCAAAGAGAGACAATCCACTTTCCGGATGATTCTAGATTCGTGTGAATTAATTCAATGAGTTGATTATTCCTCGACCGTTTCCTGGAGCAATAAGAACGATAATGTCGCGCGTTCTGTCTCACTCTCTCGTCAAAGGTTAAATGAGCAGTGAGAGAGAAAAAATACGGGAAGAGATTATGTGGTGCCAGTGAGATTTTTGTGACTCACCGCTGGGGGACTACCCGTGACGTCATCAACTCATGGTTCAGTGTAAACATTGAAGACCAATTTAACTGCCTTATCGATTACATCAGTAATGTGCCTTTACGATACTAACAATGGATGCTTTGTTTCTGTCATGAACTTAATTTGGCCTGATGACAGTTTAAATAGGAGGTAAAATATCGATGATTTAATTTTTTCTGATTATGTTTGGCTTAAAAATTAGGGGTACCTACACGTGATGTGAATGCAGAGTTGGAAACTTCTGGAAGAAAAATACACGTGTATATTGTCATGATTCTATTAAGATTCATTGCAATTACTGGTAAGTACAAGGACTTTACTCTAATGGGACTATTAGAGTCTACTGTAGCTGTATATTAGATATATACGGTACGATGCTGACTGAATTACTGGGAAGACTGTAAACTACTTACTGGTAAGATACTTTTTTTTGTAACAATAATCTTGCCCAGCAGTGGGACACAATACAGGCCTACAAAACAGGTACTTACTTACTTTTTTTGTAACAATAATCTGTATGCTATAGAAGTGTGCTTTTTCGTGACGAAATGAAAAAAACTATGCCTTGATATCAGTATTATTAGAAACTTTTTGTTGCTTAAACCATACGAAACGGTTTAAGGCGCTTCCCTGACCAAACGACCTTGAGGGTTCGGTCCTTCTCTGTCCCGTCGCTGAGTCTTGGTATGTCTCGCTCCCTCCGCACGCTCATTTATCATAAAATTCACAAAAATAATGAAATTATTTGAGTAAAAAAAGACAAGTAAAGTTTTAAAATAAAATAAAACGTGTATTATTTAGATCTTTAAATTATCTATCTATTAGTGTAATCCTCAAATGAATAGAACGTAACCTTTAGCAAAAGATGCATGCAATCAATAATTTTAGTCACTTTTTTACAAGGAGATTTTAGATGTATTTATAACACATAAAAACAAATAAGAACGTGCAATGTGATGCTAGGATATCGAACATTAATAATGTGCTCTTATATATAGTTTATTACCCATAGTGAATGACTTAATAGCCTCTGAATAAAGCACTATGACAAGGTTTTGGTCGGGGTACCGCCTTAACGCTAGAAAAATAAATCTAGGCAATCCCAGAGCGAAGCTAACCCAGGTAACCGTATATTTTTATTGTATTTAAAAAAGTTAAATATTCATGACATATTTTAAGTAGCTTGTTTTCAGTTGGCTCTGATTGATGTTCCTAGTAAATATCTCGTATATTTTAGATACTAGGAACTTCCATCATAGTAAAAGAAGTTAGCAAATCTGCTTTGTTTTCCTTACAGTCAATCTGATTTTACTTCATTTGGATGTTATTTGAATTTAATGTATTTGTTGTAGTGTAGTCAATTTCAAAAACTTCATTTGCGATGAAACTGCAACGATTGTTATCGTAATGAGACACTAATCGGCTCTAATCATCATGACAATACATACTTATTATTAAGATATGCATTCTTAGTATCAATTTAATATGATCTACGTTTTACACTATCTACTTATATCCAGTTTAGATTCAACTACATCCATCATTTTCCTCAAGACATAATGTAACTACTTTATTACCCAACAGACTTTGAAAGCTTATATGTGGGCCAATCTCCTATTACTTAGCATTCTCCTGTCACTTTTATATGATGCTAAGTGACGTGTGCTGACAACAATATTGTTTGTCATTGAATCACTGCATCGTATCATGGCTCGAATATATCTAGAAGTGACAAGCGATATTCAAACAGATCCGGATTCGCTCACGGATCTCTGCGAGGTCGGTTCACATCGTGCCGACGACGTATAATTTGCGATAACATTGGAATAAACTAGATAAATGCATCTAGTGCTCGCTAGTGCTTTAAGCTTATCGTCCACATTTACAAATTGTAATCGTTAAATATTTTACAGTTCGCAATCAAAACAAATGAACGTTCTATAAGGACTCCAAGTTGCCGCTTTCATAAAAACATGAATGCGGAAAGCAGAGGAAATCGGATCAACTGTGACGTCCGCCGAATTTCTTTGTTTTTATCAAAGCGCTCTTGATGCATTAAACCTTTTATCCAATGTTGGGTTAGCGATAGCGAACATGATAAATCCCTTGTTGAAGAGATTACTAGTTATTAAATACATAGATTACTGCCTCATATCAGGTTTCTCTACTAAGTATCCTTTATAAGTGCGAATTTATAGCCTTGTAAAATGTGCAAATCCCTGTAACGAGTTATTAGAATAGTCGCATAAAAATCATAATATCGACATTTATCGATAAGTAATAAAAATGATCAAACGGTTAAATGTCTAGATTTGCTATAAACGCTATCCTAAAAATAGTTCGATGAATGTTGGCAATGCCGGATATTAAACGCCAGCTTGTCGATAGTTATATTTAAACTTGTCGAGCGCCGTGTAAGTTTTTAATAAAACTTAGTTTCCGTAAATTTTGATTTATACTTTATCTGCAGCGTACCTAATATGGCGACATTTTGCGGAATATTCACGTTTTGTTCAATGATAGAATACTTACAACGTTTTGTTAATTGTGCACTTGTAAAAAGTAAATTAATGCTTAAGGATAATGATTCCATTTAAGTGTTTATTGCTTCGTGATAATATCTACATATTATCCCGAACATGGAATCATCAGGATGTAATATCAATTAAATCAATTCATGGCAGTTTCATATTTTTTCCCATGATTTATAATAAAATCCGTATTTATATCGCTTCCTGTGTCTAGCCACGGATAAAAAATGTATGATAAAACTTGCGTTCACAATTTGTTCAGTGACTCACTGGCTTGCATTTTAACGCGTGTTGTATTTATACATGTTTTTTTAAGTCTCGGTTCCGTACGTTGAAAAATGATATTTTTTCATGGTTTTTTCCACGATATGATCATTGCGCAGTTTCTTTGACAAAGCGAACAGCCGACAATAGTTACTGGCGTATGAACAAAGCATCATTGACGCAAATTGTGCTGCCTATTTATGCGCATACACAATTAGACATACAGGCACATAACGCTACAATATATCAATTTACACTGATAAGAGTGGATGATACGAAACTTTGAGCATCACATAACTAATTCAATGAAGTATGGTGACATTAATAGCTCATGTTGGTAATTTTCGGCCATAAAAATGCCGATACTTTTTGGAAAAGTTTTTTAATTACGCCCCGTTTAATATAAATGATAAAATGAATTAGCATAGGTAATCATTTAACGGAGATAAGTCGTTGATTCTCATTTTGATCAGAATATAGATATCTATTTATCTTTTCATCGTTGTTTTTGTTGTAGGAAAAACAGGGATATTTGTGGAACAATTGAAGACGTAACTGGCCTTTTAAGTTCCACAGATTTGTCAGCTCGTCTGCATTCGGGGAATACAATGAGTTCCAAGGATGTCTCTTTGGGAATCCCAGTTCCATCTCGTTAATCTTTTCAACGTCGTTTAAATGCGGTGAATTTGTTGTAAACTGTATTTCTCGGTTTAAGTTGTGGCTTCAAACAGGTATTTATAATGTTGGATGAAGATTAATTGCCTTAAGAAATGTCTAATTGAGGGGTAGGTTAAAAACTTATGATAAAAATCTGTTTAAAGGCTACAAAAAAAGAAAACTTCCACAATTAACATAATTAATAATTACACAGTTAACGTAAGTTATCTAATGCACGGTAAGGTGTTAGTGGGAGGTGATATATCAACTTACTTGTTAGTGTCAGAGGTGTTAATAGGTACGTGCGAACTAGTGTCTGGTGCACGATACTCACCGCTGTTGGCGTAGAGATCGTGAAGCGTATACAATGGATAGTCACCTAGTTTGAACAGGTAGGCCGAAAGCAGCACTGCATCATGCCGCGGATCCTGTCCCCCCTGACTTGCTGCCGGCCGCATCAGCGACGATATAGAAAAATCCGTCATCCCATGCGCAGCACCACCCCATCCATTCACACTACACAACTTACACTCCTCCTTCATTGTTCCAATAACACTAATAAATATAACTCTATAATCCGTTTTTTTTTGTACTCGGTTTGTACTGGGCACTAGTAAATCACATATAAAAATATCCGTGGGCTGGCTCGCACATCACAGAAGATATCACAGCAGCAAGTTCCGCGTCTGTAATCCGGTCCTATTAAAACAGAAACTCGTGTTGAATGCCGCTGTTCAATAGATATACGTCTAATATAGACTCTATATTACTATTCAAGCGTGACTCCAGTTTGGACTAACTTCGCTTTCCTAGAAACAAAATCAGTCCAAACACGCAGTTTACCAACACATATAAATCGCCTGTCGTACATCCGCCAACATCTTAATCGTTGTATATTTTACTTTTGACGTGTACAACAAATTATGTTGGCGACTGTACGTATTCAATCGCACCCTCTAATTCATACTACGATGTAAAACAGCTTCGTACAATTTATCGGTAGCGTTTCATATATCTCTCAATAAATACATATAACTATGACCTTTGATATTGAAATGTCATCTCCCACACTGAAACCAATATGTTCCTCAATTTGGAAACCGATAGCTTTATTTGCGTCATATATTGCACTTACATAATAGTGAGAGATGACACTTAAAACAGCATATTATATTATGATGTAATTTAATATAACGTTTAACTTGATAATGGTGCCGATGCTCTTGTCTCTAAACTAGACTAAAAATCACCAAAGTTTACTTTATTCCTGTCAAACGATTTCCCATTCTGAAATAGACTAATGTTACACAACTTAACTATATTTTAGTTTGACAGCACTAAGATGGCACTGAGTTAGTAATTTAGTGAAAATGACAATTTAGCTATTTTGAGTTTCACGTGTTTCACCAAAATTTTTTATTGTCTATTTTTAATCGTGATTAAAAAGGTGTGGAATAAAATTAATTCTCATGAACTAAAATTCACACCAACACCTCGACTTCAGGTGCATAAACAGTACTCTATCTTTTTTTTCTTTTATTTAGCTTATATCTCGAAAATGGTGTGTCCTATCGCAAAAATAATGAAAATTTCGACCTCCTTTATGAGACCCGTAAACCCCTAATACTCATGTAGGTAATATTTTTTCATATTTTCTATACAAAAAGTGAAAAATTCCATTAAAAAAAACACGTCGAGGCTGCACCCCATGCGCGCCTCCGGCCTTAAAAAAATTCACGGGGTAGGGCAAACAAGTACCACGTGAAGTCGCGATTGTCAAATTCGATTTTAGTTCTGCCAAAATTATTTTTAAATTTAGTTTTTTTTTTTGCAGAATACCTTTGATATTTCTCATTGTCAAAAGTAAGGAATTTTGATTTTAGTTAGTTTAGTTCGGTGTACAAGAGACTCGTCACCAATGTCGAATTTCTTAGCTGTTAAAGGAGTTATTACGCGGTATTGGAGACGGTTTACGAAGTAAGTTTATTGGGAGATGGCGACGATTATGTATGTGATGGTAAACAAACATAAAACATTGTTTGGTGTGGTGTAGGCGAGCGCTGCATTGCGGCTGTGCCGGGTGCAATGCCGTCGGACTATTTCAGTTGCGAGCGATGCGCTATTGTTCCTCATCCCTGATCCTACAGTCAACGCCTAATCAACATCGATACGATCCGTTATTGTCTAATTAATTTAAACTGCGTCGTTCATGTATTCGACGAATTGATCGTTGTTCTCCTACAGCCTTGACATCATCTTGACCAAACTATTCTCAATGCAAATTCAAAATAGAATGATATACTTGGTGATAAATGGTCTTAAAATGTCAATAGTTTTTATGATAGAGTCAACGAATGTGACGCAAGTTTTAAGATTATCTGCTCGACAAGATGAACCGTAATCTGCATCAACCATCAAATTATCCCGCCAACGAGACCGCTTTGAACTTAGCTCGATTCGCATCTCGAAGCACAATTCCT
This sequence comes from Griposia aprilina, assembly GCA_916610205.1. Lineage (NCBI taxonomy): Eukaryota > Metazoa > Arthropoda > Insecta > Lepidoptera > Noctuidae > Griposia > Griposia aprilina. The sequence goes on along the minus strand of OU744297.1, from coordinate 12,896,549 downwards.
GTGAATTTTGCAGTCAGAGTCCATCGATGATTCATTTTTGTTTGTTTACACCACAACTTGTGGTGATTGTATCATGTAAATCATGTTAGAGCAAAATATTTTCATCTGATCTGAATCTATTTCTGAGAATTGGTATTAAAGCGTTATAAATATTAATAAACATGAGAAGAGTTGGGCTGCGGCTCGATTTTCAGTGTTGTCAGACTATTTTTTATTTCGCGTTATCCATCGCTATTCGCTTACGTGCACGGAATAGCGTCGCAATAATGCACGTGGCCTTGAGTCCGTCGGTAAACAAACGTCACGTGTGCGCCAGTGGAAACACAATATTAAAAATCGGTGCTCGCAATCTTTTCCTTCTGTTTTGTTAGTCTCCTGCGTATGTAAGTCACGTGTCAGTTATACATAAGTGGAGAGGGTTACTAATCGTTTGCTGTAAAAATATATAGCTGTAGGTAAACTGCGGTGATAAGTTTTTGTATACGAGATTACCTAACTTTATAGGTACCTACCTAATCATAATCATCTTTTATCTGGCAACCATTCACGTATTTTTTACTTAGTTATTAAAAGAAGCTATGGTGATTTCATCGATAGCTTCTTTTAATAACTGCCATTGTAACACAAAAAGGAAACAAGCTACATGTGTTGGAATCTTCCGGAACACTTTCAAAGTTTTCGAGAAAAAAACAAACTTAATAATAGGTGTAGTCACACGTGCGATCGTGGGGTAGCCAGCTGCCGTGACAGATGTTGTCGACGGAAGGTCGCCCCCCGCGACCGCTCCCTGCCCTACCTGCCCCACCTGACTTACTGCCTCACTCAATTCAATTTTATTATATTCAGAACCACACATCAGTTCCCAAGGACCATAACATAAACACGATCCACCCTAATTAATTAAGTCCTTAAGTGCAACAATTATGGGCCGTAACGATAAATCAAATTATGATAAAATATGCAGAAGAAAAAAACTTAAAGAATTCTGCGCAGTTTTATTACAAGTAGCCGCAGAAGTGCAGACTACATTATAGCTTATCCGATTCTTAGAATCAATAGTTATTTCTCACGATTTTGATCGCACTGAAGGAATTCTTCGTATTCAGTTCAATATAAACTGAAGCTTCAATTCAAAGTTCTACCATTTGCAAATGGCGACAACGCTGTAAATATTTTGGCAATGTTTTCTGGCGGTCGCCCAATAGGACAAGCATTCAATAAGGTCTAATGACAAGTGCCCAACACTTGATAGCTCGGCTTAAACGATGAGCTTAGCTTGATGCGTTTGTCTGTATATGTCACGCGTGTTTGCACTTCTAAAATAATATGAGCTTGCTAGTTTCATGAACTCGGTTTACAATAACTCTTGTAGTTAAATTCTTTTGGCAGAGTTCCTTGGCTTCTCCCCAGGGGCATCATCACCAATTCCCGATGCAGTTTTATTGTTTCGTTCCGGTGCTGCTGAGATGTGTTCTATGGTATTCATTTTGTCTTTCAGGTCAAAAATGTTCCGTTGATTAAATCAATCGGTCGAAAGGGCAGCCCCTTCGATGCAGTTGGCAACCAATGTTGGCGAGAACCCAATTTGTGCCAACTACGGCTGTATACTTGTATCCACTCGAAGTAGTGTTATGATATGTTATTTACCAACTCCTACAGACTGTATTGTTAATAATTTATTTTTACCAGTGCCTATGTAGATGATTCATTGCGCTATCCGAATATATTATTTGAGTTCGTGACCATGTGCCCATAACACACTTATAATAAATTCGACATTATTTCACTCATACTATGTATGTTTAAGAAACGATTCAGTGAGAGTTACTTTATCACCAGTGAAGTTATCAGTATCGATTACCGCTATCGTGACATTGCGATAACTCAATACAATAATCTAACACTTTCCTTCATGTATTTATGGCATTTGATTTGTACTTTTTAATGCCGGGTTAATTTCAGGGTGTAAAAATAGAAAAGGAAAACCATGTTATGATTTATTGGACAGTTTGTCAGTGCTGATTGGTCATTTCAAAAGAGCATCACGATCTCATTAATCATTATTAGCAATTTGCCGATGGCCCGTTCTCTGTAACCCGAGTAACGAAAGCACATTGGTTGGTTTCACAAGCATCACAAACTGCTTACATAAGGCATAAGGCGTCTTGCGTAAACTCCACTTAGGTGCAGAGCTCTATCGTAAGCTATATAGCTTTAAGTTCACGTACGTCGGGCCGTGCGAAATAACAGATCGATTATATCGGCCCTCCTTATTGCCCAATCGGCTCCATAAATATTAGAGCTCGTTGAAGGCTGTTGAAAAGAATTACAATGGAACTCGGATCTGATAGTGAGAGTTTAGAAGTAAATGATGATTTATGATAATTTGAATCATTTGATATCTTTCTGAAAGATGAAGCAGTAAAGACGATGAAGCTATTGAAAGTTTCCTTAATATATATAATTTATAGACAATTGGGATCATATTTGGGCACTCTAATAATCTGCCTCATGAAATCTGGTCACGGTAATAGTCGGGAAATTATCGAAACAAAATGGGAGAGTAACAAAGCGATTCGTGACGACCCACATACGTGAGGTAGAAAGGAGCAATGAAAACTCTCTCGATGTCGGACGAGCATCGGACCGTGTCACTCAGGCTAATTTGTGCCAATCATGAGAACATACATTTTTGTATCATCATTTGAATAGGACCTATATTTAGACCTGAAATGATGTTCCTAAAATACAAAGACCTCATCTGTGTTGGGTTTAATGTAACCTCATCAATCCTTTCAATTGATAAACAAAGAAGGTACAGTGTAATTAACTAGATGGTAGATCCAGAACTGCCTAATCCGCAGCGGTAATTAAAGCATAACTCCTTACTGAAAGGTAAAGGAAAGCGCAAGAGATAAGGTTTCTAAAGCTATTTATCAATGTAATTGATAGCTATCGGTGTTAGGAGAGTGTGAAATTTTGCGATTGAGCTACATCGTACAAGAGGGCCGGAGGGCTGGAGAAAGTAAGCCTTTCACTCGGGCGTACCACGCTCCGCGGCACTAATTTAAACAATCATACGCAATCATGCCTATTGTTATAGCTACCTATTCATTTCAAGATCACAGCGATGGATAATGTTCCAGAAAATCACGGAACTGTTACATTTAACATCCCAGTATTTTTTTTTTTACATAGATAAGAGGATAAATAGGTGAACTATTTATCCTCGTATCGTTAGAACGAATACAACAGCCACTTATTGCATCATCTATCTAATCGATGAAATCCCTCTGTCGTAAATTCGAGCAGCTTTTTATAAAAACAATCAGTTTTCCGCCAATATCGGCTGACAACGTAAGTTATTTAGCGTAGAAATTACGATCGTTAATCCAGTTACGCAAATTCTAATGGATTCTTTTGTATTTATTTTAGAATTAAGTAATTTCAGCTATACGGGGAATATTAAACCCAACAAGCTGTGATTTGCACTATTAAAGCAAGCTAAGTAGAAGATTAACTTGAGAGTCGAGAATGGCTATGTGAGGTAAAGTTTAAGGACCACAAAGGTTGAAGTTTGAGTGCAACCTGCAGCAACAGACCGCAAACTCGCTAGTGAACACACAAAGCCTTAATGAATTACATTATGGATCTACCACTCAGTTATGAACTGAACTGATGTTAAAAGAAAATATAGGGGCAAAGCGTTTGCAAACTTTACTGAAAGCAATTTGCTTAAAATTAAGAGAACAAGCAGTAGAAATTCTTGATAATACAATTACCCTTGATGAAATGCAATCTTTCTTAGTTATTTGACGTATACTATCTTACTTTAAACGTGTATGAAGAGTTTAAAGACATATGTAAGTGCTTTAGTAGTATGTACTTCGATACTATAGATATGTTTACATTCTTCACAAGTAATTTAAGAAGTACGGGTGGGATAATAGATTTTAGCTTATGAAGCGATTTATAGGCAAAGTACAAATTAGAATTGCCTAGCGTAGAACAATAAATTTAACTTAATAGGCTCCTTATAGCCTCTGGCCCTCTACTAGAGTCTAGAATCTCTTAAGAAATTCCTTACCAGAAAGCATTAAATCCATACAGAATAAGTATTATCGATTGATGTATTTGAGCTCAATGTCACATTTTTTTTAAAGTCACTCTTCCTCTTCTAGAGTTCCCGATTCTTCGGAATTCCGAAGTTTTGAATTAGGGGACGGTTATGCTGCTGGCTTATAAGTTTTAGAAGCAAAGCACAAGGAAAGGTACGTGTTAAGAACCCACCTACCTATATCAAAATACATATTAACTATGACTATTTCAGTTCTCTATTATTCTCAGATACTTTTTTCTAGATAAACAAACACGAATTTAGTGTTATATATTTTATATTGCTGCAATTAGCCGTGTCTCAATCTTAGTAATCTTATACAAATTGATTATACTGGTGTATTCCGTATTGGTATTTAGTGGAGAGCCAATAACAGCGTTCCGAATCGCCCCTCTATGCCAGCGTAATAGCTTGTTTGCCGCCTTTTGTCTAACTAGGGCACTACCTCGATGGCATTAATTGATAGCATTGACAAGCTCGGCTTACAGCGCAGATTCCACAGAGGTTTACCCTGGATACAGCTCGGAATTTCAGGTGAATTCAAGGATCTTGTTAGTACTAATTTAGAGATGCTTCTTGTGTTCAGTGGATGTTCCAACCACGCCACTCGGTATTCTTGACATCCCAAATGAATTTAGACTTCGTATGTTTGTAAACAATGTTGTTTTGAGATTGTTTTGGTAAATAAGATAAGGGAGACCTTGAACATGTTGATTATTCTTCAACAAGTGTACCAAGCTTTTCGTTACCAAGATAAAACGTTTTCGACATGATTACACGTTCAAAGATAACAATAACAAGCTATTGAAATGTGTTACATTAGCGATAGACAGAGATAACATGAAAGCTGTGTTCTGCTGACCAAGTAAATATTTCATCGTTTGTTGACATTCCGTGAACGTTGTAATGTGACACCGTGTGCGGCGTCAGTTTACGTCAAACAGCTTATTTGATGATGCCGGCACGATAGCGATCATGAGCGCGATGAAAGCCGGCCTGCGACACCCAGTAGCCGTATGTAGATTCGGTAGCTTTTGCGACCTCGTCCAGCAGGCAACCCGTTTCGCACAAAACCACAATGCCCACAATGCCCACAATTTCTTTGCACGATCTGATCAACGGCACTCGCCGGCCGACACCACACCGCTACATACGCGACACTTGTGACATTTACATGTATTGGAAGTTCAGTTACGTTTCACGATCCATAAGAGTATCAAAACATCCACTGGTTTGGCACAACACGACACTAGATGTGAAATGATTCGCTGAATTCAGGTTAAGTCGCGAACGGAAGCACTGCTCAGATAGTGCGTCGTGTTTACAGTTGGCGCGGCGTTTTGCGGTTGGAACGTGTACGAGGCGACCGCTCGCTTCCGTGGTTGACAGTCGACTGGCGGCGGCGTTCGCGGACGAAAGAAAGCTGTGTCGTGCGCGGCGGGGTGAGGGAAGGCGAGAGGCGGGTACGGGGCCGGGTGCGGGGGGCGCGGGCACACCTGCGGGCGGCGGGAGCGCCTCTTGCCTCAGGCGACGCGGCGAAGCTTCCCGCTGCTACGCAATAAACGCTCGATAAACTTTCTCATTAGGCGCGCCTAACCGTGTGACCGTAAGCTCGTTTCTGCTTGCACATTAAATGCAATGCAATAAGACAACATTCATGTAGGCAATTCACACTCGAGCATGCACTAAGCTATCGCCTCGTGCGCGAGCTTCCCGCCGGAACCCATGCGTGTGCGCACTCTATTGAATTTCAGACTTATGTTAAACAAATGGCACATAACTCGATGAATAATGCAGGTGCCCAATAGATTATTGAATACTTGTTTAGCATAGATACATCTAGGTACTAGTATTACCCACTTATACCCATTACTTGCTGTTTGTTCGTAGGTAAATCCTATTTGAATAAATAACCATAACTTAAAATAAACTTTTATTGTTGTTGTTAATGTCAAGTCAAACTTACCTTTAGATATTGTATTTTTTTTTTACTTTAGAATCTCGTAAGTCACGTAAAAATACTAATCCACGCCACAAAAAAAAAACCGGGCCAGTGCGAGTTGAACTCGCGTGGAGAGGGTTCCGTACGATAAATATGTTACCCACCAAAAAATAGGTTGCCAAGACTTACATAACGCTTTCACTGTTAAAAAGTTATCAGATCTAATGTAGAGTTAGCCCCTAACTCGACGAGGCCTTCCTGTAATCGAGGTTTTCCTGTAATCTGTTGTAAAGTAAAGAACTAAGTTTTGTATTTTTTTCCAAATTTTAGGCTCAGTAGTTTCGGAGATAAGGGGAGGGAAATGTCAATTTTCATATATTTTCTTTAAATAACTTCAAAATTGTTTATTTTAAAATTATACAAAAATATATTTGAGACCTTAGAATGTTTGAGAACCTCACAATAAGACCTTTCATTTGATATGTCACACGGTAGGTACAATTTCCAAAACTTTTGTTTTAAATTTTTTGGTCTGCCCCGCAAAAGTGACCCCATGTACAAAATTCATTTATTTAGGCTACGCATCCGTGTTTGGGTCACAGATATTCATATTTCGACTTCAACTTAATCAGTCTAGTAGATTCGGAGCACATTGGCTATGACAGACGGACAGACAGACACGCGTGTGATTCTATAAGGGTTCCGTTTTTTCATTAGGACGTACGGAACCCAAAAAAGAACCCAATTTCTAACAGTACCTAGTTCAATGTTCACCTAAGTAAGTAGGTAAATTAGTGCGTAAAGACCACTAATTTCACAACCAAGATCGATCTACCTCTATTATAACCTGAAGGCACTGGCTAACAGCAGAAATAATAATTGTTTTTGTAAAATAATACGCTTCAAACCCAGTCATAATAATGTAGGTATTTTTCTATTATCTTTTCAAACCAATTAGTCTCAAATTTTGTAAATGCCGGACTAAATAGCCTAAACATTTTTATGAGATGAGATATCAAATCATTGTTTTTCTTGTTAATGTTTAAAATGTGAGTACCTAATCTATACGTGTATATATATATATATTTTTTTTCTCTTTATTTATTTAGGGGTTTTTATCTAAAAAGATACGCCAACCCCATCGTGCCTTTTAACATTACATAATATAAACACCCAACATATTGTATAAAACACTTATTCACACACATGAAAGTCACAGATGAAGGACTGTTATTAAACAACATAACTTTTTGGCAACTTCTGACGTTGGTTGAGATAAAATTGTTTGAATTAACCCCATGTTAACTTTGTTTAAGTCGAATTCCCTCAAAAATGACTCCCTCTCGCGTTTGTTTCGGACACAATCCATCAGCAAATGTTGCACGTCCTCAATCTGATTACATACTCTGCAATTCGGCGAATCAGCTTTTTTCATAAGGAATGCAAACTTCGCTGATGGATAATGCCCAGAGCGAAGTCTTAATATTAATTTAACATAATTCCTACCAAGTTTATCATCATCGAACCAAGGCACACGAGAAGGCTCGCCTTGTATGGTCCTATACCATATACCGTTTTGTTGACAGATATTAACAAAGTGTTGTTTCCAGGAGTTATAACAGATTACTTTAAATTTACACATGTATTCCCAATAATCAGGTAAGTAGTCAATTGTTGTACCCTCTACTGCTGCTAGTTTGGATAATCGGTCAGCCTCCTCATTACCACGTAGTCCAATGTGAGCTGGAACCCATTGCAACTTAATTTCTATATTATTCTTAAGCAACATAATAATGTTTTCAAGAATATCATATGCTATCGATGCACCTCTGAAACCAGAGGCGCATCGAGCAATATGATGTAGTGCGCTTTTACTGTCTGAAAGAATAACGACTCTTTTTAAATTCTGATTTCGACTATAAAAGATCGCTTGATAAATTGCAATAAGTTCCATTGTCATTATTGATACATTACAGTCTACTTTAAATCCGAGAGTAGTTCCTAAGCTTTGATCAAAAACCCCAGCACCCAGGCCGGGAGTGCCCTTTGAACCGTCTGTGAAAATTTTAGATCAACATTAATTACATTTTTAGTCTCAATAGCTGTTGTCCAAGTTTCTAAAGTATACATTTTATGAATATCTGTTAAAAGAACCTCTATATATAAAAATGAATCCCTATTTCCCTTGGTCACGCCATCACGCGTGAACGCCTGGACCGAATTCACAATTTTTTTTTGTTGTGTTCGTTATTGTCAAGAGAAGGATGTAATGAAATAAAAAAAAATAAGGAAGTTGATCGGAACGTTACAAAATTTAAGAAAACTTAACGCCAATATTAATTTTACATAACTGTCAGTTGTTTGAAATAACTGTCAGCGACTGACAGAATGCGCGCAGCAAATATCGTTTAACACAGATGGATCGGTTGATAAATGAGTCGATAGTTTTAGTCAATAGTCAAAACTAAAACTAAACGACATATGACATTCATAGTTAAGACAGGACAACGTCTGTCGGGTCAGCTTGTCATTTATATTTATTGTTCCAGCAAGGGATTTCTGAAAGACGGGAAAGGCGAACAAAGATGATGTAAAGAACTCAAGAGGATATGCAGCAGCGTCCTCCTGTCTTCAAATAAAAATAACAAAGCACTATAGCCGCCAATTCGTCTGCAAACCGTGATGGTTATGGCTATTTCCACTTTAACCATCCGTTAGATCTATTGTTCCTTCCCGTGGTGATAACAAGGGTATTTCTGAAAGACAGGAAATACATAGGATGATGTAAAGAACTCAAGAGGATATGCAGCAGCGTCCTCCTGTCTTCAAATAAAAATAACAAAGAACTATAGCCCCCAATTCGTCTGCAAACCGTGATTGTTATAGCTATTTCCAATTTGTCTATCCGTTAAAGCTGTTATTGGAGGGTCTATATTCAGAAGTGGATAATATGGACAGTTGATAATGAAGATTAAATGAGGCAAAGATAGGAAATAGCTACTAATAGCTAGTCTAGCTATAGCTAGATTCTTTCCGGTGTCTTCAAAATTATTTATTTGTTTACCCAGGGCGAGGTAATTATAGTACAGGAAACTTTCGAAGTGTGCAACATCAGGATGGCCGTTGGTATATTTACGTTTATGAAAATGGGCAACAGAAGACTTCCCTTGGGCAGCCCATTCTTCTGAGGTCTCCATGCTTTTTCAGAGTTTAATAGGTCTTAGTAACGCTTATTACGTAGCAAATCACCCAGTGCCCGAATAAAACCCTGGTCGTCAATCATGTCCGACAGCTCTGCCAATAGTCTCTTAACATTGACAGTATTATATGCCGCTGATAAGTCGACAAGAACGACGCCAGTGATCTTTCAAGCAGCTTATCCATTTTCTTATGTTGCGACAGTTGGAGGATTAGCCCAGAATCTGGCTTCAGACGTACCTGGGCTGAAGCCAGCCTCCTTGGGAATGAATTTAGTGTTGATCATGGTCTGAAGGCGATTAAGTAAAACTAGTTTGAACAAGTTGAACGTGAGGCACAAAAGAGAAATGAGGCGATAGTTCTTCGGGTAGTCAATTTTTTTTCCTAGGGTAAGCAGTGTCGTGATTCGAGCTTCCCTAAGGTCTTTGTGGATCCTCGATATTTCCATGCAGGCATTATAAAAGTAAAATCCGTGATACTCCAATATAAACTGCATAGTTACTTTGTGTAATATTATATAAATTCTCCGTCAGGCTAAGGTTGTAAAATACGTTATGCCTGTATACATGGTTCGAAAGTTAAAAATTACGCACCATACAACGAAACGTGCGGTAAAATAGGTGAATAAAATAGGTACTCATACCTAAGTACATGTTTTACCGCATAATCCATTGTATAGCGCCGTGCGTATCCTTTACGGTTTATTTATAATTTGCAAAAAAAAAAAATAAGAATTCCACCAAGGAGTTTCACATTACGAGAATAAATAAGCTGAATAATGTAACCTCCTTGGAAGCGCTTTTGCTCAATACGTTTATCTCGCTTTAATACTAAAGAGGAAATGAGACGAAATATGTAGTTCTAATTTTCACCACGCGCACGTGGCGCCATTTGCAATTCGCGCCATTTTCATATTAGAAACGTCAAAGTTTATTGCGGATTTCCGACTGATATTAATAATCAAAGTAATAGTAGATGAGGAATCCGATATTAATATTGCACTGTTTTGTCGCAAATGTGTTGAAAAACGTTGTATGGCACACGTGCGGAAACTTACCGCACTAGTATCATAAATAACTATTAGATATTGATAGAGATACGATAGTGTTAGAATTATAAACCGATAAGGGCTTCCAAGTCATTACATTAGGGGCGCGAGTCATTAGCGCACGGACCTGAATTTATTGTCTGTGTAACTAACGACAAATTCAATCTAGTCAATAGGTTGAAGTTTTCTGAAGACACACAAGCGTTATAAAAGGATGTCTAGGTACCTAGATAGATAAGTAATTACACTAATTACCTACAAGACTTTAATTTATGTCAAGTGACCAACCAACCGCAACGTTATGTATTTCTGAATGTAAATGGATACTATTCTAAGTAGGTACCTGCTAGTTTTATAATACAATAAGTTAGGTGCACTGTGCAGTAGACAGATAGGTATGATAATTATGAATACAGAGTCCATCGGTTGGTCCAAATGTTAGTCACAACATATCCGTCTGTATATCATCACATCCGCCGGTGACCACGTGGACACGGCACGTGGCCCACTGACGCAGATACCTAGCGAACACCGACTGCCACACCGCAATGATCAATTTATTGTACCATATCATTACACTCGGTCTAGTCTAGATTAACAGACACAAATATCTACTGGCAGAATTCACTGGTATGCCTTTTAAACTGATTAAAGAATAGCAGCCTTAATAAATCAAAAATCTTTCCTGGAAATGTTAGATTTTCCGCAGGGCGAAAATAGAACTGACGTCACTCGGTACTGCGTTACATTTTACTACTCACGTTAACTAAGCCCACTGAGATCGATAAAACACCTAGGGCTCGACAGAAATTGTCCTAAATGAATTACTTTTCCGTCTCGGAAAGACGATTATCTAGCGGGGTTGACATTCTAAACCCCATTTCCTTAAATGAATCTGTAATTAAACCTGAAATGTGGTTGAAATTAATAGAAAATTTCAAATAAAAACGATAGGTATCACATCTCAGAAATGGGGCTCGTTGAAACTTAAGACATTGAGGAGGCTTTTAGCTCCTTAAACATAAGAAAGACAGTACATTAAAAGTTAAGGTCAGTTTTACTTGGAACGAAAAATTTCATTATGTCAAAAGAGAAATATGCGAATAATAATCTGGAGATAAGAACAGTGTTCAAGCTTCTATGCAAACTTTATGATTGTGATAAATGGTATATTAGAGAAAATAGCTTTGAGACTGGTTCGATCAGATATTATTATAATCATCTGATATCGTCGAAAATTCAAAATACGCAACGTGACATACATATGAAATAGTTTATGCTAGGGGTAATAAAAGATTACATTCAAATATTCGATGCAAATAAACACAATATCCCGACATAAGGAGATAGAGTAGAGGAGCGCCAAGATTCTAACAATAGATTGACGTTTGATCTTCACCTACCCACTTCAAAGTTTGACATGAGGAGATCTTGTTCGCCAATTTAAGGTGTCTATTAAAGATTTGGACCAAAGTTCTTTTGGGAGTAAATCTCAAGGATGAAACAGAATACATGAAATGTTAGTAAAAGAAATACTAATAATAAAACCAGACAGAAACAATAGTCTATTTTTGTACACGTTTACTGTGGCAAAGCTACAGGAAAGATATCAGTCAGTCTTTTTTTAAATCTATACTAATATTATAAAGAGGTATTTGTTTGATAGTAAGTTTGTATGTGTAGGGGGGGGGGGGTGTGTATTCTTGAGGGTGCCCAATTCTTGAGGAAGCCTATAGGCCATTTAACATCACGCTAGGACCCTTAGGAGCCGAGCAAAAAGAAAAAAAGTCAGAAAGAATGCTAAGCGAAAATGAAATAACCCTATGTAAAATTTCTACTTTTATATCTGTAATTTTTATGGTGTACATAATAAAGAGTATTCTATTCTATTCTATTCTATTCTAATAGCGCGGGCGGGCGGGCGATGCGATGCGACGGGGTGAGTCGGGCGAGCAACAAATTTCACGTGAACGAGGTCGCGGGCAGAAGCTAAGTACATTATATTTCTTATTATTTATAGGAAAGCGTAGACCACAGCTGCTATGCTTACATATATGCTAGATGTTAGACATAAGCAAATAAATAATGGAATATCATAAAATATTGATTTAGTTTTACCTATAGAAGTAGAAAACAAAAGAAGATGTAAAATATTTAAAATAAAGAATAATAAAAATTAAATATAAAAAGAGGTTTTATACCTTCTTGTTGGCTCTAAGAGTGAAAAGTTATGTTTGCTCACATAAGGACCAAGAACGGGAGGTATTTTGATCAGCTGCGGTTATAGGCAGGAAAATTAATAGGAAACGGCATTAGTATGTTATTAGGTCTGCCTACTACTAACCTGTGGTTACCACCAGTCATGGTGTTTAATGACTATGGTATTCCATGACTTAACATGGATTCATTTAATCATTAAATTTAAAGGAATTTATTACACATTAGGTAGATAACAACAGGCCTGTATTCCTCAATGGGTCAGGCAGTTGTGCACCTATAGTACACCCACATTTCGCCAGAAATGTGTAATTTCATGTAACGGAAGGCGAGCATAATTTATTATTGTTTTCTTTACTTTTGTTATTTATTGTCCGATTAAATTAACAAAGCGCAAAACAAGAAAAAGAAAATTGTTAGGTAACTAATTTAATGTAGTGAGTACCTAAACAGACTAGAGTGATCAGAATGGAACACAGACTGCGTAGAACATAACACCTATAAATTGATTATATGCGCATAGCAATGCAAGCCCAAAGTGGAAGCAAGCCTGCAAGTCATAGTTTAGTGCATCAGTCCTAAGCAAGTAGTAGGAAAATAACAGTAATAGAGGTATGAGGAACAGGGTGTAAAGCTCACTCATACTCTATGGAAAAGGGAGGATCCTCCGACCAGACGGGTGTCGTGTTTGGTGGGCAACTGCCCAACGTTTGATGTCGGGACGTTGTATTAATTATGCTAGTTGCGCGGTAAACTCTGCTTGCGCGATGCAGGATTTTGCGTGGCGTCAATGTGACGCGTGGCTCGCATGTGGCGTTGTAGATGCAACTACAAGAGTATTAAAAAAAAACAGTTTTTTTTAAACTGCAGCACAAAGCTTACAAAAAATATGGAAATATCGTAAATATGGAAGAGGAAAATATATTATAATAACTAAATAGAATGTGTCATAAATTTATAATACTCATAATATTTAGACAAAATAATACCAGTACAGGTACTTTTTTTCCAAGATATTATTATTATGCTCAATTTCCCCAAAATGTTTTTCCTTATTCATCTTTAATTTGGAAAACGGATAACACAGTTTCTCGAAGTATTTTCCTGCGTTTACATGGTTGAATAGAAAAAACGAAATTTCTTATTATTTCAAATATATAAAAAACGTTGAACAGAACGTGCATTCCTTAAATTTAAGCATTTTCATTTCCAAGGGAAAAATAATTAGTTAACCTTGCATTTCACAATTAGTCTAGTCAAAGCGTACGTGTAAAATAAATCTCGCATGAGCTATTTGTTCAGCTTTCGTCAAATTTTCAGAGAATTGCAGAATAATACTGTTTTCATTTTAGTGTAGTTAACTAGCTTTTATTATGAAAATTAATGTTAAGCTTCAAACACGTGATATGGCAGGAGTTGCAATATTTCTGAAAAGGGTGGGTAGAGCTTTCTGCTGAAGGGGTAGGCAGATATAGGTACTAGCAAAAGGGCAAGGGGCAAACGTGTCATATAGGTACCTAATACGACACTTTTGTAGATATAACAGGGACATACGAGCTTCTAACTTTTCTGAACTGTCTTTTGTATGTAAATATGACCAAGACTAATGACAGTGTGAAGGTATAAATAAAAAAGATAAAAATCTAATTAGGATATCAGATTTCTTTATCAAAATTATTGATAACGATAAACTTGAAATACCATTGACCTACAGTCACGAGCTCTTCAACTTTTTTTAAACTAATTTATTGCAGTAACTCGCTTAAAATTTTGATCTTAAAGATTATTTTTATCATGACTATAAAACGATAATAATGTTGCACTTGAGTTTTCAGGGACTTTACCTAATATTAAATCTGATTTTATGTCTAAATTCTCACATGACTTTTCTCTTTAAGAATAAGGAAAATTGTTCTGTTTTCCCGATAGCACCGCACCGATCGACTGAGGCTCACTTCAAAAACAGAAACCATTTAATCTTATAAATGATCAAGAGGGATAGAAGATCAAAGATTCAGAGCTTCTAAATCTGAGCACAGTAACATTAACATGAATAAAAACGATAAATTCAATGCCATAGCATATCAAAGATAAACAAATACTTAAGCAATCAGATCCGATATCTCCGTAGTAGTCAGAATACACAGTTTATGTATGCAAACCAGTTCATATTTTAAGTTCAAGCAAGTTGAATAGCGGCAGAAGACTGTCTGCAGATCTGGGTCGACACGTTTGACTTGAAGATACAATCACTAGACGTCTAAATTTTTACACCAGAATGGATAAAAACATTTTACGATACCCCTCAGTACTTTGCATAGAATTTTAGTACTGGTTTATGAGCTGCGGGGTAATTGCGTAACATACTAACAGTAGGAATGACAGTTCAACAACATTCATTGCGTTACTTACGTTGTTGAGCAGACACATTTTTCGAACATATGAAGCAATGGATTAACAATAGGCTTCAAAATGATTCAGATTGTGATTGATAGTGCGTTACGCAATAAAAGTGCAGGTTTATGCTGTTTGGTATTTGAATGTTAAAGACTCCTGAATTTGATTGGGATTAAAAGTTCTATCTCATGACACTTTTGTATGAAAAGCTCTGGTATAACGACGATCGGAAAAAAATTTGGAGTCTATCTATTTAGATCGATCTAATAATACCTGTGTGAACCCGCTTTGCTACTGCTGTATCGGTTTTTCCATTTAGCTATTGTTTTTTGTTCGATCAATGCTCAGATAGATCTCGATTAATTTAATTATAAATGCGCGGTCGTTTTGTATCGTCTCGAGTTAATTTTTTTATCGTCTGACATGTCAGGAACTCGTTTCCTTCGGCATCAAACGCATGAAATTCCCTATATCTAACATCTGTTAATGACACGAGGAAATACGAGGGAGGGCTCGCCCGATTGATTTTAATTGCTTTCATGACTAACCTTGTAACACAGTTTAAACGAGAGGGGGTGTCATCCTATCGCCTCAGAGCCAACCTGTCAGTGCCTAATTGCAGGGATAACTCCAATAATTTGTGAATAACACGACGCAAATCGCAATCCGTGAATTTGTTGATGCGAACTTAACCTTGAAATCGATATTTGGCCTAATTAATTGTCTGTATTCGAAGCGATTATTTCCACAAATTACAGGTCCTCGACGGCAGGAATATAATTTAACACGAATTCTACTGAACGTGATGCTTCATTAACATTTTCCATTCCCATTACGGAAACAGGCGCGGGCTGTTCGAAGCTAAACCGCGCGAAACGAACCTCTTTTTGTCTGTGAAAAAGAAAAAGAACAAAAACACAAAAGTTCCAGCCAGCTGCGCCCGAGCATCCTGTCGGCGTCAGTACACCTTTTTGCATCCATTGATCACGACGACATGCAGCTATCCTTTGCTGTCGAACCGCCCTATCCCGCGGGGAAGCGAGATGACAATAATGAGTGGTTTCTCCATCGAGATAATAACGGCAGTCTTCCGCAAAGCGCCTGTTCTTTGATAATGCGTTTTGTTGCAGAGCTTGTTAATTTTTATTTGGGTGTAAACGGGTCCGGGGCGGCGGGACGAAGGGTGGTCGCTTGTCAATAAATTGTCATTGTTATGACACAATCGCTTAACACTTGGGGTTCTGTCAAGCTCATTATATAATTTGCAACCGCTGCTAATTGCGGAACATTGTCTGTCAGACTTTACTCGAGCGATCGAGAACGAATTGAGATAAAGTCGTTGAAACGTACCATGAAAGCGGCATATCAAGCATTTTGGCATCTGTTTAATTATATAAATGGACAACTTTACTTACGTCAATTCTTGTTATACATAGCATGTTTTTAAAGTATTAAATCCAATAGGTAAGTAATAATCGCACCTAACTGAGTAACATCATTGTTATCAGTAACTTGTCACTCATACTGATACTGGACATGAAAGGTGCCCGGTTCTACTTAGCACAGTTTATCTAGGGGTGTACAACATCAAGTTAAAAGAGATACATAAAATAAAAGCCACATGGTCCAACGAGTTTTAAAAGGGTGAGGTTAATAAAATTTAAAATGATTAAAGCGATTTATGGTGATCGGGTACGATTATGAAGTATGCGGAAGAGATTTAAATGGGTATATTTTATTTTTATTCTAAACTGTTTCCGGCAATATTATTATTTTCAGAGCTGATTATTATTTTTTACAAAAAATGCAATTAAAATTATTTGTACAACTGAAAAACTGATTTTGTCTCTACCATACTTGGGAAAACGTTTTAAAAAACTGGGGCGAATAAGGAACAAAATGTGGGGCAAACAAGGAATATCATATGTGGGGCGAACTTTGTGATGCGAATACGGAACAAATAAAAAAAAAAGGATTGTGTGGTTTTATGAAACCACGGTAAAAGTGAAACTTTTTTTCACATTATAGACATGTAACTAAAAAAAAACGGAATAATATTACATTAAGGGTATAAAAATCGCTTCATCAATCTCCTCCCCCCCCACTCCCTCCTCACCGGCTGCTCTGACGAGCGCCTTTCACTTTATCCCTACTCCGCGGCCGACCGTCACGCGACATGCAACACACAGACGAAAAAGTTTGAGACGATGTAATAAAAGTAAACAAACGTTCTACTCGTTTTTCTTGTACCTATCATAATTTCCGAGATAGCGCCATCGCCAGCCGGGCAGCCCTGTCCACAATCACTAAATATTTGTCGTTGACTGATAACAAGACTGTAGAGCGGTTAAGGTCAAGTTTTATCTGAGTATGTCACCGTCACTGTCGGTCGTAGCGCGGATGAAATCGAGCTGGAATGTTACGTATCTACTACATACCTACTGAAGGAAGAGGAAGTACCGAGATACATTCAAGGCTCGTTCGACGAAGAGCAAGTATTAAATTATCTTCTAGTTTTCCGGTGTAGAGTTATCAATAGGACTAACGGTCAGCTTCCTCTTAAGAGATTGGAATTAGACTGTTGTTTGTTTTTGAACAGTTATAATTAATCGTCTGGTCGATGTTATTCGTACATTAGCACCAATTTGTTGGACTACTGAATAATAAATGCCGGTGTATGGATCTGTGCTATCGGTAATAGTGGAACCCCCATGACGAACGTCGTAGGTAGTTATTTAGTTCTCTAATCTTGTAAGATAGGCGGTGTTAATTTCCTTATCTTTCTGAACATTTAATGTATCTGACACATATAGGGACAGTTTCTCTAACGAGAATTACGGCAAAATTTATGTGACGAATCGTCAGGCGCGCGAAAACTGCTGTGATCAGTTGAATGATTTATCAACAGCCAATCGCAGCAATTCGCGCGTGTTCGACAATATGTCACATTAATTTTGTGAAAATTTTTGTTCGAGAAACTGGCCTATATAATGTTATTATTAAATTAGTAGTACCTACCTACTGAGATAATACTGTTTACACCAGATTGTTATAAAAGTACAGCAACCACATGATAGCTTATATTTAAAAAAGTTGGGATAAAATATACGGAAATACCCAGAGGCAATTATAATAAACAGGAATTAAAGTCCGACAATTATACAAAATAGGTATTTATTTTATAATTTATTGTGTTGCCTAGTATGGCAAGTTACACACTGGCTGTTTTGAAACACCATTACATGAGCAACAAATATTGGTCTCAACAATTATAGCCAACGACAAGCTGGTTTGGTTCGAAATTCGAATTTGAGCTATTCGTCTATCTTGGCCCCCAGCTGGGCCCAATGGTTGGTTAATGCCAACGTATGGTTAAGTAACTCATCCTTCTCAATTGACTTACGACTTTAAGCAGGCGATAAATCTTGTTTTTCTTTCATTGCTAAGTCAGCATGGAAATTGTTTATTTCACTTATGTTTATGTAAATATTTATATTGCTGTGTTAGCAAACAATTTTGTAAAGGAACAGGTAGGTAATTGTGGCGCATAGACAAGACAAGATAAAATATGTGACATGTTTGTTTGATAAAATTTATAAGTAGGCACCTACAACAAGTAGATATACGTCGGAATTTTAAAGGAAACGGAAATAAATAAGCAATTGCTTTTATAAACAGCTACGTGGGTACACACGGCGACATAACAAGCATTTCCAGTTTTAGCTGACTTCACATTATAAAGGCTTTTCGTACATTCGAGAAGTCAGCTTATACTGGAAATGTATAGCTTGATTATGTCGTCGTGCGTACCTATTATTATGAGGTTTTAAACTATAATAGCTTAAGGGGGATGCGCCAAGGTAGCCCGCGAAATTCAAATTTTCCTACGTTTTTTGCAATTTGCAGGTCACTGTCAGGTTGTATTTTGATTAAAATACGATTCGCGACCGTAACAAATATGGCTTTACAGAATTATAATCATTGGAATCAGCAATACATCTCCTCAAGTTAGAATTGCCCTCAAATGTCATGATTTCATGAAATAATCATACAATAGGGTAATATGAACTTATAGAGATGTATTGCAGATTCTAATGATTATAATTCTGTAAAGCCATATTTGTTACGGTCGCGAATCGTATTTTAATCAAAATACAACCTGATAATGACCAGCAAATTGCAAAAAACGTAAGAAAATTTGAATTTCGCGGGCTACTTTGCCGCATCCCCCTTAACTTCAACATGCCTGTAGCTAAGGCAAGCTTTTCCTCCAAGAAAAATAATTCAAGCTGCCCTAATGTTGCGCTCTCAAACGTTTCACGTAGGTATCCTATTCTTTATTCACGTATTTATTCCCAACTTACAAACTTCTCTTCAATACCTCCTTGATACCGTTTACTTGCACCACACAAGTCAAATCAAGTCAATAGAACTCCGTTTTAGTTAGCATTATCCACTAAATTGACAAATTAATGTGAGCGTTTATAAATTACTTTACGAAACTTGGCTCCTATGAACTCCTATCTTAATTATGGCGTAGATTTAATTGCTATAGCTGAAGTTGTTTCAAATGGAAATTTCTATAAAGTGAAAAAGTGTTACCTATTTGAAAAATTAACTGAGATTTAGATTTTCCCGGTCTACTGTAATAGGTGTTCCGATTATCCCACCCAATTATTCCTTCTGGTCTGAACATTATAAAAGTGGGACAGGATAGGTGGTTATCGGTATCGCATAAAACAGTACCTACTAAGTTATCCATCACTACACGGTTTTGACAAGTGAAAGGGTACAAAAAATAGCAAATATGATAACCATCTAATTACTAACAATCAAGAATAACGGTATAACGTAACAATGGACAACAACGGTTACAATAATAAAATAAATAAGGGCACATCACTACGATGTTCGATCATTAAGGTTAGTATACCGCAACAACCTTGAAAAAACCGTTAAGAGGTAAGAAGTAGGTACCTCAATAATAATAGGATTGTGACCTACTGTACACGGAAGCTCAAAGACTCCCCTAAGGGGTTCGAAATTCGAATCTCGGCAGGTACAAATGGTAGTAGTACGGAACCAGTTTAACGGTCACCGTCGTTGGACCGTTAACTGTGAAATCGCTCGTTGACTGTATCACGAGGTATAAGTCTATAGTCTGTGAATAGTTAGCGCCACAGATTATCTGTTATTGTTTGGTTTTGTTGTACTGTTTTTGTTACTCTGTCTCCGGTGGTTATGGAACAAGTTTATTTATAAGGAAATTGTTATGTTGATGATTGATTGTTGCTGAATGGTGAATTATAAAAACTGAAATCTACAATAAAGAGTTAAATAAATCTAGAGATAAATACGTAATAAGACAGATGATTAGATAAGTAGCTAAGTACTTGAAAACAGTAGCTAAATATGTATATTAAAAATTAACTGCATAAAACGGTTTTCCAGTAATTTTTTCCATTTCTCCTTTTAAATTTTTATTAAATCGGTCAAGTTAAGTTTAGTTTGAATGGAACGAATAAGTGAATTAATTTGGGTTTATAACTAAGTATTTCTTGTTAGTAGTTTTTCTTTTGTTTTTAGTTGGCAATACGCTCGCCCCCTGTTACATGGGACTTAACCGTAATTGACGAAATGTGGATGTACTATAGGTACACCTCTGCCCAACCCTTTGGGGAATACAGACGTGATGTTACGTTTTTTAATGTTTTATTTCTTAGAAACACTGACGAATAGAATAGAATAGAATAGAATAGAATAGAATAGAATAGAATATTTATTTGCGTAAAACATGGTATACAAGGGTGTTAAATATAAATTCAGGCACAAGCATGTTTAGCTAGGATAAATCATAGCATGCAAAAATTTTAAAGACAAGCAACAAAAATCGTTCAACATTTTTTATCTATAAATTCTTTTAAACTATAAAAACTACACTCGAGTAACCACTTATGAAATTTAATTTTAAATAACTTTGTATTTAAAGCTTTGAAATGCCTTGGTATTTTATTATAAATGCACACACACATTGCCAAGCAGTTACTATTATATTTAGACAGTCTAGGCAAATCATTTAACACTAATTTGTACGGATCTCGTCGGTTCCGAGGATTGACATCATTTGCTGTCTTAAATAGTTGCTTATTTTTCATTACAAACACAGATACTTCGTAAATGTAAAGCGACGGTAACGGTAACAAACCAAGTTTTTTAAATATTGGTCGACATGAGTCGTCGGGCTTAAGTCCACAAATTGCTCTCATGCACTTTTTTTGAGCGATGAATGCTCTTTGGAAGTCAGTGCTGTTACCCCACATTATTAGTCCATAACGTAACAACGATTCAACGTACGCGCGGTATGACATTACAGCAGTTTTTATATTAGTTACATTTTTTACTTGTTTTAAAGCATAAACAAATTTATTAATTTTAGTGCTAACATTGTCTATGTGCTCTTTCCAGTTGATGTCTTTATCTATTATTACACCTAAAAATCTAGTACGCGTTACTTCATTGATTTTATTAATATTGAGTTTAATGTCATTTTTGGAATTATTTGATCGATTAAATTGGATGTAAACGGATTTGTCTAAATTTATCATCAAATGGTTAATGTCAAGCCAATGCAATAATTTGTCAATTGTATTATTAATGCCAAGTTCATGATCTGAAATGGTACTTAGTTTTTTATTAGATGTCACTATAATAGAAATATCGTCAGCAAATAATACGCATTTATGGTTGGTTATTTTTATGATGTTATTTATATAAATGAGGAATAATATTGGGCCTAGCACACTTCCCTGTGGAACGCCAAATTTATTATGTTTATATTCCGATGAATAGGATATTATTACATTATTTTCATTTTTTTTATTGATGATGAATTGATGACACATTGTTTTCTATTGCTTAAATAGGATGACAGCCACTGAAGTGCCGGTCCTCTAATACCAACAGCTTCCAATTTTTGTAGCAATATGTCATGTGACACCAGATCGAAGGCTTTCGATAGATCAAAAAAGAGGCCTGTAGTTATATAATTATTATTAATATTTGAAAGTATAGCTTGCATGAGGGAAAAAATTGCTAACGATGTGGACTTGTTCTTTTGGAATCCAAACTGCTGGTCGCTAATAATATGAAATTGATTGCAAAAGTCAGTTAACCTTTTAAACATACATTTTTCCAAAAATTTAGACAATATGGGAATAAGAGTTATAGGTCGGTAATTGTTGATGTCACATTTATCTCCCTTCTTGAATAAGGGCTTTATTAAAGACAGTTTAAATTTTTCAGGAAAGGTGCCTTGTGAAAATGACATGTTTATTAAATGCGTTAGAATATCAGTCAGTTCGTTGCAGCATGCTTTGACGATTTTTGTGTTGATCTCATCATAGCCCTCCGACCTAGTGTTGGACAGAGACATTATTTCCTGTCTTACCTCGTTAGCCTCCATTGGTCGAAGAAACATAGAGTTGACACACGTACTTTTCAAGCGGTTTTGATTTGTGTTTTTTCCCCCTTGTACATGCGTTAATTTAACATAATTGTTATTAAATATAGTAGCCATTTGTACAGGGTCTGTAGTTATTGTGTCATTGAATTTAATACTTTCTATGTTGTCTTTGTGAGTGTTACTGTTTATTTCGGTTTTAATAACATTCAATGTGGCTTTACACTTGTTATCATGATTATGAATATATTTTATATTTGCACTCTTTTTTGAATTATAAATGCATTTATTTAGCAGACTGGAGTAGTTTTTATATTTAGTTTTATTAATTAAATTTTTATTTTTATAATATCCATACCGTAGCTTCCGTTTAGTTTTGCAACTTTGTCTCAAACCTTTACTTATCCACTTTTGTTTGTTTTCCTTATTGCTATTGATTTTAACTTTTACTTTAGGAAAACAGAGACCATATAACAGACACGTAGAAGAATAAAGTAGTACATTCTGCTTAAACTCGCAATTATATTTGAAATTCACTGTGCGGAATTCCAATGAATTGATATTTTGTAACCAGAATGAGAAAAATAAAATTGTGGTTTATGTTTCGGGGACTTCCCTGGACCTGCACCCTAATTACGTAACACACTATATATTACAATCTGAATCATTTTGAAGCCTATTGCTAATCCATTGCATCATGTGTTCGAAAAGTTAGTCTGCTCAACAACGTCAATAACGTAATTAATGTTGTTAAACTGTCAAAATGAAACCCATTCCCACTGTTAGTTACGTAATTACCCCGCCAGACTAAAATGGAGCGGACTGCGAGTCGTATCGGGAATTTTCGAATCTGTACCGCCTACGTGAGTAAAAGCATGAACAGGGTAAACACGGTTAATTATAATATAACTAATTAATTAATGAATTATAACTATTTATACTACTTAGCTAATGACGCAAAAAAATCTTTTATCAATGTTATTCAAATAAATTAAATATAAGCAAATAGGTAAGTAGGTATGGTATGTATTTTGTGGTGTACAACAAAGAATATATAAATAAATATATGTGGCTAAGTTATAACAGCCGCACGGGTCGATCGATCAGGTTAAGTTACGCTTGCCACGGTTGGTCCGTGGATGGGTTGAACATTTTACACACCAAGACCTCTCCATGACTCGAAAAGCATCGGCGGTCACGGCTGTCATTCGTAGATCTTTGACAGTCTTTAAAGGTCGCCAGAAGCCCGAAAGCCTGACATCTAGTCTTACCAAGGGGTGTAGTATTACCCAGTAACTGGGATGTGGAGGTCAGATATGCAGTCGCACCATGTAAAATACTGTTATTCAGCTTCATTCGGTTAGACTGGAAGCTGACCCCGACATAGTTGAGAAAAGGCGGGCAGATGATGACGAGGTAGGTATGTACTGAAGGTATGCTATAAATAACGAAATGTTGAATAAATTGTATGTTAACTGTCAGAACAAAATGTTAAACAGGGTGTTTGGCAGAATGTTGAACATACGAAAATGGTGGATAGGTGGGGTCATCTGCTACTTACTCAACCCTAATTTATTTGATTTAAGAAAAAACAAAATATTGCCTGTTTTACCCATTTTTTAAATAAAAATTACACTTTAAAGTTTAGAAAGTGGTGAAACTAGAAGTTTTTTTTTTTTTTTAAATATCCATGTGCCAGGGCCAAATAAATTAGGGCTGAGTAAGTAGCAGATGACCCCACCTATCCACCATTTTCGTATGTTCAACATTCTGCCAAACATCCTGTATTTACAGTACCTACATTTTTTTAAATAGAATAGAGTAGGGAGGCGTTCCATGATTAGTATAGGAACATTAATAAGCTCCTTTTTCTATATTATCGTCGAATTAATTCAACCGAGGAAAGAACACTATCTTAGAGAAAATAATTCATCGTTATATTTTCACTCGAACATTTATTAAAACAGCTGATTCAAATAACAGATAAGACAACAGCTGATATAAGAAAATTCAGAAAGATAAGATATCGCTGACTGCGTAATCGTGAGATTATGAATTAAATAAAAAAGACGACTCGATTTTTGACGTAAAATTAAATTAATACATCGTTTGAAATTCTTGTTATTACTGGAAGTTTGTGACAAGCAAAAACCACACATCAGCTTACTACTTTTGTTTAAGTCAAGTTCTCCTCTTCTGTAAACCAGAATATAGAGCAAGGCGACAAACCAAAACGAACGCTGAGACAATGAAGGTAGTCTCAGAGAAATGATGAGGTGCCTACCCTACCTGTCTTGGAAGCTGCAAAATACCCAGAGGCCCAAAGTGATGGTCTCAACTAAAAGTGTCAGTCAACGTGGCCATGTAACCACGTCCACTCCATAAACTCACAGACCGAAGCAAATAGATCTCCACTCCGTCTGATCCACAAAGTAATGAAAAGGAGTTCGTAAACATTGTGGGACTGAAGAAAGGAGACGAGGAAGCCACAACGAAATTCCAATTAATTAGGGAAGAGAACATTCACAAACACATTTCACATGCTTAAGCAGAAAATAGCATAACAAAATAACAAGTTAAACTATCACTAATAGCTAAAGCTTGTTACGACACGTCCCATCTGCGTGAGCCTGGTGATCCTTGCTTGCGATCCATTTACCTTGTTAGTTCACACTTCGCGCCTTCCGATTTACGGGGCGCGTCATTTGAGCGCACCTTTATAATTAGAAGAGGAGTAGTGGCACGGACATTCCCGGTTTTAGGTCTTGGGTTCGTTAGTTGGTGAATTTATTTAATAACCACTGTTCTAAAGGTGGTGAAAGAAACATAATGAGGAAAGTGACATGTCTTGGAAGCAAAAATTCTAGGACATTTATGACATATACCGACCCGCACCGGGTTGTGTAATACGGCTCACTAGAGTGGCTTAAGTGGGAACATTATTATAATTATAGGCTGTATGTCTATGGGCCGGTTTCTCGAACGGAAATTATTGAAAAATAAATGTGACAAATTGTCAAGCGCACGTAAACTGCTGTGATTGGTTGAATGATTAACAACCAATCGCAGTAGTTAACGCAGAATTGTTTAGTCACATTAATTTTGCGAGAATTTTTGTTCGAGAAATCGACCCTAGGTGTGTTATAATTAGAATGAGGAATAATATATTATGTAATAAAATAATAATAATACAATCAATTGTGTGAATAAATTGTATTGGCTCGCATGTTAATGGTCAGTAGGTAATGATTTATTTCCTTATTTAAGTGTATTTTGGAGAACGTGGTTATAGGTCAGTGTCGAGTTCCACGCATTTTTTGTTGTATATGTTTCTTATTACCGAGGTATTAATACTGATGTGAACAATGATGGTGTTGTAGATCGGCAATTCAACGTTTTTAAGCAAAATTAAGAGGATTAGAAGGAAGATAAAATTAATCAAAAATAGGTAGGTACTCGATTACTTCATAAAGTTAAATTAAAACTACATTTGCGTGCAAAAAAACTGGCCCATCTATTTGAAAGACGATATCTTAAAAATGTTAATGTATATTTTAATTATATATTATATTTTTTGATATTGTGGAAAGGTATGCAAGATAAAGTTTATTTACACGTAACCTATACTTTGATAAAAACAATATTCTTGACAAGATCGACTCGATTCTTCAGATTTCCTCATCACTCAATAATGTTTGGAAAAACTGCGTGACTTTTTTTATCAGTGAAGTTGACAAAAACTTCATTATGTTTACTATTGATCGATTATTGATCATTTAATTTAAAAATTTAACCGACTTAAAAAAGAAGGAGGTTCTTTATTCTACCCGTATGTTTTTAAGTTCGCGATTTTCTCAAAAACAAATGAATTTGTTTTGAAATTTTTTTCACAGATTTAATCTACATACCTACATTCAGGAAGATTTTTGAACACAATAAAATTATTAGCTGATTTCAAATCGAAGAGAACGGAGTTTATTGATTTTTTTGCACGCAAGTGTATTTAAATGGTTGTGATCTCCTGTTGTTTCGCACAAATTAATTACATCACCCAAGTAAACGACCTCTGGATTATTATTTTAACATAAGTCATTGACTCTAAACTTCTTAGTCGTGATGAAACTATTATTGTGTAAATTCAGATATTGTTATGTTGAAGAGTAGCTTTTGAAATTCATTGTAGGAAGATGATTGTGTTGTTTCTGATGACTTTTATTCAATTTACAATACTCGTGAAATAATGACTGAAAGAATCACGTAGGTAGTGGGTGACATGAAGATCTTTGATAGTTTATGTTTATAGAGTATCGCACATACCAGGTTTTACGACTGAAACGTCATGGCTGATGGATATAGAATCATCGTCTCTGTAATATACAATAACTGGATGCCTTTTATCATTTTCGGCAGCAACAGATGTACTGAAACAGAAGCTAATTAGGTATGTAGGTGCTTATCTATTACAGTTTCGGTTTTTAAATTGATCGTAACTTAATGTTACGATCAATTTGCGCGTCTTGCGCCTGTTTGAAGGAGCCTTAATGGCTCCTTCAAACAGGCGCAAGATGCGACACAAAGCACCACTCGTGGCGGGACAAGCGGTGTCTTGGTGTCGCGTGTCGCGCCTGTTTGTAGGAGCCTTTAATTGCAAAACATGGATGTAAACATGGTGAGTATGTGGCGAAATGAAATAAAACGCGATAGAATCATTATATTTAATTTGTTTTGAATCAAAGCTAGCTTGGTTCCACTAGACAGCGAAACGTGCTTTGCAAGCACTATCCTTGTATGCAAATACTGAATGTCGCTTATCGCGTGTTTACGAAAACTTCAAAACCAAACATACTCAGTACTTACTTAATGTTTGCTGTAACGCAAGAAGTTTCAGAAGCGCATTACTGTATCCGCGGTTAGCAGGTTTTAACACAAATAATTGGTTAACTTTGTTTTAGGATAAATACTATGTAAGTACTGTTTTATGAAGACGCATTTACGATGAATATCGTTTCATAATTGTATACGAACATGCATAGTATACAATAATGCAACAACACCACGCATGTAGTCCCCGAGGGGTTGGGCAGAGGTGCACCTATAGTAGGTACACTCACATTTCGCCAGTTATGTTTAAGTCAGACTCCGGGCTGCTACCAAGAATTTCGTGATGGGAAAACCCAATAATACTTTGCCCGACCTGGGAACCAATCCCAGGACCTCATGCTCAGCAGTAGCCCTTGCGGCCACTAGACCAACGAGGCAGTTATGTATAAAATATACCTATTTTATTATTATATGATATATTATATGTTCTACATAGTATTAATTAATTTATTTTACTCAAAACTGTAATGTGTTCGTCCCCTATTAGAATAAATATGTATATTGCATATGTGCTGGATGACGTGATGACGTCATACTCATTAGATAGCTACTCAACTGAGGTTATGCAAGTGAGCTTTAGAATATACAAACGTAGTGTATTAAAGCCAGCAGAAAAGGCTTATTACTTAAACTTCTTGGAGTACATAATTTCTCTATTTGTCTGAGTACAATCCAAATAAGTTGTTAATTAATCTTACTTTCGTAGTTTCTGCCTTTCTGAATCATTAAGCTAGCTTACGCGAATACTGGAAAAACATACTCGATTCTGAACATGAAAGCATGGAATTACATTTAATAGAAGTGCCTGTTACATCAGGCCTGTATTGCGCTATGGATAGGCACGTAACGCGCAGACAAAGGTGTAGAGTAAAGTATTGTTGTCCACCAACACTGGGCCGGTTCCAGTATAACTTTAACAGGGTGCCGTGTCTAGTGCAGTTTCCCGGAAACAAATTGAATCCTCTGTGTGGTGCTACTGTGAATTGTCTAACGGGAAAACCATTTAAAACTCTACACAATTTGAAAATTTGAACAAAAAGCTGTCTGTATGTAGGCTGTAAAGAAGTTATTCTGAAAACTGTCAGTTCTGTAGGTAAATAAACTCAGGGAAATGAATTGTCTAACAAATTGACTCACTACGTCGCCGTGTAATGGACATTTCATACAACTGTCAAAAGTCAAAGGATGACAGTTGTGTTTAACGGACAATTTCAGTTGGTAGTCTTGATAAACAATGAAGTTCCCTGACTTTACCAACTGGTTTCCTTATTACACGACTTACGTGACCAGTACCTACTCATTTTTTTTCATAACCAAATACATATGTATAAAACTCAATATGTGCGAAGAGAAGTGAGTGGATTGGTGCGTCCGTCGCCGTCGTCTCGTCCGGCAATATTCCCGTCCGGAGGCCGGACACAAAGAGGGATATGTTTTTATTTCTGATTGTGCCACAAAGAGCTCCAACTGTCGAGTATTCACTCACTTTCCTAGGGTTGCCATAACTATAAACAAAAATGTTTAACCCCTGAAAAGAGGTTTGTTTGTGAGCCGTTCGTTTTAAGGGTCTATAAAGATGAGGAGTCACTATAAACGTGCAATGTGACCAATTTTCGGAAACATTTTATACGGCTTCAGTTTTTAACCAGAAATAACCGTTTCGAAGTTTCAGCTTAAACATTGTGAAACGTTTATAAAAATAGCTGTGTTTATCGTGTAAACATAGGGGTTCAAAAATATGAATAAATAATTGACGCAGATATTTTGCTTGAAATTCGGTTAAAATTCGAATGTTAAAGTAATCGTAGATCGTGCAGCTCTATGTCATGTTATTTCTACGGGTGGGTTACGCTAAACGTCACGCTGACATTATAAAGTCGGAGCGGATTTCCGAATGCTCCTCAAAGCTTTGGAGAAGATTACACTTTTGCGTTGAAACGGATGTAAGCACTCGCGTTACGGATGTTGATACATTTTTAAATCGATCCATGATTCCTTTTATAACATTTTTCTTAAAATAACATAACACCATGCCTGTAATCCCTCAAGGGTTAGGTTAGGTATAGGTGTAAGTACTTATCCCACGTGTCCCACGTAACGTGCCCCACGTAGGATGGGGAAATCCAGACTCCGGGAACGAAACAAGACAGATGAAAAAGCCTTGCCCGACATGGGAATCAAACCCAGGAGCTCATGCTCAACAATAGAACTTGCGACCACTTTACCAATGGAGGCAGTACAAAAATTAACTTACAACAGAAAAACTTTGGTTGACATAATAGCTAGATTATTTTATTGTTTGCTAAAGAATTATTAGCACACACTTTATCAAAATGTCGGTTCGCTTGTCTACCTAATATTCTGTAGATACTATAAAATTAAGTTGGATATGATCTGGCAAAACGTGTTATCGCGGAGCTAATTGATAGCGATTATGGAAATTGATATAGGACGTAGCGTAACTGGCAATTTAGATCGAGTAAGTAGGTCTCTATTTATTGAGTGCAGGATTGTTGATGCTGTAAGTGAAATAATATGAATTGAATTTTAAATAATTAATAAACCACAATAATGGTATTAATTATGTAACGCAATAGCACGTTATTTAGGCTTGCTTTTGTATGGATGAATGTGAATATTCCAAATTGAAAATTTTGTACTGTTTGTTCAACAAATAAGGAAACAAAAATATATTTAAGTAATGTAAGTATTTATCAATGGAAGTGAGTTTATCGCTTTCACGGGGACAACTGATAACCTATAATCAACACAAACCTAGGGCAAACCCGGGTTTTTTCAGTACTTGCGTATGATATTTTATTATTCATTCGGTTGCCCATTTTATTAAAAATATAATATATGAAGCCTTACAAGGTGGACCGGCTTTTCCCTGACGGAAATCCCTTATTAGAGTGCAAGCAAGCAGTGATTAAGTATCGTGCAAAAATACCTGATAATAAATGGAGATAATCTTCCCATCTACTAGCATTAGATAGAAAAAAAAATACACTTGGAGCGGAAACAGAGAATTTATCAGTAGTAACGTGCTTATGATAACGCTGATTTGTCTATAAATTACTGTTACGAGATAAGGAAAAAAGTCGTAAAAAATATTGTTTTCTGTAGCTCTCCGAAGATTTCCCTTTATTGACATAAATGAAAGAGATATTCGGATATTCGCCTACCTTATAATATAATATACTTACTGGCGTCAAAAGAGACTGCTCAAACGATTTTCAAAGTGTCTTACCTGAAACAAAAAGGTTGAGTTTAATTTGCTGGGAATATAAATAGGTTTGCGTGGGTCGAGTCCGAGTCGCCCACTCGGCGGGAGGGTTGACTTTCATGCAGGTATTTTTTTTATCGATATAAATGTATCTGTTGCCTAGTTCTGCTCTTACATACGTTGGTGAGCTACATTGCCAAAGCTTTTTTCAAAATGACCAATTTCAAGACACTGCATTGGTTTAAGTGTAAATTGAAACTAAATTACTTTATAGGATTAGAATATACCAGCAACTTAATTGCTTACCACTATCAGTCAAAATCTGAATAATTTTGAAGCCTTTTGCTAATCCATTGCTTCAGATGTTCGAAAAAATTGTCTGCTCAATAACGTAAATAGCGCAATGAATATTGTTGAACTGTCAAAATGAAAGCCATTCCTACTGTTAGTGTGTTACGTAATTACCCCGCTGAATTGACATGAATAACCTTTTAAATCATCGAAGAAACATGTACGAACAAATACATTTTCTTATTTCATACCTAGACATTTGTGCTCGGAAATTCAATCATTCGATGGAAATGAAAATGTTATGTAAGTTAGTGCAGGCAAAACAAGAAAACCTTTTAAATACATATTGAATACACATCGTGGAAACTTACTCTTATAAATAAATAGTGATGCAAACCGCAGAAAAAAAAATGAAAATAAAACGTTTTTATATCGCAAAGATTATGTAAAACTACGAGATTTCATCCATATTACGTACGTTTTTTATAGAAACGAGAACATAAAATGGCAAATAGGCAATCGGTGTCCGCTTAGATGTTTTATGTGCTCAGTATGTATCGGTAATGCGTAGGAGCAAATGAGTCACCACACTATTTTTGTAGTTTTCCGTGGACCGACATTGAAGATTTGTCGGCAATGAAATTGTGATTATGTAATAGAAATTCATTTTATTTGTTTATTATTATTTATTACTTTTTTGGCCTGTTAAGGGTATACAATATAATTATGTCGTATTTATTGTTACGATACATATTTTACACTACACATACTCACACACATACACATTTTATACTATTGTGTTACCTATTATAAAAGTTAATTCTATGCAAATACTAATAAAAACTGTTTGTATGTTAAATTGAGTTTTGAAATACTTAACTATTATTTGCTTGACCTTGCTTCACTTAATTTAAATTGATATTAAGTATAAAATTATGCAAATGATCGTTTAAAAATAAATCTGCTCATAATTTCCCAACTTAATTTATTTTGAAATGTGATAAAACAACGTCTGTTTATTTTTCAAACCGGACTACTTATCGCGCAGCAATTATTAAGAAGTTCTACGAACTGATTAATGGCTACCCAGCTCATTCGTGCGTAGTTTATGTTTGTGCAATGGTAACACTCCAAATAAAATCTTCGCATTAGTTTTGGAACATGCACTAATCTGACTCAGCGGATGAATCATCGAGGGGAGTGTTGGAAGTATTTGTGAAACATTATGACGTAATCACGGCTGCAAAGGGTCTCTTGTAAAAGCATAAATCACCTTTAATTATGTGAGAGCAAACCTTTAAATTTGTCGAACAAGCAAAAGGGCTAAACAACAATGAATGACGAGGAGAGAACTAAAAGGCATTCATTATTGAATGGAGACGAGTCGGGTCGGGCGCCCACTAAACCATTCATCTTCAAAAATATTTACTGTAGGAAGTTCCCGGATTGCGGGTGATGTCTTGGGAATCCCGGCGGCATGTTCCCGGCTACCTGTCCTGGGTGGCCGGCCGGGTGGGACAATACTAGATTCTTCGATACCGACGAACACAAACACGCCGCCCGCCCGCCGCCTCCCGCCAACACCGAGTTATATGAACATTGTATGTTCACAGTCGACAGACACTGTTCTCACTGAACAACTACTTATTGTATGTATGTTTAAGCTAAGCGCAATCCATTTGCTTTGCTCCGGGATAAAAGTATTCATAGAATTCCCCGAGACGATATCGTCGGGGAACTTAAATATGTAAAACCCGAAGCATTTTATATTGTTATCGCAAACGCAAAATGGTTTTTATTGATTGAAACCTTACTACGATGTGAGAACTTTTTCATAATACTTCACATTTTTCATGTTACGCTTATTTCAACAAAAACCCTAGTATTTGCCCGTTACATAAAGAGACAAATTACCGTTTTGCACGCAAAAGGTGCAGTTCAATTTAAATTACGGTGTGGCACCCCACAACGAGCTCAGGGGAACACAAAAAAGGGAAAAATGTGGGAGCTACTTTTTCAGACACTCCTTTTTGAAAAGGCTCACATATCACGAACAAAAACGTGCAGTGCTAATAAAAACACCGGATCATTTGAAACATAACAAAGCCACGGAACAACGAATGGAAATCAATCACTCACCATACAGAACCAGTTTACGAGAGCACGGCGCTCGTAACAGCGCCTATGAGAACTTCACGCTTGTAAACGTGAACTTTAATTGGTCCAATGTTTTGTTTGTATTTTGGTTTAATGTATTTGACTAAGTTCTCAACACGCTTCGACACACGTCTGTTCAAATAAAATAACTTGTCGCTGAATGTAATTGAAACGCGTCCGGACTTGTAAGCGAGAACTGCGATAGTGTTGATGTTAACTATTCAAGTTTACGGGCTTCCCGAAAAAATATAGCGCACTCATATAAAACAGCAATATTTTATCGGTAGAGAAGCAGCGAGTTTATTTTAAAACTGTGAATATAAATGTAGAGTAATTTATCCACTTTGTAGAGTCAGCGTGAGTTTACGGTCAGTAGTCCGCCAGTGACAAATAACATGTCCAACTGACGCATGTCGGACTGATTCATACGAAATTTGCAACCGCATTAATGTATTGTGTTATAAATAGGGATATAAAGGGGTGCAACAAGTGTAAGGATGTGTTTTTATAAAGGACAAAATGCAGTTGTTTGTGCAGGCAACTCGGAATATTATTGCTGTTATCATTCGCTTTTGATATGGTTATCTTATCGAAGCGGTGCAAGGTCACAGTCATGTTCAAGCTTAGTGATCACTTGTGAAGTTTTTAGGTTACGTTAGTAGGGTATTGTAAACTTGGTCCTTGTTTTGCTATGTCAATCTGCCCAGCCTAATGAAAGAAAGAAAGAAAATGTATTTATTGGGACTCGCACAGGATTATCACAAACTAAACTAAACATACTCATAAAAAAAGTAAAATGAAAATAACAACAGAATTTTCTGTACGACGCCAAAAGGCCCCATCTCAGCATGATGTTGCGAGTGTTGCGACATTTAAAAATAAGTGTCGCAGCGCTGATGTTCTGATAGGGCCCGCTGCTGTGATGGCAGTCCACTGCTGGGCATTATAGAACTATCTCAACTTGACCCGGTTCTCCTTCTTCGGACATCAGTCTGTCTGTGTGGACTTAGTAGGGTGTAAACGTAGTACCCAAAAAAGGCTCACATTTTTCGCGACTCTGATCGCTACTGGTGTGTTATTTTACTAATAAGTAATTCTTTGTAGCATTTCTTATGAGGCCTGTTAATATTATATACAAATCTCAGTAAGAATTAAACCTTATAATAAACCAACGCGTTCAGTTGTCCTAACAATAGGCACGTTTTTCCTCGAACAATTTTAATTAATCTATTAATTTTAATTATTTATAACTATTGAATGATGCCGTTACTGCCACTTGTCAAGTAACTAGTAATTAAAGATTCTACTCTCGTACTCATCATGATATAAAGAATAATAAAACTTGTGTAAACATGAATAAGCAATGTAGGTACGTACCGATATGATCTATGTTCGAGGTACTTCTGATCTGAATCACTGGACTTACCTACAATACATAATTATGTACATATAAGTAATTCTGCCTACACAAACAGCGTAATCGTGATGAAATGTTACAAGTATTGTACATAATGTGGTGTAAACTGAAATTAATACTAATTCTAGTACTTAATAATTTATGTTTCAAGCTCGTGTAGGTAATATGAATGAGGGAAAGTGGGCGTTAGCATTAGCAGTATTTACAGGAAAAAACAATCATACAATTAGTATTGTTATCTGTTGTTGCAAAAGTTTGTACCTAAAACAATGAATTGAGTTACACACATAACATCACGCCTGTATTCCCCGAAGGGTTAGGCAGAGGTGTACCTATAGCACACCCACATTTCGCCAGTTATGTTTAAGTCCCATGTAATAGGGGGCGAGCCTATTGCCATGAACCGGGCACAAATCCAGACTCACTCACTGAATTGAGTTACTATACAATTAAAGTTTCGCTAACCCTTACGTTTTTTTTATTTAAGTAAATTTTCACCAAACAGAGTTGTAATAGATATTAATACAAATCATAGATAAATAATACTAGCGGACGCAAAAATATAAACATAATCATTATTACAGTTGCAAAAACTCTGAAAATTACACTCAACAATATTGAAAATTATATCAAAACCTTAACCAGACGCTCTGGGAAAATCCAACGTAAACAAAATTTATCAAGCAATATGACCGCGCATTTCTCATCGGGCAACAAAGCCCAGTATTATGTTTATTTATCCACCGTACATTTAACTGGAACCAATTACAAACTATAGCATAAGTATGGTATCAATTAGCACCATAACGCGAGCTTTGTCCATGGATAACGCGGTCAATGAGTCACTTCACACCGCTAAATGCCCATTGTTGTATAATTGCGGCATTTCAATATCGAAGGCTTATTTATTTCTATTTTAGTCGATTAACTAGACGTTGGCTTGTGCCCTAGAACGATCCTTTGTGAATCTTGATTTTAAACTGACAGATTTTATTGTACTGACAACCCGTACCCGGTGGGTTTTCGTATCGGAAAAAATGACGAACTTCCATAGATTAATAGTGTGTGCCTTCTCAGTATATTTTTGAATTTCCTTTGTGTGCACATAGAAATACAAATCTGTTTTAAAAAAATACAGTGATATCCAGTATACAACCTGTTCTTACAACCAGGCTCAAGAAAATAGGTGGCTCCGTGAGATGCCAATGTATACGTTTTTATAATAAACTTCCTAGCCACATTCAAGAACTAAACCTTAATAAGTTTTTTTTAATTTATTAAGCTGTATCTATGCCAGAAAGCCTATTATACTGTCAAAGGCTATATTCAGAATAAAAAGGCTTGGGATTGAGCTGCTCCAATAACCCACAGTGAATGTTGAGAACTATGTGGGTCATTGTTTCAGTTTTAATCATGGTCTGGCAGTTTGAGTAGTTTATGCGGCCTACTCTCAAATGTCCTTTCTATGGTATTGTTCATCGAATCGTTGAGCTCCTTAGGAGGCTTACAAGAGTTAAAGCGCGGTCACTATCGGATTGCATAGAAAAGAAAGAGACGCGCGATGACACAACGCTGGTAATTTATTGCAAAATATGAAGCAATTATGGATTTACAAAAAATCTATTCATTGGACTGAAAAATTAAAATACTATTACATTAGTATGTAGAGCAGTGGTGGCCCAGTGGTATCGGCCCCGACTTACGAGTTGTAGGTTGTGGGTTCGAACCCAGACGGGCGCTTTACTTTGTGTAAATAATTTCATCACCACTGCTCTCAAAACGGTGAAGGAAAACATCGTGAGGAAACCGGCATGTCCTAGAACCAAAAATTCGAAGACATGTGACATCTACCAACCCGCACTGGGCCCGCGTGGTGGATTACAGCCCACTCCCTCTCAAAAAGAGAGGAGGCCTGTGTCCCAGCAGTGGGAACATTATAGGCTGATTATGTACGTTACTATGTTACTTGTAGAATAATCTAACAAAAAATCTGAATGTTTGCATGTATATTAGTATGGTTTTTAATAGTTAAAATATTTTTTTAGAGGTATCTTCGTGATTGTTTTCTATCATATCAAGTTAATTGTATTATGTTTTCAACACACTATCTAACTAGCATATATCCAGAAGAAAATCATATATTTTCTGATTTTGGTTACTGCAGTGGATCATATATTTTTAGGCATTATAAATTTGCGTTTAGGTCATGTAGTCCCGTTAAGTTCCGAGTTTAGCTGCACGGTTACTGACAAATGCGTGCACTGACTGGACAGGTCCACTCTATCTGTGTGGTTCTTTCCACATAAGATCATTTCAAAATTCAATCACCAATCTACATAATCTGATTATGAAGATTATGTCTGGCTTTTAAAAGAAACTGTGACTTCTGAGTTTTTTTCGGCCTTTCTTGTCAGAGTAGTCAGATAGGAAACGCCGACCTCATCTAGTTTAAAAAATATGATTGTCTTTCAACAAATGTTTAGCTCAAAAATTAAAATTAAAAAAGCTGCCGTGTGAATTTTTGGAGTACAATAACTAGTCTTTTGATCCATATTTATCATGCAAGCGTCATTTAATATTAATGACACTTTGATTGTGTTTGATTACAAGTGGATAATGCTGAGCTATTCGTCGCCTTAAATTAATAATTGATGATGCATAGATAGTAATTTTAATTCCTGATGATGCACAAATAATAGGCTTAATTCCCATATTACCCACTTATAAGTTTCAAAATTGCTGCCTTCGAAAACCAATACATATATAATTTATAAACACAACAGCTATGAAAAACACTTTCGAAAGATTAAAACAAGATTGTTTAAACATTGACCAACAAACCGATGTAGGTACCAACCACCTTGACCCAGTTCAGCACAGACCCCGCGGGAGGTAATGCTATGACGTTTAAAGCAAAACTTTACTATAACTTGGTACTAGACTCTGAAACTGATACTGGCCATGATACCAGGGTCGGTAGTAAAGGAATATCTATAACAGTTTCATTCATACATAAACAGATAATACAATTGAAATAACTCAAATCCTAAAACTAGTTTGTTGATAATCGAGGGTAGTTAATTAAATATAGTTTAATTTAAGAAAAAATATTATTGGTACGATATAATAATGTAATTTTATTTACGTGCACAAATGTTTGTAGTACATGAGGATGAGGGACTTAAAAAGTATGCATTATTA
Organism: Griposia aprilina; assembly: GCA_916610205.1. Taxonomy (NCBI): domain Eukaryota; kingdom Metazoa; phylum Arthropoda; class Insecta; order Lepidoptera; family Noctuidae; genus Griposia; species Griposia aprilina. The sequence continues at coordinate 12,858,998 of OU744297.1, read as the reverse complement.
ATTACATGGTGTAGGTACAACGAATTGTTGGGTGAATTGCTGCTCTCCTAGCTAGATCACTGAGTAATCTTTATTTAGGAGAAACAGTTTCGAAAATAATGAATATGTCATATCCATTAGGACCAGTAGGGCCAAAAATTACAGGTACATATCTTATGAATTTAAATAGTTTACTTGCTATATTAGTTTATTACCTGTAGTAAAACTTAGTTGGGGTGTCTGAGGTTTTGAGTTATTTTAATTACACCTTGTATATTATTAGTAATACAGTTATTTATTGATGTGTATTGTGGAATCAGTTTATGCTTTATATGATGTTATAAAGCCGTTATATCTGCAGACATCAAGTGCATGGTAGACTGACGCGAGATTGAATCTAAGTGCCATTGTAATTAAACGGTATGCGTTTAATGGGTTCGCAGAGGCATATGCAGAATATTAAATAATGTAATATACAGAATTCCTGTAAAAAGTTCTCTAGTTTAGTTCTGTAAGAAACTTCATCTTAGTACAAGCATAGAATGTGGTTAGAGTATGAAAGAAAGAACTGAAGGGATTAACACAACAAAAGAAAAACACAATAAAAAGCTAAAGAAACTTCAGATAAAGAAGAACACAGTATTCATCCAATTAGTAGAATAAAAACACGCACAAAAAATATCTGCATACGATTTACTCGCAAACAAATGCAGTAATTTTAAAGTAGTCCTTGAAACTAGTCCACAGACGCGATAATTGTACGCCAGGGCCGGATATGACGTCGCACAATCTTTATGACCGCCACTTTTGAGAATGTACCTATAAACTCCTTTGAATAGATTTCAAAGAGCTTCATATAATGTAATGTTCTTTTTGAATTTTTCGTGTTTATCGTCTTGCGAGAGTGTTTGATTTAAATATTTTGCAATGACATCTTATCTTGCTCTTTAGGTCCAGCAGATATCATGTTTCATAAAAGACTGCAGCTATTACACAACCCGGCTGGTCCGGAGATACTGCACGGTCTCCGGTGAGGGGGCGAGCCTCCTTGCCGGATTGCCGCCACGGGATCTGGAGGCAAAAGTCCTCGCGCACATATGGGAGTGGTGCGAGGAGGCGAAACGCCGGGGCGTAACTCTGCTACCGCGAGAACTCGCGGTACAGCGGACAGAGCTCCGGCGGGATCTCATGGCGACATGGAGAGTGCGACTGTCGCAACCCAGTACTGGGCACGCCACAATTGCGGCGGTAACTCCCGTCTTTGAGGAGTGGATTGAGAGGCGCCACGAATCGATCGCAGATTCCCGGGCTTGCGGGCGGCGAGCAACGGGTAGCTTGCCATCCGGTAAGGACCAGGCCCGGGTCGATGGCGCGTTGTGTTCCACGCGCGCCTCAAAGAGATATCAGCACTATTTGACGGGGTCCGCTAGGGCCGATACCTGCCAGGGTCGCGGATTGTTCGAAAGAGTTACCGTGGCCCTGACATACAGGCAACTGAACGAACACGGGTGGGTTTTAGTCAGTAAAAGTCTGACATGGCCTCTCGCTCCGCCCAGACCGGGAGAAGATATTTGATGATTTTCTACCCAAAAAAAAAGCTATTACACAACATTTATCTGAAATCTTCGATATTTTGACAATCCTATAGAGAAATTCTTTAGTGTAATCATAATCCCAATGCGTAAATCCAGCGGTCTTATCGGATCGACTGCTTACCGGCCCCTTTGCCGCAGCTAAAATCAGAAAACAAAACATCTACCCTGACAATGCAAACAAAACAGATAAAACATCATAATCCCAAAAACTGCATAACAGACCAACTATCACATCCTTTATGAGCCTTAGACCAAACAAACAGTTCGGCGAACTCCACAAAAACAAAGAGACGCGGAGAATCTCGCTGTGCAGGCATTATTTTAAAAATTTGTACCTCTAAAATTGCAGAAACCGTGAAAAAGGCGAGTGGCGACGGTGACTGGCTAGTGGGAGGTGGCTGGGAGCGTGCCCTATCGCGCAGACGACTCGCCTCACTGCTGTTAGTACCAGTATTACTCATTGCTTGTGTGTGTGCACTTGGCTTTAGCTAACATCAGATTTTGGGATTTATCTTGAGGTATATTTGGAGTTTGCTTTGTTGTAGCTTTGTTTTGTTGAGTACTCTAAAAGTTTAATGACAGCTTCATAATCATTGATAGCTTATTTAATTCAGTTTTTTCCCCATGAAGTTTTTTAGTTTTCTGTATTTATATACAGTTTTATGGATAATTACTTTTGTGAATTTATTTTTGTCCACTGTTTGTTGACTCATTGTCAATTTTTGTTGTTATTAACAGATTTCGGGAAACACAGTGAGGTATTGAGCTTAGCCACAATTTAAAAAAGAAAACATTGTAGCAACGTATCTAAAAATACTGTAGACGTCAGTGAGACGAGTGTACAGAGACACGTAGACTACTGAATCAGTTCTGTTTGTGTTCTATTTATGCTACAAATCTATCATTGTAAAACATGGCACTCAAGTCTTATAAATCGACTTCATTTGCTAAGACTGATTAATGATTATTATTTATAATAGGGGTTAAAAATGAAAACTTATTAGGACAGCTTTTATAGTTACTTATTTGTTTAAACTAAATTACTTATACCCCAATAGATCATTTACTTTTGAGATGAAATAAAAACTTATAGTTATAAATAACTAAAATTAGTATAAAAGCTCTCCTGTCTAAAGACAGGAGAGCTTTTATACTAATTTTTTGTGATTTTCTTGAGCTAAATCTCGTTCGGCATAATCTAATTTCATTCAAAGAAATCTAGTTATTAAATAATGGCATACTGGTTTTTGCCAATAATAACGTACTGGTTTTTTTATGTGATTCCTAGGAATTGTTCATAAAAACATGTCGAGCCATCATGACTTGCCAGTCTTTTCTAATTATTATATTTGTGTATCACAAACGCTTACATATATTAAAACATTAGGTATATAGAAGCGAAATACTAGTCTATGGAACTCATAAAAATACATCAAAACATTGCTCGAAAACAGTTTTAAATAGTGGTGAAAGCTCTAACAAAATCCAGCGAGCAATTTGCAAGTTTTGTACGAACACACATAGACGATTGTCGCATGTCGTCGGGAACATTGTAGAGATGTACCTCAATCGTTATGCGGGTAGTTGACGCTACCACTGCTATGCATGACAATAGAAAAATGCATAACTAAACTTACGAGGCTAATAGTGCCTTCGTCGTAAATGTCGACGGATTAGCATTTTAAATACATTCTGATTACCTACCTAGATCTATAAATACTTCCAAAATAAATATTACGAAGTGAAAAGCTCTACAAACTTCTTGGAAGTTTGAGCTTAAAACCTGACACCAAATGAGAAGTTTGCTTATGTATATCAAAACATCAAGTTACATTTATTATTTACGTACGTTCAACGTAGGATGAAAACGAAAGAATACTTGGTATAGAAGCGAGACTGGGCATTTCTAACGGCCCTACGTTGCGCGCTGTGGCTAATACTCAGTGCGTTTTTGAACGTGTTTGTAACGTTAAACTAGTCAATATTGCACTCGGTACAATTCAAACTAGCTCAAAAATATTACAACGAAACTATTTATGGTACTTAACAGCGCAATTTTGAACGAGTTGAGCTAGAGATTTGCATAGATACGAAGTATTATTTCTGTCTGTACTCGTGGTTATACCAATAGGTACGAAAGATGACAATGAAATCCTAATAGAGAGATGAAAGAACGTCGAGTTCCTTTTCAATAACTAGCACTTGGAGCTCGGCTATTGAAAACACCACGATTGCTCCAACAAAAGATTTTCTATTCTAAAATGAGGACTTATCTCTAAAGTTTCAAAATAAAAGTTGGCATTAGGGTGTGAAACTTGCAAGGAAAATTTGATTAAAACATTCACGCTGTTTGAATCAAAAGCTTTTTTTAGTGGAGTGTACTCTACTATCTATTTACCTATTTATTCTTCCTTAGAAAGCTTGCAGCTCACATCTATATTTGTGGACTTTTTCTTTTTATACCTGCTACTGAAGTTGTTCGCGGTTTCACTCGCTTTTCTAGAAAAACTACTACATATCAACCGCATAAAAAGTATTCTTTGTTTACCCAAGATATGATCTACTTCCGTGCCGAAATTCACCAAAATCCATTCAGTCGTTAAAGTGTAATTGAGTAACAAATAAACATCTTACAAAAAGGAGGAGTAGAGGAGGAGGAGTATGTAAGGATCGTAGCAGGTGGCGTTCTGTAGTTTCTGCCTACCCCCATGGGGAGAAGGCGTGAGTTTATGTATATATGTATGTATCTTACAAAAACGCAGTAATTAGTAATTTGTCCTTCTGCGTGTAAATGTTGTTTCAATGATAATTAGTGTTACGTGGAAACATTGATTAACCTTCTAATTTATTTGAGTAATAGGATAGCGTTGTATTGAACGAGACGTGTCAAGTTTTCTCGGTAATCGGTATCTTTGTGAAAGGCACACGTTATATCAATTTTGTATTCTCCGAAAAGGTAAAGATGTAGGTATACAGTATCTATTTTTCCCAAGTATTCGGTCCTGTGTACTGTGCCACTTAAGCATAAAGCACACTCCCAAACTTTGGGGTGTTCCTGCTAATTTCCTTATGGGAAAACTAAATAGCAGTTTCCTGAGAATCGGACGCAGGCAATTGCGGTTTAAAACCACTGGGACCTATTTACTAAGTAGTTATTCACATTTAAATTGTTGAAGTGAAGTGTCATTTCAATGAAAGCAGAGCCTACCTAAAGTTTTTCGTTTTTTTTTTACTGAAGTTTATTTTCAGATTTCAGAACAGTAAGTAATTACTTCTTACTGCCTTCTTGGTCTAGGGGTCGCAAGCGCTATTGCCAAGCGGTCTTGGGTTCGATTCCCGGGTCGGGCAAAGTGTTGTTGGGGTTTTGCATCAAGAATTTCTCAGTAGCAGCTCGAGCCTATTGCCAAGGGACTTGAACATACCTGCCGAAATGTTGGTGTACTATAGGTGCACCTCTGCCTAACCCTTCAGGAATTGCTGGCGTGATATTATTTTTTATGTAATTACTTCTTGCACCAATTTTTCAATCTCAAAGATAAAAGCAATCAGATTAGTTAGTGATCTTTTACAGAAATATTTACATCTATGTTTCTACCTTAGTCCGTTATAGACATTGAAACCATTCCGCTGATGTACCCCAAACCGGTTTTATTACAAAGACAATAATGCGAAGATGATTTTAGACCACTAAAACAATGCCAAATATAAATAAATTAATACTTCATGAATGGACCGAATGTGCCTAATACATTGTGTTATCGTAGTAACATACGCCGGTTATAATTATATCCGCTAGACTTTACCAATATAATAAAAAAGCTAACCAAGCATTCTTTTTAATTTTATAGTAAATAAATTGCTCTTTAAAACAGCTCTTCCATCTTGTCCATAAACTATCAGTACAGAATAAACAGGTAACAATGTAATCTGTGCTATTAAGCACCGTATCTATGTCCAGGGCGACACAGTTACGAGGACTATGACCCACTTAGCGTACATTAGAAACGGACCACGGCGCTCTAACTTTGTAAATAAGAACCGTCGGTTTCAAGTTATGACTGACCTAAATACTTTAGAAAAATATGCACAAGTAACAAAGGATAAGTCTTAAAAATTCTGTACTTATTCTTTGTTGTAAATCATATAGGTAAAAGCAAACAGCTACAACAAAGTTGGTTATCACATTTAACGCCAAGTAATAACAGTGTACAGAATCGCAATAAATATATTATTATTATTATTATTCAACACGGAGGAGTCTTGATATGATGTAATGGATGGTCGCCCATCTACGAACTGACCGCGGCAAGCGTAGCTTAACCTTCGATCGACCCGTACGACTTTTGTCATTTAGCCACGAGCCCATAAATAATACGAGCAATAATAAATTAATCTCGAAATATATTTAACAAATAAGTTGGGCGTTAATCCGCGCGCGGGCCGCGGTTGATAACTGCTTAGCAAGGCTTGCTTAATGAAAAGCCAGTGGCTGCTAGATGCGGCCCGCTTTTCTCTTCATCCTGTATTCCGCCGGCGTAGTTGCTCGGTTGCATTTTCGATTCGAATACACTCCCTCATCGCTAATGCTTACTGGCCAGTACATTATTTAAATTAGCTTTGCATTTGTGCTTTTAAAGGAGCTTAAAAGCTGTAATAGAGTCGCCTACGCGTTCTTTTGTGTTTGTATGCCAAATTAAGTGATACGCGTGTTTCAAGCCATTGTGCGCTTTTATAATTTAACGTGGTATTATCGTGGACGAGCACGTTCATAAAATGTATGGAAATACGTGCACGTTATAACGTTATCGTGGACGGAAATTTAAAAGCGTCTTCATGTTTCCATAGATTTTCCTTTCCTGTGTTATTGTGATGCCGTGACGTTGACGTCTTAGATAATATCGTCGCGTAATCGCGTTAGATATTCTAAAAGCACACAATCGGTTTAAAAATACAAAACTAACCTTTGTCGTCAGTTAGTTCTTTAGCCACGAGCAAAGACTGTTTTCTTTTGTTTTTAAACAGCCGCGAAGTTTGGAAAACAACAGAAATTGATTACAAGTGCCTGGTCAAGGTTATTATTGTGTAACTTGTAATTGTTATTAGCATTAGCAGTATTTAACGTCTAAATAAATGTTACATTGGTATCAATAATATAATATAGTTATTTTAGTTTATGTATAGGTGTAAATTTTCCTCAATTGGCTCTCGTTGTTGAGAATAATTTCCAACACGCCATGTTTCCATAAATTCCAATAATAACGTGGAAAAAGCAAAATTATGTTTTTATTTCAGTTTTAAACTCAACGTTAATTGCGAATTTGTTCCTAAATGAAATTATCCCATGATTTTAATAAAATATTATAAAAACGCGATTAAGTACTCGTCATAATCACTCATTGTGGAGACAGACTGACAGAGTTTACTTGTTTAATTTATACTTTTGATTAAACACTTACATTTGTGTTACTGACGCCCGTTTTTATGTTAACTTAATCAATAGGTTTTTTATCGACTACAAATTGAGATAGCAATTAATTTAGGTATCCGAAACAAACGATCTCGTGTTATATAAATTAGATACAATTTAGTGGCTTTTTGTCACATGACATTACAAATCTTTTGAATTTCTCGTCTTTTTACATTGGATTCCATTTACATAAAGCATTTTTAAAGAGAGCTGTCCTGAAACTTCCAAATAGGTCAGTAAAGTCAGGGAAGTTAATTGTTAAGCAAATTGACTAGCTACCAATTTAATATTTCCGTATATTCAAAGCTCGACTGACATTCTTTGACAGTTGTTTGAAATGGCTTTAACAAGGCAAATTGACGTAGGGTATCAATTTGCTTAAATCAATTTTCCTGATTGTACTTATTATTTTGTCAAAATGCCTATGACATATCTAAATCAATGTTATTCAGTGACATGTGATATAAGCATCTGATGCGCACGATTGTCGATCTTCTATTTTTATATTTATACCGATCTAAAATTAATGATCTGACGATTGAAACTCTATTTTAGGCTCACCCACATTATTGTTTCAGTTTTACATTTCAAGGAGGTACCTAATGTAATATTCGAAACGCGGTATAATTGTAGATTTGAGTTTATCGTATGGATGCTACTCTATTTGAATTTCTCAGTTCTAGCATTGGAATTAAGTTACAATAAAACACACATAACATAACATCACGCCTGAATTTCCCGAAGGGTTAGGCAGAGGTGTACTATAGCACACCCACATTTCGCCAGTTATGTTTAAGTCCCATGTAATAGGGGGCGAGCCTATTGCCATCAACCGGGCACAAATCCAGACTCCGGGCTGCTACCGAGAAATTCCAGATGGAAAAACCCAATAACACTTAAAAAACACTATTAAAAAAACACAAAAAAACTAATACAAAAAAAACTAAAAAAAATAAAAATACTATTAAAACGCGTTATTTTCTTAAAAAACTCTATTATTTCTATATCTTCTGCGTGAATAGCGATAAGATGTCTTATCAATTTTAATTGGCCAATAAAAATCGTGGTCCTTCCCACAGTGACAATTATTACTGAGTAAAAGATAACAGAAATCAAGAAAAATATAAATTGGTAAGCCGCCCAGCCTGTTCTTCAGAAAGGTCGTTTAAATGGACGTATTTCATTGATACAGTCAATAGGTACTTGATTTTATTAATTGACGATTATAATTACCTTTTCATTACGCTTTGACTTTTATGGGTTAATAGTTTCTGCCCGTGGTTTCGCCCGCGTGGATGTCGGAAATTATCCCACAGGAACGTACTACCGGGACAGAAAGTAGCCTATGTCCTTCCCCAGGATATCGTCTATCTCCTTGCCAAATTTGATCGAAATCCGTTCGGTGGTTTAAGCGTGAAAAGGATACAGACAGAGTTACTTTCGAATTTATAATATTAGTATGGATTAATTAAATAATTATGGCTGTCAATCTTTGCTTTTGATGTTTTTGCTTCATATGGCTTTATTAGGTGGGCTGGTAACTCCTTATAAAATGCTGCCAATTTGTATTGCTAAAAGGAGCGTGAAAATACGGATTGTAGGTAATTTTGGGAGTGAACAATTAAGTCAAATGAAGATACGGTGAGGGTAAGCATTTAATCTACGTGTTAAACAGGACTAAATTAGATCTCATTTGTTTCTAGATAGCGAAATGTCTTCTCATTAAAAGGTTAGTTTAACAATTCTTAAGTTTTGGTTTCCTAGGCACGCGGTTCCGTCACATTATAACGGCCGTCATTGAAGTCTATGATTTTCTCAAAAAACGCTCTGTATTTGGTCAGCCGCTATTGTGTGACCGTTCACCGCTCTCTTGAATAGAATAGAATAGAATACTCTTTTCTCCATTTTTTTTTTTTGCTCTTTCTTCTTTTTCTAGTAGTGCCGGTTTTAACATTACAGGCGCCCTGAGCGAAGTTTCGGCGACGGCCCTCTCCCCTGTTGGGGAGTAGAGAGGGCGAAAAAATTCAGCACTCTGCCTACGTTTTCTTATGCTCATTCATAAAGAAATAGGAGCTACTTTGCCGGCTTATGCCGAAAATTTTGAGAATTCAGAAAATGTCGGATGTAAGAGCCAGCGAAGAGATCTCAACCATTTTTTTTGGTTTTCTAACTCCAAACGAACTAAAACAAGAGTACTCTGCAGGCACCAGAGGTGAAGGGGCGCCTACTCACTAGTACCCTAACGCCGGCCCTGTAGACTAGACATACTAAAGAGCTCAGATTAACAGCCAAGATAAGTATTTTTCACAAAATTAATTCGCAAAAACTTAATGCGAATATACTTAACCCAATCTTATAAACGTTTCAAAGCAGATGTACGAATGTAAGTAGTATTTATAAGCGCTACTTTACGGCATCGCTACGTTTAGTAAATGGCTCGCTGTATTTATTGTTTCGAGCGATAGGGAAACGGTAATTGGCGCAGGTAAACAAAATTAACACTGTTTAAAACCTGTTTTAAATTAAGACATTTAATCGTTGGTAAGTTTCGTTTTATTTGGAGACTGTACCTCTTGGTTCTTTGCACAATTAAGCAATTAAAGCTTTTTTAATGTCCTATTTATTTCTGTAATCTAAAGTAAGATGGTTCAGAATGTTACTGACTGAAAAGGGAATAAGGAGAATTATTGCAATATTTATCTTATTTTAAGTGAACTCTATTCTTTATGTGTAAAAAACCAAAAAAACTAAAAACCTATACAGCAACGGAAGCCGCCTCTGTTAGTAGAACATTTATGATAAACCATTCTGGATGACGTGTGTTGACGTGACGCCCATAACAGCGTTTTTCCAAGCAAAAGAAATAAGGTGTTTCTAAAACAAACTTTTCCCTCTATTACCATTAATATTTCATGTCACAGCAAACTAAATCCACGCCATCGGACCCCGTCATCACAAAAACAAATCATGGTACGGTAAAGTTTATTTCGATTAGTTTTTTTACGCCAATTTAGATTTCCGGCAGCGATAGGAGGAGCAGGATCGCGTCGCCCTCAAGCCCAATGAATAGGGGACGGTTGTCAACGAATTAGTGATAAACTGATAACACAGCTTTATTAATTTTCTGTGAAGAATGCTTTTCTCTCTTTCGAGGTGGATCGAAGTCATAGAATCTTTGTTAATGGGTTATTGTTTTATTTGTAGCTAGTAGGAGCTTGGTTTCCAACGGTGGCCTACTTGCAATATAATATGATGATATTTCATTTGTCTTTGAAAGAGTTGAAGATGTTTTCTGCAGCCTAAATAAATTCCATTTTCTAGAGCTTCAGACGTTATCAAAACTATCAAACATTTAACTCAATAACTGAGCTACAAATTCAAAAGCACTCAGTACCACAAGCTGAAAGTGGAACTAGATAATTAATAGTGGGCTTATAGCAAGGGAAAGTCAAGCGGACAAACGTGGCGTTTCGTTATTCCACCTTTGTGACGAACAATGGCCGAACCGCAAACTGTCAACCCGTCGCTGGCGCCGGCGGCCGGAATAAGGACACGCCTAAAGGCTCCCACAGACAAGCGCGACGCGACTCTTGTAGAACAATTTCCGTGAAGTTTTCATAGAAATTGTTCTACTAGAGTCGCGACGCGCCGGTTTGCGGGAGCCTTAAAGGTGAAAGTGTTGATCATGTTGTCATTGAGAACAGAGAGAACATCGTGCTAATGATATGTAATTGTTTTAAATTCAAACGTGCTTGTAGAGCTTTTTGTTTGAGCTTCACGGTTTGTTTGTTCATTGAGTGGGTAGTGTTCATTTTTGGGTGTAAATAGAAACGAAAGTTTGCACTTATGCTTATTTGGTTTTAGTGAAAAATATTTTACCGGCAGAATTGATATTAATAAATTACACAAGAAAAAATTGTAAGCGTATTTGGTTAGTTACCAATATTGAGGAGGGTGAACATTAATTAAGTTCACATGTCGTAGATATAAGCCAGGCTCGTGTTCGTAAAACTCAGCAATTTTCTTTTTCAAAGTAATGTTATAGTACACGTAGGAAGTTGCTAAGTTATTTTTCGTAATATTGAAAGTGTTGACGAGAGGGATGCTTATAGTATCAACGATATAAGGTTATCGGTATCTCATAAAATAACTTATGGATTCTAGCGATTACGGTGTCCTAATATCAGTGATCTCTACGCTTCCAGAGATAGAATCCATACTATCCTAACTAATATTATAAATGCGAAAGTAACTTTTTTTTTTTTTACGCTTTCACGTCAAAACGGCTGTAGGGATTTGGATGTAAATTGGCACAAAGATAGACCATGACCTGGGTAAGGACATTAGCTACTTTTCATCCTGGATTGCAGACGAAGTCGCGGGCAACAGCTAGTAATATTATAAATTCGAAAGTAACTCTTGTCTTTATGTTACCTTTTCACGCCTAAACCACTAAACGGATTTCGATAAAATTTGGCAAGGAGATAGATGGCATACTGGGGAAGGCCATAGGCTACTTTTTGTCTCGGTAGCACTTTAACGGGGTATAATTTCCGACATTCCCGCGGGAGAAGCCACGGATAGAAGCTAGTATGTTATAATTGTAACTAAACAAAGTTAAGATTTAGAGTTCCACAAAATTAATAAAATAATTATTCCACATAAATGAGTCTACAATTTAAAGAGCTTTGTGTTGCATTTCTCTTTACTTCATTACCCTCAGACTTGAACAAACATCTTTTCAAATGTAACGTGCATTAAGTATAATTAATGCATGTTACATTTTCATCTCTCTCGTCTTACTTTAACACAATAATGATGAAAAACCTAAGAACAATGGCCCAGAAAAGTGAAGCCGATACGAAATTAGGGGAATTTATGAAGAAAGCTTTTACTAAAAAAGAAACACAAATAATTTTTCTCCGTAATTGGTGGTTCACGAGAAGTGTATTATTCTAAATTTTCTGAAGAAAGTTGCGCCAGTATTGTCTATCACGAGGCTTTTGTTAAAGAACATTTTTGGAATATGTAAAGGTCACGTGAACCGAAGTGGAGTTGATTTCGATCACGCGGCTAGGAGCCGTAGCTGGTCAAAATATCGAACGAGCACTCGTAGATAAGTTTTTGAATTTGGAAGAGTTGGTTGCGCTTCTTCAAACAATAAGACTTGGGAAGGGTTGAAGGGTGAGCGAATCATTGTTGACTGGACGTGACATCGATTTTCTCTTGTTTGTTCACGTTTAAAAAGTATCGTCTTTTCACAGTTATTTACCTCTGATTTTGCAGCACTGTCAAAATCACAGTGATCTTTGTTCTAATAATATGTTTATGGGCATGGTTTATTATAATATAGTTGCTGTTATGTTGCTGCCACTTAAAAGTCTGCCAAAATCACAGTTCGCACGTTCGCACGAACGTAAAAATATCGCAACGGGATTTTATCGCACACTAGATTTTCAACGCTATGCTTTGCGCCGAGAGTTGAAAATCCAACAGTGTGTTTTTTTCGAAGCGTTGCCGTGCTGGGTTGCAGTTTGTTAGATTCTCAACGCTCGACTCAACACCGTGAGTCGCAAATCCAGTGCGCAATAATCCAGACCATACAAACGCCATGAATCATATCAGAATTGTGTGAACACGGGAAAGGGAAAGAGTAAACGTATCGTCAACATATTACAGTACCATTTTGATAAACGTTCCCAAAATCAATACAAAAAAAACAGCAACAATACAAAACAAAAGAACTTCGAACAGAAAATGATATTAAAAACACAATTTCATTACCGTTACATTGATTCGTAGTTGAAGCACTCCAGCTTGAATTACTTGTCTTATTTTTTTTGTGAGAAACAATCTATTGTTGCTTCTCGAAAACGGGCAGAAAAGCTGCCGCACATTTTAATTTTACTGGGGAAGGTAAATTAAAAAGCACCCGTCCGTACCGATCGGCGTAGTAAAGGAGGCTGTAAACCCGGACTCATCTCACTAGTGTTTGCTTTTTGCAAACGAAGCTTTTGAACAAACAATTGAACGCGTTGGTAGACAAAACATTTCATGTGTTGTCGCTGTTTGGATGGAGGATACTAATGTCCGGATGTCTGATGATAGCAATAAGGGGTTATTTCTTTTGGTATGTCATGTGTTTAAGGGGACTACATGACCTAAACGCAAATTTATAATGCCTAAAAATATATGATCCACTTCTGTAACCAAAATCAGAAAAATATATGATATTCTGCAGGATATATGGTAGTTAGATAGTGTGTTGAAAACATAATACAATTTAACTTGATATGATAGAAAAAAATTAGGAATATACCTCTAAAAAAATTTTTTTAACTATTAATATCCATACATGCAAACATTCTGATTTTTTGTCAGATTATTCTACAAGTAACATACTAACGTAATAGTGTTTTAATTTTTTAGTCCAATGAATAGATTTTTTGTAAATCCATAATTGCTTCATATTTTGCAATCAAAACTCAAACTCAAACTCAAAGCATTTATTTCAAATAAACCAATTACAGGCACTTTTGAATTGCCAGCGTATAAAGCAATAATAGCAATAGCAATAGTAGCAATAAATTACCAGCGTTGTGTCATCGCGCGTCTCTTTCTTTTCTATGCAATCCGACAGTGACCGCGCTTTAGCTCTTCTATGCCCCTTAATCGAATCTCTAATAATTCCCATTTTGCACTCCCAAAAATATGATTGGACACTAATATAAGGATTGCGCCTCATTTTGCGAACCTCAAGTAATTTCTATTTTGGAGCGCATCAAAGCATCAGAGCGCAAAAAGAGCGCATCTGCATTAGAAGCCCAAAAAGTTTTTAGAGGATCAGTTAAATCCTTTTTGTTTTGAGTGGTTCCTATGCCTGTTGGAAAGCATTCGTTTATCTTACCAATGCCATGGTGATTTTTATTCATCGATGTTGAAGTTGGTACGTAGGTGTGGTAAGCGATCCACTATGAATATTGCACTATTTTAGCTGTAGGTAAGAGAGTAATACGTATTACTACGTTCTACAGTATTTTTATCTCACGAAGCGACGCGTGCTTTACTTGCGGTAATCAAGTGTAGAAATACGCTAGGAATGGGTGCGTGAAGACGAGTATCTTATGCTTACAACTCACAAGCACACACACACACTTCAGACTTCGCCATTGTCTCGGACGGTACCGAGAGCTCCTGCGCACACACACACATTCACAGAGTGTTTGAACACTTAGGAACCACAAGTTAAGCGCGCGTCGCATCGTGAGATGAAATACTATAACGCTAGGTAAGATACGGGAACAGATTTCAAGCGCTACCTCAGGTTCGACGGATTTATTTAAATGAGCATTTAGGTATTATTTGTATAAATGGTGGTGGTGGTGGTGGTTTATGATGTACATAATAAAGAGTATTCTATTCTATTCTATATTTTTCCCTGCATAATTGAGAGCATTTTATTTCTGTATAATAACTATAAACATGCCTATTTAATTATTATAATTATGTTTCCGTGTTTATATTTTATTGTAAGTTTAAAAACCATGAAATAAATGTTCCTGTATTTCGTTTTTATCTTTCGGAATTCAAACCGCATTGTACTGAAAACCGCATGATACGTCACAATACCCAGTTTACGTCAATCGGTTGCTAGTTAGGTAGGTATGGATTGTTTCCATACAATAATGGAATTCATTGTACAAACTTTATCACCTCAGCAGCTCAAATAAGCAGGTTTCGCTGTTTAGAGACAGTGAGCAAAATTCGATTTTACTGCGAGCGTGAGACAAAGTAACTTTTTAATTATTTTTTTAAATGCCGAGAACTGTGCTGGGTCTACTCACAAAATTCTAAAGATTTGAAATTCACTTTATTCTGTCATTTTCACTTCGATACGAAAAAAGCGATAAATAGAAACATGTCAATTCGAAGTTCGATTTTCAAATTCCATACCTAGCAGGCCCAAAAAAGAAACAAACAATAAAACGTTCGTATACACATAAAACCGAAAAATCGCAAATCATCCGTTAAGGTTTTCAATGTAATATTTTTTTATATTTTTGTTTTACAAATATACATGTGGTTTAATTTTTATCATGTTGTATTTTTTTACCACTAGGTAATATGGTCTCGCTGCTGATGTGAAAAGTTGTATGTGTTAAACGAGACCAAAGTTATTTGCATCTCGTGTCTTTGAATCCTCGCTACGCTCGTGATTCAATTATAGAATCCTTCGGTTACTCGGGATTCAAAATCAACACTCGCAGCAAAAACCAACTTTGCTCTCTTGTTGCACAAATAACTATTAAATACGTTGGCATAACTAGGTACACGCTGGAAAATACCCCGCAATTTCATTTACCTACAGGGAATTCACTCAGTCTTAAATATGTTAGCTGTTTACTGACGAAATCTTAATGTAAATTGTGCCTACTACACTCCTTAATTATGATGATTATTGTAATTAATTGCCAATGAGTTTTACCTACAATTACATGAAGGAAATCCAAACTTTTGCGGTATACAGGGTATCCCAGAAATCGATTGACATACTGTAGGTAGCTTTGGTCAAGCCCTCCCAAAATAACCAAACATTATGTTCCGCAAAAACTTATTGTTTTCGAGTTAGATAAAAAATATTTGAGGAAAAAAAACAAATAGTAGTGAATTTATGTTGTATTTGTAAGTATTATATGGAGAATCAAAGGTAATTACGGATAAAGTAACTATTTAATAATATTTTGATGGAAAAGTTATTAATAAAGAGATTTTATTTACACATCTGAGTCAAAGGAATGACGCATGGCGGTTATTTTGTTATTTTTTTTTTAAATCTAGTACGACTCAAAAACTAGTAACATTTTGCGAAACATATTCATTGAAATTGATATTTTCGCGCTGTCGCAATCTAATTTTAAAAGAATGGTTTCACAATCTCTTGCAGGTCGCCTATAAAACGGATGCTCTTGTCATCCGCTTCCTTCGATCCGTCGCGGCGCGGCGGTGTGTACTTTTTTCATATTTTTATTTTTCATTTAACATGCGTTCGTTTATATACTCCGATGTCACTTCGTGTACAATAGTGGGTTATACGTTTTTTTCGACTGTAATTTAACTACTTTTTATAAATGCTGTAATGTATGTATAACTGTTTTTTGTCCCAAATAAATAAAATAAAATAAATGTTTTGTTATTTTGGGAGGGCTTGACCAAAGCTATCCCCACCTACAGTAGGTCGGTCGTTTTTTGGGACAGCCTGTATTTCAAAGCAATGAAGAATAGACAAAATTAGTGCAATTAGATCAATCAAAAAGAATATCAATTGTTAGAAATACTTTCGCTGTTCTTGTTAATTTTAGCACACTTTAAAAAATTACAGTTTATTAAATCTCAATATCTCTAATGCTCACGTGAATGAAGATAACGGCGCGGCGCGGCAGCTGTGTTCCAAATGCCAATTTCTGGACCCACCCTAGCGGGATATGCGAAGGAATTGGGGAATAATTTATTACCCAATTAGTAGGCCCTCCGTATCCAGAAAAAATATGAAAATCAGACCTTAACTAAGCCGATAATTGCTTATTTACCCGGAGCTCACGAGTCGTGCTGGACGTGACGGACCCAAGAATTTTCATTGGTATTTTATGAGTTCTCTTAATTAAAAGTACATCGTTTGCACGCCGCTTTACGTGACTCTGATATAAGCTTATTATTTATTTGAATACCAATAACTTCGGAAATGTTAAATTAATTTTGATTTAGTCAAATGGGAATTTAATTTGCTGATTAACTTCTGTTGACAAATTAATTTTGAATGGAATTGAAACGGCTAATTTATATTGAAATTAATGTGGAGTGTGGGTGCTCGGGTGGACTGAAATGTGTTTGTTTTGCTTTAGTGGTCGTTTATACGATTATGATGTTAGATATTAGGCTGTAATTATGATGTGATAATAACACCTGACCATGTTACTGCAATTCAATAATACCTTCACAGCTTCAATATTGACAAATGGCTTACCTTCAAACAGGCGCGACACACAGGCACCGTTTTTCGCGCGACGAGCGGTGTTGTGTCGCATGCGTTTCATGTCGCATGTCGCGCCTGTATCCAAAACGTCGCTATAGTTTCTCACTTTACAGTCATCATTAAAACTTGGTATAGAAAAACCCCATTACTTTAAATCCAATCTTGTGTAGACAAGTCGGATAACGAGAAGCTAAAAATGTTTACATAGTTTAATGCGTCAACGATAACACAGTATTCGTTTATTATGTGCCGAAGAAAAAGCTTTCTGATGTCGAAAATTCTCCGAAAACGGTACTTATCTCTACACCCGATATTTATCTACAAAAAAAAAAAACATTTCGACCTATGAATTTGAAACGTTTTGTTTTTCTATCGATACAGAAGTTGCGAGATAAGAGAGATAGAATTTATGTTCGACGGAGCTTGATTAAGAACGGAAAGAAATTTTATTAGAGAAAGTGTTCTTCAAAATACTTTCTTATTTATCCAATTATCGAGGTTCGAACAAAGATTTAAATTAATAGATAGTCGCGTTTGTTTCGTTTAGACACCTTTGACACACAATAACGCAGTGACTTGATTTGAATGTCATGGAAACACTATTTAATTATGTGTGAGGTCACTCTTCTCAGTATGGACACCTTTTCGCGTGATTAAGGGCTGATTTCACCAATAAAACCGAACGCGATCAGCACCTCTAAACTGCGTTCAAGAGCTGTCAGTGTCAATATTCCCTAATAATGATGTAAATGTCAGCGCGTCCAGTTTTATTGGTGAAATTCACCCTAAGTGCGGTGAGGGTAAATCTAGCGTTTTAAATCTTTGGGTTCAGATCAGTCTGTTTAACTATAGACAGTTGGTTTAATTTCCGATAAATTATTGCTAAAGAATGTCTAGGAACAGCTTAATTATGTGTTCGACATAGATAAGTTCAAGAGTGTGATTAAAATTGTCGCAATATTTAATTGATGTCCGTGTTGGTCTTTAATATGAGGACGTTTATGAGTATGTAAACAATTTTAGTTTTAATGGATAATTTATGCGAATGAGCTTTCAGCATTGGTATTTAAAAGTTGGTTTGGTATTTAAATATGTATTTACGGTCTTACGGTAACCTTTGTGAAATATGTTCGTTCTTATTATTCTTTTTCACTCGACCCTTCTGACAATTTCCTATGTATTTCAATTTCCATTCATGCTCAAAGCATGAATGAAAATATGTAGTCATATAACATCACATCACATAGCCCTCCACAAAACGGCCGTCTGTCATCCCTCAAAGCGATTCAAAATGGCGGTACCTTATATGATTCCCTTTACGTGATCTTCACCCGATCACATTGTTATCAGATTTAACTATCCGACCATCAAAGCTTACAGAATCATTCTTATTTGAGTTATTTTTGTGGAAAATGTATTGAAACATTGTCTAGGAGCTAAGCAGTAGGTTCGCTTAGATTTTTATGCGTTTTTAATGTGTCATATAAAACGGATCACAAAGAACTAAATATCACCTTTATATTGTTCAAATATAAAAAGAACAAAAATAGCTATGTAAATACATAATTTTAGAACCCATTAAAGTCAGATACTCAGCCATATTTTACGGCTCTCTCTAACAGATAACACAAAAACTTTTAAAGATGTCACATTATTAGACCAAAGTTTATTAGATAATATCGTCTCGTTAATTTATCAACAGAACGACTAGTGTTGTCCTAATCAGTCTTATCGATATCTTCTACAAGGCGTCTTATACGATAGTAAAATAGTGATGGAATTGTCACATGGCAGTTCGACACTCGTCTGCCTTTCGCAAATGATTGTTATCGACATTGAAATTGACGATTGTCGATTCACACGTAAACATTCCGTACGATTAGATGGCCGGCCTCCCGCTGTGTTTTTCTCCTGTCACAACTGGGTCAAGGCATATCGTACTGGTGACAATAAAACTTTTTAGTACCGGTATGTAAGGCTCGCATTCGGTCTACAGATTTCAATCATTCCTTTTTTAAATTCTTTTGCTTGTGCGTCTACGGTAAATTGTAATTACCAATGTAGGTAGTTATATAATTATTTGCGGTATTGAATTATTGATTTATTGAGGGAAACTGTTTCAGACTTAACTTTAGAAATTGCTGGCATTCATCTATAACGGATTTTAAAAACAATTAAAAGCCATGTTAATAAGCCATCCAATACATTCAAAAATAGGTGATTAATTTGATGCCTGTGTAGCCAGACGACATATTTTTCATAAGGTTATCCGTTACAAAAATTGTTACTTAAGTGACCAATCCATTGTCGGAAATGTCGACCAATTTGTCGATGATAAAGCCGCGTCTACGATATAGATTATAGATCGGCAAGAGCATCGATATGAAAATAAATAAACTTTTTTCTGCAATTTTGTCTGTCTGATACCGGGTAGTATCTAAAATAAGACTCATTATTTTTATAAATACAAGCGCGTGACTGAGAAAAGGTCGAAGTACATACCTACGTCCTATTCTTGGTAAACAACTGTTAGAAATCGTTATACTTATTTTGTGTTATTTCACAGTCCATTTGCAAATAAAAATCAAAATTTTACCAAATATGAACAGTTGAAAAAATAAAATTTACAATAGATTTTGTCACTACAAGACTGTTTATTATCAAAAAACAATCATTTGATTATCTTGTTTAAATATCACTTCTTTCTTTATTTAATTTAAACACGGCTCCAAGTTAAATAAGTTGGTTATTAAGCTCGATGAGGAAACGAATAAAGTTATGTTAGCATCTGAAATTCGGCAGAAATCCAAGAAAGTTGGATGTGATTTGCCAACTCGGGCCCCTAAACTTATCAAAGTGATTTGGCAAACTTTGCGTGAATTCTTTAAAGATGCTTCCTATCGGATATGTATAGGAATGTGTATGGAATTGAGATTTTTTCAATAACATTGATGAATATTTAGAATGTTGACTTTATTCTGAAAAATAAACTCGCTAAGTTAGTATCGAAGTAAGTTACCAAAGAACGATAAAATTCCGATCTTCATTTCATCTTGACTGGATTCAGTATCGTTTGTTTCGGACCAAGCCACAACAACAAAATAGTGGCTAAGCGAGACCACTGTTTTATTGTTGTGATTCGAAAGTAGTGTCGGGGTTAAGCTGTAAACTGGTATCAACACGAGGTGTATTACACTGAAAGCTCGCAGCTTCAGAGATCATAATACGGACTTGCTGTTGGCTCTTTGCCTACACGTTCTACAATAAGGTTTTCTTGCGTTGACTCCAACTTGCAAGTTGACAAACAGAAGCTTTCATTTTCAGTAAAAACAATGATAATAAAATAACCTGTATCAAGAGTTGATTGTTCTTACGATACTCAGAATCGATATGTGAACCCGTGCAGCTTTAAATCGTCTACCAAACTTAATATCAATATTTCACAACACGTTAACTTCGTATTTTTTCAATTTATTTCGTGGCAGCAGTTTACGGTTGGATTGTTTTGGCGAACATTCGATTATTTGTGTACACTCGCCCACGCTGCCTGTGGCCAAGCAGATCTAAAATATTTGTTTCGAATACAGTGCGCTGAAGCTAATCTCTTCTGAATATTCTGATCCCTACATCACAATGTTTGAATTGGGAACATTTATTGTTTAAGTGTTGTAATATCCTATGAATAAGTAATAGGTAACTACGTTTGATTGATGTTGAATAAATGGGTTGGATTGATAAGAAGAAAAATGCGTTTCACCGTAAAAGGAGGTATACTTAGGCCGAATATTGAAGGCGATTGTGGGTAGTCTGACAATCTTTTGAAATAGGACCGTTTAAGCTTTGTATATACAGTCATGTGAACGTTTGTTTATAGAATTGAATCGAAGAAGAAAGTCTTTATAGAAGGTGGTACATAATACCCAACTTCATATTTATTTTGTTAAAAAGTAATTGATTTTAGTCGAGATGTCTGGGGCAATAATTCTCAGAATACCCTCAAGCTTCTCATGTAGGTGTAGAGGTTCTTCAAGTGGTGTTTTTTTTTAAAAATCAGTTATCATTATAATACTGAATACACTTAAACACTTAATTGCTTTGGGAGGTAAGTTGCGACTGCCGATTCCACGAGATTTTCGGTGTCGGCGGCGGCGCAGTAACTTTTAAACAGGGCCTTACATTTGACCCCCATCTCTACGTCGTATTAACAAGCACCAAATAAAAACAAAAGCATCCCAAATCGATATTTCCACTCAATAACAATTTGTGAAACTGTTACGCTCGTTGGTTCAGCAAATTTAGCAGCACCGACGATAGATGACAGCACTCGTAAATATTTTGACAGCACAGCTGCCGTTTGAATGCAAATGGCCGATAATGCGATTAGCATCGGTTACAAATCACATGATGGCTTCGTGCTCATCAAAACGTAAGGAAGCGAGAGTTAACTCGAATTATGCAGTGGACTAGATACACTGCTTTAATGTTTACTGGTGTGACTGTTATACTAATCTCTTATGTATGTCAAAGCTCCATTTACATGATCTAAGTTGAATTTATGTAAGGTGGCTAAACTTTAGCACCTTGTGAGCTAATTACTGGACAAAAATTCTCGTTTTATTTCTT
Organism: Griposia aprilina; assembly: GCA_916610205.1. Classification (NCBI taxonomy): domain Eukaryota; kingdom Metazoa; phylum Arthropoda; class Insecta; order Lepidoptera; family Noctuidae; genus Griposia; species Griposia aprilina. The sequence goes on along the minus strand of OU744297.1, from coordinate 12,837,304 downwards.
GAATTTTATGGTTTTTCCACTACACAATTTTAGAAAATCATAGGTCTTAGAGCCTTGTTAAAACAAGTGTCTAGCAGTTAGTTCTACAATTAATTAATTATTTCAAAGCTCAGCTTAGTTTGTGAGCTTTTAAAGGCGTTGGTATCAAATAAAACGTGGAATGAGGTTTAGACTTTTATAATAGTGTATTTTTCAGAGAGTTAATTTTATTCTTTGCTTAAATCGGCACGGTTGGCGCAGGTGCTGAGCTGCATGTCGCGGGTTCTATTCCCGCACGGAACAACTATTTGTATGACCTACAGTTAGTGGTTCCGGGTCTGGCTGTTTGTGTATGTGAGTTTAAATGTTTGTAAACGCACCCACAATACAGGAGAAATTCCTAGTGAGGGGCAATGTATAAAAAAAAAACTTAAATATTGGGTTTTAGGTAAGTAATATTAGTGTTAAAACTAAAGACAAGTCTCCGACTCAATAGCTCGTCTCTTTAGTCTTTACCCAACTTGGTATCTATATCACAGAAGTAAAACTTTAGCGGCTGGTGTGTTACATTAGTTTCGCTTGTTAGACTTTACCTCTGAATTGAAATGTATTTGATCAAGTTATAAGTGGTTAACAGGGTGATGAAGAGTTTTATCATAATGGAAACTGCATTATTATAACATGTAGTTGCCTTAAGAGGCTTACAAGAGCTAAAGCGCGGTCACTGTCGGATTGCATAGAAAAGAAAGAGACGCGCGATGACACAACGCTGGTAATTTATTGCAAAATATGAAGCAATTATGGATTTACAAAAAATCCTATCCATTGGACTAAAAAATTAAAACACTATTACGTTAGTATGTTACTTGTAGAATAATCTGACAAAAAATCTGAATGTTTGCATGTATATTAGTATGGTTTTTAATCGTTAAAATATATTTTTAGAGGTATCTTCGTGATTTTTTTCTATCTTATCAAGTTAATTGTATTATGTTTTCAACACACTATCTAACTAGCATATATCCAGAAGAATGTCATATACTCGTATTTTTCTGATTTTGATTACTGCAGTGGATCATATATTTTTAGGCATTATGAATTTGCGTTTAGGTCATGTAGTCCCCTTAAAATGGAAACAGACAGATAACAAAAAAACAGAAATAATAGGATTGTCTGAAATTTATCCTGTATTTATTTGCCCTACCAAAAATTAGAATCTGTTTAGCAGTATTTGGATTTCTTTGCAGTATTTCGTTCAAAAACCATGATCTATGCTTTTCTTTTCCGTAATCGCACTTGTGTCACTGTTGCTTATCATAATCTTTCTTCGTTCACTTCTTATTACAATTTGTAGCCGAAAATCACAAAAATAACAAAAATGTATGACAATGTCTCCCGAGTCTAGTTTGGACAGACCCAGACGTGTATACGACGGGGTATTATTGGTTTATTAAGGCAAATAACTCTTGCCTCGTGTCTGTTATATCTAAAAGATTGTGTCAATTGTCTTGTCTCACTCGTGTAGTAAACATTCTGGTTTATATCCTTACGCAGCTATTTGCTCGACAGAATTCAGATTTTTTAAATATGCTATATAAAAGAGACCCATTCATAGAATAGTTTAAACGGATCTAATGATCTCATGAATAGATAGAGGTACATAAAGCGAAGTCTATATATTCGACCAAACGGATATTTTGAGTTTATAATTAGTTAGAGTTACCTATTCAAAATGGATAAGTTTATCAAAACTCCGGCAATTTCTTCTAAAATATTAAATTCATTCGATAGCCGTCCACAGCTAGCTTTTTTCTAATAAACTCTCGTTAAAGTTTCACTGTGAAGTTACGATAGATATTTTTCCACTCCATGGTTATTCCGCCTAAGTAAGCTTGTAAACAAAATGTTCTCTCGGAAGGAAATTGTACCAGTGAATGTGGGGAATGGCCCGTTACGTCATCAGCGAGCTACTGACGTCTTTCATCCTTTCAGACCAACCTTCCATGTTTAAATTCAAGAAAACATGACGTCAGTAAACTTCTTATAGAGTTACGACGCTTTATAACTACGATGTATAGAGCATTCTCATCATTCCGAATCGTGACAGATTTCCATAAGCAGTGGAGCGGATGGTAACACACGCGTAGACGAACGAAAGCCTCGATTAAAACACATAAATAAGTAGGCTAATGATGTAGAAAATGTAGATGTGTCCATTATGTTTTAACGTTTAGGGCAGTCATTTAAATTCAATGAGTTACTTCAATAAACCAAGTTGATGTTTAATTGGGTTAGTCCCGCTATGGTATGGTCCCGGTATGGCACCCTCTTAAAATACCTATCAAAAAGTCCCGCTATGGTACCCATCTTTTAGATCTACGTTAGACAATAGAAGGTACAACTGAAAAGAAAAGTGTATCTATAAATAAATACTTTTAGGAGTGTATCAATAAAACGTCTGTTTGCGATATTAAATCAGTCTTTTATTAATTCAAAATATTTATAAAAAAATATCAAACAGTAAAACGAAATATTAATTGCAATGTAATTTTTAAAATAATCAACAATATTAATTACAAATAATCAACATGGAGAAAAAGGCGCAAATTGTAAACATAAACTACAAAAAATAATAGCTTGTTCCCAACGAGTCACACCTCAACGGGTAACAGTGTGACTCGTTGGGAATGTTTTGGATAATAATTCCCAACGAGTCACAGTTACTGTTACACTGTTACTATATCATCTATCGCCACGAAATATTTTCGTTCTCAGATAAACAAAAATTGTTCCCAGGTATTTGGTACAACTTGGGGCACCCCGACTCGGACAGGTTAGGTTAGAAGGGGACGGCGGGGTCTGAAAGACCCCGCCGTCCCCTTCGTGGTTATTTTTTTTTAAACCGCCCAGAAGTAGGAGTCCCGCGAAGCGGGACTCCGTCGGCTATTGTGGAACTGATTTTGCATTGTTTGGTGACTACATTTTGGTGACAGATCTACTATTTTGAGGACAAACCCTATTATTTAAGAAACACAAAACTAATTAAATTGGTGATAGCTTACTAGTTAAGAAAAGATATTTTTTATTAATACTATTTTTTTCTTAACGCATTGTATAACTTTTCTTTACAACAGTACCAAAAACTGAAGGGTACCATAGCGGGACTTTTTGATAGGTATTTTAAGAGGGTGCCATACCGGGACCATACCATAGCGGGACTAACCGGTTTAATTAGATAGATTTATCGTAAATATGGACGTGTTAAAATTAAATAATAACATCATCGAGCACTTTCATAGAATATTCGAACAGAATTTTCCGGAAACAGTTTGTTTATTTAAGCTCAAATTGTAATACTTTCAACTGGTCCAGTCATTGAGTGACCTCAAAGCATTATTTACAAACAAAGGAGCACAACAACACCCGTGCACGGATGTAACCAATTTTCCTTGTAACGATATACTCGTGAACTATATATCAGGAGCACAAAGATCATAGGAAGCACTGCAATAAGCGTAAACCATATTCATTAGCTATTAATTGAGACGTGACGAGACAACGGTCGGCGAACATACGTAGGCCAACCTTATAATCAGCACAATAAGGTTCATTTCTCTGCCTCCAATTGTCGCTAGGGTTGTGCGATGCCATCGGCCACCAGAACAACAACTGTTAGCTTGTTCTCACGCCCTATTTGTGGCTATCAAAGCCCTGCTGTTGGCAAATATAGATTCAATAAATGTTTTGACTGTCTCTGATTGATCGGAATTTTGCACTGTTCGGGAATGCTTCCGTTTTAAAATACGTTTGTATTCGAAATTCCTGGGAATCCCTTTGTATTTTCTGTGCGTTGTCATTTTATGTTGAGTTTTATTTTATTCCTAGTGTTTTATTACCACAGTGTGGTGCATGGCTTTGATAGTGTACACTTTGTGGCATAGTGTAGGAGACTTGGCTCGAAAATTTTATGAGTTGCAAAATACAATAATTGTGTACTTTTAAGTTCAAGGAGTTGAGGATTCAAATGGTTTCCTAATCATAGACAGCCGTAGGCTTTAGTCTTCCATACTCAACAGGAGCAAGCATGGTAGGAAAATACCTCCGTAAATGTTCTAATCTAAATTCCCCTACCAACAGACAGGTGAGAAGATTTTCCGGGAGCACACACTGACACTATATACTCCACTAATGTCTCCCTGTTAAAAAAGTTTACACAAATCGTGGCTTGCAAGCAGCCTGTTATGTTACTTGACGTTTCTGAGCTGTGAGTCTGTGAGCAAATTTCTCCCCAGTGGATTCTAAACGACATTTCCGGTGAAAAGGCGCATAACTTACTCTTGTGCTTTTCTTTCAGTTTCAAGCTGAAGTTTAAGAGTGGGTTGTCTTTGCTGTGTGCTGTGTTTAAGTGTTTGTGATCTTGTAGTGTTAATAAGAGAAGTAGAGTTGAAATTTTTAAAGATAAGTTAAACATTTCAGATGCAAAAAAACCATCTGGATAACATTATCCCATCTATGTTGGGGTCGGCTTCCAGTGTAACCGGATGCAGCCGAATACCAGTATTTTGTACCAGTTACTGGGTAACATGATAAGTACCCCTTGGTAAGACTGGTTGTCAGACTCTTGGGCGTCTGACTAACCATAACGACTGTCAAAGATCTACGAATGACAGCCGGGACCAACGGCTTAATGTACTTTCAGAGGCACGGAGGGGTCTCGATATGTAATGGATGGTCAGCCATCTATGAACTGACTGCCGCTGGCGTAGCTGAACCGTCGATCGGCTCGTGTGCCTGTTATTACTAAGCCACGAGCCCCTTAGAACATTTCAGATGAAAAACTATAATTACTTAATCGCTACGAATAAATTACAATACTTACGCAATGCGTGTCAGTGCTTCTACGGGCTTTTATTGTTGACATGATAAATGATAAATGATTTTATTTCTGTAAGTAGGTTTGTACAAACACTTTTACACGTCAATCATATTTTTAAACTAGATGAGGTCGGCGTTTCCTATCTGACTACTCTGAGAAGAAAGGCCGAAACAAACTCAGAGGTCACAGTCTCTTTTAAAGTCCAGACATAATCTTGGTCAGATCATGTGAAGACCATGTAGATTGGTATCTGAAATGGTCTTTTGAGGAAAGAACCACACAGATTGAGTGGACCTGTCCAGTCAGTGCACGCATTTGTCAGTAATCGTGCAGCTCAACTCAGGAAGTCAGGACTTAAGGAGCTCAACGATTCGACGAACAATACCAAAGAAAGGACATTTGGGTAGGCCACATAAATTACTCAATCTGCCAGATCATGATCAAAATTAACTGCGAAAAAAAGCAATGACCCACATAATCCTCACATTCACAATAATTAAAATAACATAATACTTTACAAGTAAATACTCATGTCATTGTGTATATAAAATTCAACAATGTCAATGTGTATATAAAAAATCGGACATAATGTTTGAGAACCATGTAGATTGGTGTCTGAAATGGTCTTTTGAGGAAAGAACCACACAGATTAAGTGGACCTGTCCAGTCAGTGCACGCATTTGTCAGTAACCGTGCAGCTCAACTCAGAACTTAAGGAGCTCAACGATTGGACGAACAATACCAAAGAAAGGACATTTGGGTAGGCCGCATAAACTACTTAAATTGCCAGATCAAGAATATAACTGAAACAATGACCCACATAGTCCTCATATTCTCAATAATGAAAATAATATAATACTTTTTACAGTAAATATTCATGTCTAAAATAGCTAGCAAATTAAAATCAACATTCACCGTGTAAATTTATTGGAGCAGCTCAATCCCAAGCCTTTTTGTCCTCAATATAGTCTTTCATAGTATAATAGGCTTTCTGGCATAGTTTCCGTTTTATAAAAGATTTGAATTTATTAAAGCTTAGATCTTGAATGTGGCTAGGAAGTTTATTATAAAAACGTATACATTGGCATCTAAACGAGCCACCTATTTTCTTGAGCCTGGTTGTAGGAACAATAAATTTGTGTTTGTTTCTAGTATTTATATTGTGGATATCACTGTATTTTTTAAACAGATTAATATTTTTATGTGCATACAAAAGATTTTCATAAATATACTGAGAAGGCACAGTAATTATATTAATCTCTTTAAATTTATCTCTGAGGGAGTGTCTGGGACTTAATTTATAGATTGAACGAATTGCCCTTTTTTGTAAAACGAAAATTGTCTGGATATCGGCGGCATTTCCCCACAACAGAATACCGTACGACATCACACTATGAAAATAACGAAAGTATACTAAACGGGCTGTCTCTAAATCAGTTAAACCACGAATTTTTCTAACGGCGTATGCTGCGGAGCTAAGCTTTTTTGACAATTTATCTATGTGGGGGCCCCATTGAAGCTTGGTATCCAAAGTTATGCCTAAGAAAACTGTGGTATTTTCGGGTTTCAGCACTTCACCCTTTATGAGAACACTAGTTTCTACTTGTCTAACATGAGGTATCGTAAACTTAATACATTTAGTTTTTTTCTCGTTAAGAAGTAGGTTATTAACATTATGCATTTAAGACTAAAATAACAAGCATTATTTTTATAAGCATGAACGTGGACAAAGTAAAAAAGGAAACGAGTAAAGATCGTTGCATAAGACAGCCTAGAAAAAAGGCGTTTCTGAAGTAAATCCTCAAAACAAATTGATTTTCTTTCTCGGGAAAATAACACAACTAAGTTGTACCTAAACATAATAACATAATCAGCCTATAATTTTTCCACTGTTTGGACCAATGGTTGGGACACAGGCCTCCTCTCTGAGAGAGGGAGGGAGGGGTGTAAAATAAGAACGTGCATAAAAAAGAACCAAATAATAATAATACATTTTCCCGGCAGCATCTGGCAAGTCTCAACCCTGGAATGCCAGACTAGTATAATTGAGGCACAAAGATGGCTGTTAGTGTTATCTGTATTCTAAGGCACCGCCAGGCACCCCATTCAGCCTCCTAAAGTACTAAGTTGACGTACTATGTTGTACTTACTTGAATAAACTTATTTAGTTTGAAGTAACGCGGTACTTACTTATTAAGTTAGTAGTTAGCGTTCTATTAGTTGGACGGGTTCGTGTCAGGAAATGGAGTTCAATTTCAAGTTAGTTTCTTTTGATATGTTAGATTTATTTGGAAATTAAGACATAGACAATATTATAATATTTATAATAAGTTACACCTATGTATCCTATGTTAGAAACTTAGTTTCCAATCATGTAAGCAAATAGGTAGGTAATTTGGAAAATTGCTGTAAACTCTACACATATAATTCAAAATCCTTTATGACTTTTCAATAGTACTTTCAACTTAATTTACACAAGTTTAAAGATTATATTTGTTTAAGATAGAAACAACATCAAATGGAACCAAATATTTAAATATGGAATAGAATATACTGGAATCCGTAATGCACTGATTTCGCAACTAAGTGACGGAATTACGACAGGCTTATTAATTGTGGTCCCTACAACAGACCCTTGTCTTATAAGGGGAGGGTAATGTTTGGCAGTGTGGACATTTAGGGGTTAATATGGCATGATGATAATGATCCGATGTATTACATTGTATCATTTTTCCATAAAACTGCTACATAAGTATTTCTTTGTAGACTGAAATGTGGTTTCAGTTGAAATTTATTCTTAGATTATTTATAAAAACTTTATAGACGCGACGGAAGACCGACAGCGAGGCTTTGTTTTACTTTACAGCAAAAACTGAAAGGACTGAGATAGAATATAACCATTTCAGGCAAAAGTGCGTATTTTACGAGAGAGTGCAAGGTTTCTCTGCCCTTTCAACCGAGACTTTATGATTTACGTGAGTAAATTATTTAGAAAAACATGGCGCAAAAAGGGAATTCGTAAATAAATTTGCCGTTTTGCTACAAATCGTTTATATTTACATACGCAATTGTACACGTACTTACTAAATGTAATTCAGTAGCAACGACAAATTCCTTAAAACCCAAAACCACCCTCATCCAAACAATATGAAACGACAAAAACAGGAAGCAGAACGTTTACAGGATTGTCGGTGTATAAAAAGCGATTTTCTACATAGTCGGGTTGGCGGCGTAATGGCCCGCGCAAAGAGTGTCGTCCGTATTTCGCAGTATCGAGTTCACGCTTGCTCTCTCCAAATAAATTACCACCCAGATTGACCTAGAAAGCTTCTGGTTGTGCGGAACAATGATCTGCACTACGTGTGATAAAATCTGTTGATTTATTTATGGGTCCCTATGAAAAATATTGCGACGTACCCGTTGTGGGCGATAATCGTTTGTTTCATATGCCCCTTATGTTTGGTTGACACTAATCTTCTGTCTGCTTTATAGTTCGAAGAATGTCTCGTAGATGGGGTCAGAGATAATTCCGACGCGAATTACACTGTCGCTCGCAAATTAAATAAGTTTAAATAGTAGCGAGGAATTAAGCCAATTTGCACAAATATAAGACAGCTAAAGTTTATGATTAATCGTCATTCGCGACCTATAAACTAATATTGTTGTCATATAAAAGTTACCAAATGCTGGCACACGTTCAAGTGCTTTTTAAAAACTTTTTCACCGTATAAACTACTAGGCCAATAAATTCGAGTTAAAAATCGAAAGTAACCGTTTAGTTATTTTTGTACCAATATCGATTATAATTTTAGTTATTTTTAGCGTTGAATTTAATTCCGAAACCGTTGCGTGACGCAATCTTCTCTTGTATATAGGGTGAATGTCGGCGTGAAATATTTAGAAGTTTTGTCGTCTATATGGAAATAACAGCTGAGATATTTCTTTGCTTTCTGATTCCTTGGAAGCCTTCACAAAAGAAAACTTGGTGCACTCATTTCATAAAACATGTCAAGTATGTTTTCATTATGATCTAGAAGTAACAAGAAATATGTTGGTTGTTTATTTTGCTGGCTAGTTGGGACTTATTACAGCCGGCTCGGGAAAATGATCCAATCAGCGTAGGGTAATGGATTACTTTCTACGACAAGGCAAACAGGCGCGACGCGACTCTAGTAGAACAATTTCCATGAAAAATTCATGAAAATTGTCGCGTTGCGCTGTCACATCGCACTGTCGAGTCGCACTGTCGCGTCGCGCTGTCACGTTGCGCTGTCGCGTCGCGCTCGTCTGCGGGGGCCTTTATTCGTTCGCCGCGCCCGCCGGTTGGTTGGTCATCCTCCATGTTTATGCACTACACCGACTTTTAATCGTTCATCATAAATTGTATAATCGTAGTTTTCATTTCATTTGTTTTGAGAGAAAAGAGTAGAGCGTTCTTGCACAGCGAGTATTAAGTTAAGTGACTTATTTGCATTAAGGGGAAGCGCTAGGCTGCCCGCGAAGTTCAAATTTTCTTACGCTTTTAGAAATTTGCAGGTCAGTGTCAGGTTGTATCTTGAACAAAATGTGTTTCACGACCGTAACAAGTATGTATTTACACAATTATATTAATTTAAATCATCAATACAACCCTCTAAACTCATAAAATCCTATTGATTAATATTTTATGAAATTGTCATGCAATTTAGGATTATATGAACTTGACACTGACTTACAAATTGCAAAAAAATTGAGAAATTTTTAATTTCGCGGGTTTCCTGGCCCTTCTCTCTTAATTATACATATTTATGTTCGCTAAGGTATCTATTTGTTAATTTTATTTATTGTATTGTAGCGCAAATTGAGAGTCAATTAAGTGCCTAATGTCCAATAAAGGCCTGACGTTTTCTGATTAGATTTGACATGGTGATAAAAGCCGGACTCGGTCAATGATTTAATCAATCGTTTGAATATCTAATTTTCTATATCGATTACATAATTACTTATCTAAATCGTTATCATTATCGATCTACTAACTGCTTGTAGCGCTAACCGTAAATAGACACGTGTGGTTGTCTTGACTTATACCTAAACAAATAAGTTTAAATAACTGTAACCCGACTACGGAAAAACGAAAAAAAAACACGAAAAACGCACGCGTTGATCTAAAAAGTACGAAACAAGAAAACATTTCAGACAGAAATCAAGACACAGGTACAAAGATGATTTCTAAACTTATTTTTTAATTTTACACTTTTCTATCTTAACATCTTTACACCGCGGTCCAGAAAATAATATCATTAGCACAGCGCCATTTATGAGTTAATAGCGGTTGTCCTAAACATCAATATTCATAAAATGATATCAAAGAGCACAGTGCCATCTAGGGACTAATAGAGGAAAGTTACTCTGGTCACTGCACCAAAATATCTATTAAAACAGCGCCATCTATAGGCTGGTAGCAAGTAAACAGGAAATTGAATTCCAATAGCAGTGCATAGTGTCTTAAGGTGAATCCTCTGCTGTAGCCCGCCAAATTCTAATTTTCTTTGGTTTTTGCAAATTGCGGCTCAGTTTTACGTCATATGTTGATCAAAATGCTATTCGCCAGTGTACGATATTTCCTGACTATTAATCGTCAATTTCATATCAATCGTCAAAATTTGGTTGGAACCTAAGAATTATTCAGAATATTTCTTATGAAAATACTTAGAAGGAACAAATTTTCAAAGTACACTCGCGCCGTACGTCGCGCTGTCTCACTTTTGCTTATCTTTAACAATTTAAACATATTATTTATTTACTTAGTCAATATGATTAATATAAATATACATCAGTGGCGAAGGTTCCATACAACTCGATTCCTACCGGCTTCCCTTTGAATAATGGCACAGTCAGTATTCTATAGACAAATAATATAATCACATTAAAGATATGTACTCCGGCTTACCTCTTACAAAAAATTGACCCTTCGCTACTGATATACATATTCTTAATGTGCTCGGCAAGACCTTTCTTTTGATACCAAACATGTCATGATTATCTCAATTTTTTTTTTCGAGTTTAGAAATTTACGTGTAAAGTTCACCATATTAAATAGACGGAGAATTTATATAGCCTACGTCACCCAGACCATTATTACAAATCTATTAATACCTCATTTATCAAAATCGGTTCAGCAGTTTAGGCGCTACGGTAAAACACGCGTAAATACAAACACACATACATAAACTGCTAAAATCCTAACTCTTCCTTCTGGCTTTGCCGTAGTCGGGTAAAAGGAAACATCGAAAGCTTCAACAGAGCGGTTATTGATCGATAAACAATAAGAAAACCAGCATTTCTGTTCAGAAAATCTACGGTAATATCTCAATATTGTATTTACAATAAAGAAGTATGATCGCAAGAACAAATATTATTCGATAAAGGTGTATAATTCCGCACATAACTCCGGGGTTTGAGCGTATGAAGTGTATGAATTATGTATGCGGTTCGAGAGTGCGGCGCGCGGCTGTACGCGTTACGGACAGCGATACCGCTAATAATGTTACTACGATGCGATCCGTGCCGTTTACGTCATAAACTATAGTGATACCTTGATGGAGAGTATTTTGACACTTTATAGGATTCATTTTTATTTAGTTAATTCGGGTTTATGAGTTTGAATGTAGAGCTTTTTAGTTAGCTTGCAACCGCCCAAGAGATAGCCTCGTTACCAGCTCATGTTCGGTATCTGGTTGAGTCGGAAACTGAGGGTTAACTCCGATAATTTTTTTTGTTAGTTAAACCAAATAGCCTCCCTACTGTGAATACGTACTACAACATAATATTCAAACGTGAAGATCTGGTACCTAAACTAGTATGTAGTCAACATTATAGTGTTGCCTTCGCTGAAGTTATCTAAGTTAAAAAGAGTCTATTGTAAACAAGCATGAACATCAAGGTTAAGTTAACTTGTCAAATATAGGTAAGTATAGGGAAATGGTAGCACGAACATTTATTTACCTTTTACCTTTTTATGAAGTTAAATATAAGGTAATACGGTAAAGAGACCAACGGTTTTTACGGTAGTTATGCCCTTTTTCACTAACGTAAAGTTTAGAAACGCCTAGTTTTGTAATGTCTAAAGCAAGCAGATCCTTAGACGACTCCTAATTCACCTTTTGTTTCTCAATAAGCAACTCGTAGTCTTAATTTTTGACACTTATCTGATTTTTAAGTTAAGTTTGGTACCGGACAATTTGTTATAAATTTCTTGCAAGGCAACCCGCAAGAGTTGTCTGAGCATTACGCATCGGCGAATGGCGAATCGGTGTCGTAACTTTGATCGCCTAGTGGCTGGTGATATGTTTTTTTTTGCGATAAGTAACTGCTTAAGGCGCAGATATACGATTTTTAATGATTACAAATTGAACATCACGTCTAAACGAATAGTCTTATTTGTTTGAAAAAAAATATATATGATAAACTAGACTATTTCCTTCGTAATTTGATACGTGAATATTTGAAATTATATTTTCATAACATAGTGTAATTAATTTGTAATGTCTAACGCGAACACAAAAACGATAATCACGCAAAAAGTTTTGGGCGTATTTTCATAAAATATGCACCATCTAAAAGACAATTTAATTACCCAAATTTTTGTATACGGCCTTTATTTGTATTGTGTTTGATAAATCAAGGAGGGTTATTTTTGCGAATAAACTAGATGCGCGTTGAAGCGGGGGCTCTTGCGGGCGACGGGCGGCAGTGCATCGCTGACCAATGTCCGGGTAGACGCTAAGTTCTGTGCAATTTTATTCGCTTAAAAGTTGCGCATGCTCCTCCCACTCGCTCAAGGTCGCTGGCACTTATTGTCGCCTTAACATATTTGAATTACATTTAGATACGTACATAAGCTCACGCTTTCTTCCCATAGGGGTAGGGTTACATTTAGACGTCGCCTAGTGTTAGTGAACACGAGCATTTTAGCTTACCTAACTTGTTTCACACATGTTTTAGATAGCCCTTTGAAGCATTAAAAGGAAAGACCTGTTGTTAGAGACCACACGCATAGTTAATAAGGAAATGTTTCGTATTATTCAAACTACAATATTTATTCTTTTCTACAATATAAAGATGGTGATTTGTATTAAAGGAGTATGTTCACGTAGCAACGTTTCCTTACAATAACTCAAATGGAATGGGTGTGCACGGCTATTTCCGTTATTTTTCTGGCGCAATTCCACAATTCTCAGTTAATTATCCGTTTTTGAAGAATACCTTTTTTATGATTACAGTATATTTTGATAAAAATATTACACAAGGATTCGAGTGCTTGTGTTAGGATAAATAGGGCATACACGAACTGGTTCTGCATCTCGAGGGGTGTTAGACAGGGTTGTGTAGCGTCACCGTGGCTGTTCAACTTGTACATGGATAGTTGTCTGACAGATTTAAAAGAGGGTGAGTATGGATTGACGATGAATGAGTTACCTATCATATGCCTTCTCTACGCAGATGATCAAGTTCTACTTGCATCGTCAGCAGAAGAGTTGTAAGACATGGTGACTGTGATGGATGAATCATATAAAATGAATGGGATGAATATAAATGTAAATACGTCGGGAGGGGACGTCCTAGGAAGACATATAGTGACCTTATTGGTGATGTTCTTCAGAAAGGTCAGGTGCGTAGTACTCACAACCAGCGTGCGTGTATGACCAGATGTATGAACGTAAACGAGGCAAAAGGAGTATGTAAGGATCGTAGCAGGTGGCGTTCCGTAGTTTCTGCCTACCTCCATGAGAACAAGGCGTGATTTTATGTATGTTAAAAGTATTATTTTAAAACTACGTGCAAAACGCGAAAAAGATTAATCCCTGGATCCCAAGACAACGATAAGAGATTTAAGGCTCGCGCGGGCAGGCACAACGCGACGGTGCGATGCGATTCTGGAAGAACAATTTCCTTGAAGTTTTCATAGAAGTTTTCACTAGAGTCGTGTTGCGCTGTCACGTCGCGCTTGTCTGTGGGAGCCCTTATGATGACATGTTAACTCTTAATCTAATATTGGTGAATTTTACAAAGTGAATATAGCAATGTGAGTAATAATCATGCTTAAAAATGTACCGCAGGCGTTGTTTAGGCTACGAAGGCTGGCCTGGCGCCGCGTATTCAAAACCAAACTAAATCTTGTATTCGTTATTGATATTAAGTTCAATAACTTGACATATTGCGTTTTTGAACACTCAGTTAAGGAAAAATTTCGCTTTAACGGATAAGTTGGTTGATTCAATAACTAATCAAAGTTTATCTGAACATCTCACAAACAAGGCATTAAAGCTCATGTAATATTTTTGAAAAGTGACGGTCCTTATTAACAAGATTAAAAAATACACTTCAAAAGGTACGGTGGCGAAAATGTATATCAATTTCCATGAAACTGAATGATATGATCAATTTAACGTGTCCATCAGTAAAATGAGCGTGCCGTGTGTAAACTGAGCAGGTACCTAGCTGTTATTGTCGGTTTTGTATAGCGGCTACGTTGTAAAGGTATCCGTCCACTTAGCCACACACTTACATGAAAAATTAATACATGATTCGATTGGTCACTAAACAAATTACTGTAGCGGTATCTACACCGCCACATGCCAGCTACACGTGACACTGACGTCACGCAAATCCTGCATCGCGCAAGCAGAGTTTACCGCGCGACTAGCATATATACAACGTCCCGACATCAACCGTCGGGCAAGTTGCCCACCAGCCACCAAACCCGTCTGGTCGGAGGATCCGGAGATTATTTATAGCTATCTTTTATTTAAAGGGAGGTCAAGAAAGAGACGATGCTGAAAAAAGCGGCCGACACGAAGTGTTCCGCACCACCGTATAATATTTAACACTACATATTTTCAAAAAATAATTTAGAATCAAAAAACACGTTTCTTGTATAGTAAATTAAAGTTAAACATTGAAGGCCCTAGCATACACACTTTGTGAAAATTTCAAGTTTCTACGTATTAGGGTTCAAAAGATACAGCCCTGTGACAGACGGACGGACGGACTGACAGCGGAACCTTAGTAATAGGGTCCCGTTGGTACCCTTCGGGTACGGAACCCTAAAAACAGTACTGAAAACAGTTTCAAGCTTTCAAATTACTTTTTTTTGGTGGCGGTTTCTGACGCGTCTTCCTAACCTGTGTTTGACTGTTTTTTTATGTTCAGACAATAAGAGATGGCAGTACTCAAGGTGGTCTACAATAAAACACATGATCATTGGCAGCATCGGTCAGGAACATGAACTGCAATCGAATTTCGCACAATTTTATGTTAATACGCTCAGGTCTTAGGCATATGTGCCCATGCGCATAATGAATGACGCCATAATAATGCATGACATTGCGTTCTGTCATAACACTGCCGACTTCCGTTGTATACGTACTTACGTAGTTTGGAATAAGTGCACGCACTTCCATAGGAATTCATACGGACTAATCCTATGTCTGCTATGCGGTCTGAGCTATAAATAGACGCTAAACAACTTCCCGTAATTGTTCTCATAAGTCTTAACATATGGACTTGAGGACAATAATTGTGTTGGACTTGATGGCTTTGGTATTTTGACTGTCCTTAACAATTTATCTTGGTTTAATTAAGTACCTAGTTTAAATGTGCAATTATTTTTAGTGGATGTTTTTAGCTAGGTTGTCGAATCTAATGACAGCTCTTGTCTTTCTTTGACAAATTAGATAATTGTTGGGAATAGGCTAGGCAGGTGATGGTTTTACAACGTTAATAAGATATTTGCAGCTCATTTAATTTTAAAAGTTAATAGAATACTATGAGACAAAAAAAAAACTTTTCAATATCCGCTACAAACGCTTATCCATGATACTACGGTTACTAATTTTCTTTTACTGTTATTTGCAACCTCGAAACGATAAACATCTGTTACACTGAAGTTCACAAGAACCTTTACGGTGTCAGCGGTATTACCATGTATTACGAAGTGGGCGGGCGGCGTCAGTGACGTCACGCCGCCCACCGCTACCTGCAGCTAGATTACTTTTTTTTTTTGAAACCTATTTGATAATTTAGTCAGCGAGACGTTGCGGGGATTTATTATTTGATTCAAATGTTTATGTGGGTTAAGTCAAGTTTGTAGCTGCTTCTGAAAACGCGAAATTGTAGTTTGTAAACTTTTTTTGTTATGGAGTAACTTGATTGTCCTGCTCAAGGTGGGGTAATGGGTTTGAATCGTAGCACCCGCAAGTTGTTATTGGGGTATCATATCAGGAATTCCTCAGTAGCGCCTAATGTCCGGATTTGTGCCCGGTTAATGGTAATAGGTTCGATATTTATATAACAGGTGAAATGTGGGTGTAATTTACACCTACTCTGCTTATTCCACTTCGGGAGACACAGGCATGATGTTATGCAACGTTGTTGTAAACAAACTAAGCCAGTGTATTTATCTTTCAAAAACATTACCTAATGCCAACCTTTTCATGTCTATTATTACAAACCCCATCATCCCCTAACTAAAATAACTTCCACATAATAATATCAATTAAATGCTTGAAATACCAACATTGCAGTTGATAGCGTGTGGGTGTTAAGCCTGACATTTTCAGCACGTGGGCAGACGCATTAATTGCATTCTGACGTAGGGATGAATATTCCTAAAATAGTATTACAGGTAAATGTAGTTTATTTAAATATTTACTTGAAATGAACGTGCAAGTTTTTAAAATGTTGACGAGACGTGTCTTAATGTTGTTGTGTCTTTTGGCATTTAAATAAGTATGGGGGTCCAGCGTTCTATCTCCAAGTTAGGCAAAGTGACATTAAGTTTTTCTATAAGCAATTTCTCAGTATCCGCCTGGAGTCTGGATGTGTTGCCAGTTAATAGCAAAAGGCTCGTCTCCTATTATACATGGGTTATTCAATATTCATGCAACAGACGAAATATAGGTGTGACATACACCTTGACTGCTTACACAACTTTGTGGGACACAAGCATAATGTTATGCAACGTTATTGTAAAAAAACCAAGCCACCGTGTTCATCTTAAAAAAAAATACCCTATGCTAACATTATCACGTCTATGAACCTAACCCCATCATCCCCTAACTAAAATAACTTCCAAATAACAATATCAATTAAATGCTTGAAATACCAACATTGCAGTTGATAGCGTGTGGGTGTTAAGGCTGACATTTTCAGCACGTGGGCAGACGCATTAATCGGATTCTGACGTAACGAATATTCCTAAAATAGTTATACAGGGAAGTAGAGAGTAAAAATGTTGGTTTATTTACTTGCAATGAATAGACATAGGTGTTATATAGGTGTGTTAAAATATTCATGCAATTCCATGTTTTGTGTTGGTGTGTTTACATGGGACACAAATTAATGGGTAAGTAGTACTTAATTACGTATCTCATAGAATGCTACCGTATCCTACTTTAACAGTTTTGACAGCACTATTTTCAGTTATAAAAATATAGTGATTAATAGAATAATAATTCACCGGGATATAGTGACCTTACTGGTGATGTTCTTCAGAAAGGTCAAGTGCGTAGTAATCGCAACCGACGTGCGTGTATGAGCAGCGCCCTAATTGCGTCACACAATCACTATCAATCACAATTTGATTCATTTTGAAGGATATTGCTAATCCATTGCTTCATATATTCGAAAAAATTGTCTGCGCCACAACGTTAATAACGCAATGAAGGTTGTTGAACTGTCAAAAGGAAAGCCATTCCTATTGTTAGTGTGTTACGTAATTACCCCGCTGATGGCAGATGTTTGAACGTAAACGAAGCAAAGGAGTATGTAAGGATCGAAGCAGGTGGCGTTCTGTACTTTCTACCTACATTACATTTCAAGTATACAGTTTCAATAACTTAACTCAGTCAACATACGTTTTCCTGCAAATCCAAATTGAACTAACTGAATTCCATGAATTTCATAGCGATAAGAGAACCTTTTACAATATAATTTAATTAACAGTGTTTCAATTTAAACACCTTGTGGGCGGACGGTATATTCTGACATTTTCCTACACGTGAGTAGATTTAAAGCTCGTTTACACGAAGAGAGAATTTGGCTCGTCGAGAGGCGAGAATGTTCATGCGATTCTCACAGGCGCCGGCGGGGCAGTGAAGTGTGTGTGTGTTACACTGAAGCTAGAAACAAAAAGTTATGATTTTGATATTCAACAATACAGTCGCTTCACAATGTTTTTTACTTATGATTTTACACTGTCAAAATCAAACTGACCTTTATTTCCGTTACAATAAGGTTCTTGGGTTGGTGCTGTCACAGGTAAAATAAATATGAAAGGATTTTGGCTAACGATTTTCTCGAGCTATCTTTTGAAAACTCGAAACACATTTTGTTTGCACAGACGCAACCAATATTCCGGCGAGCCGATTCTCGCACTTCGACATAAGACTTCATACGAGAATCGAGACTGTTTCCACGTCGTGTGTCAACTTCTTTTTAACTTTCGATAATCGCGCATTCGAGGCGAGTAATACTCCTCGAATAAATGAACCTTTACGTAACAGCATCAGACACGTTACGTATTTAGTTAATACTGTGAAGCACCAATAACAATTTCCCGGAACAGACACTTGTTTATTGTGGATTCTCTGTTTCCAGTTATTTGCTTTTAGATAAATTGGCACCAGCTATCATCGATATTTCTGGGAAATAGATACCTTTGCAAGGTGCAAAATACCTAATTATAGTTAGTATTTCGCTGAATACCTCCTACTAATTATAGTTGGTACTCCTGATACTATAATCAATACTGGTATAATCTACTTCGTGATGTTCCAATTAAAGAAAGGCATATATTTAATCGAACCTCTAATAATTCCCATTTTGCGCTCCTTAAAATATTATTGAACACTCTAATACATATATAATGATTGCGCCTCTTTTTGTGAACCTTAAATAATTCCTATTGTGGGGTCCGAAAAATACTAAATAGGCAAGTAACTGCGACCAACATGAATGTAGGGCTCGCCGGCCGCTGGCGCGGTATCGCTCGCTTCGTTCGCTCGGCTCGCTCGCGGATAATCACAGTTCTAACCTAACTTTAACCCTTTTGGTCGGGGTACAGTAGATAGTTACTGCGACCAACTGTGAGAAAAGGAGACAAAGTTAATAAGAGGCCCATCAGTTTAAAAAGTATACATCATTAGAAGCGAAAAAAGTGTAAAGAGGGTCATTAATTTAAAAAAAGCGGACTTCATGAGACGGTCAATAAGTTTTTAGAGGATCAGTTATATCCACACAGAGCATATCTTGCAGCCATGAGGGTGCTGCCAAAGCGCACCTTGTAGGTTGTAACTTATAGTATAAAAACAAAATAAAACTATTCTATGATCGCAAGCAAACCATTTTGCTTTCGGTATCGCGATTGGCTAGCAAAGAGACAACTTAATAAATACAAAAGTGGATTGCAGAGCGGTTGCCTGTAACGCCCCTTATTCCCATTTTCAGTAACACTAGGGGTCACCTAAATGAATGACTGAAAGTTCGCTGTTGGATTTTCAACGCTCGATTTAGCATCGAAAGTTAAAAATCCAACAGCGCTTTATTTAGGCAGTCGCGTAGTGTTAGTGAAGATGGGCATTCGTCTTTTCTCAGCAGTCTTCAGGCACGGCCGCGTTAGTGGGTGGGTAATTTCCATGAAGGGTATGCATACATCATTCTATTAACACGATGATGAAGGAACTGTCGTTTCAATAAGACGTAATACTGTGTGTTTAGTCCCGGTTTTATTTTCCAATTCAGCACCTAATTACATAACACACTATCTATCACAATCTGAATAATTCTGAAGCTTATTGCTAATCCATTGCTTCATAATTATGTTTGAAAAATGTGTCTGCTCAACAACGTAAATAACGCAATGAATGTTGTTGAACTGTCAAAATGAAACCCATTCCTACTGTTAGTGTGTTACGTAATTAGGTACCCCGCAGGTTTCGAAGCTGCGGTAGAAGAAGAAGCAGCGACATTTATTTAGACTTAACTGTTAAAGCGTAACTAAAATTGTTAAAACGAATTATAATAAAACCTATATACTACAAAAGGGCCAGTCATAGTCAGTCGGCCTTGATTTATTAATAAATATAAAAATGTAAGTGATATACATAATTACATAACAAGCCATCTAAAGCGATGTTTAAGATTCTTTTACGATAGGAATTTCATACATTTTAATATTATGTTAATAGAAGCCTATAAAATCGATATTATTCGTTGATCCAAATTTTCGATGTAAGGAAGCCGTATAACACCAATCAAGACACGAGAAAGATAAGGTAGCATTTTTATTAAACAAGTTTTGTTTATAAAATTATTGAATAAATTATAATAAAAGTCGTGAATCTCAGTTACATGAGAAATCGTGTGAAAAACTCCGCTTTAGTCATAAAACTGTTAAGCAATAAAAAGTGATGTAAAATCACGGAATGTCATTATGAATGAACTTAAGTGTGATTCTTTAAGAGCTGTTTGGTTTATATGAGGAAAATAGTGATTTTGATCACAGTCCATGCTAGTATAAGCTTTTGTCAATCAATCTAGAGCAGAACGTTGAGTTGAAGAGCTTTGATTGAAAACGTTAGTATGCTCGGAATCTCGAATATTGAAATACAAAAACGTCTCTTCCTAGACAACTTCTTCTAGTACTCGTAGAAATGCAACTACGTAAATAAGATTAGTATTGTAGAAAAAAGTGTGTTTATCTTCATAACTATTTCAGCTGAAAGACCTTCACTGCTGGCCATAGGCCTCCCCCAAGCAACGCTACTTAGACCGGCTTTGTATTGCAACAAAGTTATTTAGTTAAAGTTCCACGACGTTAAAAGTCCTACGTTCCTATTCAGTTAGCATTAGCTAAAGAAATAAAATACATTACAACTATACTAATAACATTCGAGTAGCAATCAGTCACAGCTCTACGACAATAAAACAATAAATAAATCTCAGTGACGACTCCATCTTATTTTTTGTCGACATCTTGTCAAGTTAATGTTTTTTTAATCAAACAAAAAGTTGTGTTAAATGTTTGAATAATACATTTGTTCACAGACACATCCTAATCAAGGCTTTACGATTGACAATATTTTTTTTGATTTAATAATGAACTAATTGGAGTTTGTTGCGCCACTTCTTAGCCCCAGCTAAAGCACAAGGAAGTGATGAAGGGCGGGCGTTTTGGGGACTGTCCTATGTAATGTTGACCATCGAAAAGAACTGATTTTCAGCCTAATTTGAATAAATGACTTTTGCTTTTAATGAAGAATGTACATTTTTTGTCCATTGCATTTAACTGGTGAATGTAAGTATAGGTAGGTAGTACTCTTTTAATTCTTTATTAAATTGTTTAAAATTACTTTTAAAAAGTGGTGCGACCCATTAAATTATGTTTTTATTATTAAATAAAAAATCGCGTTTTTTTTTTAATAAATTCTGTGGAATTGCTTTTCTTGCGAAGCATGTGCGGTGTGACTATGAATGATAGTCTCAGAATGATGTGATAAGGCAACGGTGCGGTTTAAAAGACGATGTAGTGACAACAATTGAAAGGAGTATGCTTAGTGGTTTGGTCATGTTGAGAGGATGAATGAAAGGCAACTAACAAAAGTTATTTCTAAAGCGGATGTGAGTGGAAACGCCGGGAGGGGACGCCTTAGGAGGACATATAGTGAGCTTATTGGTGATGTTCTTCAGAAAGGTCAGGTGTGTAGTACTGACAACCGGCGTGCGTGTATGACCAGATATATTAATGTAAACGAGGCAAAAGGAGTATGCAAGGTTCGTAGCAGGTGGCGTTCTGTAGTTTCTTCCTACCCCTATGGGAAGAAGGCGTGAGTTTATGTATGTATAGGTACTTGTGATAATTATTTTCTCCGTTCACCGTTTGATAATTTAAATATTTCGCAAAAATACTAGGTTACAAAACAAATGGTAATTTACACTCGATTCCGTAGTATGTCACAGGTCAATATACCCTTATCACCAAACGAGATATAAATAAAACCTTAGTTTCACATGACCTTTGTGTGGGTGTTGCTCCACTCTTGATGACCTTTGACCTTTCTGTTGGGAATACATGGGAGTTGGCGGGAAATGCGGAATTCTGAGAGTGGGCGGCCATACGGCTATATTGTTGTTACGTATAAACTTGCCCATACCTACGGGTAATTTTGGTCTTGTTGTTTTCAATATGGTGAATTTGGTTGGTTTACATAATAATATGTTTGTACGGTTACAATAATAATATAGACTAGATAATGAAATTGTGATGTATTTTTAGGCTTAAAATATATTATGTCTTCCTATATAAGCTAACTAACCTATTTTTCGTTTATAGAGCCCCCTTCAAACAGGCGCGACACGCGATGCGACACAAAGGCACCGCCTGTCGCGCGACGAGCGGTGCCTTTGTGGCGCGTGTGATTTGTGTCGCGTGTCGCGCCTGTTTGTAGGAGCCTTAATAGTTAACAAAATTAACCTACTGCAATTTTTCATTTATTTGTAGATCATTATTTAATATCTTATAATGTCATTTTCATTTATATGTTTCGTACAACGATACGTTATTTCCGACACAGTCGACATTTAAAACATGTAAAATTGTTGGAGGTTCAATTAAATAACAATAATAATTCCGAGTTGATATCACAATGAAAACAGATGAAACACTTAAGCCGAAACAAGATAGATAAACACGTGATAAACCTCACGCGACGACATCTACAAGTAATAATATAATCGTTATCGATAAAACGTAGATATCTATAAATACAAAAGACCAAAAGGTGCGCGGGCGACGACGGTTGCGACACTTCCGTTCTTTACATGTGTGACCGCCATATTGGGATGATATGCGTCATGTCATTTAATTTAAATACGCTTAGTTTGGTATTGCATGTTGCGTTTTTTTGTATGCTGTTAGGTAATATTTTTCCGTAATTTATTTAATGTGGTATACACAAAATCAGATATAAGTGCCTATCTAATGTGTGAATAGGATCTCAGGTTAGGTGATACAGGAAATTCTACTGTTACTTAATCTTCTACGTAGTAAGTAATGGTAAGTAAATGAGAATAAATGCTAACCAAAGGTTTTGTTTGTGCAATGTTACACACAAGCAAACAGCTACTGTGAAAAGACGATAATAACAAATAACAAAGAGCTAGACCGTAAAAAAGATCCAATAAAACTGAAATTTGTTCAGCGAAAAACCTGAGTAAAAAACTTGCAACTTTAACAATTTTAACAGCCGAACAACCTACAATAAAGAACTAGCCTTACCCACTTAATACTTTAAAATGTATTAAGTAAAGATGTAGGTAAAAGCCATAAAATTCCCATTCGCGGACTCGGGAAATTTGGCCGAAGCAAGCGTAGTGTGGCCGCGGCAGTAGGATATTTTACGACGCTCAGCAAATTGGGTCACTACAGACGGGCACGTTTAATTTACCATATAAAAAGTTTTAACGTGTTTTTGATTATAAAGGTCTAACGTGAATCGTATTTAATACTCACTGATACTTCAAATTTGTTATTTTATTGCGCTTGACGTTGTGCGGGTTATTTTAAGGAAGCCATTTGAATGATTTTATAGGTGTTGAAATGACCGTGAAACTTGTTTACGGAGACATTCTTTTAACATGTATCCGAATCATTAAAACAATAAAATAATTTGTTTGTTAATTCTATTATTGAATACGGGTAGAGTTGTTTTTGGACGTGTGCCTACTACACAGTAAATAAATACAAAAATAATCTTCATTGAAGGGTAACTTTATAAGGGCCTGCCGCAGCTCCTCATACATTTCGAAAAATATTATTCATCCCATAAGATCCTTCAGTGCTTGGAACTCATCGAGTTTTTTCTCGGAAATTCAATGTATGTAGAGCAGGACAAATTAATGGAAGCCGAATTATTAGAACTTGTGATTACATTTCAGACTGAGAGATCGAAACCATAAGGATTCCAAGAAGGTTCTGAATTGACCGATTTCAAACGAACATTGATTTGATTTTTTTAGAAAACTCTTTGAAGTTATTTTAAAATTTTAAAAAGGAAATTGAAAATTCCACTAAATGATCTTTTCTAGGAAGCAAAAAGAGGTTTTTGCGGTTTTTATACGATACCATTTTCATTTTAATTATATTGAGTCTAAGCTACTGGGAATATTATAGATGATTAAAAATATTTTTTGTCTGATAAGTACCTACGTAGTAAGTAATAACACAAACAAATTAAAACGAAAAAGATAAGAGTCAAAGGAGATAATAATAAGGTAGGTACAACGATGAATAGGAATGTCGAGATTTCAAGATCTTTCGCTAAAAAAGTAGAGCTCAGTATTATGTAAAAATTGGAGCTTAAAATCAGGGAACAAAAAGTAGAGCTCTTTCGCAAGGTTATTTAGAAGTTATTTGCGGTCTAGATTCTCAGACGTTGTGAAAAAAAGTTCGACATCGTTTTATGAAGAATTATTAGGAGAAATAATATTTGACATCGATTGATAGGTATCATTGATATTATATGCTTACTTTATTGATAAAATACAGGGTTTAAAAAGACCCATCACATAGCCGTCAACTACGCATTCTGTACATCAAACTAAGTAACATTGCATAAAAATAATTGCTGGGAAACGACTGTTATTTTTGGTGTGAAAATTTGCTGTTTGCGGTAGTGCGCAATGTAACACACGCAAAACATTTTGTTTATGCATGCAACGGAGGAGTTGTCGGGGTATTTAAAGTTGAGTTATTTATAACACAAAAATCTTGTTTTCGTAAAAAAACGTCGGTAAAAGTTGGAATATGGACCTTCAATATTTCCGTAACCAGAAGTTTCCTAGGCATGGTCCGGTCTATGTGCTGATGGTGATCACCGGGGTGGTTTTAGTGAGGTAAAAATCCCACACTCCCCAACCTCCGTCCCCAGAGGTCGGGTGCATTTTGAAGGATTCCCCCAGAAAAAAAAAAATGGCTTTGGTACAGAAAAAATATTACAATGACGGGGAGTACGTTATATACCGACATATACACCTAAATTTCACACCACCTTCCAAAACAGAAATCACAGAACGCTTCCTGCTACGAGCTACGATTCTCACATACCGACTCCTTTTGCTTCGTTGATGTTCAGATGTTATTTTCTGTTCGTAATTTTGGAAAATCTAGATTTTGTGCAAAAGAGTTAAAATAATCCCTTGTAATTAATTAAACAGAAAGTCAATCTAAACTTTCACATAACGAAGGTATATACATAAACTGTACGTTTTCAGCAGTTTCAGGTACTGCGCAGTTTTGTAGGAAAGGCTCGGTCTAGAGGTCGCGACCGTGTCCTGTCTGACCTCTCTGCCCTGAAGCGACTTAATATCGCTGTATCAAACACATTATAAAACCATTTTGACTGGTTTCTAGTTATTCGATTATTTTTCAGACTCTTTCTAGAAACTTGTAATTTAATGTAGTTCATTTTCAGAGCCCAAAGGTGAAAATGCATGGATCTGTGTATTTAAAAGAAAAGAAAATAAGATAAGGTTAACATAAAGAGTAGTTAGATTACTTGTCAGTTAGTTAAGGTTATCTGTCCCTTTTCTTAAGGGACACATAAACCTTTAGAAGTAGAATCAGATGTTTATATGAATAATGAATAATGAGTGAGAAAAACGACATAGCTAAAATAGAAGTAGTAAATACTTCTACAAATAAAAACGTAACATAACATAACATCACGCCTGTATTCCCCGAAGGGTTAGGCAGAGGTGTACCTATAGTACACCCACAAATCGCCAGTTATGTTTAAGTCCTAAATTCTACAAATAAAACTTTTTATAATATGTGGAAAATGTCGTGGGTTTACTCACTCTGTAGCACAAATTTTGTGTAATATTCTAATGTGTAACTGTTTATTTTCCCAAAAAATAATAAAAAAAAAACAATATAGGAGAAAAGTACATCCCAAAAAGCCTAAACCAAAAAAACTTGCAGCACCGCTCGGCGCTGCAAGTTTTTTTTAAATAATTTGAATTCAAGATAGGAAAAATGATGACAGTAATGTGAGAAATTTAAATCACAATGCGGTCTTCAAAACGCTAGAACGGACTGCAGATAACCAAGGTGGTGGACGCTTTGTAACGCTGATAATAATCGATGGCGATTAAGGTCATGTCCTTCAACGCTACACGTATGAAGTTGCGTATTTCAGTCTCAGCAATGTAGGACACATTGAAATAATATAGGACATCGATGTATATTATGGGACATCAAAGCATTGAATAAAAAGGTTGCCTCTTTATCGACATCGAACACCTTTCCCGTCAAACTCATCCTGTAGTTCAGATGTATTTAAGAGGCTTTTCGTTCATTGCTCTTTGAGAAAGGTTCTTAATACTTCTCCCTTAGTTTCACTTTTTTTAAATCTCGGGTCTTGTCTCATTTACTTGAGTAAGACCCCCAAAATTTAAGCGTTTTAACCTTCATATTAAATAGATTTGTCGGCCAAGGTTGCGAAGGTTGGCTTGGGTCATCTTTGCTATTATTGTTTAAAGTTTTTTAATCTAATTAGTTTTATAAATTGAGGAGTAATTGTGGATTCTATTTAAAAGTCGCTCGATGTCGTGATAAATTAACTTAGGGCTTGACTTTTGCTGGTAAATAGAACTAACAACTGACCCTTGGTTAAACTGAGCGAAACGGCTTGATTTATAAAGATGTAACATAAAGGTATTATTTGATCATTCTTTTCTTCATTTCATTTATCTACCAATGATACTTTACTTTTATTACATTAGCTCCATACATAGATGCGCCGCAACTCTGACCTTTGCTTTCTCCCACGCGTCTTAGTCTACTTCAATGAACATCAGATAAAGGCGAATGAACTGACATCCAAATAATGATCGATGTCTCAGCATTTTAACCGTTTTCCATTTCATATTTGAATTGTACATAGGTACTACACATTCTATTTATTAATTAATATTACTGTACAAGAAGCAGTTAAGTCAATTATTTAGAATAGTAACTGTACCACTCTATCACATGTCATTTGTCCCTGTAATGGGGCTATAGTGTTCACGACTCCATGACCGAACGCCTGTAATTATCGCACGAAGTGTGGAGAAAATGGCAGGTGTACCACAGCACAAGCTTCATTCATTCGTTCATTCGTTCGACTAGCTGTCAGAGAACTATCATTAGTGGCTGTTTAGTCTCTCGTAGACCGATTGACTCCGCCTCTAAGAAAATGCATCGCATCCAGTTATCGCTTATCTTGACTTTTTTATCGAGAAACCTCAATCAAATTATATAAATGTTGTTGTGTGTAGTTTTATAATCCACTTAATTCAATTGCAAATAGCTTTTGCGGTTTGAAATGTATTTCTTGAAATGTATTTTTGTATTGGAGATTTATTTATAGGTATTGATTGCCTCTTTTGCTCGTGTTGTGTATATAAACTCAACATACAACATTGAACAATGTGTCATTAAAATAACCATGAGTAAATATTATTAAATAAACACAAAGAAGAAAACAGCAAACAAATCTACTTAGGCTTTAAACTTCTTAAGCAACATACAACTTCGCAATAACCTCCACAAAAGCGTCTGCTTATCTGCTTAACGTGTGGCGCAAAGAAAACAAAATGAGTGAAAACAACTCGGCTTCATATCAATTAGCGCGGAGCAAACAATTACTTTCCGTCACTTGCGAGATACTCCACAGACTTTGTTTTGTGGTTTACGTAACAGACACATAATCATGTTATTTGCGTAATCTGTTGCGACTCATTCATACGTGTCTACTTGTTATTTCTCTCGTCGTAAATCGACACCAAAATAGGGAAACCATATTGTAAACAACGAGCTCGGAAAGCAACAAGTCGCGAGGGCGGTGCGCGATCGCTCCCGCACGACCTCTTCCGGCCTTTTACGACATTTACGATACCATCTATCCTTATCCACCACCCACGAGTTATACGGATCAGACCTACTGATGCGTAGTAACCCCAATTTTCATATCAAACATACGTAGCAACTTTCAGGAAATTGGCGGTCGCTTGTCTTTGACAAAGCACGTAATTGCTTATCCACCTTTTTCCATGAATGCACTTAAAGTAAGCACACGTAGTATACTTATGTATACGACGTACGCTTACTACGCCGTACTTGAGAGCTCTGCATACGAGAAAAACAAATAGTGCTGTACCATTCGCATGTTGCACAGTCCGACACTGCGTGAGAGAGTTGTCGTTGCGTTTGCAGTGACGTTCCATCGCTTGTTTCGGCGGCAAGTCACCGATCATCGTGCCAAAGGATTTGTTTTGGTGTCGAGCTCAAGCCGCGTGGCGACGCGGCGCAGCGCGAAATACAGACTGGCGCGCAATTCGCCAGAAAGGGATAGGATGCGTCGCACGCATGCGCGAACACAAACGCGGGAAGCGATATCTAGAAACGACTTCCGCAAACATGAGCGGCACAGGCAGGCGCGAGACGTGGCCTTTTGTTTTTTGCCGTTCTAAGCTTAAAAAATCTTTTTCAAATGAAATAGTTGCATATTAGTAAACCACAAGATACTGAAGTACACTAGACAAAACGGTTTCGTTGAGGTCAATAGACCGCGCTTATAAAGCTAATTTGTCTGCCGGAGAAAATATTATTGTAAGTGAGCGCACTTATTCATGAGGGGATCTAAATTGGAAAACTGTTACGTAAGGCTGAATTCACTTTTGTGAAACAAACATTGGTCGCTTTTATTTTATTTTTATCTTATTATATTAACTATCCTACTATAGTTCTTGTAGTTGGGACTTGGGACACGGACGAGCTTTTTATAGACCCCTAAGCGGTAGTCCTTTGGAATATAGCCTACCAGACCAAACAGGATAGTCTGCACAAAGTTCTAAAATAGTTGGCTACTCATCATGAGCTTATGCAGCTATGTTTTAACTTAACTTTAACTATACTAGGATACTTCAATATTTCAAAACTTCAAATGCTGACGACATAATATTCTGCATTCCTTCCTGTTTGTGCAGTACCTGTATCGGAATCCAGTACCTATCAAAATAGTATAATAGTTGTTTGAAGTTGTCAGTTCGAGTCTAAACTCCTTCCAACACCTTGCCGTTTCCAGTAAGCGCTATAACAAAATAGGTCTTTGTATTACTTACGTTCGGTGCCCTTGAAGTCCTGGTAAGGTCAAGATTTTTTTTAATTGAATAATTTTGTGCGTCAGGTTTTAGGAGATAAGCGTAGAGGAAGGATGCATATAACATAGCATCACGCCTGTTATTCCCGAAGGGTAAGGCAGGGGTGTATCTATAGTGACACCCATTTTTCGCCACATGTAATAGGGGGCCAGCCTATTGCCATCAACCGGGCACAAATCCAGTGCCCGGACTGCTACTGAGAAATTCCTGATGGAAAAACTCAATAACAGTTTGTCTGACCAGGGAATCAAACCCAGGACTTCATGCTCAGCAGTAGCGATAGCTAGACCAACGGGTCTAGCTGTCGGAACAGGCATTACGACACTTATTTAGGACTCCGCAGTCAGGAAGGATGCATTGAATAATATAAGTAGTTAGAAAGTAGCTGAATACTGAGATTACAGCTGATAGCCATACATTAAGAAAGAGACATGCTGCGCCTGCCGCAAGTGCATTGGGATATGGGCAGGATGACGAAATGGACTTAATGGACTCTAAGTATGAAGCCAATGCCAGAAAAGGCGCTAAATAGGGGCTGATGATGAGGGTTTCGTGACGGTGCAACGGAGGAAGCACCGGTCGCGAACGAACAAGAACCGCTGCGGCAAAGCTCGTACGGGTTCCGGAGTGAGCCTGCGTGCCGCAAAGCCGAACACACCGATGTACAGCTCCCGCCTACACTACAGCACTAAGGCGGAGGACATCGTGGAGTACGTGCGCCAGAAGACGAGGTACATGCCGAGGGTGCAGTTACTGGAGTCGCATCGCAACATCAACTCAAAGCGTTCGTGGTGGGAGTACCAAATTGTTACTTGTCCGTGGTCTTGGAAGAAGACTATTGGCCACAGGACGTGGTGTTTCGTCGCATCCGCGGAAAAATACCACAGGACAGCACAAGGACAATTAGCTAGTGATGTGAAGTGCTACTAACATAGTTTTAAGCAATATTTATTAACACAAGTTTTAGTTTTAGTTTTATTATGTATTAGTTTGTTATTTTGTAATTTGTGTATTTTATCTATGGGCCTCAGTTGCCTGACAATAAAAGAATTATTATTATTAAGTTTTAATCCACAAGGTGGCGCTAATAAGCAGCTGATGAGTACACACGGCTACATATCAAGTTATACATTTCCAGTTTTAGCTGACCTCGCATTGTATAGGCTTTTCGTACATTGACAAGTCAGCTTATACTGGAAATGTATATCTTGATATGGAGCCGTGTGTACACCTATTACTAGTTTTTATGTCTTCATTCAGAGAAATTATAGGGTCGCAAATTACAATAATTATATGTTTATAAGTCCATAATGCTTTGCACCTGGAAACTGTTGGTAATTGGTCCAACTATTTTATTTTTATAGAGTTTTAAATGCATTTTCCTTGTGTTCATGGTAATGGAATGGAATTATAGGTTTACGTTGCGTTATTGCCTCATATTGTGTGTGTGATTTTAGTACCTACATAAATTATCTTCAAGT
Organism: Griposia aprilina; assembly: GCA_916610205.1. Taxonomy (NCBI): domain Eukaryota; kingdom Metazoa; phylum Arthropoda; class Insecta; order Lepidoptera; family Noctuidae; genus Griposia; species Griposia aprilina. The sequence continues at coordinate 12,806,725 of OU744297.1, read as the reverse complement.
AAAAAGCTGTTTGTTTATAAGTTAAAGGAAAAAGGCAGGATGGAAAATAAATTGACTTTGTTGCTCCAGTTTCCTCCACACGCGGTTTCCATTATAAATTCCTAGAGGAAACATACTCGTATAAGTTATTAAATTACTTCGGCACGGAGTTTTAAATTTTCGTATAGAAGAAGCCTGTTTAAGTAGCACAGCAGGTCAAGGATGGTTCTTGTCCCCGGAGTCGATTCCTTGACTAACTCAGCTTCATTATTAACTAGTTTCCAAGTTAAAATGTTCTTTGTTATGGCCACAATTTATTACTTAACTTAGTAATTGGGATTAATAAAACAAACATAAGTTAAGGCGAAGTTGAGTCGTTGTCGGCCGCACGGGGATTTCGGACGGATAATAGAGATCATGCATAAATTCGGCACTTGGTAAACCAGCACCCTAATAATTACGTACCACACTATCTATCACAATCTGAATGATTTTGAAGCCTATTGCTAATACATTGCTTCTTATGTTCGAAAAATTTGTCTGCTCAACAACGTAAATAACGCAATGAATGTTGTTGAACTGTTAAAATGAAACCCATACCTACCGTTAATGTGTTACGTAATTACACCGCAGTTTTTTTTCGTTTTTGTTGCTGTTTAATGGCTCAGTAAGATACGGTAGCAATATTTTAACGACTTAATTATAAAACAGAAACATGTAAAACAATGTCTTAAGGCTCCTGTAGATAGGCGCGACGTAACTTTAGTAGAACAAGTTCTATGAAAACTTCATGGAAATTGTTCTACCAGAATCGCGTCGCAACGTTGCGTCGCGCCTGTCTGTAGTAGCCTTAAGACATTGTTTTAGATGTTTCTCTTTTATAATTAAGTCGTTAAATATTGCTACCGAATCTTTAAAATGAAAGAGCAAAACTCCAACGTTGTCTCCAATATAGGAATCAGTGGGGTAACTCCATGGCAATGCCTTTCATTTTGACATTTCAATAACATTCATTGCGTTATTTACCGGATCGGATATATTTTTAACCGACTTCACAAAAAGGAGGAGGTTCTCAATTCGTCTGTATGTTATTTTTTTTTTTTTATGTGTGTTAACTCAGAACTTTTTTCTGGGTGAACCGATTTGGATGATTCTTTTTTTATTTGATAGGTGGTGCTTCACATGTGGTCCCATATAAATTTGATCAAGGTTTGACCAGTAGTTTTTGAGTTATCCTTAATACTGCATATTTTCCACTTAGTTTATATGGATGATGTGTTAATAATTTCCTGTCACTGTTATTTACATACCAAGTAGTGGTATACGAATTTGTGTGGGGTAGGTACCGCAACTAAAAAGCGTTTTTTTTTTTACTGAAAAACAATCGGATTCCAAAAAAAACACTAAACAACGTGAAAAATAAATTTAATTTCGGAAGTCGGTGGCCAAAAACGAAAATACAAAACTTTTTTACAAAAAAATAACCGACTTCCAAAAAAAACACTATAAGACGTGAAAAATAACTTTAATTTCGGAAGTCGGTGCCTATGGTTTTGTATTTTCGTGTTTGGCCACCGACTTCCGAAATTAAAGTTATTTTTCACGTCTTATAGTGTTTTTTTTGGAAGTCGGTTATTTTTTTGTAAAAAAGTTTTTATTTTTCACTTTTTAGTTGCGGTATCTACCCCACACAAATTCTTATACCACTACTTGGTGTGTAAATAACAGTGACAGGAAATTATTAACACATCATCCATATAAACTAAGTGGAAAAAATCTGCAGTATTAAGGATAACTCAAAAACTACTAGTCAGACCTTGATCAAATTTAAATGGGACCACATGTGAAGCACCACCTATCAAATAAAAAAGAATCATCCAAATCGGTTCACCCAGAAAAAAGTTATGAGCTAACACACATAAAAAAAAAAAAAAAAAACATACAGATGAATTGAGTACCTCCTCCTTTTTGTGAAGTCGGTTAAAAACCAAAGACACCGACTTCCGAAATTAAAGTTATTTTTCACGTCTTTTAGTGTTTTTTTTGGAAGTCGGTTGTTTTTTTGTAATTTAGATTGTCGTGTGGGTGCTGAATGGCGTTTAATACCACAAGTTACTATAAACCACCGCTAAATAGGTGCACGATGTGTAAGTGAGAAGGCGGATATCTCAGCTGTGATACCAACCAAGTAAAAATATAACACAGATGTCTATTAGAAGTCGCCGCGCACACCCCGAGCGGATGCGATTTCAACGATAACATCTATATAACGGGGGCAGTTTTTCACAATTCCCTTCAGATGATGTCTTGAATCTTGAAGGTCGTTTAGCATGACCGAGATTACTGATATTACCCTAATATAAGTGTAGTGGATGTTTTACGACCCATTCAGCTCGACGGCCACGGAGATAATTTGCGTGGACGTGTGATAAAATCGCCGGGCCCTTATTTAAGGCCAGGTTCGGACGAGCTGGCCCATTGTGCTGTTAAAGCGACGGTTAAGTGGTGATTAGGGGGAGTACACATCTGTGATACGAGCCAAGATAAATATCAATAAGTAAACATGGGTTACGGTATATTTATGGTTGAAGACATGAGCAGAAAATGTCTCGGATGTACCGACAGCACATTGTACTTATTTATATATTTGAATTAAAATAATAATATTGTTTTATCTGATTAGAAGTAAGTTGTGCACTTGGGTATTATTTTATTCTTGTTATGAGCGTGTTTCTGCGCTGTATAAATAGTTTAAAAAGACTTACCTTACCTGTATGTACACACGGCTATACAACAAGCATTTTGAGTATAAGCTGACCTCTCATTATACGGAAATCCTATACGATGCGAGATCAGCTTACATATATTGGAAATGTATAGCTTGATATGAAGCAATGTGTAGAACTCGATCAATTTCAAACCACAGCTTACCTGAAACAAAAGTACAATATTCTATTTAACAAATCCGAGCTAACGAACTGTAAGGGAGAATTTCCATAAAATAAATGGTGGTATAATAAAGAGCATCACTTTAACCATCGGATAGAGCCATGGACACCGCCGGTTACGGGAATATTTGGTTTTATTTTCGATCCCGAACGGCATATCGAACCGTGCCGTTTCGGGGCAAAAACGCTTAATTGAAAAATGCCTGTAGTTTTCAATCTATTTTTGTTTCCGATGCTATCTATGAACATTGTGTAAATATTTTTTATTGGAGACCGATAAACGTCGTACGGAAACAAATATGTTTGCTGCGTATGAAATAGCGATTTTAGATTGTCTCACTCCTCCCTCTCCTAAGTGTTTTTTTTTTTTTTAAATTCGAAATATGGTCAGTTCAAAAAAAGCCCAAAAAATCCCTACCTACCAGACCTTTCAGATACTGGTAAACCAATACAGACAATTCATGGTTTCTTGTTTCTCAGAATAAATAATATAAAGTACTAGTCTTATCTTAAGGTTCTTGAAGCATTCAAATATATTGACTAAAATATCAAGTTTGCAAACAGAGGCGGGTCACGTAAACAAAGTACTCAACAATAAGTACTTAAACACTTACGCGCTATCGAGCCGAATAAAAATATGTACATATATAGAAAACCTTTGTGAGAACTAACTAAATTGTATTGGCAGGACAAAGGTCTTGTCCCTGAAAGTCCATAAACCAGAAAGTATGACCCAAATATCGGCAATGTTTGTATAGGGCGATTTCTCGTGGAACTTAAACCATTATTCAGGCTTCTGTCGGTAAGTGATATATCGACGACGGTTTAGTATCAACATCTAATAGCTACAAAACCATGATTTTACAGGAGGCGACAAAAACGTTTCATTTCTATATTTTTTAACATTCGAAGCAATAAGTTTCTTATATAAAAAAAATGTAGAAAACGCTTTTGATGGTGATAATGATTTCAGACCTTATGTCTTCGCAAATACGAGGTCTCTCATATTTGTCCTACAAATAAGCAATATAGTGAAAATCGCTAAAATGTTAGTTATTAGATATTGATAACATCTATTGATCGATATGTCGAGTGTGAACAGCTTTTTACATCGATATCAATGATTAAATGTGTTTGTCAAAACTGAAGATATATTAATACATTTATTGGCGTCATTTAAAGATATTAATCGGATTGTTGATAAATGTGTTCGTAATGTCGTCGTACTTTAGCCGTAAGTCTGTATGTGGGTATTCATTTTCCTTCCTTTTGGCATATTGCCCGGAACATTATCGCAATTCACTCTATAAAGCTGTATTAATAGAATGTTTTATTTCATTCTTTTTCATTATTATGAGATACAGAGAAATTTATATTGGTATGGGCAAGGCGCGGGCCAGTTAAGTATGTAATTAGCGTACCTACTATTAGTCGCCCTTTCTATTATACGTCAATTAAAGGCGAGATCTTTGTCTGCTCCTATTTGCTACTAATTAATTTATATGAACTTTGTAGCAATGCGAGGTATTTAAAACAATCTGAAATTCCTATCGCATTGTAGAGTACGTTATTTAACTCGGTCATTATGAACTGAGAACGGCGAGTGGGCAGCGCAAACAGTATTAAATTAAAGCACTAGGTCACACTGAATTCGACTGAATTTCACTAAAAGGTACCTACGCAATTCGTCCAGTGGTTTTTTGACACGTATCACAATATGAAAACAATACGCCGCAGCGTAATCCATATTAAACAATCAAAGCGGAGTGAAAGCCCCCGACTTTCGCCACAATATGAAAATTTGCCATTGTGCTGCACTGTCGGCGTGTCGTATACATTTTTAGCGATCCCATGTAATGGCCCACGTAAATACGACTGCGAGCGACAGCCCACCAATTACAAAATCATTAATAAACACCCCGAAATATGAAGTGGTGAAATAATAAAGTCGGAACGACTCGCCGCGCAAATTGTCGGTTACCAGCCGTTGCTTGCGATTTATTCATAAAAGTAAATTGGCCACGTGTACCCAATGTTGGTTTATTGGATAGCCACGGTAAAGGGTATTATTATTTGAATATTGATCCTTCTTTAAGGGAACTGCTGTTCAAAGGAGCGGACATATAAGATCATTTCGGAGATGTAGCACTGAATCGTGATATCATTTAGTCACTAAACAATCGTAATTCTGAACTTCAGACATTGGTTTTTAGGATTGCAGAAATTTGTTCTTGGAAATGAGTGTTCAGAATTTCAGAAATTGTTTCTTGGAATGAGTGTTAAGAAATACCCAAACACAACCTAAGTATGTTATATTGTTTGTTGTTATGTGTTCATAAAACATACCAAGGTAAAATGTTCAATGCTTTTGCTCTAAGAGTAAATTTTTAATACTTAGGATGATTGACAATTAACTGGCCGTCACGTCTGGTCAAACTAGTGTGTGTGGTGATGGTGACTCATTTTGTTTTGTAACTTTTATGCTCACTCACTATATGGATGCAAAGACATCCATCAATTTACAGTACCCAATGGACAAACACAGTTCCTTTTACTTACATACGTGTAGATACCATTCGTAGCATCTGACCATGCCTGTCAGGTCTTTTGGAAAGACTAAAATCAATTTTGTCAGCAAAAGGGTACAATAAAACAACATAAAATTGTAAATGGGTACAACAGTGCTGTGCTGTGGGTCCCCCATAGCACAGCATCATGCTGAGTGGAAGCCTTCTTGTCACAGTCGTGCAGCTGTCGACTATTTATTTTTTGTGCTCGTGATTATAAATCTATTTTGTTTGTTTTTATTTTTAATTGTTATCAGAGCTAATTATCTTTTTTATTTGCACGTGTTTCTGTGACAAATTAACATATTTTTCTTTCTTTCTTTTCTTTTCTTTATAGACCAATTTAAAAGCGGTCTAGGTCTATTAAGATCACGCTTTTATATTTTTGAAGATACGAGAGAAGATTCTCCCAAAGAGATGAAGAAATCTGTCTGCTCTACTATAGCCACAGAATTAATGGTTTATCTACTTAGTTGCGAACCACATGCCACCTAATTGAATAAGTTAAACATGAACAATATCAAACAGAATATATTTAGTAAACTTGCTCACTGAAACATTGATTAATTTAACCAGCTGTTAAGCAGAGGCGTCTCACGTCTACATTAGTTAAACGATTTATGGATAACGTAATACTATACCAAAACTATAAAGGCTCCCGCAAACAGGCGCGACACGACACTAGTAGAAAAAATTCTATGAAAACTTAATGGACATTGTTCTACAAGAGTCGCATGACGCTGTCGGGTTGCGCCTGTCTGCTGGAGCCTTAATGCTATTAAAATAAAATACTTGCAAACCTAGCACAAATACTTTAAAAATAACACTGAAATAATGTAATTATGTTGCAAATAATGTAATAATGTAGTTATGAAGCCGGTTGTTTTTTTTTGTAAAAACGCGGTATCTACCCCACACAAATTCGTATACCACTACTTGCTAAGTAAATAACAGTGACAGGAAATTATTAAAACATCATCAATATAAACTAAGTGGAAAAAATATGCAGTATTTAGGATAACTCAAAAACTACTGATAAGAACTTGATCAAATTTAAATGGGACCACATGTGAAGCACCAGCTATCAAATAAAAATAAAATCATCTAAATAGATTAACCCTGAAAAAAGTTCTAAGCTAACAAACATAAAAAAAGTACATTCGAATTAAGAACCTCCTCCTTTTTTTGAAGTCAGTTAATACAAAAATTAAAGAAATATATAAATGATATATTTAACAGGATAGTTTTTCCCAGATGGAACTTTATGGCGATAACCGATCCTGTCATAAGGAGATAAAGGTGATTTTGGATCTTTGTGAAGTGTGGGAAGACTTATCCAGCGACACCATCACTGAGTATCTACAATAATAGATGGTCAAAGAGTTATATTTTGCCTGTCATGGTTCCTTTACCCACTTTTCTATAGGTATCTATTTGTCATGGTTTAAATTTCGCCCTGTTCATTCAACTTCTTAACTCAATAGTAAATCACTGATTCACAATTTATGTTGTATAGAAAATATAGCACCGGTAAGCGAGAGAGCATTAGTTGGTTATCGTCCATTCTATGAATCACTTGAATAAACCGATTTCCTCTTAATGGAACTCCTACGCACTCCGTATTAGAGATTTACACCTAACTCGTTATCGACTTAACTGTTTTCTTTCTAGCTATCGTAAAGATCTTTGTCTACCTCATAAAGGATAACGAAATAAATATTTGTACTGAGAGTATTTACATAGGTATTATGTCTTTTATGTCTTGAGATTTAAATAACGTCTTGTGTATTATCAAGATTATGTAATAAGATGAATCACTGCTTATGTCAGAAAAAGAAACGATTTTAAAGGAATATCTGAGAAAACAAAAAGAGAAATTAAGAAGTGATGTCCAAAGAATATTATGCGATATGAAAAAAAAAATCGGTGTGAGTTGGTTTGGCACTCACGAAAATTGATGTGTAAACATGTGAGCTCGCATCAGTTTGGTTCACGCGCTCACATAGACACGGGTCTTACGCTGACGTCATCTGACGCTCGAAGTATTACGCTTACGCGTCTGACGCTCGAAGTCCCAGCTAGCCCCTACCCTAGACCGAGCGCTAAGATGTTTACACATCAAAAATTACGTGTGACGAGTCTCGAAAACAAATCAAAGATACGTAGTACGTTACAACCGTTCCGCAAAAAATGTTACCCATCTTTTTGCAATAATATAACCCCTTCTCTGCATTCATCATTCTCAGAGGAAAGGGTAAGTAAGTAGCCGAAACGTAAGAGCTAATATAAGTATTATACGTTACATTTGCTCCTCGCGATCGTGCTAGGCCCACAGGATAACAAAACAAAATCGTATCGACACCAGCGGGGTGATTGCGTAACAGACTAAAGAATAGCTTTCATTATGACAGTTCAACAACATTCATTGCGTTATTTACGTTGTTGAGCGGACAAATTTTTCGAACATATGAAGCAATGGATTAGAAATAGGCTTCAATATTATTCAGATTGTGATAGATAGTGCAATTAGAGTGTAGTTCTCGGAATCAACTATATTCCGTAAAAGCAATAGCATCAAGAATAGTGCAGATACTGAGACAAGATAATTGTAAACTAAAGCCTCAGACCATTGGTCTGAGACTAAAGCATAAATTATTTGGTCTTTCCGAACCGCAGTGTTGTCATTATATATTTTTAGTACTACAGCCACGAAATCAATTCCCTTGTAGACATCGCTGCCAATTTATGGTAACAAGTTTCAGTTTTACGATTCACAAAAATAACGGTACTCTATAGTAATGTTATTTTCCCTGGAGTCCATTCGTTCGGCCACGAGTCCAATAAATTCGTGAATACTTGCAAATATTGTAATACAAATTCCATGGAAATAGAGTTTTATGGCTGCTAGAAATGTCGCTGTTTCAGCATCGTGAATAGGCTCAAATCCCAGTTTGGCTGTAAATATGGATGAACCTAGTTCTTATATACCATGGCACCTTAAATTCTTTTTAAAAACAAAATTTTACGTAGAAATGTAACCTACTTCAGGCAATGAATACATCAACAATTTATTTGAAGTATCAGAGCAAACTATTAATTTTATTCTTCCAAAAATATTGTTACACAGACGTTTGCTGATATTAATAAAGTGTCCAAAATAAGAGGCTGTTGTAACTGTCGATTTTTACCATTCGATTTCAGGTCGATTCAAAACGTTTGCAAGTATTTGAATTTGAACAACGCGTTCAATAAATATTTATATTTATTTTACTTTTTCAGTTTTTTATCTGATCGTAAGTTTTTATTAAAACAATATTTTGTAGTTAAAAATTAAAGCTACAAACAAAACACTGTATATTGGATTGGTTTGTATGAAATTGTAAAGGATAAAGTTTACAAAAGTTTTATAAAACCAATTTTCAGTAGGTACCTAGTTACTGTAGTCAAATGTCTTTTTGGAAATACTTTTCATATTGAACATGAGCAGGTTGGTTAAAATGCCAAAGGGGCTTTAGCAAAAATATAAAATTGAAAAATAAAACATAATTAAAACAAAATTGATCAGTTTACTAATTCATTATTTTCAAAAGGTGGAGTAAAGGTTAAAAATGCACTAGACACTTAATATAGGTAATTAATATAGCGTTCTTCGATCGCCAAGTCCTGCAGAGGCTATGTGAGTATAATTAAGTATAATTAGACTGATTAATATCCGATTGCGTTGGCTTCATTTCAATCAGATAAGGAGTTTTTATTCCATATCCTGCTTTAATAAGTAGTCATTGATGAAGACGAGGCACAGTAATCATTATTAAGTACTATCCAATGAATACATTTGCAAAGCTCAGCACGAGGGTACTGTTAAATTACACAGCGGCTTAGCTACTAGTTTCCTCCATTTACAAAAGATACCTTTTGAAACATAATTTCAAAGATAGTTTTCATTTGGTTCATAAATGCGTTCGCAGAGATTTTATCCAAGCATACCGTATTCATGGCTACTCACATTTCTGGCGCAAATTTTTCACGTTTGCTGAAAATAATTAATAAAGTCTACGTTGCCATTCCAAGTTTCAGTTTATTTGTTGGTCGGCCAACCGGTTAATTACAGTTTTATGTTTAATATTTTTATATCCAATAAAATGTTCTTAGTTTTATTTTTCTAAGAAATTCTCTGCGCACATTCTGAGTTATTTCGACTTAATATTTTTATACTTTTGTAGGTAGAACGGTTAAAGTTTGAGCTTTTGTGGAGTACAAGTAGGTATGTCTAATAAGAAGAAGAGAACTAATGGAATTTAGTCTAGGCAACTTCAATAAAGCGTGCATTTTCTGAGTAATTTCAACTGTGTAGTAAAACTGTCTACTAAAAACATTTCCTTGAAATCAAGACTAATTTTAAATCCAATGATGAAGACAAAGCGCCTTGTTTTTTACTGAAACACATTATACGAGGTGCTGAGTGATAATACCCACTAATAATGAAATGAGAAACCCAAAAAAGCATTTCATTTTGTCGTTCACAGTGAAGAGACGACGAATACAAGACAGGAAAAATAAATAATGAAGCTCAATTAACTAAGAAAAGAGCGCCTACAATGGATTAGGGAATCTAGATGAGCTATGCTGAAAAATACTGTATTGGTTTCTTCTCAATGGCTGTTCAATATTATGTTGCACTGCAGTGCTCTGAGAGGGTTAATTTACTCTAATCTTAAAGTTAACTATTGATGAGCATGATAGCTAATAGTAAATACAGGTATAAAGGATATTTAATATACCAACTGTTTTTTATCCACTTATTATTAAAATAGGAAATAATAAATTGTTGATTTAACAGCTTATTAATTAGTAAGAGAAGCGATTTCAATGACATGTTTCATCAGTGTCATTATGCAGTTAAGGCGCTTCCCTGACCAAACGACCTTGAGCGTTCGGTCCTTCTCTTTCCCGTCGCTGAGTCTCGCTCCCTCCGCACGCTCATTTATCATAAAATTCACAAAAATAATGAAATTACTTGAATAAAAAAAGACAAGTGAAGTTTTAAAATAAAATAAAACGTGTATTATTTAGATTTTTATATTATCTATCCATTAGTGTAATCCTCAAATGAATAGAACGTCACCTTTAGAGGCAAGAGATGCATGCAATCAATAATTTTAGTCACTTTTTTAGAAGGAGATTTCAGATGAATATATAACACATAAAAACAAATAAGAACGTGCAATGTGATGATAGGATATCGAACATTAATAATGTGCTTTTAGATGTAGTTTATTACCCATAGTGAATGAGTTAATAGCCTCTGAATAACGCACTTTGACAAGGTTTTGGTCGGGGTACCGGCTTAAAAGGGTTTTATAATAATGAACAGCACAAGTTTTAATCAATCGTAACAGCGGCGCTGCTCGATTTGTTTACTTCACATGTATTAGGTATGTCAACTATGTCAATAGCGTCCATCATAAGGACTTCTACAAAAAAAAAACTTCACTGTTTTTATTTGTTTTCTAAACTTAATTAAATGCCCAACAACTTACCGAATAATATTTTAAATGTTTTGTGTTCGTGAGTATAATCCGGTTTGTTTGAATTTTTTTATTCGGGTTCTCATCTTTTTGTTCACACGTGTTCCTGTGACATTTTATTTTCTTTCTTATCTTTCTTTCACTTCTAGTAAGAATTTACGAGTATCCGTGTCGGTCTCCATGGCCTGTGTCCGATATATTTTGTTGACGTAACTCGGATGCCTGTCTTTGTGCCTAATTTATACTTGCACAGGATTGTGCTTTAAATAATAAAACTCAATTATTTTCTGCATTATTTTTTGTAGAGACTCTTTTTCATGGAGCTTTTACTTTGTTTCTGGCGTTATGTCTGGTGTAATTTCGGTGTTGTGTTTTCTGGAAGGTTACATGCAAGCGTGTTTTAGATGTAAAGTTTTACGATATGAAAGGAGGGGTAGTGCCAAAAAGGTAGGAATGAAAAGAATTGGTGGGTAAAGTGCATTCATAGCACTGAAAATTCTGCGAGTTTTCTAATCTTTAAGCCCAGATTCTTATGAATTAGGATTCTATGGTAGGTTAGGTAATATTTATCAAGTTTCAATGTACCTTTGTCACCGTCTCACCGGTAATCCAATATCCAAAAAGATGATGTAACACACTAATCATATACGTCTGCTATGTATGCCTCTAATAGGCATATATCTTTACTTTTGAGAGGCATATCTCCTCCGAATGGCCTTTACACAGTTACCGAGAATCAATCTCTACGATTATTATGCTACCGACCCAGGTACCAGGTAAACAGCGATTCACACCTGTATTATTAGTTTCGCCTTTGTTAATATATACATATATTATAATGCACAGTTTACCAGGAACTAATTATGGGATAGTGGTCTGTCCATAGAATTACTGGTCAATCGACTAATGACGTTTGTAATTGAATATGTGTTACATTCAGCATAATATTGATATCGGCTTGAGGGATTACTGCGTCTGCATAGCAAATGATGTGTGTCTGACGGTGGTAATTATAATGTTAATTTAAGTGGGACAGTGGTGGGGAATGAGTTATGGCTTGAATGTAACAAAAATCACGGGGAAATAAGGAATATTTAAGCAAAGTGCTAATATTTTAAATTCGGTTTCGGTTTTAAATTAATAGATATGGATTATTTAACGCAAGTGCTGCAAAAGTAACTCTAACGTATGACTTTACCTTACAAACTATATAATAGGTTGGGGAAAAAGTTTCTTCGCATTTTTTAAGAAAATTCAAAACATTTTTTAATATAGTTTATTTACATTTAACTAAAGTATGTAGGTACCATTTTGTTCGATAACTTTTTGCCATCTTGTAGGTAGGGACATGATCCCATTGCTATAGAAATTTTGGGTCTTCTGATCAAAATACCGCGACAAGTGGTTTTGGCAGTCCTCTCGTGATGTTAACCTGACACTGCCTAAAGAATTCTGAAGAGACCGAAACCGGTGGAAATCTGAAGGTGCAAGGTCAGGACTATACGGCGGATGCATTAACACCTCCCAGCCAAACTCTCTCAATTTTTGCTGAGTGGCTAAAGATGTGTGAGGTGTAGCGTTATCATGATGAAAAACCACACCCCTTCTGTTGATTAATTCCGGCCGCTTTCTCTCAACAGGCTTTCGCTCATCAGGTGTTCGCAGTAGAGTTCAGAATCGATTGTTCTGCCTGGTGGTAACAGCTCATAATGAATAATGCCCTTCCAATCCCACCACACACACAGCATCACCTTGTTGCGAGTTAACCCGGGTTTCGCCACAGTCTGTGAAGCCTGACCGGCCTTTGACCACGACCTTTTTCGCACGTTCTTGTCGTACGTGATCGACTTTTCATCACTAGTTATCAGCTCCTTAAAAATGGTTCGGTTTCATTACGTCGTAATAAAGAATCACAAATGAGTACACGGTTCATTAGGTTTCTTTCTGTGATTTCGTGAGGTACCCAAATATCGAGCTTTTTTGTGTACTCAGTTTATTTCAAATGTGCCAAAACTGTTTTGTGGTCAATTCCCAGTTCTTCAGCTACGTCGTAACTACTGATATCTTGCTCCACTTTTTCAAAAATGGCATCCATTTTATCCGTAATAGGGCGACCAGAGCGACGTGCATTTTTGACATCAAAATTTCCGGATTGAAAACGCTTAAACCAAATTTGTGCTACTCTCACAAACACTGCACTAGGTCCATAAAGATCGCAATTTTTTTTCGCGGCATTGCATTTTTGCGTTGCATTTTTACCTTTTTTGTAGTAAAATTTTAAAATGTATCGAATTTCTTCATTAGAGTCACTCATCTTGACAGTACGAAAAACAAATGAAAATCACACATTTTCCTAATTTGAATTTGGAATTATGTTCTTTAAAATTTAAACTTTCAATGATACCAAAACCAGCCAGATACAAATAGTATAGCCAAAGAGATTTTATTACAAGTTCATACATCCTACTATAATGCGAAAAGACTTTTTCCCCAACCTAATAGAACTACGGTCTCTATGATTTGACTAACATTATGATTTAACTAACTTTCACGAGTTGTTTGACTTAATAGAAGCATTAGTTTGAGCTAAGAGCAAATTATAGCAATCTACCATGAGACAATTTGTAATTAAGTTGGCACATTATGCAGCTAAATCATAGGTGGAAAACTAAGAACCCTAACTGAGTCTCCACACTACAAAACACCAAACTCCTCTTTAGAATATAAGGTACCTATATAAAAAAAAACCAACCACAAGGAAAAAAACGCTTTGTAATAAACAAAAAGAAAGTCATACCTACGCATACCATGTAGTTAGAGCCGTCCAATCCCTTCCGACTACATCTCTACTAACAGACCCGACAGCACTCGAAATAACGGTATTATCGTGTTAAGAACAAAACAAAGCTTTTCTATTATCTCCGAGGTAATCACGAGACGGCCCGAGTATTCCCGAACCATAATTCCGTCCAATAATCCTTCACGATGAAGAGTTGAATAAGGCTGACGTGTTATGGCATATTCCAGAGCGTCGTTTCCTTAATAATAATTTGTCTCAAAGTTAAGGCTGACAGGTTTTACCATTGGTTTACGAACTTGTGTCACTTTGAATTTAGAACTCACTTCATTGGCCAGTTACAAAACATTCCGACTTTAGAGGTTCTACGTTCAAAGATCAGCTAGGTACATAAAAATAACGAATTGATTTTGTTGAATCGAAGCGATCAGAAGCTTGTATTGGATTTCAAAGAGTAAATGCGATTGGTTCTCCCTCACCCCATGGGACTTAATCCCATCATTGACAATCTGTGCCGTGGCTGTACAACATCAAACCTTTGCTTATATCACAAGTGTAACGCTTATGTCATCATTGTTATCTTTAGCGTGTAATCTGATTTTGATTAGTATCTTATGTGTATAAATCACCAAATATATCCTGGTCCTTTGTACTGGAGCTGCTTTTCAAGGCACAGAACAATAATATGGAAACTCAGTAGATACTATTTTAGTTTCCTAATTTGCCGCCAGTCAAAATATACTGGGCATGATGTGTGATATACATTGCGTGACGTAATTTCTGCTTAGGGATTTTTTGCCACAATAATGTGGTTAGTTTAAGTATATGTTTTTGCTCTAGTCAGTTAGGGTTTTTGCAACCATAATGTATGGTATTTTTTGGCGGAAATAATGATTATGGCCTGTTTTTGACAGTGGAATTCACTTTGTAGTTTGTCGTGGGAATATTAAGGTCATGAATTAAATATGGGTGATTCTCTGCAATTTTTTCAAATCATCAAATAGGGTGTTTTCTAAACTATAGATAGGTAATTATGTAAAGAAAATATATTTGTTTTTTTGTTACGCTTCCACGCTAAAACGGCCGATCGAACGAATTTGGATGAAATTTAGCACACAAGTAGAACATGGCCTGCATTAGGAGATAGGGTACTTTTTATCCTGATATTCCCACGGGATCGAAACTTATGCGGGTGAAACAGTGTGGCGCAGCTAGTTTATTAATATTTCCAATAAGTATCTAATACCAATCCACGAAACTGTCAGACTATAGAATAGAATAGAATACTCTTTATTATGTACACCATAAAAATTACAGATATAAAAGTAGAAATTTTACATAGGGTGACACAATGGGCGGTCTTATCGCTAAAAGCGATCTTTTACAGACAACCTTTGGATGGATTCAAGGTAGAAGGAGAGACAATAATGCAGGTAGTCAGTGGTGTACCATTTACATATATAACAAATACATACATACACAAAACATATACCTATCTACATAATATAATATATGAAATAAGAGTAAGGAAACTAAATGTAATGACAATGTTTAAGGAGAGAGGAAGTGTTTTTTAACCAGAATTTTAAAAGTGGACAAAGATTGAGCACGCCTTATCGACATGGGCAAGGCATTCCATAACCGTACTGCTTGAACTGTAAAAGACTTGTCATAAAAACTAGTGGAATGCCTCGGCATCTCTAGTCTATATTTCGGTTCGTAGAGTGATACCAACCAATACACAGTCTAATATATCAGGATTTACCAACAAACAAACTGCTCAGACCCTAATTGCGTAACACGCAATCAATCGCAATCAGAATCATTTTGAAGCCTATTGCTAAACCATTCCTTCATATGTTCGAACAAAAAAATCTGCTCAACAACGTAAATCGCAATGAATGTTGTTGAACTGTTTTTATAATTTAGTGTGTTACGCAAGTACCCCGCAGGATTAGGAGATTTGAAAATTCAACCACTTTGTCAAAGGCCACAGCTCAAATTCGCTCGGTTTTCTGAGTAACGTACAATTTAAGCTTTGTTAGCACTCTCATCTACTTTGTACCGACTAATAACGAATATTCGATTATATCCCATGCACCCTCTGTAAACAGAATACCTCGGAATTTTGATTATGAAACTGTAGTTGGGGTATCGGGAGAGAAAAGTCCGGGGGAGGGGGCTACCCTTCCGGACTAGGTCAAGGGTCACTGGATCCTCTGCTCGGCAGGGGCGGTCTCCGCCCCAATGTATATAGTATAATGATAATAGCTCATTACACCACTATATTGGAGCACTTATCACGTGCCACATTTCATCATTTCGAATCGTACATTCACACATTAATTATCGCGCATCATTCATGCGACGTAATAACGTTTGTAAACAAGTAATCGTCGGTTGGAATAGAGCAACAAACGCGCGGCATGTGATAAAGTAAAATTGTAGTTCGAGCCGCTTGATATGAAATATTTATGCTCGAGCGTGGAAAGCCGCGGGCAGCAAACGCCTCGCAATGGCGTGGAAACGGTATAAAGCGTGTTATCCGTCTACAAATAACATTTTCAGTGAAAAATAACATTGGGAAACCGACAATGTTTGCAGTAAAGTGGTCTTGAAAATGAATTGACTTTTCACCATTTACCCGACGCCGTCAAACGAGTGGGAAACGCAATTCCACACATTTCGCATTTCCTCGCCTCGCTCACCTTTACATTTTTAAATTGCTCCACAGATGTATCTCTACAAGATTACAGCGTGGAGCAGAGAAAGCTCCTAAAACTCACGATTATGCGAAAAATAGATAAAAATCCGTTAACCGACATAATGCGCGCCTAAATCCGGCTTATCGTCAACCCTCTGGTGTTTGCTCGTTTCTGAGAATTATTGATACATTAAATTGTTTACATCAATAGACTGGAAGAGTTTCGCCGAGAATTTTCGCTAAGTAATTAAGGGGTAACATTAACCGCTTTCAACATTAATTAATTCGTTGTTTATTTGTTGATATAATTAGTCGATAAAAGAATGTTAAGTAGTTTACGACGGCTCTAATTTACGTGACACAGAATACGAGGAGCTGATGTTTAGAGGTTAAATATAAATTCCGGCGGCGTAACAGAATATTGCCTTCATAATAAGCCTCTCCTGGACGCCGAGACATTTTTATTCGAGTCTCGTTCTCACTTCATTTTATTTTTAGACAAAACACCGCCATGCATATTCGAGCTTTACGCTTGTTTAACTGCTGAAATCATTGCTTAGACGACGGGTGAATTTTCAGCACTGTTTTTATAACTCTAGTTAAATATTTGGATTGAATTGTAATCTCCCCGTCCCCGGATAATTCGGGGAATATTTATTCCTTTTTCGTAAATAAGTGTAATGGTAACGAATAATCTGTCAAGACTTGACTTACGAATATAATAAGAAAACCTCAAGTTAAATAACAGGTCGACATAGGGACATCCACGCGCAAAGTAGGTAACCATGAAGTCGGCACATGGTTCTACACAAATGATTCGTCGGTTAACAAAAACAAAAAAATTGCTGTTTCATAGAAAAGTGCAATAGCGGTCAAAATGTACTGAACAACATTTTTTTATAGAACGAATTTCCTTATCGAACGGTGCGGACTTGGCGGGGGCTAGGCGAAAAAAAGTGTAAGAATTTTGCGTCACGAGTTTCCGTCACGACCCTTTCTTTATTTATTTGTTTGGTTGAACGCGCTAATCTCAGGAACTACTGGTTGGAATTGAAAAAAAAAATTGTGTTAGATAGTTCATTTATCGAGGAAAGTTTTAGGCTATATAAAATCACGCTAAGGCCAATAGGAGCGGAGCGTAAATGAAAAATGTTGCAAAAACGCGGAAAACAATCCTTTGCAGAGCTTCCGTTGCGTGCGCTGCGTAAACGGTTAAAGTTACGCAAAAATCATTTATGACGGAATTGTTTTTTCTTTTAAAGTTCTGAAAAAAGTCCGCGACAGCGTATGTCAATATGGTATGGTTGACTCAATATTATCCTTTTCATGGGTATCAAATTTGTTTTATGGATGTTCTAAATATACTACGACAGGAACTTCGTTCAAATGCGTGAGTGTTCCACGACACTCACGCATGTTTTTTTATAACCGACGCAAAATTTGCACGCAGTGTTCAGAATCATGGTTACAGTTTGCGCGTTGATGTCCCTGGCTCCCTGTACAAATATTTGCAATAAATTATCGTCAACCTGCTATGTAAAATCAACGAACCATTTAGACACACACAGACACTAAAAGCAAAATGCATTCCCATATAAATACTGAGTAGACTTAAAAATCCCTAACATTTTCTAACCAGTCCAATTTCAGCACTTGGAATACTTGTTCATGTAGTTTTAACTAGGAGAACCCATTTCTTAAAGATCTCGACCGTAGCTAATTCAGAGTTCACGAGGGACCAAAGAAATTCAAGCCGTTTACAAACTAAAGTCCCAGTTTTAACATTTCAAAGTGCAAACAAGTCTGTGAAAGTTGTTCCTAGTTGTGGGACCACACGGGACGTGTTTATTGCAAATAGGAGCTCAGCATGGTAGTGGAACTAAACTAAGCG
Organism: Griposia aprilina; assembly: GCA_916610205.1. Taxonomy (NCBI): domain Eukaryota; kingdom Metazoa; phylum Arthropoda; class Insecta; order Lepidoptera; family Noctuidae; genus Griposia; species Griposia aprilina. Next base: position 12,788,311 of record OU744297.1, on the reverse strand, counting down.
GGGATTTCGTGCAGTGTGCGCCGGGCCTCGCTCCTCACGTCTGTTATTATTTTATTTGCTTGATGGATATTGCTTGTATCTCTTAAAAGTATATGAACGAATCTAAAAGACTCTGCGCCGGGCTTTTGAACTATGTTTGTTTTGCTTTTCTCTCGGGTAATCGATATATTTGATGATATAGCCGCGAATACACCTGGGAATAAAATGTCCCCCAACGTGACGCGGAACGTTCAATCTATGTGACGCTGCAACGTTGCTCTTTGTCCCGCAACATGTCGCATTTACGTGACGCGAAACATGTTGTTTTATTATTTCTGCTTTTATTATTTCTTTTTTCTCGTTGTAGTAGGTAATTCCGCATCCTCTACCTCCTTTTTCGTTTACGTTTCGCTAATCTGCTTGAAATAAGTATATACGCAGCAGTAATCGCCACAACCTCCTCAGGCGACATTTCTATAAACACTGACTAGTGTGGCCTGCAAAATGTTCCGCGACATTGTCGAGCGCCATGTTCCGCAACATGTCACTCCATTTGTCTCCTAGTGTATTTGAGGCTTATGTGTCTGCAACACACACTGTTACATAGTGATGTATGGATATAGTTCTGTTTATTTAGAGATTGATGGTAGAACATTTTGAAGTATCAAAGCTTGGTTTTGTTTTGGAGACAAAGGATTGTTGGCGCTTCGGCTAATACATTTCCATGTATAAATTCGTTTCATTATTCGTTCGTTCTTTATTTAATTTTACTGTGTGTACATAAATAATAAAATAAATAAATAAATAATAATGTGACAATAAATAAACTAAGTTATAGATACAATAAGTGTCTCCTATTCTTATACTAAACAACATCAAGTAACTTAACTTTCAACTTAGTAGTCAAGCATTACTTGTCTTATTTAATGATAAAAGATGACACAAACAAAACAAATGAGTGAACTTATAATAACTCAATTTTGTAATTTAAACAAATTATTAACGTAATGTTGACTGATGAAGATCTTAAAAGCTTAACGATGTAAGAATTTCCGTGTAATTGAGAGACGGGGCAAATATTTCTAATCGTTACGTATCAAATTAATTACACAAAGGGATTAGGGTATATTTGGTACAGTTATTATTAAAAATAAATTTGTCTTCTTCAAATATTTTAAATGCGGAAATTAGAATGTTTTGTTAGTTTGTATGTTTGTTACTGAATCAAGGCGACGCGACTCTTGTAGAACAATATCCATGAAGTTTTCATAGAAATTATTCTACTAGAGTCCCGTCGCGCTTGTCTACGGGAGCCTTGACGCTGTAACGGCTGAAAAGATTCGGATCATATTTTGCACACAAGTTTACCACCTGGAGCAAAATATAGAATATTTTTTTACTGGGCAAGTAATACTTATTCAGTTTACCAATAATGTAATAGTGTAAAATATTTCTCTTTTATCGTAAAATGTAATGGATACGAAAGGTGAATACATTTTATGTTTAATTAGTGAATAAAATTACCAACGGACTGTTTAGTCTTTACATACAGACGTAGTTAGGTAAGTTGTTTTCCAATTAAAGAATTAACTTATGAGGTTGATACAATGATAACTAGATAAGCAGATATCCTTGTAAGGACCAAAAGTTCTAAATTTTCAAAAAAGACGTAGAATTTTACAACACCATTAAATCGATGAAAGAACAATGGCGAATTTTTATTAGAAATAAAATTGAACATCTAAAAGTGACACTTAAACGAATGAAATTTAATAATTTATCTACGTTTTTTTTAACTATCATATTATCTAGTTATGGCCGAGTAAAAAAGTAATGTTTAATGAAAAGTTATTTGACTACTTCATTCGAAAAGTATAGGAAATTGTTGGTTGGATTGGTTTAGTATTGCCATTTTATATTTATTTTCCTAAATAGTAGGTATAGCGTAATTGTCGTGGTGTTGTTATTTTTTTTTATTTGTTATTATATTAACATGGAGTAAATGAATAAGTAACACATTTATTTTGTTGTACCTATATCTAAGTTTATTCTGTGTTTTTACATAAGCATATTGCAGTATAGTGGGAAAATATCAAATGTTATGGCAATTCTGAACTAAAAATACTAGTACCTATTTAAAGTCTTAAAAAAATATAGCTTGGTTGTTGACGTTGACAACCGTTGACAGTACTTGACAGTTTACAACTCTTGACCAGAACTTGCGCTCTGTCCTGTGTTGTTCAATAGTGAATATTTATTAATCTCCGCCTTCTCTAATAAAAAGTCTTACACAAACTAGCTCAGAAAATGACGCTGAGTTTAATGATATATTTTTCAATTAAAGACGTAATAATTTAATTTCAAATAAAACAATGTATGGGAAGCCGCCATTGTTCTTTCAACTAACATTACACACACACTTCTCTCACAGTCACACCCCTACTCTTGCTCCATACCTGCATCCATCCATCCATGTTCAAATAAATCTAAAGTTACTTACTCTGATAACTCACATTTTTGTTTTATGGTACACTAGCTTTTGCCCGCGGCTTCGCCCGCGTGGATGTCGGAAATTATCCCACGGGAACGCACTACCGGAATAAAAAGTATCCTACGAATTAATCCAGGTTATAAACTACCTGTGTTCCAAATTCCATCCAAATCCGTTCTCTAGTTTATGCGTGAAAGAGTAACAAACATCCATCCATCCATCCATCTATCCATCCATCCTCACAAACTTTCACATTTATAATATTAATAATAATACCATTTATTTCAGGCGACACAGGCCCATCGAAAAATACCTTAACCTAAACATACATATTTTTATATAAACAAAAAAACAAAAGTTGGGTTAGTAAACATGTCCGCAAAACTGGCCGAACTTATTGTCACTTGAAAATATTAGTAGGATTAGCATCGACACTCGAAACCTAAGGTCCATATCACTGATTTCCCGGTTGAATCACCACCTCCTAAGATACAGGCCATCCCTAAGTTAGGAGACAGGTTTTTATTTTTTTTGTTAATATTGACAATAATTTTTCTTCCCTTGTGTCCATTGTTAGTTGATTAAGTTTTAGCATGTAACTAGTAAACAACCTGTGTCAATTATCTTTGGTTCAATAAACTTATTATTATTATTATTAAATAATTCAAAGTTGAAAGTAGAATAACGTTCAAAAGTAGACTATAAAGTTGGAGTTGACTACTTGATTTATTCAAACAGAACGGCAAAAGAATTAATTACTTAACCAAGTGTCGGTACTGAAAGAACTTCCTGCCGCTTGAGTTACTGCAGGTTGGTGCTAGGTACCGTCAAACAAAGAGATAAGTATATATGTTACGGCTAAAGGTGGGTGTGTGAACATAAACTTATGATTAGCCGGCTAAACATAGGTTTATCTTCGAGGAAGTGTTAATGTTAGTTTCTTCTATCTTTAGTATTAATTCTTCTATCTTTATACATACATACATAAACTCACGCCTTCTTCCCATGGGGGTAGGCAGAAACTACAGAACGCCACCTGCTACGATCCATACATACTCCTTTTGCCTCGTTTACGTTCATACATCTGGTCATACACGCACGCCGGTTGTGAGTACTACGCACCTGACCTTTCTGAAGACCATCACCAATAAGGTCACTATATGTCTTCCTAGGGCGTCCCCTCCCGGCGTTTCCACTCACATCTGCCTTGTAAATACCTTTTGTTAATCGTCCTTCATTCATCCTCTCAACATGACCAAACCATCTTAGCATACTCTTTCCAATTTTTGTCACTACATCTTCCTTTAAACCGCACCGTTGCCTTATCACATCATTCTTCAGTCTATCATTCATAGTCACACCACACATGCTTCGCAAGGAACGCATTTCCACAACATTTATTCTACTTTCATGCTTCTTTTGCCACACCCAATACTCACTTCCATACGTAAGCGTAGGCACCATTGTGAACAGCCAGTCGTGCTTTTTTGGACATCAACTGGTTGGTTACAATTGCATGTGTAGCACCATTCACTTTATTTCCCGCATTTACCCTTCTTTCCACATCTCCATCAATCTTTCCATCCCTTGTAAATACACTCCCCAAATATACGAACTCACTTACTTGCTCCACACACTTATCATTTAATTTCACATTACATACCAATACATCCTCTTCTCTTTCAAACACCATGACCTTCGTCTTATTCACATTTATATTCATCCCTTTCATTTTAAATGATTCATCCATCACAGTCACCATGTCTTGCTACCCTTCCTCTGACGATGCAAGTAGAACTTGATCTGCGTTGAGAAGGCATTTGACAGGCAACTCATTCATCGTCAATCCATACTCACTCTCTTTCAAATCTGTCAGACAACTATCCATGTACAAGTTGAACAGCCATGGTGACGCTATACAACCCTGTCTAACACCCCTCGAGATGCAGAACCAGTTCGTGTATGCCCCATTTATCCTAAGACAAGCACTGGAATCCTTGTATAAAGATTTCAGTGCCCGTACTAAGCGCCAGTCCACACCGTACAAGGATAGAATGTTATTGTACGGAACGGCAAAAAATGTATCTACATAGTTACTGATTACCACCTGCGGTAAGATAGGCCGAAGGAGCTCCGCTCCGCCTCGCTCCCGCCTTAGCCTTCTAACCTAACCTATCCGAGTCGGGGTACTCTGAGTCGGGTCGTTAACCATAAGAGGCAAACTAACATGATATCGAACTTTAGCTGTTTCTTGAAGATAAACCTAAGTTTATGTTCACACCCACCTTTAGCCGTAACATATACGCTGCTAACTTGCAACTGATTTTGAAACAATGTTTAGAGAATGCTACTTCTCCTTTTTGAATTTCGACATAGTAGGCTGAGCAGTCAAGTTTTTTCAGCACTCTTTTCAGTTTGTCTTTTAAAAAGTTAACTGATAAATTATATTTAACATAACATAACTTAGCATCACGCCTCTGTTCCCCGTACAGTTAGGCAGAGGTACCTAAAGTACACCCATATTACGCCAGTTATGTTTAAGTCCCATGTATCTACCGGTACCAATTCCAGACTCCGGGCTGCTACTGAGAAATTCCAAATGAAAAAACCCAATAAGACTTTGCCCGACCCGGGAATCGAACCCAGGACCTCATGCTCAGCAGTAGCGCTTCCAACTACTAGACCAACGAGGATATCGAATTATACTTATTTCTGTAAATACTTTTACACGTCAAAAAATCATATTCTAACCTAGATGAGATCGGTGTTTCTAAAATCCGACTACTCTGAGAAGGAAACATACTCAGCTTTTTGCTTGTAAACCTATCTGTTTTGTTGACGGTACCGTCGAATCTTCTACATTATAGTGACGTCACTTGCGTGCATTGTAAGGGTGGGTAGTCCATTTAATTAGGCGAGCAGTTGCTAATGCTTACCTGCGAGATTATTGCATTCTGTTTGACTTACAGCGTGAACGCTTGCTCTGTTTGTGATGACGTCATTAGCAGGCTTTTGTTTTGAATTGCGAACGTCAGTCTTTGCATAGTGGTGTTTTTTTTTGAGTTTACGGTTTTTGTTGGTGGTATTGTAAAGCGTTTGGAGAGTATTAGGAACAGGTTGTGTGCACGATTGCAATCCCATTGGCAAAAATTACGAAATTCCATACAAACATTTATCTCCTATTTAACCCCGTAAAGGGATGAGTTTTCAAAAATCCTTCGTTAGTGCTCAGTTTCGCTATAGAAGGAACTCTTGCGCAAAACATGATGCTAGACCCAGCGGTTTAGACTGTGCGTTCTGTCATAAATTAATAATTAATTCATTCACTGACAAAATGCACAGTCTGACCGCTGGGTCCAGTGAATGAATTAATTCATTTTTGCTAAGTGGATTGAGATTAGGGATTTGTTTTTGTTACATTAAAATACCTCATATCATCCAATTACAATACAGTGCATTTTTCCTAACTATATCTCTACTACATCAGACGTTAAGAGGGCGCACAAAGGTTCACTAGCGCAACTCCTTTAAAAAAAAAATATCTCGTGACTGAGAAGGAATTATGAATAACGGCTTGTAAGAACCCTCGGTAAGTGTGTCTAGAATGATCTAATAAACTTTCATATTGAGACACGAAGCAACAAAACTCGATCTAAAGAAAAGCGGCCACATTCGTCTAAGTAGATCGTATTTTGTTGCTTCGTGTCTCAATAAGAAACTTTATAAAAAGAATTAGAAAATTCTAGACACGCTTACCGAGTGCCCTTACTAGCCGTTTATTCATAATTCCCTCTCAGTCACGTGATAATATTTTTTTAACGGAGTGGCGCTAGTGGGCCGTTGTGTGAATATTCAATTGTTTTTACACACTGATGAAGTGATGACACTAAGTTCCAGTGCCCATTACAATAAACACTTCAGGCTTACAGAGTGTGCAAATATCCGTCAAACGTGTATAATCATAAGTGCAACGCGTAGATTTGTAGGATTATTACTTTAATAGGTACCTACACCTATTTCTTTATTCACTCCACTACACAAGCTAGTTTATTATTCATCAGTATTGTACGTAATTGGCTCGCAATAAATATCAGTTACGAGTTACGACTGCTTTTCTATTTCGCATCATTAAAAGTGCTGCGAAGTGCTGCACTTGGAAGTTCCGCGGATATTTTTATACGAATGGTGTCGTTAAACTTTATAGTTATGATTATTAAACTTGGAACAGGATTTTTTCTAGGTCTTCACAACTACACAGTAACTTAAGTAAGGCTTGATGAGTCAAGATTAGAAGAGACAGACCACCGATCTGTGAAAATAATTATCATGCTCACACTCGTAACAAATGAGGCTCATAGTCAAAATTAACAAAATGTACTGGAAATCTATTTTGCTACAAGACAGCGTCTGATATTGGCTTTATAATTCCCGCAAACAGGCACGACGCGACAGCGCGACGCGACTCTAGTAGAAAAAAATCTATGAAAACTTTATGAAAATTGTTCTATCAGAATCGCGTCGGACAGTCGCATCGCGTCGCGCCTGTTTGAGGGAGCCTAGTTCTAGTGGCAGCACTGTCTAAGGTAAGGAACAACATAGAATTCTTGTGCTGAGACTAAGGTGTCTGTCTGTATTCTTTAAAACTTTATTCTTTTTCTTTTTGCCAAATTGAGATTTTTTCCTGAACACTCAAAACATCAAGAGATACCAATCTGTACTCCACAAAAATAATAGTCCTGTGCCAGAATCAAACTCGCTACATGTAGCGCAGAAGCCGATCTATCACCGACATCTTCCACCATGTCACCTCCTTTTCCAATGGTAAAAATAATAGGTCCATTAGAACAGAAGATTTAGCAATTTTCCTCTAACTTGAGAAATTTACCTCTTCACTGAACGGTCTATAAATTAGCCCTGCAGACAAATATGAAATGGAGCCTTAGCCGTAGATCATTAAATTTGTCATACCAGTTATTTATCGATCTTTTACGACTCAACTATTTGAATTATGTCCATAATTTACATGCAGTGTCGTAATTGTTTATAAAATTTATTTAGGTTCAGTGTCTATCTATACATTATGTGAGACATTATTTAAGATTTGTTAGCATCATCCTAAAACTTGCTTTAAAATGTTAAACAAACAAAAAAAAAAACTACTACATAGGTTTTATGGACATTTTAAGTAGACAGACGTGACGCGGCTCTAGTAGAACAATTTCCATGAAGTTATTATAGAAATTGTTCTACTAGAGTCGCGTCGCGCCTGTTTGCGAGTGTATATAGCTCTATACACACGCGCCTCGATAATTTCATTTAAACCAACTCGGAGCAGTGTGCAACCGGGAAGCCACGTGTAACAAATTGCAGGAAAGTCCTGACCCAAAAATCTCAATTAACGTTTTCTATTATTTTTTAAATCCCCAGTCCGGAAACTGACAAGACCAGACCAATCCAGACAGATGGTAGGCCAAACAAATGAAATACAATAAAGTCGATAAGGATGCTATTAATATTAACTACTTACCTTGTTCATGATGGGAAGCGGTCGACGGCGCGGAGAATGCGCTGGAGCAGCCAGGGCGACGCGCCAGTCCTCCCAATTCTGGCACTGCGCACAAAATACACAAATATTAATATTACTTATTTTACGATGACAACTAAACTAATAATGTAGGTATGGAGTAATATCTTGTGTAGTACCTAAAATGCTTCAGTAAAATCGGCTCATTGGTTGATTCACGTGAATTTATTCGCCTGCGACGAGCGAATCGGAACTTTAGATAATATTTTTTTTGTAGGCGATTCGCACGATGTTAATTTATTTGTTGGCGAATCGATAACTCCAGAAATACTTATTAGGGAATTGCCATATTTTGAATTATATGCAATAAAGTCAATAAATAAATACACTAGCGCACAGAAGTGAAAATAGTGAAATATTTTGAAATAATAACTACGAAAAATATATAAATTATTCTTATGATAGTAAAAATCTAGTCGTCTTTTTGTGCAATTACAGCATTACAAACTTTTAAATCTGAAACATTAAAAATAATTAGTGCTTCGTCCACGTCCACATGACACATCTTTTTGTACCTTCTTTTTATTCGTACATTCTGATGCCTTATGGGCTTCCACGTAACATTTAAAGCATTTATATTTAAGTTATTCTTCGCTAGTAATTGGGTTAGTTTTGTTTCAAACTTTCGCACTTTTGTTCCATGTTTGTTTGTTTTGTTTCTTCAAACATTATTTTACAAATGAATGCAATACGCCTTTATTCTGAGATGTATTCATCTCTCTGGGTTCGTATTGTTCTAATATTTTATTCTTCAATGCCTCTGGCTTCACCAACTCGACTCTTCGACTCAATGGCTCATCTGAAGCTTTCAAATTTTGCAGGTAAACTATATTACAGCATTATAGAGAGCAAGTCATCGTTGATATGAAGGTATACTCATTTCTGCTAGTTTATTAACAGCGTCGATAAAACTATTTAAAACATGTCGTAAATCACGTGTTTCCGATTTTTTGTGTAACATCAAATGTTTTAGAAGTGTAGCTTTCTTAGCAGGTCCTTTCGAAGCATATAATAGACTCCAATTTCAGCTCCTAATATGTCGAAGTTCACTACAACACGGCAACAAAATTAGATTCGCTTTGTCTTTTTTATCGTCTGCTTTGCAATTCATAGCTTCTTCTATTTCAGATGGTTTTGGTATTATCCACTTGTATAATTTCATCTATATTTTTTTATTAGGATCGCCTACACCTGTATTCGCCAGCTATCATAATTCTCGTGGTTTAGGGTTTCGATCCTAAACATATCGCTCATCGCCACTCCTTTGCACATATAATAATAGGTATCGCTTCTTGAAAAATAAATTTTACTTCTTAGTTAACTCTCCACACTTCTTACTGGATACACGCTACTCCTATCCATCCTGCGACTCGTAATTTGGGTGTCTGGGCCCATAACCAATGTAGAAATAGATCGTAGCAAAATATATTCGTAAAATATATTACACTTAAAAAAAGTACATCAGAACATAATCATTTTAAATTCAAAATTTACGTCATAAGCACTTTTTTTTCTTCTTTTTATCCAATACTTATCACTTCTGTGCGCTAGTGTACTTTATTGCATAAACTTCAAATGTACCAATCGCCTAATACCGTAAAACGGGGTGAATAGGAACGCAGGGGTGAATCGTAACGAAACTTTAAAAGGAATTTTAACATTTAAATAATATAATTTGTTGCCAACAGGGACACTTAATCGGTTAATTATAATACAGTTATTATAATTAACCGATTAAGTGTCCCTGTTGGCAATAAATTATATTATTTAGTTTAGTTTAGCGATACACATTAGAGTCCTTTTTGGCGACAGACTATAATATTTCAATGTTAAAATCCCTTTTAAAGTTTCGTTACGATTCACCCCTGCGTTCCTATTCACCCCGTTTTACCGATACGTATTTATGGAGTTGTCGATTCCCCCACAAATAAATTAACTTCATGCCAATCACCTACAGAAAAAAAAGTATATTTAAAAGTGTCGATTCGCCCGTTTCGGATGAGTAAATTCATGCGAATCAACCAATAAGCCGTAGAATCGTATGGACAACAAGACTAGTAAAAGTGATTAATTAACCACTCACTTGTTTAAAGTGAACAGTCAGGTTAAAGTGTACGAATAAAGCGCTCAACTACTTCATTCTTGTGTTTACAGCGTGATTACAAAAGTAATAGCTTTTATTTCAATTTATTCGGCTGACCTACTTTAACCACTACCAGATAGGAACTCATGAATTTCAGACATCCAGTTCCAGAGTTATGCTCTTTGAATACAGCTAAAAAGTTTCAGATTCAAGAATTCAGTATAAATGTTTGTAAACATTCAGCAAAATAAAACAATGTCGATTCCGATTCCTAGAAATCTAGAATCGAGTTTGAATTTTATTTTGATACGGAACACATTTGCTTTGTTCGTACAAAATCTAAACTTCCTTGAAAATATTATAGTTTTTTGCTAACACAAAACCAACACGAGGAGGCTGTTAAATAAAGAAAACAGATACGTATACTCCAAACATATCTCGGAGTTGTCATACATTTATCCCGACGGCAAACAACACAAAAAAGTGAATCCGGAGCGGCGAATGCGAAGCGATTAGCGTTCGGCTTTCATGATTAACTCACACAACTTCGCTCTCACCCTCGTCCTTCGCTATTTTGTTGTTCACCTGTCCCGAGAAATGTTCAAATGGTTTTTCTCAGCAAGATAACAAATAGGCCACGGCCGCTTAGACACTAATCGGGTTTCACCGAAATGGGATTTCGCTAAGCTATGAAAATTAAATGCTCTGCTCTCAAATTCGAATTATCCCGAGAAGAAAATTAAAGAAATTCAACATGCCCTGTAATTTAAACCCCAATCTGAGCGAACTTTTCTCTATCCGACTCCGACTGAACTCCGCAGTGTGACTTTCAATTGTTTTATATTGCCGGATTTACTGTATAGTTTGCACGTGGATCTTTTTATAACTACAACTTTGCGAATTGGCGAAGTTTAATCGAGTCATAATTTTACCAAAAACAGGATGTACATTTTTTGCGCTTCCGGCAATTTGTACCTTAATCGGTTAAAATACAAAGCTGTGTTAAAGTGCTGTAAAATTTCACACACGTAAGCGTTATTCAATTTAGAATTATCTCGGAACGAAATTAAATTGAATATCAAACAGTTGAGATAGTGCTGATTTGGAGTCTGTGCGGTGAGCGGGTGCTTAGATAAGTGGCCGCTATTTAATATCTGCAAGATAGGGGGGCTGGCAACGTGCCACCGGACAGCGACGAATTACAAATAGGCACAACTCATAACTCGAGAACGCAAGAACTTAAATCAATTACTCGCCAAATAACTCGTTATACTCAAAAGAAACTGTTTATGGTACTCGAGACGCTTTAATAGAGGCTATAAAGTAATGTATTGCTTATTACCCGTCAGAATTCGCCTAATAGCCCTTGTTGTGAAGGGCAAAGTACCCATGGGGTATAAAATGAAGACTTTTTATCTTTTGTTTATCGTGTTAAAAGAGGAAGAAAATTAAAAGAGGAAGAAGGACGGGCGATTTCTGAATAAGAGTCGTTTATTATATGTATGCTGTAAGTATATTAAACGATGAAAACACAGTCAACGTACCTATTTTGAAAATGAATTATTTAAGTACCCCCTAAAATAACGGCTAGCAGAAATAGCGTAAACATAATCAAAAGTGTAGTTTGCTTTTGGATAATGCTTTTAAAGTTTAAAGCATTAAAATAGTATGAATAAATAATTAAACCCAAACCAGCCGTAATAATGTAGCTTAAAGGCACAATCTTACCTGGAATGAGCTTAGGCAGATTAGGCTCGAAGCCTGAGACAGAATGTGCTGAGGAGGAATTGATTCTGCCATCTGCCCCGACTAGGGGAAATGGGGTAAAAAGACACGTACATCTTTACTTTCTGATTTGCAGGGAAATTGATGAATACAGGGAAAGTTTCTTAAAACTACGGGTTATTTACAGCCGTAAATTATTTTATTGAGGGGCTTACAAGAGGCAAAGCGCGGTCACTGTCGGATTGCATAGAAAAGAAAGAGACGCGCGATGACACAACGCTGGTAATTTATTGCAAAATATGAAGCAATTATGGATTTACAAAAAAACTATTCATTGGACTAAAAAATTAAAACACTATTACGTTAGTATGTTGCTTGTAGAATAATCTGACAAAAAACCTGAATGTTTGCATGTATATTAGTATGGTTTTTAATCGTTAAAAATTTTTTTTTGAAGAATCTTCGTGACTTTTTTCTATCATATCAAGTTAATTGTATTATGTTTTCAACACACTATCTAACTAGTATATATCCTGCAGAATATCATATATTTTTCTGATTTTGGTTACTGCAGTGGATCATATATTTTAAGGCATTATAAATTTGCGTTTAGGTCATGTAGTCCCCTTAAACCAAATTAAATATGAGCGGCACTGCTGTAATGGCCCAATTGATCGTAATGGAGAGGAATTTCGACTGACATCTGCGCCAGCTAGAAGAAATAGGGCAAAAAGAGAAGACACATACCTACATTTTTTTATCTTTTTCTGATCGGCTGGGTATTTAGAGAGAAAATGGGTTTATATAATAATTATACTAAATACATAAAGATGCCACAGTTACAAGGCAGAATACAAATGTAGGTATTACCTGGAATGAGGTTAGATGTGCAGCCAGTGACAGTATGTGGTGGAGAAGATTTGTGTCCGCACTCAGCCCCCACTAGGGGAATGGGACACAAAAAAGGTTCATTATTTTATTCACATAAATAAACGTAGCTTAGTCTGATTTGAGCCCTGCTCACCCTCTGTTACATGTGACTTAAGTCGAAACATAACAAACTGGCTAGATGTGGATGTAATTACATTTGTTCCAACCCTCGAGGCGTGATTATATCGAGGGCTTCATAACAAATGGGCGTACCTACAGGCAAAAATGTAACTTTTATTTTTGGTAAAGTCTTATAACTTATAAGTAAGTAGCTTAAGTTTTTTGTGACTTTAACTATGTTATGGTCCTCCTTTTGTACTACATACTGCAGAAAAAAATAAAAAATGTCATTTTTGCGTATAAGCCCATTTGTTACGAAGCCCTCGATATGTAACTACAGCATGTTAGTTTTAAGAAAATATTATAGTTAGCTACTTAATTTCCGATTTATTGCAAAGTAAAGTGTTTATGTTTTTTTTGATTGATTTTTAGAGATACATGTTTTTGAATGCGAATAGTTGGACTTATGATTTTTTACAGAAATATTTTAAAATAAAAGCGAGAAGATAATGTATTCGATGTTGAAATTATTGCATAGCAGTGCGTAATATTTGTAAGCCCAGAAAATTAAATAGACATAGATAAGATGCCACCAATAGTGAGTTAATGATAATGTTGCCTGTTACCAAAAGCGGTGAGGAGAAATTGTGCCTTGTTACTGATTTGGAAGCAATTTGGCACAAATGGGTAAGATATATCTCGATTGTAGATAATTATATTATTTTATAGTTTCTTAATGAAGTTTTAGCAAATTAATTTTCAAAATTTCAAAATATTGCTACACGAGAATAAACTTAGATGCAGTTTGGCAGACTGTAAATAATGTTATTGTTAATACAGATTGTGAATAATAATAATAAAAAAAAAAAATATCATCGTTGTGTCAAAAACCAAATTAATAATGTCATCACTTCATTAGATTGCCGTATGGAGTTAATCATTTGGAAATTCCGAAAACCTTATTTAAATTATCAAACATTTGGAAAATATTGCCTCATAGCAAAGTGGATAGATTAAGTTAGTATTAGAAAATAAAGGAATTAAGACAAGATAACCCTGATAAAAATTGTGTTTGCTAGAGTAATGTTAGTATAAATAAAAGCCTTCCTTTTACAGCATAAGCAGCTATCGGCCATCATCTCTATATGGGAAGCGTAGTTACAGCGTCTTACCTGGCGTAGGGTTAGGCGCGCAGCCTGCGACGGATCGCGGTGGAGAGGAATTGTGTCTGCCCTCAGCCCCCGCTAGGGGAAACGGGACAGAAAGAAGGTACATTGTATTATTTGGTTTATTTTTTACTCCACAAGATCAATAATCTTAAGGTAAGGTAAGGTGGCCTATTGGTGCAAAATAAAATAATTATTTTATATCGCAATTAATAATGAATAATAAAAATAACATACTTCATAATAAATAATAAAAATTACATAATATATATATATATATATATATTTCCTTACGTTTGTGGCAATTATACGGTGAATTTACTTCTTAAAGATAAACTGAGAGGTGGAAAAGAAATAGAAAATTATGCTACACATGTCTGATCCTATTTTATTAATGCCTTTTTCGGTTTTGTCATTAGATTATAGAATATTAAAATTGTGAACAACTAAATTATATCTTTGGTAGAGATAAGCGTGATAAATCAATAACTGGACAACATTTAATTAGTCGTAAAACAGCGCATTGCAGACATAATTACAACCCAAGTTCTTAAAATGCCTTTTATAGCTATCTTAAAGTATTACTTAAATACATTAAAGTACGTAATAATGTAAGGTTTATTCTACTAAAACTCGCCCCTTTAGCGAAATAAGCGTAAAAGATACATACAAACAGTTTTGGTTTACGTGTTTACATGCCGTTGAACATATTCTTGCTTGCTTATATGCCTTTGTAATTTCCTTTGTTCCTTCCTTGAGTTTTCCTAGTGCAACCATATTATACATAGGTATATTATAAAGAGGGTCTTTGCTATTATAAAAAAATGTCTTATTCTGTATTTGTATTTGGATGTAAATTTTTGACTATAGCAACAAATATACCAAAAAGGTTTACTCATAACATAACATAATATAATATCACACTTTATTCCCCGCAGTGTTACCACATTTCGCTAGTTATGTTTTAGTGAGTAATAAGGGGCGAACGTATTGCCATAAACCGGAAAAGTGCAGACTCCGTGCTGCTACTGCGAAATTCCTGATCGAAAAGCTCAATAACTCTTTACCCAACCTGGGAATCGACCACTACACCAGCGAGGCAGTCACCAAAACGATTTAAGGCCCCTACATACACGCGCGACACGCGAGTCGACACAAAGGCACCGCCTGTCGCGCGACGAGTGGTGCCTTTGTGTCGCGTGCGATTCTCGTCGCGTGTCGCGCCTATTTGTTGGAGCCTTTATCACATCTTTAACATTTAAAATAGCCACTCTCACTAAATATGTCATTTAAATCTCTTCAGTTAAGTACATCAGTGTCCAAATAAATTATCTCGTAGTTTCAGTATCATTTTCCCGTCATTAAAGTATTTTTGTTTGTCTAACACATAGTGTCAACTACGGCTGAGTTGTGCTCGCAGCGGTTTTAATGTTTGAGCACAGTTTCAACTAAAGGGATTAAAAGTTTATTTTGCACTGACAAACACGACCTCTGTCGGTCAATATTTGTAAATGTTGGACCTATTTCGAATGGACGGAAGATTTATTGGGTTCAACAGAAGTGCTTGTTTATATTGTAAATGGATCTTTTGTTGGTAGATATGTAACTCGTCTTTATAAACCTCGTTTAATAAAATAAGTACCCGACCTTAAGATAATGAAAAACGTTAGATTGAAGATGTTGAAAGTCAGCATATCTTTTCAAAAGACAAACCTAGATTGCTATCGAGGGACCTCTGTTTTCTTAGAAAAGATGAACAAAACAAATAGGACCTTCAAACTCGGAGTTAGAGTCCATAACAACAAAAAAAAACCTTTTCCAGAATAATCTTTTAAAATGAAGTAAAACAGCTTTTTGCAGTCCAAAGTACAAACATTTATTCAGCGTAAAGGCTCGACGCGACTCTAGTAGGGCAATTTCTATGAAAACTCCATGTATAGTGTTCTACAAGAGTCGCGTCGCGCTATCGCGTAGCGCCTGTATGCGGGAGCCTTAATTGACTCAACAAATCAAGAAACCTAAAGCAAAGACTCAAACTACAAACAGAAGCAGACATGTCTAGGGATCACAGAGGACGTTAGTTGGAAAATGAGACTAAAACATAAGAGATTATGTTAATAGGTGTTATAATATTCTCCGGGAAGAGCCCGTGGAGGCCAAGATTCTGCTTCGACATCTGCAGACTTGGCAGCACGCCAAACTAGTCGTTATACCTACTCCAGTCGGTATTTAACTTACACAGTGTTTATAAAATGTTTAGAATCCCTTCAACAGAACAAACGTTTTTTCGTCTTCGTTATTCCAAGGATAATTACGGCCAACTGTTGTCGAAGCTATCTCTGAAGTATCTTATCTTTTTAATGGGGTAATTTAGGTTCGAATGTATCAATTAGAGTAATTGCAATTTTGATTGTAAGTGATCGTGACGAAAGGCTTAAGGACGTGTGCGTATATTAAGTTTAAAATTAAATGCTAATGTATTTTTAAGAAATAACAAGGACAAGAAATAGTGAACGTGACACTGAATGATTAATTTATTTTTATGTGAACGTATCATGCTCATTCGCTTTTGAAAAGTTATACTGTTGAAGCAAAACAAGGTTATATATAATATTATAATCAATTCATTCAAATTATAAAGAATAAAAAACAATAAAGAACATGACAAGTAACAAGCCGACATGATATACAAAATTAATAACCAAAACGTGAACACGGTGGCACAACCAATGAACGAAGCGAAACGAACAAAAAAACGTCCGGCGGCGTGTGTGAAATGCGACACATCGGTTGCGCTTGCGACGGCGACGATGCGAGGTCGGCGCTCGTCGAAAAACATTGACCTATTAACGTGCGATATGAGGCAACCGGTCACGATGATAGATACACTGGAATCCTGATCTTTTTGCTTCTTCAGCACAAGTATCAAGGCTATAAAAGAGAGGTAGACCAAAGAAAGGGTAATTGGATTTTGTGAAAGATGTCATGCCTACGAAAGAAGTGAATTCTGAGATGACGTGTAATAGAGAAATAAGTATGGAAGAAAAAAATGGGCTTCACCGACCCCAAATATGTAGCTAGGGATAAGGGCAGTACCTACGATAAATGAATGAATTATATATAATCCCAAACATGACGAGTTGTATAACAATATTTCGTTTTACAAGATCATAAAGTATGAAAGGAGTTAGGAGTAGGTATAAAGTTCATAATAAACATGTTTGTGATGATCTACGGACTTTGATATAATAAAAGTACTATATAAATGTGTCTACATCACGTTATATCTCCTGATATTTATGGTAAATGTTATGGATTAATAAATAACGTAAAAAGGGTCGTTAAAAGGTAGCTGTCAGTTTGTTTTTGTGTGTCCGGGACGGTCGGTCTGGGTAGTCTGGGTACAGACAACATTTCTACATTCTCGTTCACGTTTCCAGTTAATTTTGTATAGGTCAGACGTACTAATGGAACTCGTTCGTCTAATTGGTCCAAATACGGATTGTTTGGCTAACCAATTGAAATATATTATTTACCTACTTTGGTAATGTCGCCGACTAAAAGTGACACAAGTATCTTTTGTAAAAATTAAAGGTTATTTAACTGTTGCTAAGCCATGGAATAAACTACATAAGTTTCGACTTTGGAGGTGACAAAACGTAATTATTTGTTCTGTTTTTGGAATTTTATATGTAGCCAAAAGAAAGAAAGAATAGAAAACCCAGTAACTGCCATTCTGGAGGGTTAAATAAAACACCTTTTCCAAGTTCTCGTCTGATAATTTTTTGCCCGTTCATTTTTATGTTAATGTTGATACATTACTCGACATTGCCCATAAAATACGAGGTATGAATTATCACACTAGAGTGCAAAAGGGATGAGTAACAGCCAAAGACCGACTAGTCAACAGACTTTGTCAAAGCGAGTGGAGCCGCGGGTAAGAGATAGATAATAATTATGATGCATTACATACAAGCTAAAGAGCCTGTATCTGGCTGGTTTTGATAGCATTAAATAGATAATATTTAAAAAAAGATAATTAAAAAGTAAAAACGATTTTCCGCCATTTTTCAATTGTTTTGCTGTCCGCCAAAATGAGTGAATCTAACGAAGAAATTCGATAATTTTAAAGTTTTGTTAAAAAAAAGGGAAAAATGCGACACAAGCCGCGAAAAAATATGTGTCGTTTATGGACTTAACGCAGTGTCAGTAAGAGTAGCACAAAGTTGGTTTAAGCGTTTTCACTCCGGGAATTTTGACGTCAAAGATGCAGCTCGCTCTGGTCGCCATGTTACGGATAAAATCGGTGCTGTGTTTGAAGAAGTGGGCGGGCATATTAGTAGTTCCGACATAGCTGAAGAGTTAGGAGTGGACCACATTACAGTTTTGACTCATTTGAAAAAGTCTGGGTATACAAAAAAGCTCGAACTTGGGTGCCACACGAGCTCTTAGTCTTGAATTTGTATATAAAATACGATAGAACTTTTCCCCGACCTAATATATGACGTGTTGTACATAATAGTGTTGTCATTATTATTCCAACGCCCCCTCACTCTAAAGTGTTAACATGAGCAATGAGGCGTTGTAGACTTGAATTTAAAACTGTGCCCCCACATATAGACCAGACAAAACCAACATTCAACCTTTAAAGAATTGCGTACAATGCTAGTTTTGTTCGAATATGCTTAATCAATCTGGCAACCAATGAGGCAATGAACGTGTTTGTTGGCGTTGGTGGCCAATATGTGGTTAGATTGAAAGTCATGGCTGCACGGCTCAATGCCCGTGTTAACACCGCTTAAAGCTTAGCTAATCCGTACCGGAAAAAACGTGTGTAAAAAGTTTAACTGAGTTTAAACATGATTTATGTTTTCAACAAGAAATAAAATCTAAGCTCATGGATTTAATTTGTTACAGATTTAAGTAACGTTAATTGACGAATTAATTAAGCTGAGCATTGCTACTCTTTCAGAATATTACCATGTTGATAAATTCACACAAATATTGTTCGGAGAAAAGCGCGAATTCCATCATAATATTACCATTTCGCGGTAAAATGTTTTCCTCTGATATGAAAATATAAATAATAACTATGTAGGTATTTGTTAACGATTGTATATATTATGTGATTTGTTTACACAATTTACGTGTGTATTATACGGTTTTTCATATCGGTGTTATTTACAGTAGCTAACACACGTGTTTCAGAATTTGATTCAAGCTCAAAGTAATGAAATATTATCAGTCACTTTCACATCAACCTTTAATCAGAAACTCGACCAAAAAGTTAAAACTTTTACATCATACTTTAGTAAATTTAAGTTTCCCGGAAGAATATTTTAACTAATTGTATAACGGTCTCCATTTCTAGTTACAGGAATATATTTTCAGAAAAATCGAAATGAAAGCCCTCAAAGCTACAAAAAAATATCCGTAAAGAACTTTTTGTCAGCTTCGGTTACTCGAAAACAATCAAACGGAGTTTCACAGTTTTCGCTTTTTAATAAACGAGGTGGAACGCGGAAGTCACGTGTAAAAGCCAGTAGTTATTAATAATGTAAAGGAGAGGGTTGTTCGTTTTATGTTTTTATGCAAACTTGATGTATGAGAGTGATGTATGGAGCTTTCATCAAGGTTTGATGGATAGGTGAACGTTAAGAAAAATCTGGTATTGATACTTTCGGACATGGCAGAAAGTTACAGTACCTATGTTGCAAAGGGTCTGCTTATTTGTCATAGTCCATTACTTGGATCAACTGCCTTGAGTTTAGATCTTCAAAATCTAGGTTGCTAATAGCCATATATAGTTTTATTAGGGATAGAGACTTATTATAATCTCCTAATTAATTTCCACATTTATTACATTAACAGGATGGAGTAATATTTAAAAATGAACCAGATTGATTTTGTATAGACAAATATTTTACCGACTGATATAACTTTTGATAATCGTCTAACATAAATTAGGAATTTAAATGGGGTGATCATGGTAAACGCCTTCCGGGCTTGTGAGTTTAACGAGGGCGTTAATAGTAGGAAAACTTGGGCTCTTACTTTTAATATTGTAGTCTCGGAGTCGTATAGGAATATTACACTTTGCGGAGCGTAAGAATTCTAAATATTGTTTGGGATTGTGTGTACTAAAATATGTGTAGACTGTAGAGTACTGGATTTTACTTCTGATAGTGCCGAACGTGCAATTGATAAAAAAATAAACATCGGTTGATAATGCAGTGACATTGAATAAAATTACTAGGTTCGTTTTTTTACCTTTAATTCAATGTCAACAAGTCGGCAGAACTTCTCCTGTTATAAATGTTTTACTAGGTATTATACTATATGTTTTCTGCCAAATCTTTTTAGAACATATGTATAAAGATTTGCATATTTTTGAACAGTCTAGAACAGTCCTAATTCGGTAAAAGGTACAACCCACTAAAATATCACTTAGTTCTAAAAAATATTATCATAAGATAATAAAGTTCTGGGGAAAATTTACGCGAGCGTATTATTAATTCCTGAATAAATTGAAGGATAATTAATAAAATACACCGTGCGAGAGAAACGGGTTTCGTAGATATTATCGTCTTTGATGGGCTACCGACTTGATACGTTATTATTTATATTACTTGTCTTCATGTTCATACACTTCGCAATCTACCGCCCTGGTATCGTCGTCTAGATCACGGAAAAAATATTTAAATTAAAATATCGCTAGCAATACGCATTTCGCGAGCCTTCCAATTTATCTGGAGACTTCAAAATCTTCACGATACCGCAACGGTATATTTAAAGAAAATATTGATCGCGGGTACAAATGAATGTGAATAATGTTTTTTTTCAAAGGATTTCATAAGAAAACTCACATCAATTTAAATACCTACCTAACGTAAAATTGGGGATAGTATATTATTTTGATAACATTTATTAAGTGAATTTATAATCTTGAGTGTGACACACTAGCCTAAGAGATGCCAATTTACTAAGCTGTTCAATGTGTATGAGAGATTTGGCACTATATTCAAAATATATTTACCTGGATGTGGATGATTGTGTTCGGCAGGCGGCTGCATGGATGACAAGGCGGAAAGCGGAGTGTAGCGGGCTCCATCCTCACGAGGGCATCCCTCCTGTGGATACGGTAAAGTTATTAGCATTTAATACGGTAGCTTAAATTATTAGATTTATCTAGTTGTCTACTTTACCTACACGTAATGTTGACTCGAGTTAAGTAAGAATGAAGCACAACGAGCGAATGGGAGAGAGCGTCGACGCCGGCTAAGATAGGATTACATTACGCCTCGGCGCAAAAAAGGGCTAAAGAGAAATATACCGTCGGGAGTGAGGTATCGTTCGTAGATCAACAAGCTTGTATTATGCATATCTATTTAGGATCCCTGGCGCTTCTGAGAATTTAACATAACATTAATAAGATTTAACGCGTCAGACGATATAATCTGCGTCAAGGGTAACACGATGGTTACTCCTTTCACGCGTAAATCGTTCACGCCTCAATTGCTAATGAGAATGCAAACGAAAAACAGCGTTCAAGTTCAATACAAAAAGCTTATTTTTCTATGTAGAACTTCTTAAGGCAAAGCGATGAAGGATAATGTGTGGATGAGGTCCCGAGGCGTGTTTACATAGAACTTACTTCATTACCGCGTATTAATGAGTACCGAAACGCCAGCGGGTGTATAATCTTTATTACGTATACGCTACTTCATTTACTAACTTCCCCGATGGCAAGGGGTCGTCTATACCCATGATTCATATTAACAAGCCTGAAAGATTTATTCTAACTCGATTTTGGATTAGGTATAGATTTTATTGACAACTGATTAATGTTCTTACCTTTTCGCAGTTGGCTGTCGCTGTGGTCTGGGTATGACTTGTTGACGAAATGCGATACTGCATTCCGGACACCGTGCAAAACCCCTCATGATGGTGTGTAGCATAAACCCCAGTTATGGTCACATCAGTGTCTTGGTTAACTATAACTTCAACCTTTTGTTTTCTATCTGAGACAGCAGATTCATCACTTTCGGATGGAGCTTCATATTCGTTTTTTGATTCCGACTTAACGCCGGAACTTACCCCGTTTTTTGACTTCTGAGAATAAGATTCATCGCTACATGAGTCTGATGTAGTATCATCTTTGTTAGATTTGGGCGAACGTTTTTCGTAACTAGCTGCTAGAATTGCCGTGGCGTTAAGACTAGCCATTCGTTTTTGTACGACCATGTCTTTTAGGTCCATTACTACTTCATTTCTGTTACGCTTTTTCTTCACGGGTACACCGGCAGTCTTTTTCATTTTAGCTGGTGGTTTGTCACAAGCCGACTTACTCGTAGATGCTTTAGGTAAAGCTTTCTTTTTTTCTGTAGTTGTCACTTTCTTCTTAGTATCTTGTTCACTATCTTCACTGGAAGAGGTAGAGGATTTCGGATCCCAATACTTGCCCGCACTTCTGATACCAAGTCCTCGCAACGACCTCTGTGGAGGGTTATCGTCTGAACTTTCGGAACTGTCTTCTTTCTTTTCTTTTTTAACTTCGTATTCCGATTCTGAAGTACTTTCTTGTTTTTCGGTTTCCTTGGGCTTAGTTTCTTTCTTTTTAGGTGGCACAGTCTTAGATGTGCTTGGTAGAACTTGTCTATCTACAGTTTTCATTAGACCCAATTCCATATGTGTTTTACTTTCATTTTCATACAAGCAATGGACTTTTGCTATTGCGTTTAGAGACGCCATTCGATGTTTTTTAGGCCCAGACCACATCGATAAAAGTTTAAGCCGCCTCTTACTAGGTTTTTCATTACCTAGCAAAGCAGAACTTTCTTTGAGATCAATCAGAGAATCTTTCGATAGCTCTTTTAATTCTTTAGACGGAGGTTTCTTCGCACCGTCCGTGATTCTATTTTTCTTGAACCTTTTATTCTTTGCCCTCTTATTTTTTGGATTATCGGATTCGGAAGACTCTTTGGTGTCATTATCATCATTGGAGTCACTTTCTTCAGATGACGAGTATTGGAAAGCCTTAGTATTTAAAGCAAACTTAGAATTATCGATATCTTCATCCGAAAGGCTGCTTTTCTTGGCTTGCTTTTTAGTTTTTGCCGGAGTTTTCTTTGCATTCGGACTTGCTTTGATGGATTTTTCTGGTTTCTCATTTTTATTTGCCGCAGTTTCTTGTTCAAGAAATTTTATGGGACTAAAAGGTTTCCCAGTTATACTTGATTTTCGAGCCACCATTTTATAAGATTTGCTAACAATAGGTTTTGGTTTTTCTTCGGCTTCTGCTTCATTGCTATCCGGATTCGTTTCTACGCTAGTTGCAGTGCAAACACTTTGATTTTGATTAGCATTTAACTCTTCTGATCGTTTGTTCTTCAATTGTTTTACAACTTCTTCGATAGGTCTATGAGGTGAATATTTTTTCTTTTCTGATTCAGTTTTCTTGTCTATAACTGTTCCTTTAACTCTAGCGATAGGTCGTACTCTACCAACATTCTTGTTAACAGGACTACGAAAGTCGGACAGTATGCTTTTTGGAGAGTCCACCTTTTCCGTGAAGGTATACACATCAATTTCTGGTCCCTGTGATACTAATGAAGAATTCGAAGAACTTTTGTCTTTAGCATAGTCTTCCACTTTGTTTTCCATCTTCATAGATACAAATCTTTCGGAAACACTAAGGTTGCCTTTTGAATTTTTGCAACATTTCACGTCTATATCTACTGTACGCGGTGACCTAGTGGAAGTGAAAAATTTAGGAGGTCTTTCTGTTTCAGATTTTGGAGTCTCTGGTTGATTAGCCGATGAAGTTTTAGGAGGCGTTTTACAAACTGCAGAATCAGAAATATTTTTAGAATCAACCTTGTCATCATTTTTTTCTTCAGATTTACCGCTCTCATCATTACTTTCACTAGGCGTATTTGATTTGTTATTAACTGAATCATCGGTGCAATTTATACTATCATCAATATTTTTATCTTTTTCTGTTGTTTCTGGTTTTGTTTGGGTTGCCCCTTTCTTTTTGTCATTGTTAGCTGTATTACCTTTCTTGATAACCGTCTTAGCTTTGGAGAATTTCGGTGTTGTTTTCTTTATAACATCTTTATTTATTTTGTACTTTACATCTTTTTTACCTTTTCCGCACTTTTTCACATTAGCCTTGACAGGTTTGGGTTTCTTGACCGCCTTGGCTACTTTTTTTGGAGGCGCTTTCTTTACATTGTCTGAAGTAGTTTTAGGCGCGTCCTTCTTCTCCTTGGGATCTTTCTTGAGTTTTTTTGTTGGTGAATCACCTCGAGACGTAGACGCTTTACATGGTGCAGGTTTATTGGATTCAGACGAAGTTTCATGTTTATCAGAAGTTCCGGAATTATCTTCATTTTTGGAACTGGAAGAGTCATCTTTGGAAGAACTTTTCTTAGGATTTTTGATCAATGATTTATTTACCAAATTCTTTACCTTTTTAGGCGACACTGATTTTTTTGCAGCTTGCTTGCTTGAGTTTTTAAATGATGTTTTACTCAAGTCACCTTTCTTAGGTAAGGGTTTTGAAGCCTGTGACCGCATTGTCTGCTATAATCATATGAATTTTGTCGGCATCGATGAAGTGATTCCGGTGATCACATTCTGAAACAAATAAAAATAAGCTATTATTTTTAAAGAATTAATTAAGAAATATGACACGGGACACAGATAAAATTAATATACATATAATTGACGGCATGCCAGCTGCAACCCGTTCAACTATCAAATCTTGCAGCCGTCTTTAATCGAGCAAAAAAACCTTTTATTGTATGATTTGCCCCACGACAGATGGCCGTTATTGTATTGTTACGCTTGGTTTTCTTCGAGTAACGGATCCGTAGGTAATAGTGAGAAATGAAAGAAGTAGTACTGCAAGCTTTTGTAATTTTATCCAGAGGCTGCTACAAAATTCCATGACAGCGCGAGGACTACTTAGAGATTTGTAGCATCAAAACCAAGAAACCATTATTTTATTGGATTTAACTTAAAGGAATGTATCATTTCAAACCACCCAACAATAAAAGTTTTAATTAGTCAAACTTAATAAGATCAATATAAAATAACTTTAATAGGCACAAATAAGAAATAATCGTTTATCGATAAACACGTGCTGAAGGTAAATAAAATATAAATTCGGGCTAAAGCAAACCCAACATCTGCTTTGATAACTTGCGCTGGCGCACATAAATAAACTCGAGTCTACACCAGGTTAGGGGTTTTTTTGTTGTTGAAAAGGGACCGAAACTAACCGAATTTTATACCTGTGAGCACGTGCCGTCATTAGTGAATACAAAAAAGATAAGATAACCACTCTAAGCTAACAGAAAAATAAAAGATAGATTATGGTGTTGTTTGTCCAATAATATTGATAGCTGCCTAAAATAAAAATGTAGCGCTCAAGGTGATACTGAGAGTGTGAATACTTTTAATGTAATTAATAATCTAATGTTAACGCAAGACATCCGGTTTGGAAAGCAGTGGGACACAATAATATAGGCTTACAATTATTTTTGAAGAAAATAAAATCTAATGTAAATGTTCATCAAAACATGTTATTATCTTGGATAAAACAACATTATTTAAGTTTATGAATGACTTTTACTTCAAGCTAAGCTTTTACTGAAGGCCATGTTGCCGCTAGCGCTCACGTAAACTTTAACACACACTTTCATTTATTTAAATACATTCATTACAAAGATGAAATAAAGCCAACGTTTCAAAGTGGAATTTTAAGACTTATCTACACATTGCTTGAGCTCAAACACAGTCGTAAAAGACTGATGTTCATTGAGGTCAAACATTTTGAGCGAAAGCGTCAGTGTGCCCGAACTATTTCAATAAAACTTTTTGAGCGGCCTTCACTAGCTGTTTTTGTTAATATTTTTTAGTGGTGTTTTGTAATGTTTTATTAAATATTTTGCTTGAATATTTGTGCTGGCTACTTTATTAATACGAAGTTTTGCTTTATTTTTATAACTTTGATGAATAGCGTGAGATAGTAACCTTAACTTCTAAGTGGATGACGTTAAAGTTAGATCTTTTCTGCTTGGAATTTTCGATAAAAGTCTACCCTAGTTAACTTAGTTAAGTTATAAGGGACAGATCAGTTAATGTGTACCTACGAGTTACCAGTACTTTATCAACTTGTATTAAATAGCTTTTACTTTATTTTATTTGCCAAACTTAGAGTCAACATTACGATGTTTTCGGTATCAAAATCTAAATCCTTCAATTAAATGAAATCGTAGAAGAAAATGTATTTTCTTTAAAACATTTTTAATACACATAATAAAGTACAAAGAAACATGAATGCTTTGATAACATTTCTTGTGTAACCTAAGCCGTCATAATAAGAATTGTTGTTTGCAAAAAAGTAAAAAAGACTCCTTTCGCATAAGGACCGGCTCCATTATGGTATCATTTTCCACTTTTCCAAAGGGATATATTATACTGTACATTATGGTTTTTATTTAATGCTGCTTTCAAAGAAACCGCAAATTATAAGTAGTTTTGTTATCTTTTTTTATTGAAACACTCGAATGATGTAGGTACTACCTACAAACTTACTTTTGTCCAAATTACTAAAGGTTCTGGTATATCATAATCGTCCAGCAGACGACGTCTTTCAACTGATTCTGTAAATTAAATTTAATATTTGTTCTAGGTGAAACGAAAAACAGTTTGTAGGTAATCCAACACGTTCATCATTATCATAAACAACTTCCTTTCCTAATAACACTTAGGGCGAATTTCACCAAACTTTTATACATAGAATTAGTTTTATCCTGAGAACTTGAATTTTTGACAGTTTGTCCCTACTAGAACTGTCAGTCGTCAATTTTATTCGACGGATAAAAGTTATTTGACTTTGTTAAATGCAGCCCTTAACCAGTTATTAACTACCTACTAAATGCTCCTATTTTAAAGGTCAACGGTAGTCTAGCAACAGCTGTAGGTACGCCCTAGTAACACGAGATCAATCTTATTATGCAACCAGCTTCTCTTGGGGCTTGCGTGACCTTTGACATTCCGAGAATAAGAGCAAATACTCCGCATGTCTGTTTCCAAGCGGTTACAGGGGATTCATTGAGCGTTTTTATCATGTGATTACTTTTCTTTAAGGGTTAAGTAAAATACAGGGTTAAGTACCCGTTTTAACGGTGTTTGAATTTGCTTTTAAGTAGAGGTTGTTAGGTTATGAGGAACGTGAATCAAACAAAAAGCTCCAGTAATGACTGCCATATTTAATAGTTAATTTTTATACCACCACCAAGATGATCAATGTACCCACTTATGAATACCATAACAGGGACGGAGACTATGATTTCCAAATGCATTACTTTAAGGTGAATTAGTATTTTATCTAAACTTCTAAACTAATAATATAAAGAGGTAAAACTGTTTGCAAGAGGTTATCTCTGGATATCCTGATCCGATTTCAACAATTCTTTCAGTGATAGAAAGTTGCACTATGCCGAGTGCCATAGAATAGGATATATTTAATTCAAGCGGACGAAGTCGCGGGAAGAACCTTGTTTTGAATAATACTTAATAATTCAATAGCATTATAAGAGGGGCTCGTTGCTATGTAATAATAGCCGCACGGGTCGATCGACTAGGTCAAGCTACGCTTGCCGCGGTCGGTCCGCGGATGGGTGACCATCTTTACATACCGAAAGCCCTCCTTCCCTCGGAAAGTACGTTAAGCCATTGGTCCCGGCTGTCATTCGTGGATTTTTGATAGTCGTTACGGGTAGGCAGAAGCCCAAAAGTCTAACAACCAGTCTTACCAAGGGGTTATCGTGTTACCCAGTAACTGGGTTGTAGAGGTCAGATAGGCAGTCGCTCTATGTAAAATACTGGTATTCAGGTGCATCCGGTTAGATTGGAAGCTGATCCCAATATATGTAGTTGGGAAATGGCGGGCAGATTGGCAATGAAATAGTGTTATAAAGGCTGAACTTTTAAAAGCTTTTAATAATGAAGTACATAAGTAATGTAACAATTCTTTCAATGCTTCCACTCTCTATGCGAAAACTATTTACAACAATTAATAGTGTAAATGTTGACTATGAATAATTTAGAACATTACACCGAGTCAAAATAACAGTAAATATAATATCAACAATCCATCGGTTTACAAACACAAAGCAGTAACAAGCAATGTTTACCCAGATGTTGAAAAAACAGTCAAGTGGAAAAGAAGAATAAGAATGGCTGACCCTATTTAGGATTACAAGCCAACAAAAGAGAATAAAATTATAGCAGAATTTCCTCAAAATATGATTGAAATACACAGCTTGTCTCGTAATTAAGCGTCGAGTCTTTTGTCAAGTGAAACTAATAGGGGGCGCCACAGGCGGGGACAGCACTTGTTATTGTTCAAAGTGCTCTATTTTATTTTTATCTCCAAGAAACTAAGAGTACTCCCGCCAAGTGTTTGTTTGTCAATGGACTTACAATACGTGAAAATGATACTGGAAAGTTGTTCTGATAAGTTTCTTCAGGAGTAGAAGTTTGTTTAGCTCATATTGGTGTAGTTTTCATTAAGATAGGATGGGATAAAGATGTGTTCAAGTAATCGAACTTCACTTATCAATATCACAAACTACAAATATTAGTTTAAGTGAGGATGAGGACTACCTCAGCTCATTACTGAGAGACATAAAAATAAAGCATAGAATAAATCTCATCCTATTTAAGGCTCGTTCACACTGGCGCGACGCGACGAGCGACACAAAGGGACCGCACGTCGCGCGCCAGGCGAGGCGGTGCCTTTGTGTCACGCTGTCGCGTCGCGCGAGTGTGTACTACATGCCTTCATAGGTATTTTGCTATTTTTTATCGCTGTTCAAATGCAATGCATGGCCAGCAAGCTATCATTACTGTTTTACATTTGCTGAACTTCAATATAATTTGTTATTTGCTCAAGGAGCACTCTTTGGGTGGCAAATTAGCAAATTATAGGATGAATGCGCAGAGGCCGGCCGCCCTATATCTTCCCTAAGGTCAAACGGAAGTCAGTCCCTATCAAAGCAGTAATTTGCCATAAATCAAAAACCTAGAAATGCTCGTACGCATACTAATAAGGGACCAATTTATTATTTTAGGCAAGGTCAACCTCAAGGAGATATCATTGGTCCAATAATTTTTATCCTACATTTGGTGTCAGGTGGCGTTGATTTCAGAAGACAAATGGGAAGATTTAATACAAAAACCGCGACCTATAGACAAAGGTAGGTTAAGAAGCATTGATGATATTTGTTTTTAAACATCATAAAGATACTTTTCTACACAAGTCTGACATAGACCCGACTAAGACAAATGAGTCTAACTCCAGACTGGAAGCTTCATCTATGACTTATGGGAGTTTAAAGACTTTAATGGAGAAGAGTTGTCACAGGTGGCTAGCTTGTCGCTTGCAACGGCCACTAGGGCTCAATTCTGCAGCGTCCTCTTCAAGATTTATAGGTTCTATCAGGTTCTTATTGGAAAGTCTGTTCTTGGCTTCTTACCATTTTTGCAGTACGATTCATGTTATTTGCCTTTATTGATTGATTTAACACCTATTATGTTTGTTCGCTGAAATTGAAGGGTGGCATGGCATTCTATAGCTTAGCAAAAAATTTGAAATCTTTCAAAGTGTTTTTTTTTGTAACATTTCGGTAGTCTTTTCAAATAAACCTATTACGTTTAATACAAATGATACGTTTAGTAATTACAACGAACCCCTTGTAGACACAGCCACAGACTCACAGTCTTTCTTTAAGAGCATACACAGACACAAAATGGTTTTTTTTTCTTTAAAGCCTTTCTTTCTTTGCCTGTGGCGAGTGTTAATTTCCTACTCCTCTAGTATATTGCTGGCGTCTCGGTTTCGAGTAAGCCACTTTATTTAATCTGTATTCTGAAAGCGAGTATTAATAGCGGTAGGTATTCTATGTCAACCCATTCGACAACTTTGGCTTAGTATTTATTGCTACTCTAGGAATTGGTTTTGATTCCTAATTGGCTACTGGAATACGCCTTATAATGAAGGATTTATGCCGCAAATATATTTTGGTTAAGTGTGAAACTTAAATTGGAAACTCAAATAGTCTATTACCAACAATTCCAGATCAAATTCAAATTCACGATCAAATACCGATACAAAGCTCTAGTGTTTCACAAAGGAATCGGCATCGTAGAAATAAACTATTTCAAACAGATTGTTGTGATCCTCTTTGTGAATAAGTTGAACATTTTTCAAAGCTTAGTGATTTCGTGAAAGCATGGTTGTTTCTAGCCGAAGAGGGGGAGGTAATACGAGCGCGAGGGGGGGGGGGGGGGGGACTATCGATCTGGCTCGCGAGCCAGCGTCCTAACATCCGAGAAGCCTCGGATTCACTTTTACGCCACTTGCCCGTCAATTACAGTTCCTAAAGGCTGGTAGGCGAGTGTTGACAGTTACCGGGCAATGAATAGCTTGTTCATCAATATTGAAGAATGGACTAGTTTCTAGTATCAAAGTAGGATGGTTTTAAATAGACTTTGTATTTTTCATGGCGTTATTTATCTTGCAGGACAAATAGTTAGGGCAAGACTTTAGATTCCATATCTTGGTCGGACCAAGTGGATTTTGTTATTAATACATGTGTAACTCAAAGAATTCTTAGCTCTGTCAAAAAAGAGTTTTTATGTAGGATGCTGGGATGAGAACTTGCCATTTAAATTGTGACAGCACTCTTCCGACTCCGAACTAATCGACCACATGTATGTATGTACATACAAAACTGCCACGTAAAATATTAACAAACATGAAACAACCCAATAACTTGCATAGCCCGTATCAATTTAATTGCATTATTCAGTGCCTGTTGCCACATCCCCGTCAATTACAGCGAGCCTGATGCTCTCCTAGTGCTGACAGTGACCGGCTTACGTGTTTACTCTGCAGCAATGGCCGCCACGCGCCGTCTGTGACGTCAGCTGCCAAATAAGGTTAACTCAACTAACTTGCTAGTGACTAGAATGGATGAGATTTGCCTTTAGGTCGTAAGGTCGTTGTATTGACGTATTGGCTAATGCAGGGCTGATTAAGATTGTGTAATTACTAAGATGAAGATGATTTGTGAGTTTCGCTTGATTTACGATGGGTATTTAATCCTTATTGGCCCTGTTCCAGTTAGAATCTAGTTGAAGTGTTTAGGAAGTCATCAATGAAAATCTAATTCGTATTCGAGTTAGAGCTGGCATTTCCCACATCATCTTCACGCTTGTTTTCCCCGAAGGTTTAGGCCGAGCAGAGATGCAGTGTAGGTACCTATAGTAGTTATACCCGCATGTCGCTCATAGCGGCTGTTAACGGCAAATTTTGCGTTGAAAGAAACACAGACAAAATAGGAAAAAAATATAGCTAATGAAGTAATGGGTAGAAAATTGAAGTAATTAGATGCAGAGAAAACGATAAAATAACTAAAAAGTAAGTACACATGTTCACGAAAATTATTCTTAACAACTAAAACGTTAAGGAAATGAGCAACTCTATTTTATATAGAGAGGAACGCTCAGAAGTGGTCACAGAAACTGGCAGTAACTTAATTAGTGCAAATGACTACTGATCGTTAATGAAATCCTCCATTGCGCCTTCAGTACCACCCCAATGCTTTTGTTTGCGAACTAAAAGAGAAATGAACAAAAAGCGCTGCGATATTTTCAATCGTTTCTTTGTCAACCTGTTTATTATGATCCAGTCTATCGGATTAGCCTTTTTGTTTTAGCAGGTGTTGAATGGATAAATAAAGGGAAGAGAGAATGGAGGTAGGGAATTTATTGATTAATTTGCAAATAAACCTTTGAAAATTATGTTCTGCTGTAGCTCTAACATCATTTTGCTTTTTTATATGAACAGCCTTTCATAATTTAATGTTTCAGAAACAAACATTATTGAATTAGATTTGAAATACAGTATAATAATTTAACCCCTAGACGCAGTCCGCGAATAAGGGTTAATTTATTATTCTAAACATTACTAATCCAGCACACTGCTAACAAGCAGGTGCGTGAGTTTTTCAATATTTATGCTTTAATTTCTAATTAGAATTGAATTTACCGATCCGTCTTTAAAATCATCAAACATGTACAAATTATATGCTTTTGTATTCCTTTTATGATTATTTTTTAATTACAACGAAATTAAAAACAATTCCAACAAACATTCTGAAGATTTTTCATCTGATCCTGTTGGAGTTTCATTTACAAGTTACCATTGCAATTACCTACCTTCAATTAAATAACAATTGTTACGTACATGGTAACCTGTAGTCATTAAACAGACCCTGCTATTACCTAATATTACGACACATTACAGAACTACCAACAAATATTCAATTACACGAATTACAGGGTTATTGTAATTGCTGTAATTTACACATGTTTACCTTTGTAATTATGTTACAAATTGTAATTGTAATTATTTAATGGTGTAGCAAATGTAGTATCGACGCGACACGCCGTGAGCTCTTTTTAATGAGATAATTATTTGAAACTCTAATGATATGTGAAAGGTATTAAAGTTGATTGTTGCGTGCACTTTTATTTGTGAATTTTAATCATAAAGCAGTTGGGTGCCGTCGGAAGAAAGATTTATGTGCTCTGAAGAAAGATTTATGAGCTCTGAATAAAGAAATCAAGTGTCAAAATTACAAGTCGCCGCACTGTTCGTCGCAAGCGCACGCACGGAGTCTTTTATCATGGTTTATTATACGTCCGCCATTCATTTTCACTTTGAACTCGCAGCTCGTCTCTTCACAATTTTTCTCCCTTTTGTTAGGCTAAGGAGGCTTGGAGGGCCCACTAGATATGAACACTGCTCCTTAGGGAAGACTCACTCAATCCACATTCACATTATGAACATGAATAGTATTCGCACGCGGTTTCGCGCCGTGAATGGTCTAAAATTACATCTTCTAATTAAGCAATTTAGTTAAGAATATATTAAGTAAATAAGCTAAACATTTAATTGGTCAATTTGCACTTTAAAAAGCTAAAGGTGTAGGTTTGGAATGTTATTAAGAACTGGTTTTGTAATTTGAAATTAAGATGGCCTAAAGTAGGTATTAAAGGCGTATCTTGAATAAATTATTTAGAATTAAGTAAATTTATTGAATTAATCAAGAGTTTAAGACTATAATGCAACACGAAGCTGTTGTTTGGTCTAGATTTAAAAAAAGGTGGTTGAGTTGTGGAACTAGACTATTTTCACTGGAAAAAATGGCTCAAAGAAGAAAGAATACCTAAACTTATATTCAAATTTATTTGCGTTTTTACTACTTACTACTTAATTAATTTGATTCTAATAAGACTTAAATACGTGTTTTATCAATCACTTATCCACTGAAAAGCCACAGGAGATACTTATTCGAAATAGGCTATTCACAATTTCTCGTTACTTGTGTAAGAGTGCCTAGAATCTAAAATATTAGGTACCTATAGTGTTGTGGTCGGTATCAATCAGGCTTTATACTGTCACTCGTTTGTTTTAGGGATGATTGATGCTGATAAAAAATCGATAGCTATTATTTTCAGGCTTTTAGCGAGCCCTCTGCAGATAGCTTCAGTTAGCATTGTAAAAGCTCGGTGCCGACAGCCCTATTTTGGTTTGGTGATCCATTTGCAATTCCCTGAAACTGTAACACGTAACATGTTGTTTTGAAATTCAACATATTTGCTGTAGAATAGAATAGAATACTCTCTCTATCTCTTTTCTTCTCTTGCTTTAAATATTTAATTAAATCAAAACCTCTAAATCATGTTGTGATGTGTGTGTTGTGCATGACAAATTGATTTTTTAATAGAACTTATTAACAATTCTTACAGTAGGTAAACAAACCAACAAAACACAACATAACTAAAAAAAATATATGGGAAAGCTCTTTTATGCCACGCTGTTATATCTCCGCCTCTTTATTGAAGGAGATATGTAAAAGTGTTACTTTTAATTAAGGGGACTACATGACCTAAACGCAAATTTATAATGCCTAAAAATATATGATCCACTGCAGTAACCAAAATCAGAAAAATACATGATATTCTTCTGGATATATGCTAGTTAGATAGTGTGAAACATAATACAATTAACTTGATATGATAGAAAAAAATCACGAAGATACCTCTAAAAGATTTTTTTAAAAACCATACTAATATACATGCAAACATTCTGTTTTTTTGTCAGATTATTCTACAAGTAACATACTAACGTAATAGAGTTTTAGTTTTTTTGTCCAATGAATACATTTTTTGTAAATCCATAATTGCTTCATATTTTGCAATAAATTACCAGCGTTGTGTCATCGCGCGTCTCTTTCTTTTCTATGCAATCCGACAGTGACCGCGCTTTAGCCTCCGCGCGCCTCTTAATGAAATTCGCTACGGAATAGATAGTGTAGGGCGTCCCAAATAAAAACAAGTGCGTGTCGGACCATGTACAATGAAGGGTTCCGTAGACTTTGTAGGTAGTTGTTTTTTTTGTCCCATACAACGATATACGTCACGGTCAAATCTCCAACTGCAATAGTAAGTTTGTGCTCGCATTTTATTTTTTTGATTTGGTAAAACTACAAATTAACGATTCTAGAACTTTTCCTTATGCTGTGAGGCTTTGCTTATTGCCAAATTTCATGATTCTAGGTCAACGGTAAGTACTCTATAGGTTTTGATTTATTTGCGAGTGTAAAAACATGTCCCGGTTTTTTTTAGTGCGTTGTCTTAGAAGCTTGATTTAACTTGATACTTCCACGCTTTCATGACAAAAACGGCCTTGAGCGACACACGGACGGACGGACAGACAGCGAAGTGATCCTATGAGGGTTCCGGTTTTCCTTTTGAGCTACGGAACCCTAAAAATAAGATAAGTACACACTTGGGCAATGAGTCCCAATTTTTTTCAAATCCTAGGAAAAAAAATAACAACATTACAAACTCAATTTTCAATCACGTATACCTACTCCGGACAAAATCAAACTCCCGCCAATGAGTTTTTATCGGCATTTCCAAGTGCACAGAACGTACGTGATACAATTTGAGCGAGAATAACTACGGAACCCACGCCAGGCAATTATCCGGTAAAACGCCTGTTACCCGACATTATCCGATTAACTTAATAAACAATTAGTTGGTAGGAAATTTTAATTAAGGTGTATATTGTTGGCTTTTATGTGCCATCGAGTTAAGACCGCGTATGATGCTGTGTCGTTTGCCTCAATTTGAATATAGTTAAATGTTTGTTTAGTGGATGGGTTTGCCTTAGAGTATAATTTTTATACTCTAGGGTATACTAAGGTTTCATAACGTGATGCGGGGATGAAGTTAAGGTAATCGTAGATGTTAAGTACTGTTACAGTATGGTTGTTCTTGTTTTGGATAGTTCTCGGCATAGTCTACATCACAAGTTGGAACTATAAAAGCAAGGATGGGTAGGAGCGTTTTTTTACTTTGGCTGGAGACCTTAAGGCGGTACCCCGACCAAAACCTTGTCATAGTGCGCTATTCAGAGGCTATTAACTCATTCACTATGGGTAATAAACTACATCTAAAAGCATATTATTAATGTTCGATATCCTACCATCACATTGCACGTTCTTATTTGTTTTTATGTGTTATAAATACATCTAAAATCTCCTTGTAAAAAAGTGACAAAAATTATTGATTGCATGCATCTTTTGCTAAAGGTGACGTTCTATTTATTTGAGGATTACACTAATGGATAGATAATTTAAAAATCTAAATAATACACGTTTTATTTTATTTTAAAACTTCACTTGTCTTTTTTTATTCAAATAATTTCATTATTTTTGTGAATTTTATGATAAATGAGCGTGCGGAGGGAGCGAGACAGAGCGAGACTCAGCGACGGGACAGAGAAGGACCGAACGCTCAAGGTCGTTTGGTCGGGGAAGCGCCTTAAGGCGCATTAAGAAGCAAATTTTTTGGTAATTGACAATAGCGCATCGCGGCAACAAATAAGGTTCAAAACCGCGATGCGTTTGAAGTTAGTTGAATCGAATAACCACCTTAACTTAAATTAAAAATAAATACACGGCTTAGTGGAATAATTTTTAAATATTTCTTTAGTTGCTTGAATTTCCGTTATTATCAATACATAAAATACATTAGTTTACGCTCAAAATTTTGAGAATTATGCGACGAAATTTTTTTTTTACCCCTGTTTTACGGTGTTTTTCAATCATGATACTATTTTATTTTTAAGAAATATTTTTGAATAAGTCTTTATACTATAAATTATAATACACTTTTTTTTCTGACTTGTAATATGTACCAATACGCCTAACTGTGCGACAAAAACTGAGAGTTTTACGGTGTCCTACGTTTGAGCAGCGCCTTAATTTATTAAGGCATCCACAGGATAACCCGCGGCGTTAAGCGGCGGACAACCTCCTAGTTTGACATGCGAGAAGCCATTATTAGAACACAGTTTATTGTTGTTTTTTTTTTGATAGCGACTACGATTACACGTGAGCCAATCACGACAATTAATTATCTATACAACACCTTTCTGATAAATTATTGTTCATTGTCGGTCCATATTCATCAGCAAACAGATCTCTAGGACATTAACAGCAATGGGAAATCAAAGCTACATCAATAAACTTACTTAACGTAAGTAATTAATAGTATGCTAAGCGTTTAAATCACTAACTTACTATAACATCGCATGTCATTAAGTCACGTGACATTAACTTAGAATGTCAACTCAGTGATTATAGCGTAATTGATATGGCAAGCAATATAAATTATTGCTGCACACCTTATTGTTACTAGGATGCTTAGTATGCATAAGTCACAGGCGAAGTTATTGTTAGTCAGCGTGGAAATAATGCGATTTCTACTGCCAGTGAGCGTGAGTTTAAAATGTATGTTTTTGTAAGGTTTTTTTTTACAGTGGACCTACGCATTGCTTTCATTAAAGTTGGAATGTTGTGTGTATTTATAATCTACAATCTGTCTATCAAACATGGTTGGTGTATTTATAGAGGTATGAGGAATAGGGTGTAAAGTTCACTCATACTCTATAGAAAAGGGCGGATCCTCCGACCAGACGGGTGTTGTGTCTGGTGGGCAACTGCCCGACGGTTGATGTCGGGACGTTGTATATTATGCTAGTCGCGCGGTAAACTCTGCTTGCGCGATGTAGGATTTGCGTGACGTCAGTATGACGTGTAGCTCGCATGTGGCGATGTTGATACCGCTACATATTTAATAAGCTATAAGGTTTTTGTAGTTTCAGTGCTTTCTTCTACGCATTTTCTTTCCTTAACAGTTGTGTGTACTTATAATCTACAATCAGTTTATCTAACATGGTTGATGTATTTATGAATCAAAGGTATACTTTAAGATTTATGTTGTTGTGGTTCAATGTTTTCCCTACGCATTTCTTTCGTTCATTGTATAGAAAGCTTGTATGTGCTAATTTGCTATCTGCGATCCCAAATCTAGGTTTAAATCAAACACAGTTATTGCACGGCATATGACATCGAAATGCTAAAGCGAAAAGAGGAAGTCTTTGACGCCTATATCATTTAATACAGGATACATTTTTAACCAGTGCGCAAACTGTAACCATGAACTCAGCACATAATTCTAGACCCTCTAGCGATGAAATTTCTCGTCGGTTATCAAAAAAAAAAAATGGTTTTTCATAGAAAAGTGCCAAGTGTGAAAGTGTTTGACCTATGCGGTCAAAAAGTATGGAACAACAATTTTTTATTTTTATAACTGACTATGATTTATATTTATCACATAATACAATATAATATATAATATCACCATCGCGAGCAACAAATGCAACAAGACAGTATCTTTATCAAGTCGCAGGTACTGTTGAAGATAAAAAAAAACAATCCTAATAAATATTAGGTCTTTACCTATGAAATTGCCGTTCTGCAGTACTGGCCATTTCAAATCAAAATAATTTTTGTTTGGCTAAGAATTCTAATTTCAAATTAATTTTATTTTAAAAACATGGATTTTTTTTTCTAAAAGTAGTCATTTCTTTATTGATTAGTGTTACATTTTCATCGCATTTCAATCTTTTTCGTCATCATGGATACGTTAAAAATTCGAGTAATTATGGAATATGAGTACCGTCGTGGCAGCAACGCGGCACAAGCGGCACGCAACATCAACGACGTTTACGGAGCTAACACTACAAACCAACGCACCACCTGTTATTGGTTTGCTCGCTTCCGTTCTGGAAATTTCGACCTGAAAAATGAACCTCGCGGTCGTCCGAAGACTTTGGTCGACAATGACGAATTAAAGGCGATTGTGGAAGCTGATGATACACAATCTACGGCTGAATTAGCAGCAGCTTTCGACGTTAGCGTCAAAACAATATTGGTCCATTTGCGTCAAATTGGCAAGGTAAAAAAGCTTGACAAATGGGTGCCCCACGAACTCAATGATCGCCAGCGCGAAGTACGCGTCGAGACGTGCCTTGCACTGCTCAACAGACACACAAATGAAGGAATTTTGAACCGCATTGTTACCTGCGATGAAAAATGGATTCTGTTTGATAACCGTAAGCGCTCAGCAAGTTGGTTGGATCCTGGTTCAGCACCTAAACAATGCCCTAAACGAAAACTTACCCCTAGAAAAGTGATGGTCACTGTTTGGTGGTCTAGCGCCGGTGTGATTCATCACAGCTTCTTACCAAACGGGGTGAGCATTACTGCAGATGTGTACTGTGAAGAACTGAACACAATGATGGAGAAGCTGGCGCATCTCCAACCAGCATTGGTCAATCGCTCGTCTCCGCTGCTCCTGCACGACAACGCGCGACCTCATACTGCACAGCAGACGGTCTCCAAGTTGCAAGAACTGGGGTTGGAAGCTCTCCGTCATCCGCCCTACTCACCAGACCTTGCGCCTACAGACTACTACTTTTTCCAGAATTTGGATAACTTCTTGGCGGGAAAAAAATTTAATACCCGAGAGGCAGTACAAAATGCCTTTGAAGAATTTGTTGCCTCCCGTCCAGCTGATTTCTTTAAGAAGGGCATCAATAAACTGCCACTGCGATGGCAAAGATGCATTGATTGCATGGGTGATTACTTCGATTAATACAAATAAAAAATTCATGAAAAAAATTCGTTTAAATTTTTTCATACAAAACGGCAATTTCATAGGTAAAGACCTATTATATCACAAACCAAAAGAAACAACTAAAAGCGAATCAACAAATTAAAAAAAAACAGTTACCTATTAGTAACAATCGCGTCGCGACTCTTGTAGAACAATTTCCATGAAGTTTTCATACAAGTTGTTCTACTAGAGTCGCGTCGCGCCTGTTTGCCGTGGTGTTTTCCACTACTCAGTTTTTTCATTCAAGTATTTTCATTAGTCATCCATTTTCAATTCGAAATAACTATAACACGTACGTCTACAACATGTTGTTTTGAAATTCAAAATGTTTGCTGTAAAAGTTTATAAAATCTAAACCTCTGGTCGTGTAATATACACTACATATAGGTAAGTACTTCTGTGTTGTATTTACAACACGACGCTTGTGTATACTTGCAATCTGAGTTCCCCTATATGTCATGTCATGTCAAACATGTTTATTGCATTTATTAAAAGAGCGGGAATCCGAGTTGCAGAAAGCGTTGTGGCTACGCTTGGTGATGGACGATTATGAGGTATTCTCTTACCAATATCAATAGTTTGAAACTTCCATTCTTCCAATCAAAAGTTCCTAACTTCTAACCCTTTGACTCCAATCTAACACTTCTAAAATAAAAAATTGGAAAATCCAAAAGTGCACGACTCATAATGCTCATTTAATTATGAAATATTAAAAAATAAAAAAAAACTTAAGTCGTTCAAAATTAATTGCCGAAAAAACAGCTGTAGTAGGAAGAAGGTACTGCACAAGCGCCCCTGGTGGAATAAATGTACATAATATCTATAGATATATCACCATCCATATGTTAATTTTCTATGGATATATATAGATATACAGTCTTGTAGTTTTCGTTTTTTATTAATTGCAATTAAACGACACTGAATTAATTAATCATTCGCATTCAGTGACCTACAATCGTCGATTAGAATTTAAAAAAAAAAAATAACTCAAATAATGGATTTTTTCACAAGTTACAGTGTTTCCGGGTTTCACACATGACGGACAGGAATTTTTTTTGACCTATTTTGGTGTTTTTTCCAATTCTATTGCAGTAAATCAATTTTTAAAAAGTATGAAATTAATCTCCATTAAATTATCTCGACAATAGTATGCAAAATATCTTGATTCCGTGAACTAACAAGGCTATAATAATAAAAATAGCCGCCAAAATTAGGCGAAAAATTTTTTTCGATCGTAAAGCACTCTCTGATGCTTCGCATCATGAGTCGTGCAAAATCAAACCTCGTAAACCTTACTTTGGGTGCCAGAGTTCATCGAAAACACTCTTTCCCTTAGTTGTAACGCTGCATCATGTTTTAGTTAAGTGTTTTTGTACAACTGAAGGTAATACAAAAACTTTTTTTTTTTTTTCGTAACATTTCATTCCAGACCCCATTTCCCCCATTCTCTCCGTATTTGTCATCAAACGTACGCGCACACAGTCGGCGCTCGCGTGACGTGCGTCTCCCGGCGCGCGGCGTATCGCTGGTGACGTCAGTTCCTGCCTGTCCGATTCACGATCGCCTTCAACGAGTCAACTAATAACAAACACGATATTTAAAAAAAAAACAAGATTAGATTTTTTTCTGTTGTAAGATATACGAGGGGGATGATAGGAAACTATATTTATTTTCTATAAATCACACTTTTACATTTTTGTTTATTATAGTGTTATTAAATTGTTTATCAAGTAAATCTTTCAGGTATCTTACCTACAGAATGCATTTCAGTCGACCAATTTTTGTATAGGTACTGTGGTACCAATTTCTCTCAAAGTTTAGTGAAAATGCTCGTTTGAGAAATGTTCTAAGTGCGGTTCACATCTGTGTCAATTTACACGATGATAAAAACTCGCATCAATCAAACGATACTTAAATACAAGTGACAGAGGCGACAATCACCTACTTTACACAGGTGCGCAAAATTATGTTGCTGTGCAAGAATCGGCTGCATACGTTTGGAATAGTAAAAAGGTCGCACAAAGTGTAGCAGAGCCTTTATTTTTAAAAGTGAATAACCCTTCAATGCGTCAGTTGGTCGAACTGATAATGATCTACTTAAGTATCATACGTCGAAGGGTCGCAAATAATGCGGTCACTTCGCCAAACATCATTCTCTCGCCCTACTTATTTCTTTCAATTTAACTCTGCTAGATGTTTTCATGGGATTTCTTTCCAACAAAAGATCGATTTTTTTCCAACAAAAGTATGTCTAAATAATTGTATCATGGGATGGCGCTTCGTTTTTGGGGTGCAGTCTCATTCATAGGATTTGGGGTGCTCGGCAAAGGCAGCCTCATTCTCAGAAGCGTATGTAATTGTAAATTACGGGCTTTCAAGGCCGGTATGTTATATGGTACGTGTTTGTAACTTACCTACCAATTGGTGCATATTTAGATCTATTGAGAGATAAGGAGATACATTTCTTGTCTCTTTTGCAGTTAACAAGGAAAAACGATCATAGACGAGTAGTTTATTTCCAAGTTCATTTTGGACATTACTGTCATCAATGAAGCAAAAACATCGTGAGGGAACCTGAACTTATCTATACATCTATACATACATACAAATAAATAAAATTGAAGTGTCTGTTTGTAATACATACAAATAAATAAAATTGAAGTGTCTGCTTGTAATGTCAAAATAACAGCTTTTTACTAAATACATACAAATAAATAAAATTGATGTGTCTGTTTGTAATGTCAAAATAACAGCTTTTTACTAAATGCATATGAAAGTATATACGGTATAAGTACCGTATATACTAAAACAAAAAACCAACAAAAAACCATTTTTTTAATTTTTTGTCTGTCTTTCTGTCTGTCTGTTTGTTCCGGCTAATCTCCGAAACGGCTGGACCGATTTTGACCGGACTTTCACTGGCAGATAGCTAATGTTATAAGGAGTAACATAGGCTACTTTTTGTCCCGGTAGCACGTTCC
Source organism: Griposia aprilina (assembly GCA_916610205.1). Lineage (NCBI taxonomy): Eukaryota > Metazoa > Arthropoda > Insecta > Lepidoptera > Noctuidae > Griposia > Griposia aprilina. The sequence goes on along the minus strand of OU744297.1, from coordinate 12,746,133 downwards.
CGTGTGGTAATATCCGACATCGACGCGGGCGAAGCCGCGGGCAGCAGCTAGTAATTAATATAAATCTGAATTCGCCAATCCGCTTTGAGCAAGCATGGTGATCAATGCTCATACCTTCTCTGTTTAAGAAAAGGCCTTTGTCCGGCAGTGGCACAATACTAGACTGGTATTATTATTATTATTTATGATCATCTTCTGATCATAGAAGCAAAACATCCACTTTAATTTCTTAGTTAAATAAATAAGTCCTTTGTAATCAAGTACTACTACTACTACAATAAATTAAGTACCTTGTAACTATTCTATTAAGCTGTCTGGATTGGCAATTCATTTAGATTGGACAGTAGATAAATTATAGGTAAATAGAGTCTTGAGAAAATAATTCATTTATGTTTTACTGAAATCTTTAGTTTCCATCGAATAGCGTGCCTTGACTTTTAAACGAATATGTGTAGGCAAAAGTTAATGTCTGCTTACCTTCTTGTTCATTAATGGATTATTATTATTTTTACGTCTCTGACATTTCTCGGAACCCTGGGGTCCCACCTTTGAAAGGCGTACGAGGGGCCGAAGCCAACTCGCAAAGGCCCGTTAGACGTTTTTAATGAAATGAGGCACCAATCGACGATTGTACCTGTGTACCCAGGGACAACTGCCGGTTTGTGTAGGATTTATTATTATAAGAAACTAGCGAACGTTGCAACGTTTTGTTGCAACGGACTTTTCGATCTACAGTTCAGCAAGCTTGAAAGAACAGATAAAACTAAAGTGCTTGCAAAATAATAAACAAAGAAATTAATTAACACAATAAAGCGAATTCACGCTTTAGTTTTTTAGATACATCTAATTTAAGCAATCTTAAATATCTGCCTAAAATAATGAAAAATCGAACTAATCTGCAAAGAATGTAATTCATCACACTCGACACAATTAGCGTCCCCTTCGCTTTTAGCTTACGGGGTTGCGAAACTTTTGAACAAGCTTATCGATCGGTCGATATTTGACGTGACATGCATTTTTAGTAGATACAGGCTTAAAGGACATGGATAAAATATGTCCTAGGACAGACAAAAAATAATAATAATAATAATAACTGATACTCTTTGTAATCCCACCACAGCTTTCATTACATGGCAATACTTTGCAGAAAAAAAAAATGGTGCAAATATTTGGGCCTCGGGAAGATCTTTATGTTGCCAGTATTGGAAATAGGATATTAATTAGGAAACGCTTAGTGTAAGAATTGATATGATTCCACGAGTAATTTTTTGAATACAAAATATTAAAACTGTGTTGTAAGCGTGTTGAATAATACCTACACTGTAATGAACACGATATTTAATAATTGATTAATGTGTCAATTTAATTTTTAAATAAAAAGATATGTCCCATTTTAAAAGTATGTAATGGCAGCACCTTCTTTATCTTTCATAATCATTGTCACTGCCCGTCATTATCATGCATTTGTCATAATTATGTTATTTAAGCTTTGCACAGAGCTAAAACTAACTTCTAATGAGGCATTAAAAGATAAAAAACGCAAAGCATTTTTTTTTATTTAGAAGAAATAAGAATTCTATACGAAACACCTTTGTAGATACTCCTTAGTGCTTATGTGCCATTAGTTATTTTTGACGATTCCAAAAATATGACTTATGAATGACCGTAAATGAGTGTTGCACTCAACTGTTTTATACACTTCCGCATGTTAACATAAGCATTTAAACCAGAGTAAAAAAATGTTGGTGAGCCAATAAAATTTGTCACAAGTCATATTTTTGGAATCGTCTCCTTGAGCCCTTTATTTTGACGTACTAAAAACTTTTTTTCACGACTTTACTTAGTTCTCAAGTCCGCCATTTTGATTTTCGTGAAACCTCACCTATTGGATTAGAAATTTTGTTCAAAATCCTTCGGATTACGATTGAAAGTGAAGTGCGTTACGCTGGGCGGTCACCACAAAACTAACGACCGTCATGTAAACCATTAAAATTCATGCAGACAGAGGTCTGGATACTATGAGAGAATAAAGAATCCTATATACCTACATAGAGCATAACTATGTACCATACAAAGACATGCGCCAAAAACATAACCCTCCTTGTTAGTCGGGTAATAAGCTTTGATGATTCCTATTTTATTTATTTATAACTCTATAGTGCCGCGTGTGACAGCATCATGAATGTTTAGTTGTAATTTCTTGTGATTTGTTCAAAAATATCATTGGCTGTTTCTGGTTATCTTTTTAGGGTTCCGTACCCAAAGGGTAAAACGGGACCCTATTACTAATACTCCGCTGTCTGTCCGTCTGTCACCAGGCTGATCTCATGAACCGTGATAGTTAGACAGTTGAAATTTTCACAGATGATGTATTTCTGTTGCCACTATAACAACAAATACAAAAAAAACAGAATAATATAAATATTTAAGGGGGCTCCCATAAAATAAACGTGATTTTTTTGCAGTTTTTTACGGAACTCTTCGTGCGCGAGTCCGACTCGCACTTGGTCGGTTTTTTTTCTTTCTGAGTAACTTCGCCATTCTTCGACTATGGATCTTCGCATTGCAGTTTACCTCGGCTACAATGCGTATAACTCGCATCTCGGACCACGATGATTTTGCCTGGTTTCCAACGGAGATCCAACGCTCTATAAACTGGGGCATAGCAAATGAATAATCTGTGATACAGTCGTTAAATTTGAGTGATATTCAATCTGTTGGAAGACAGTGGCGATCGACAGGTCTGTTTTTTTTTTTTACCTGTTTGAAGTTGTCAGATTTGGGAAGGGTCCAAGGCCCTTTACAAAGTTTTACGACGAACATAAATATACAGGGCTTTGAAACAATATTAGTGCTTCATAATACATTTTGTTGTAGTTGTGTCCATTTCTGAGCCAAGCTTGTATGGGACCGTTATCCATCTCCTTTGTCATCTTTATTGTAATTAAATTTTATTTGTTTCATCAGGTATAATTTCTTTAAAGAATTGAACCCAAACTCAAACTCATTAAAGGCTCCCACAAACAGGCGCGACGCGACAGCACGACACAAAGGCGCTGCTCGTCGCTCGTCGCGCCAGTGTGCACGAGCCTTAAGACTACTTTTCTTTTTTCTTTTTTTCCTTTAGGGCAGCTCGTAGTTTTGACCACTGAGGTCTTGGCTACTTAACCGGGCAAGCCTGTGGGTGCCTTAAGCTACTAACTTAAAGCCTCCAGCCAGGGGCCTTAAGACTACGTACGCACGGACGTAAAAATATCGCGGCGGGATTCTATCACGCACTGGATTTTCAACTCTCGGTGTTAAACCGAGCATTGAGAATCTAACAGAGTGCATCCCAGCGCGACGAAAAAACACACTGTTGGATTTTCAACTCTCAGCGCAAAGCAGTGCGTTGAGGATCCAGTGCCCGAAAAAACCCCGTCGTCGTATTTTTAGGTCCGTGCGAACGTGGACTTACGTACAATAAGTGTATTGGCACTGACATTACTCGTTGTGTAGCGATAAGACGCATGATAGATACCTACACATCGGCGCTCTAGTAGGAAAACAAGCATTTTCCTGTAGAAAACCTGCGGTTAAATAAATTAATGAATAAATAATAAGGAAAATCCTTCACGAAAAACAACCGCACGTTTTATGGGTCCTTATGATTTGTTAAAGTGATTCCAGATTAGGGCTCACAGCCGGTGTCGGGTAAATTTCGATTTCCGTATATTGTAAAGGTCTGCGAAAATGAAATCAGTCTTGTTAGGTTCACCGAAACAGAATCACTTTTACGCCAATTCGGTTCTGCTCAGCCAATATATCCGTAGTCAGTTCAAATGGCGATTTTGCCGCCATTCTACTGCGATTTATTCATGACGGCACGGTATTATATGGACGTGTATTTTTTTTCAGAGCCCCTTTATTTATTCGACGGTAGTGCTGAAGTATTATGGCTTATTGCTAGACTTTTACTAGAAACTAACGTTTTTACGATGACAGAGGAAGGAAATACTGCTGCGTGTCGTTTGAGAGTTAAGACTCGGAGGAGTTGTTATAAACAGACTTTATTCAGGCATCCTAGTTTATTTTTAGTAACGGTATAAGTCTTAAATATTGGCAGAGATTTCGATCTATACCTATGTCCTTAGTCTATAGTAAGGAGCTCTTTACCATGTCTTCCCAAACAATATGAAACATCAGGATTCTTAAACAATGAATATTTCAGCATTGCGTAAATAACATCATTCTCTTCTCTTTAGGTGTCTCAATTTATTTGGGGTCGGAGCTACGGAGTTCTATTAGTCGTCATCTCGGTAGTCCCCCTTTCTTGCCATATCATCAGCATTGAGTAAATAAAACCTTGTATGAAGTTTGAAATATCAGAAGTGCGATAAACCACTCTTTTTTTTCTGGGTGGGAAATCATCAAATAACTTCTCCCGCTCTGCGCAGAGCGGGAGTTAGACTTTTACAAACTAAAACCCACCCGTGTTCCTTCAGTTGCCTGTGTGCCAGGGTCACGGTAACCTTTTCGGACAAACCCACGACCCTTTTCTTTTTTGGGTGTGAAAAACCGAAAAAATCGGTAAAAAAAGAACCCGCGACCTTGGCAGGCGATAAACCATTCTAGTTTTAATAATAAGATAATAAATTATGATCACGTACGTTAAATACTGTTTCCAATTATGTTCGCTATACGTTAGATTCCTTTGAATACCCGAATTTTTTGCCTGTGAAAATTTGACGTAGATACAATTTAAATTACAAGTCATAGTACCTACTTATGTTTGCACATCTCTTTGAAGAAAACTTTTATTTCTCAAGCAAAGAAATAGCTAAAAGAAAGACAAGAAGTTTATTACTAAAGTTTATCTTATTCGCTTCGCTTGCCGAATTGGTTATCAAATATAACTTTGGAAGAAAACAAATGTGTTTGGTTAAGAGGGTACGTTTCCCTGCTCGGGTTTCGTACGTATTATTTATTTACAGAGTTCACCTCTGAAATTCAGATAAGTGCCATTAATTAACGGCATACAGGCAAAGCCGATAAGGTATAAAAAAAATGTTTGTTTGTTCTAACTTTGTGTGTGAAAGTGATAGATATTGTGTCAGAAAGTCATCGCAGAAATGCTTTCCGGTAATGTTTCGCGATTCTTTAAACACACAATACACATAACATAACATCACGCTTGTATTTCCCCGAAGGGTTAGGCAGACGTGCACCTATAGTACACCCACATTTTGCCAGTTATGTTTTAAGTTTTAAGTCCTATGTAAGAGGAGGCGAGCCGATTGCCATCAACCGGGCACAAATCCAGACTCCGGGATTCTTTTATCTTGTAAGTATTTTAAAGACGCTTTAAGTATGGCTCTCTTTGATCGAGATTTAAAAATATACATTCCATAATTCAATATTTCAGTTGCCGCTCCCGCCTTTGTTACGCCCCTTGCCCGCCTACCGTCTGACGCAGCGCTTACCACTGGATTACAGGATACGATCTGCGTATGCGCCACTGAAAGTCACAGGACTGATGTGAATTACGTGAAAAGTGCTAAGTACCGAGATTTACGAGGTTGTTAATGGCTACTAGAATTACTATAATAATATTAAATAACTGTGAAACATAAGTAAATACAAATTTAAATTAATAGAATTGATCAAGTTAATCGACTGGATTGCCATCTAATAATTAAACGTATTTTGCGTAAATACGAGTAGAATAAAAAAAGATCACAGACATAAGTAGACTATGAGAATGAATTTTGTAAACCGATAAGTACCTACAGGTTAGTTATCCTCGAATAAAACTCACAAAAATATTACAGGAAATTTGATTTTTAAGGCGCTTCCCTGACCATACGACCTTGGGCGTTCGGTCCTTCTCTGTCCCGTCGCTGAGTCTCGCTCTGTCTCGCTCCCTGCGCACGCTCATTTATCATAGAATTCACAAAAAAAAAAAAGACAAACGATGTTTTAAAATAAAATAAAACGTGAATTATTTAGACTTTTAAATTATCTATCCATTAGTGTAATCCTCAAATTAATAGAACGTCACCTTTAGCAAGGATGCATGCAATCAATAATTTTGGTAACTTTTTTACAAGGAGATTTTAAATGTATTTATAACACATAAAAACAAATAAGAACGTGCAATGTGATGATAGGATATCGAATATTAATAATGTGCTTTTAGATGCAGTTTATTACCCATAGTGAATGAGTTAATAGCCTCTGAACAACACACTATGGCAAGGTTTTGGTCGGGGTACCGCCTTAAGAAAAACCGATAATGTTTTCAAGATTTAAAAATATCGCTGGAAGTAATTATCGACTGGCGGCGTGTTGCCTGTTGCCTAGAAAATATGAAAATATCAAGATACTCAGGGGAAAAATATTCCAGGAGATTTTATTATTAAGTTATCTCTCCCTTCCTATCAATTTAATTTGCTCACATGAAATATTTACCTCTTGTTTTTTATACGCACTTATTTTGCATATCTTAATTATTACTTCAAGTATAATAGGTAAAGAAAGAAAGAAAAGTATTTTATTTAGGACACGCACAGGAAATATAAAGAGTAAAAATAAAATAAAAAGGAGCATTTAAAACTAAAAAAATAACAATAAAAAAGTAAAAAATAAAAGACCTGTGCGAGGCTAAAAGGGCTCCTATCTCAGCATAATGCTGCGATATTTAAAAAAAGATAAGTACCGTAGTGCTGGTAATAGTTTGATAGGGCCCGCTGTGATACCACGGACACACCTACGGACGTCTATAAATTCCACTAGGGAATTAATAAATAATAAAAAAAAAATAGGGACTTACATAATTCCATTAAGTTTTGTTGCTGAGATCTGTCGTTACTAAACTAAGTCACATTCATTATCAAGCAGACAGACGCACCAAAAAATTCTCATAACGTCGAGGTAATAATTAAGGCATTTAAGCAAACTGTATAGTTTTATATTAACGTTGTATAAATTAGCCTATCTCCCACCTGAATCTTAATTTCTACTTCGCGCGGGACTTATCTTGATGGCGCACGAATCGCGAACGACTCGATGTTCTCTTGAGTACACGGACATCAAAGAACAATACGCTAAGTACTCGAAGTACTCGAACACGTCAAAACTTTCCCCTGTCGGCCTAAACCCAACACATGTTGACGCACTCATTTAAAATTCGCCGTTGTAAATCGTCTGTTGAGTTGGCACATTGTCAAAATGGCGGAACAATTACGTTGTCAAGTCCATAAGGATTACACGTCGTCACGCCACGTTTCATGTCGACCAGACAACTTGGCTCGTCATTTTACGTCAGATCCGGGACCGGCGGAGCTCTTTACCACTTTTATACCTCGTTTTATGGAAGATTGTCAAAGTTACGCGCGAAAACAATGGGAGAGCACGCCAGAGCACGCCGTGAATCGCTGAATAAAAAAGAATAGGTAATAAAATGATGATGCCGGATGTTGTTTGTGGGTGAACGTCAATTTTTTGCTAATAAAAGCTCGCGCTTGTTTGTGAATGGCTGTTTATTTTATTATTAAATTTTTCTATCTTACGAATGTTTAGTTAGCAAATTGTTTTAACATCTCTCGCTTTTTATCGAGGTCGGGATTTTCGAG